>LQNS02278070.1:24251107-24267911 GCA_001587735.2 Parhyale hawaiensis
ACCAACACTTTTTGTCACTTTGATACTAGTGTAGATACAAACACTGAGACACTGGAGTTAGTGACACTGAAACACTGGAGTTAGTGACACTGAAACACCGGAGTTAGTGACACTGAAACACTGGAGTTAGTGACACTGAAACACCGGAGTTAGTGACACTTTAACACTGGAGTTAGTGACACTGAAACACTGGAGTTGGTGACACTGAAACACTGGAGTTAGTGACACTGAAACACTGGAGTTGGTGACACTGAAACACTGGAGTTGGTGACACTGAAACACTGGAGTTGATGACACTGAAACACTGGAGTTTGTGACACTGAAACACTGGAGTTAGTGACACTGAAACACTGGAGTTAGTGACACTGAAACACTGGTGCTGTTAAAGTAACATAATGTGACACTCCAAAGTACAGCTACAAACGTTGCCTATAATGGTGTTCTACAGATGTAAGAACGTCTTCCTTGTTTTGCCAACTGCAACAAGAAGAACAAAAGCCGCGGTTTTGTTATAATATGAGAGAGCAAACAGTTCCGAGAATGGAATAAAGAAACGTGGATTTCTTTATACCAGTCACTGAAGACAAGAAAAACATGCTAGGCTTTTGGCATGAAAACAAAACACCAATAAAAATTTTATTTATGAAAAATCGTGCACTGTTTTGACAACTGCGCCGTTGTGAAAAAGCGCAGCAAAAGACGTTGCCAGCATAAAATCAGAGAACACAGAGAGTTCCTCACGAAAAATAGCACATTGTTTTCATAGCTACATTGTCGCTAACAAGCATATCTCCACAAAGCTGCCTAAAAAAATTTTCAAAAATTTACAAGACACGACAATTTTGCGGCACACAGGTAATCCTCGCCGCACGGTAGACGACATCAAAAAGCTTTTCAAAATTTTACAGAAAAAAAAACTGAACGAGAAAAAAGCAACTAAGGCCGTATCAAGGGAGCAACGCATCGTGCCTTATCACGACACTGAGAGAGGACAAGCTCCTTAGCTGCCTTGGCATTTACCGGAGGCCACCAGGTAAAGAAAAAAGATATACATCATCGGTCAGTCGGCCGGCGCCAGCAAGAGCAGTTGTGATCAATAGAAGAGGTTGATGTTGAATTGCAGCGGAAGCAGGTTGAAAAATAGTGGTCTGTAGCGAAACTATGTGTGTTGCGCACGACCTAGAAGCAAAATTATTTTGTACAAGATTACTCAAGAGTTTGGGTTCAGCTGAAGTAAGTTCAGATATAGTGGTGCTGGAAATTACGTGGCGGAGGAGATAGGAGAGCCAATAGTCGTTCGCAAAAAAAAAAAAAAAACTGCCGAAGTTACTAGAAGAAAAAGTAAGATTTCAATCTGTACGAAAAAAAAAAACTCACAGGTAGCCAGTGTTAGAACTAAATTTCTAAGGATAATGCAAGCAGTTACATTATTTTAACGCAATAAAAGCTCCTTGACCGTGGCAATACAAAATTTCCATGAAAATGCCACTTGATTGCGGATGCAATGCCAAATATATTCTACAGAAATCACGTGCCTAACCCATATGCCAAATATTATTAGGCGCAGGCATCAGCACGATTTTTTTTACACTAAAACAAGTCGCGTTGGCGAGAAAGCGAAACCAATTTTTTTTTTTTGTGTAAATGAGATAGATGAGCTGGCGGAAAGAGAATGCAGAAAATGGCTGACATTTTGGAATCTTAATCGGCAGAGACAAAGTCAAGTTCTATGCTTGACGATTGCGGTATCGAGCATCATGAGTACTAGGATTATTTCAGGTTATTTCCGAGGAGAATCTTTGGCCTTTGGCGCAGGGAAACATTAAGCCTCTGAAGTAAATCTGCTACGGGAGGCATCGTCGGGCTTCTTCCTGATGAGGAATCCCAGCGGACTGCAAGAAGATCAGAAGATCCGGCTTATCATGAAAGAGCAAAGAAAACAAGACGACCTACATTTATTTTTAGTCTTTGGATCAACGGGCGCATTATCATCATCAACGGCAACAGTCAAGAATGCTAGAGCATCAGGTTTATAAACACTCTACGACATAATACGATCCAAGACCAATTTTCATCAGACTTTGTCTACTGGAAGGAACGGGTATCCTGTTTCGACTTCCTTTCCCAAAACATGTCAGGTTCCTTACCAATGCAACTCGGCAACCTTGCTTCGCAGGAACCCGATTTTCTCTTGTTTTTAACTAATGTTGAGCAAACCACTTTCTTTCCAACAACCCCACAGGGCTGGAACCCAAGCACGATGCGAGCTCATATCGGGCCAAAGTCTATAAGTTCCGGCAGTCTGAGGCTGAAAAAAAAAAACAATTTTCTCTTGCACAAACTGCTTCCGATATCATCAAACTTTCTTTGATTCACTCTAACATTTGCTGACAATTTCCAAACCACAGCGTGCAATACAAAGAATTTTCATCCATGCTAAAGTCCCGGTAACTTTCAACCCTCTTGTGTACACACTCACAAGCGCCGACAAAATCCAACCCATAGCCAACAATACAAATAAGTTCCATCCATACTAGCCTCGGTAACTTTCAACCCTCTTATGTCCACACCAACAAGTGTCAACCTTGATACGGACAGGGAAAGTGATCTGGTCTCCAGTCGCATCCACAAGCCCAGCAAGCACTAACAGCCCCACGGCGTCGCGTAAGTCTACCAAAATGAGACATTATGCTCGGCCCGGGCGAGGTTCCGCACGTTGAGAAATGCCCTGGGCAGTCAAACAAGGCAGAGTTTGCGCAGGCCAGATTAGCTTGCCGCTCCGCCGGCCCCTGGGGACGCTTTCGGCAAGGCAAAACCTTAAGAAATTTATTGTTACCAAGCACAGGCCTTAGTTATTGTGGCAATAAGGATTAGCCGTGTTTGTTTGCGGGCGTATATGCTTGAGCCATTAGCGATGGCAGCCCAAATGTGACTAAGCAATTTGCACTGGGATACAAATCGTGCTATAGTAATTTGCGTGATTCTGGACGACAAGGTGATTGCGCGATTACTAGGCTAAAACGAAACATAGGGTCTGCGGACGTAATAAAGAAATACGAGAAATGGGGTGTGGCTGTAGTGACAAAATAACAGTGACCTGGGATGATAGAACTTCCAGGACAAGCAACATAGTATCGGAGTATATCTGCCAATACAAACACAGAAATCTCTGATGCAGTGTTTCCACTAACCTACTTAGAGGTAAATCTAATTAGATTTCTGATTAGATATACCTCTTTACAGCTAAATACAATATAAGTATATAAACTTACGGATATTGGTAATTGGTCTGCGTGTAATAACAGATGCACAAAGGTTCACCAATACGTAATAACAAAAAAGTGTCAACTGATACCTTTTCACGAATCAAAAATAGTAGTGACGGCCCATTTTCTCTCCATATTGCGACACTTATATATGACGCCTGTCAGTGAACTGGTGTTGTTGCACGCCCCGAGTCCACCCAAACGACTCCGCTCCACCCAAAATACGGGGATAGAATTTAACAAATAAAGTAGCCTTATAGAGTTCACAAAATATATTACGGTGATATTTATGGAGGTTACTGTTTACGAGTATTTGATATAATCATATATTACTTCAGCGAAATACAATGCAGACAGAGTCTGTTAGTGAGCTTCAAGATCACTGCTAGTAACTCACTAAACTTGTAGCTCTAAATATCTAGTGACCAACTGCGTCAAGCGCAGGCAAGCCATCACATGCAGAAGAAAATTTGGAGTACACAAAACTTTCTATCTCTATACATATATCAAGTGACCCAGATGACACTTCCAACTGCACGCGAGCCATCACATGCCGAGAAACCAATTCAGTTATGAGCCTAGTCCTAGTCCTTCTCTACCAAGTGCTCCATCCAATGCACGAGAAATGATTCACTTACGAGTCTAGTGTTCGTTAATACATCTGTCCCACGTGACTTTATGTGCACACGAGGAATCGTGAGCCGTAAGAAATTCCCAAGTGCCCTGATTTCGTACTCGAAACATTCCCGATCCAGAAGACATCTCTGCATAGAGCACGCGACTTACCAGATGCAAGGGACCCAATCCGCCAGTAAGTCTCTAGTTGACCTTTCTCAAATGTCGTTCTAATATCGACCTGCATCGCTCAACATCCGAGAAGTTCGGTAGCAAAGGACGCGGTCTGTCTGCCTTTACGGACCGAAATATACAGGTCATGAGGCCTGCTCAGATATATACGAATGTGAGGCGAGATCATCTCAGATATATGGCAACGTGAGTTGAGATCGACCTATATTAAGGGGAGTATGTGAGGTGAGCTCGGCCCAAAATTATTCTTATACGAGCGTGAGGTGCAATCGGCCCAGATTTTATGCGAATGTGAGGTGAGATCGGCTCAGATTTATGGGAATGCGAGTTGAGATCAACCCAAATTTAGGGGAATGTGAAGTGAGATCGGCCCAGATTTATCCGAATGTGAGGTGAGATCTGCACAGATTTATGGGAATGTGAGTTGATATCGGCGCAGATTTATGGGAACGTGAGTTGAGATCAACCCAAATTTAGGGGAATGTGAAGTGAGATCGGCCCAGATTTATGCGAATGTGAGGTGAGATCTGCACAGATTTATGCGAATGTGAGATGAGATCGGTCCAGATTTATGCGAATGTGATGTGAGATCGGACCACATTCATATGAATACCAGGTAAGATCAGCTCAGATTTACAGGAATATGAGGTTAGATCGGTCCACATTCATAGGAATGTGAGGTGAGATCATCTAAATTTGCAGAACTGTGAAGTGAGAACAGCCCAGGTTAATACGAATGTGAAATGAGATCGGATCCGATTTAGAGGAATGTGAGGGGTTTATGCCGGGATACCGTCGGTGGCAATTTGTACTAAATCCAATGTTTCATGTACATGAGACTGCATGCAGCCTGTCTGCAGATAGATTCGAAGAGATTAACTGGTCAATCAAGTGATAAGGTACCAATAAGGCGTAGTACCGTTGCCCAAATTCCATACCGTCAAGAACCGTAGAGAAATTTACGCAGGTCATGAACCTATTTTACAATTTTAGCTTTTGGATAGGGTCAAAGTCCGTAGGGGTAATGAGTACTGCAAGTCAATACTAAAAGTACAATTTAGAAATCTTGGGTTGCGACATCAATTGAGGACACTGCATTAAGTAAACCCCAGTAGCATACCTAGAGCGCAGCGTAAATCTAGTTTTCAATTTGCAATACAATTATTAAAAAGTATTAGTTGTTGATGTTTTAATGCATTGCTTTTACTATCACTTTGAGTCTAAAATTCAATATATTATTTTGGAGAAACACTAAAAAATAGCGATGGTGTCGAACTTAGCCGTAGAATGGGAATTGCAGAATTACATCGCCCCGAGCAAGCCTAAATTTTAACGATCTTAAAGTAGAAGAAAAATAATAGTTTTCATTTTTCACCTTACTATATTCATCCAGTATGGATATAAAAGTATTTTACTCTACCCATATAAGTACGATCCAGCTGCGTCAGTGTCTTCTCATCCACAAGGATTCGAACATGACCCTTACGATGCTCCAAATGATTGAGGAGCAAGCAGGACCCCTCTTTGCGAATGCCTTTGGATTTTGCCTCAAGAATGTAACGACGCCTCCTATATAAAGATTTCATTGCGAGGCCATGCCTAACTGCACCAGGAATGGTCATTTTGGTGACATTTCGCCTTGTTTTTTTTTAGCAGCGCCATCGATTGAAATGCATGGATCTGTTTTTATGGAGAGTTTTAAGGTGTCAGGCAATTTTGCTGAGCACTTCCTGTCACTGCTAGGATAGCATGTTTTTTTTTTAATATCACTCCTTTGTCCCGAACGCGTTACGATACGATGAACAAGCCCTTGTGGAATAGCCAGTCGCTCTTATCCTGTCTGCCGCGATACAATCCCCATTCTATACAGCTAAACTCGACACTGTTATTTATTTCTAGTATCTCTCAATGAAAAATATCAAAATTTAGACTTTGAGGGATAGTAGCAACCAGTTTATTGGAACAACACTACCTATATTAACAATTTTATCACAGACTAGAAACGCTGGCACTGTACCTTTCACAACCCGGCACATAGCATAAACAAAAAACGATCTCAATTAGTCACACTGACTGCTTATCAAATGAAAATCGAAAAATACCAGTTAGTCGTAGAAACAGCTCATAATCCACTGTTCTCAATGCAGGGCATATGCACCTAAGTTTTTACAGTATTATGAAGACCGAGGGATGTCAGTTTATCATAGAAATTGCTAGCAATCCGATGTTTTAAACCCACGACACAGCGCGTAACTCCGAAACGTAATACATGGAAGTCAATGATTGCCAAGTAGTCGTAGAAGGTGATCTTAAATCTATTGTTACGTACTTTCATGCAACATCGGTAACTGTTACTGCCGGAACTGAAGTTACTTTGCATGTAGAAGAAGTAGTTACGCTAATAATGCTGTTCTTACACTGAACTCAAGATCCATGGAGTTTCGACAATTATTATTATGTTGATACGGAAGTACTTTTAGTATAACCAGTCTCAGCAACGATGAATCGGACTGCAACTTCTAGAACTAAACTGATATCCCATAATATTCATGTGATATTTTTTTGGGCTACATACTCTATCCTGTGGTAATAACATCGGATTAAAAGTAATTTCCACCACTTATTCATAAGATCTGAAAAGAAAATCGCCAAAAAAAGTAAAGTAAAGGCTAACCACAAGCACATGCAAGAGCAGATGCTGCATAAGTAGGCACTATATATAGAACCAGTTCATCACACCCATAATCTCTCTAGCAGCCTCCAATGCAGAAATTACATTTTTACGACAGCCATAAACTTGCAGATTACGCGTACCGTCACATTACGATATTACAGCAGACTGATTCATTGAAATTCTAGGGGGATCAGACAATGTCACATCCGAAATTGTGTAGCTCATGCAACCCGTACGCAGTGGTAGATAGAATAAATGTATCCTTAAAGATTCACATTTTTGTTGGGGCCTGCCTAATTAATATAGCACAAAGCATCTTTCACACGCCCGAGACACGGTGGCATTTATCGCTCCTAGTTTCTTTGCATAGTTTCGGCAAAATAATCTCTAGCCATTACAGTAGATTGGCTGACGCGAATTTTAACAGTTATTTCTTTCTCTAGCTCAACTCAGTAGGTATAAAGTACTCGAATATTAACCCTACCAAAATGAACAATAAACGTGTTCACAACATAAATATAATTGTTTTAGGCAAATAGATAATGTGAATTACATACAGAGTTGATTTTTCATGTCACGTTGAATAGTGATAAGATACTGGAAAATTCAGGCCTCAATATAATCGTCCGTAACACTTTACCGAAAGAGAGACATGGTATATATAAAGTATAAGGAAAATGCCACTAGACTCTGTATAATGAAGCATACACATTACCAGGATTAAACTTTCGTATGGTGGCTAAGTCCTTTAAGGAGTAGAAAGTAGCAAACAAACCGGTGGTTTTGTATTGATAGCTATACTAATTCTCTGTGGTCATTTCACGAAGGCGAGCATCGCTAGTATAACGTAAATGGCAGACTTTAGCACCTAATCTAAAGTATCTAGTACTCAAAACACAATACTCAGGTACAGTTTCATACTATTAGCAACTGGAACTTGTAGAAATTCATTTCATGTAAGTGTTGTTCTTCAACCGTTCATTCAGGTCCACATTTTGCGTAAAGTGAGAAAATACGTGCCAAATCTGAATGCACAGTTCTATATAATGCCCGAAGAATAGTCTAAACTATACACTTAGTTGTCCCGAGCCCGTAAGAGCAGATACGTACGTTACTTTTCTCCTATCAAATGCTGAAAGTGCAACGCACGGAGGTACTGCCACCGTGGTATGTAGAAATAGAACCGAGGTACGCCTGGGCCTCCCAGCCCACGACCCACCTCAGTGAACTGGCTGTGCTACGGTACATAAATAATATAGTAAACTGAGTATCTGCATTTGTGTGCTCTTCCAGCCTAATTGCTACGAGGGTAGCTGCAATCGCGCCACTTCCACTTGACAGCGGCCACGCCGTTACTAAGCTGCTCCATTACCGGGATTTTAGAGAAAACCCACGATGTTGGGAAAAACCCATGCTTTCTCATCAGCTCAAGGTCCTGAAGGACAGATGCTCAAACATGACACGCTAGAAAAAAAGCTTTACATCAAGGTGAAATACTCCACGGGCGGTATTTATTATGTGGCGGAAGTAATTTCTTTTGGCAACACCGTACCCTCTACAGCGCCTGCTCCAGCAGGAGTCAGCAAATACAATTTTGTTCGGGAACCTTCAACGAAATTTAAGGGAAACTTGCCCAGCGTGACGGAGGTGCAAGAAACTTCTCATGCATCGGTAATGGCGGGGCAAACTTCAAGAGCGAAAGGCGAGAAGTTGCTAGACAGTAAATCTGCAAAACAGGCTTAGCTGTTCTAAAAACTAAAGCTCAACTGACCGGACATTTACTGAGGGGGTCGGTTCACTTATAAAATCAGAGAAAAATTGCGGGACCTCTGTATTTTTTCTTTAATTGAGATACTCGGGTAAAAGATAGATAAGGAACAGCATAATATAAAATTGTGCATTATGAGATCTAACGGCAGCACAGGGGATAAAACACACACTTTATTAGTTGATGTTCTCGTTTAACTTACCTAAGTAATTTGTTTAGCCTAAAGCACGTTTTCTAAACAATAAGATGAGGTTATTCATCAAATTTTGCAGTGTTTCTCACATAATCGAAATTGCTCAGTTTCAGAAGCTTCAAATCTACATATACTTTACATTGTAATGCAGGGGCCACACTAGGCGTTCGTACGAGCAACGCGCAACTCACTCAGAAATCCTTGTTGTGTATCGGAACGACTGTAGGTGACACGCCAGCGACGGGAAGCTGCTCGTTCGTAATACAAAGTCCCGTCCAGACTACCGCGCACACGCTCCGCAGAACTTCGTTGCTCATGCTTCTTGATCCAAAGAAGCTGCAGTTTTTGTCACTAGAAATAACTTATTTTACTTCTAGTATCGATACAACTAGGAATAAACAATCACGTAAATACAGATACTACTTATAGCGCGCTACAGCAATGCACGTACTGCCAAGTGAGCTTAGGTTAACATTTTCATACTTTTCTTGACCACGCGGTCGAGCTTTCGAGGGCGCGGCAATACATTCAATCAAATTAAACGACTGGCTTGGAGGGCAACTCCAAAAATGATTGACAATACAGGTAACTCGATAATTTTCTGTTCCCCCCGAGGTAGTACAAAGAGTTTGAATATTTATTTTATCTATGAACATAAACACAACTGTCCTGAAGACAAAACGGCCATAAAATGTTTACCTTCAACCCAGTATTCTCCACAAGTGTCACTATACTGTGGTGAAATTCATATTTCTCGTCAAGTTTGCAGTGAAATAGAAATCAGATTGGTTCAAAAGCTTTTAAAATTTCAGTAAAGAAACAATTAAGAAATCCTCATGGAACGCCTAATTTATTCGTTTTGTGGATGAACCTGCTATGTTTGCAGCCTAAATCGCGCGGAAATATCAAAATGGACGCCCGCGAAAACGCACAGAGCTGCGAGTTGACGGCAGAAATTTGCAGCGATGAGCGAAAACTCCACAATTGAACAGATTTTTTATTTCATCTCAGTTCGTAGGATTAGTAACTGAAAAACACTTTACAAATAGGCTAAAAAAGTCTGTTTTAAAATGCACTCAGAATCACACTGTAAATACATATTCGATTTAAGCGGCTGTACGACCAACTGGTTGCCCATAGAAATCCTCAAGCGACCTTTCGCCATGTAGGCACAACTTGTCTGTTGCTAGCAGCAACTTTGCTGCTCGAAGACGTACGAGCTGCGCGTCCTGACAGCAAGTTGCGAGGATGAATGCCTAGTGTGGCCCCTGCATAAGACAGCGTTTATTTGACCATTTAGTTGGAAACATTTGTCGTCTCAACATAAAGCACGAATACACATTAATTCCTGCTAACTACAGTAAGGTGATTTAAAAAATACACCTTCAATAATACGAAATAACAATGAGTTAGTTCAGAGGGCAGTGACAAGAGATCGTATTTTATTACGTTCCGAGAAGGTGAACAGTGAAAAATTTTAAAACCCAAATTTTGGTAGTTTAAATTTATTTGTTGCGAAAATAAACACTATCCACGGAAACTTGCCTTCTTAATTTGAATGAGCAGTCTAGGCTTGTTCATTTGTTTTAAAATCATCCTTTTTGTTGTTACTTAGCTATCTTATGTACGACGTAGCAGGTTGTAGCTGCACCCCAGCTTTCAATCCAAATTGCCTTGAAAATGATTTCAGCTGATATAGACCGCTCGACATTTTTTACTACGCATTTCCGAGGAAACAAAATGTGCTTCATCTGCGATTTAGATTCCCAAAATATAAAACTTATGCAGCATTAACCTAAATATTACAATATACCAGTAAACATTCAGCCTGTCACATAGAAACATGTTACAGTGAGGGTCCAATGTCTACCAAATAAGTCTCAATATTCACAGGTACCTTATATGTCGAACAAACCCTAGATAAAACAAAACACGCACACATTCTTCGAAAATTCTGTAAGTGAACAAATGTTTTTTTCACTTATGAAATATATTATTGAAGCGTAGGGTAACCAAATCTCATGCCCATTATTGAAGATTCTTCAGCATTGACCACTTATCCTACACCAAAGCCGCACCATTAGAAAGACTTCCGTTAAAAATGTTTCTATTTACGTAGCGGCAGGCGAAGCAAACGGGGCTTTCCCGAGTCCCCGTAACAAGCGGCGGAAGCTGTAAAGACGTTGGCAGAATTTTGAAGCCCGTCAAAAACGACAGCTTTTCTGGAATCTCAGGAAACTGGCGAATGCCGTTGAGGCAACAATGGCAGCACCGACGCCAAGATCAGGATGGCCAAACTGGAATAATTTATCGTCTTAAAATTGGAAAATTTATCACGCTTAAGTCGAAATAATTTACTTGGTATTATGGGCGTTCTACTCACGAACATAAAATAGCAATCGTAATTCGTGGAATTCAATAAGAAAATTTACCATTTAAACTGGGATAATTTTGTTAATATAAACTTGCACAAATTTTCTTGCTATTACTAGCGTCCGCTGAACAATAGAGCTCGAACTAAACTCCTAGAGCAGAGACCTTCACCCACCAACACATTGATAAATAATTATATTTCCTGTATCCTTAGAATTTTGGATTAGCTTGTACGGGAATGATTTTTTCTGCTGACATATTGTACTTTACTGCACGTAGTTGTTGACATAGGCTACTGTAGTGAGGAAATGTTTCATGGTATGCACCTAATAAGCGTTTTTCTCTTTTAGTACTCGTGTTCTCCATTTTACAGAATTTTATTGCAATGTTATTTTTACCAAATCTTTGTCAAATGAGAGATTAATAAAGGTGTAAAGACAGAATGGTAGTACACAGACAGACAAACAGTCGAACAGACTGGCAAAGTACCAGCAAAATTCATATCAGCTGTGTCTCGGGACATTCTATGAGTTTCCTGTAAATTTTTATCAAGTTCTGTCCATTACTTTCCGCTAACAACAGGCAGAATAGCAAACCCCCGACAGGAACATGGCCTCTTTGGCGGGGGAATTAAATACTATCTTTTTAACAAGAAAATTTACCCTTTGAATTGTAATAACTAAATTTATGAAAAATTTCAAAAATGCTTTTACAATACTGGCGTCTGATAAAAAAATAATTATTTACAAGTTTTAAATATCAGAGTTCACAGGATATAATGTAGAAAATTCTTCTTTCGACTAGCGGTAAACAACAAGGCGATATGAAAACGAAAAATTTCCCTAATCAAATTTTAACAATACAAATAAAAGATGGACACTTTTGCGCGGACAATAGGAAAGAATGCCTGTAGCTTGCTCAAAAATACTATTTAGACATTTTACACTAATACACAAGTGAAAACAAATTTGCCTTAGGCCTTTATTAGAGCACGATGTATCTCACAGAAATGGTAATATCACTAAAATACAATGAGTAACAAAAAGAAAAAAAGGACATGGCCAGGTACGCATAATCACACCGAACAGCTGCCTGTTTAAATGATATGAGTACCTTACAAAGTTCACATAACGCAGAAAAACAGTTACCGTCTATTAGTAAACGCTGCTATGAAGTCAAATTGTGAAGTCGATTTGATAAAAGAAAAATTCTACAGAATAAAATTAAATGATCCGGTGGCATCGTTGGCCCAATAAAACTAAACGGCCGCCTAAGGGCCATGAATACTAAGGGCATTGTTCAGGGCAATAAGGGGGCCCTTGGGAGGGCCATTTGCTGCAAGTTGCAAGCAAAGGATCTTATTGAGCTAAGGATGAAGGTCATTACTGCAACGGCAATGCGTATGCTAACTTACCAGAGCACTGACTTTCCAGGAAAAAATTAGCAAGGCCAGGATAGCGAGCGGAAGGTTATTGGAAAGAGATCAGTATTATTGAAAATGGATGTTTTATCAGAAGCATCTGTGTAAATAAAACGCATATAAGAACGGAATTGTTTATGAGGTTTTGCTAAGACACGTGTGAGGAACAACGCTTCAAATTATTCAACACGTGCGAAAACGGAAAGAATACATGTTTAATAAATGACGTACAACTAGTGACTTCTGAGGAAAAATATAGCATTACGGATATCACGAGAGATATGTGGCAAAAATAGAAAAGATATTCGGTAACATAGGTTTTTTGTAGACATTTGCACAGAAAGAATTTAACAACAAATGGATGACACACATGAAGAAAAATATGCAAAGAAATATAATAGAACAATGTTACCACAATGTTACAGTTGTTCAGAAATAATACTAGAGAGGGGGGTTGATACAATTTAAAATGGAGTTATTCCCAAAGACACGTACACAAGCAATGATAGAACCTATGCATACCTCAGAGAATAATACACTGGTTGTCTAGAAATAAATCAACAACAAATCTAGAGATGGATGTTGGTACGATTATTACTAATCAAGCAATAAACGTCGACTAAAATATTAACGTTTCGGGAACTTTATTTCCCATCATCAGAATTGAAAAGGCTTCCTTTTCAATTCTGATGATGGGAAATAGAGTTCCCAAAACGTAAATATTTTAGTAGACGTTTGTTTATTTATTGATTAGAGATTTACCGTGCGTTCTCTTACGCCACTTAACTGCGGGAGACGCACATACTTTAACATTAATTATTAATATTGTTATGCTCCTAGTTTGAGCCTACCTACTCTATGCGTACACTGTGAGTCCAAAAGGAGGAAGAACCACGGGACATACAGTATGTTGAGAAAAACACATTGGTGTAAGCCCCTTGGGGCCACAGTACCGGCGTGTCAGAGAGGGGAAAGCAAGGGACAGCTAGTATGCCGAGAGCAATATAAGATCCATACCCGAGGGTATTCCAACACTGGACCAACGCGCATGGAAACTGTAAGTTGACAAAGAAAATGAAGAATAAAACAAAGCATCATCAGTAGGAATATAGAAATCGAATAAAGCAAAATGGACACGAAGAAGTCCCGACGGCATGGATAAAGCTAGTACAGCTTATGTCGTCCCATATGAGAACGCCCACTTCCCAATAACCCTAACATTAATTTCAGGAAACTGTATAAGCGATTGATGATAAAATGTACTTGGATGAGATTGGTAATTGTTAGATTTATTGGAAACTTAATTGATTTAAGAAAATATGTGAATGTGAAAAATAGTAACGATAAGACTGGATAGGGTGAGGCGAATTCAGAAATGCGTAACAACGACCAAATATTTTCTCGTACACGGCGTCACTTATTGACAATAGCAGGAAATGCATGGCAAAAACTGAGATATATTCACAGATAAACTAAGGAACAAGCCATTCCCATTTTCTGAGTTTTCAAGAGATATAAGGACGCGCTCAATTGTGCCTTTAATGTCGATTCAATTCAAGCCCACTGATTTAGACTGGTCCGAATCTGCAGACAGGAAATTGGTTTCTTCAATGCGAACCTTGTATCAGGAGTTAGAAGCAACTCTAATCTTCAGAGCCTAGTGAAATTTCCATTTTCTAGAGTAAGACTGAGTCCTGGTACAAGTATCACGTGTAATCGATTGACGGTTCAACGCCTGAAACTTGAATGAACGGTCACCTGTTAACGAAACATGGTCACCTGTCGGGGGAGTTTCGGACTTGTCAACCATCGAAGGCTTAACTTCGCTGTCCTATCGAAAGAATAATTAACCCATTCTAGCCCAGACCGGTGACACAGGTGGAAGAAAAGCATAATTGCAGCTGGGGCTAGCTGTTTGTCCCCAAACACATATCAACACGGTTCTCACCAATGCACACCACGCCTACACAGATCAGGGTATTAAACACCAACTTTACTAACGAGTGTGGCATAGCGCAACCTCTAATTAAAAGGATTGCCTTCAGTAACAAATCGAAGAAACACATTCTTTCGACAGCCGTATAAACCAAAGCCTAAAGAACTATCTCAAATTCGTCTAATCCCGAGGAAAAATTCATTCACCAGGACGATCAGAAAACTTTCAATGTCAAGCTCTGTCCATCAAACAGGCAAGCAAGAGGCAATGCGTTACGCTCAATTATAAGTTTAATTAAATCTTCAGGGCCTAATATGATCGGTTCTGTGACTCTTGAGTTGTCGGAAGCAAAAATTGTCGCCCACTCCAGGGAATTGAGTTTAGTACAATTATTGTCGCTCCATGCTAATTGCTTCATTAATGTAAAATTAAAAGTGAATATGTCACACTGACATTAACTAAATAAAGCCTAGTATTTTTATCACGTCTTCACTCATTGGTTCAACAATTAAAAAATTACTTCTGACAAACACAGTAACATTCACAGCGTAAAGTTCATTCTTTTATCACACCATCCCCTACTGCCACGCACGCTAATTACAAAAATGAAAACCCACAACCACAGTTGTAGTGATACAATAAAATAAATTACTTTGTTCACATTTTTCACGCACTTTCAAGCTACTGTAATTACGAAAGCAGTGGCTTGCAACAGTCACATTTGCATTTACTACAGTGAAGTTCAGTTCGACACTTTATTACTTAACCGACCAAAAGTAAACGTGAAATGGGATAAACAGCAGACTAAAGGTTCTGACATTGACATCTCAAGGTAGCAGGTTCAAACCTCCCTACCAAGTAGGCAAATTCTTTGCGGTGTTTGACGCGATCAACCAGCATCGCATCTGCGTATTGCTGTCGGTGGGCTTACTGACCATTGCCAGAAATGGGGAGGGACGTCCGGGGGCGCAAACTGTCGCACGGAGCCTTCCGTCACTGGCGTCATAGCTCTAGACGACATGTGGTTGACTGCAGCGTATGCTGGTCTGGGGCCTGTTGGCCTATATTTGCAACACAAACCAGTGCGTCTAGGTTTCTCAGTTGGGGTCAAGCTGACTTTACCTTTACTCCTAAGTGTCACAGTATAATTTACAGGTTTGCCGTGGACAAATTGACACCAAGCTAACGATGCACAGAAGCCTCACACCAGCTTTCAGCTTTCGCCACTGTTAAGGCAGTTTCACACTATACGCTGTTGTTCTCCGTACGCAGGACGAAGTGTTCGAACGTGGTGCTGCCTCCTTGCAAACGCAACCTCGCGTCTAGCAAAGCACAGGCTGAAACGTCCACCACAATGTCAGTCTGTTGAGCAAGTGCGTTGTTTGCTAAAATTTCGAATAGCACTTTAAATCTTCAGTAAATTAGAACTTTAAATCTGCGTTCTGCAATGCTAACATGCGAGACAACAAAATGTTCGGACGTTTAGCGCTGCCTTCGGGGGACGAAAGACTATAGTGCGAACCAAATTTTATGCTATCATTTACTTTTCATGGATGGAATGTGAAGAAGACCTTAACCCTATTTTAGTCAGGCTTTGCAATATCGCTACCAGGGATCTACCTTCTAGTGTAGTCTTACGGGAGAAAGAACAATCGTAGAGACCTAGCACAGCCAAAGGTATTGAGAAACGTTACTTCTTCAATGCGTGAATCAAACGTAATTTTGCCGATAGAATCACCTTATTTTGTGTATGCATAAAACGAGTTCTTCAAGACATGAGATCTATTAGCTCTGGCTTTCGGCATGAATTTGCTTCAGCCGAAAGCTTGGGCTAATAAATTCATGTTTTGAAGGAGTTATTATTACTACGATGGAAGAATAAAATGAACCAAGACGTCCTCTATTCTCTTCAATACATGTATTTAAATATACATATAAAACACTGATCATTGAAATGAGAGAAATGCCATTGCTATGTATTACTTGGTACTTTTTGCTCTATTTGTGTCTCTCACTCTCTCCAATTCTCTTTAACATCCACACCCATCTGAACGCAGCTGGAGTGGGGTGCCACATTAATGGTCACGCAGTAACTGCGCTCAGTTATGCTGATGATATGGTCCTTGCTTCTCCCCATTCTAGTGAGCTGCAAAGAATTGGTCTCTATTTGCGAGAGCGAAGCCAGCAAACTGTGTATTGAATATAATACTGTTAAAACTGTTTGTATGTACGTTAATTATACGAGAAGTAACCTGCCCTCCGATAAAGTTACTCGACTTAATGGTGTCGATCTCACTTATGTAGACAGCTTCTCTTACCTGGGTCATAAAATCACCAATGATTTTCGTGATAACCAGGATATAGAGA
>LQNS02278070.1:24268206-24294375 GCA_001587735.2 Parhyale hawaiensis
GGATAGAAAAATCTAATAACGCCTTACTCAAGGTGATCCGTAACGGGCCTGGCTACAAACTATCTAACATGTATAGCCGATGGCAGCGCATACTATTTCCAAGCAGGGACCAAACAATGGGCCGCAATGCAGTGTAGTTTGTAGTGATAGTATTACCTGATCTTAGTATCTAATGTTACTTTAATACTAAGCTGTCTCCTGTGTACCATTTCCTATGTGTACCTAATAAAGCATATTATTATTATCGCATATTCAGTCAATTAAGTCATTAAGCAAAGCACGAAGCTCGATCACAGAGAAATTAAAGGTAAGTAGACAGGCAGGTATGGAGGTCAGACGTTAGTTTAGGTTATTTCAAGAGAATAAAAAGGTGAGGAGCTTACAGCTTGTTAAGAAAGATGGAAAGTCTAAGCACGGAACACCGAGAATGAGAACAACAAGTCTGTATAGAAGAGAAAGACCAGGAAAATAATTATCGGTGAAAGCAAAAAGAAAAAAAAGAAAGCGGACCCGAAAGAAATATGTTTCCGAGGCCTAAGATTAGCCTACAGGCTGCCCCTGGTAGCGCTACTGTATGCCTATAACGCACGCTAGGCCATCAAGAAATCCAGAATTATATTGTTCAGAACTTCTATATCTATCAAAAGCGAAGAGCTAACAGGAAAGTCTGATATAGCGTAATTTTTCCTGGAAAGCTTGAATTCATTTCCAATATGGTTACCACAATTTGTGCTATTTGCTGTCCTAATGTGATCCCTGACTTCCAGGAATTTGCTGCTCTCAATAGTTCGATACATGATGGGCTTTGAAAGCAGAAGCAAATCTCATTTGGATTTCAAAAGAAAGTTAGCGAAAAGTTTGAAGGGCAATCGGAGGAGGCAAATCGACATAAGTTTTGAATAGAGAGGCTATGCAAGTTGGTCTGAGGACACTGTTTGGTTCTACTCAATACCTTAGCCAAAAGCGTTGGTGCTTTAGCAACTGGCCACAGAGACCGTAAATGTAATTTCTTTCGTAAATTCTGGCATATATACTGAATACAGTAACTTCGTTGCGTTCAGAGGTGACATGAGTGGAAAAAACTTCGTCAATTCTGGCACGTACTGAAAGTTGTAACTTCGCAATATTCAGAAGCAGCGCCAACGCAAGTCATTGCGTAAATTTCTCATAAACAGATAACAGAGAAATGTTCGCAAATTAGAATAGATAGCTGGCCGTAGAATTAATTACCAACTTGCCCATTTCCAGAAGCAGCCGGGACTTAGCTCTGGTGCTCTATGAGCTATTACCAGTACACCAGAAGGAGATATCTGAGGAAGAAAAGAAGAAAACGAAGAGAGTACACTGAGCCAGAGTTGATCGAGCGAGCACATCTATTTGTTACAGATTCGCGGAGCCCGAAGACGTTGCGTTATTTGGGGCACGAAAGATAATGGATTTTTGAAGCTAATAATCTTTGGCAGTTACGAATCTGGGACTCCTAAAGAAGGAGTCCGTAACTGTGGAAGATGTGACTCCCAATGTATGTCATAACGATTTTTAAAAGCATTGAATGACTCTGCACCGACAAGTGGAGAGGGGGGGGGGATTGGAGACTAACAAATTCACTATGAAGTCCGAGAAGCGCTATCGTCGTTTACGACGATTATTATTATTATTATTATTATTAAACTTCACGCTTGGGCTCCCACGGACAGGTAATACAACCCAAATGAAGCATTTGCAACACCGGGAAGCCCAATACGCTGCTAAAGGAAATCCAGCGTGTTTGTATACGCAGATCGTGTGCGTTTGAGCGGCGTTCAAGTTGGTACGCCGCGCTCCTCGCTGTATCGCTGATGAAGTTAGGTTACGTTAGGTACAGTAAGGTTAGGTAACGTTAGGCAACGTTAGGTAAGGTTAAAAGGTTAGGTAAGGAGGTTAGGTAAGGGTAAGTTAGGCTAGATTAGGTTAGCCTAGGTAGTGTTTATTTTAGTGGTGGCGCGCGCAGCAAAGCTTACTTGAACGCGCAATCGTCGTGAACGACGATAGTGCGTCCGGGAAAAGCAGCTGGCTGGGAACAGTTCTTCGAACTTTATGCTGGAGTTTCTGGCCGTTGTTTCGCAAGCGAACATTAACGTCTCTGTCAATAAGTCCCGTTGTATGCACGTTATTTAAAACCATTCAATTACTTGAACGTTTCTATTAGTTGCCTCCTGAGTCGTCTTTGTTGGATAAAAATGAGTCCTACTTACTTAGGCGCTTATTATTAATTGCCAGTTAAGCAGGTCAACGGCAACACCAGTTATCTATAACAGTCAGTTTCTGCTTCAGTATGCTACCAATTTCATCAAATCTGATCTCATCTATCATTTTTAAAGTTACATACAAAATGGAGTTGAAATTTTATTTATATATACATATGCCTATGAATGGTAAACTAGGAGCACGACAGATTTTTGAAATATGACTGCTCATGGCGCTCGTTTTTACTTTTACTGCCGTATCTGGTGCAAGGCTAACGGCGGAAATTCTATCATTAAAATTTTTGGAAAAATTTGGACACTATCCTAGGAAGGAGCAAGTATGATACCAACTTATATCAAAAACTATCAATAGCATTTGCAATTATACATTTGTTTCTTTGATTCTTGAACTACGGCCTACAGCTCGTTCTCTTCCGTTACTGCACTTACCACATCTTATAAATGCAACATGAACAATATAATAATGAAACTTTCGTAACAATAATAAAACTTTCGCAATATTTGTTGTCTTAGCGTACCTCATTACCTCTCGCGCATACCTCCGATTTTGTCAGGTAATACATTTTTTTTCGCACAAAAATATTAAATTTTTTTTACCAACAAAATAAAATTTAGCAAACATCCTCTGTTTTCAGAGGAATAATACATTTTATCTGTTCATATAATGACATGTATTAACATTTTCTCGTAGGAATAGCACTATATGAAATGCAACATATGTGGTACTGCATGAAAGAAAGGGTTAATAAAAAACTTTTCCTATCAGGCAATTTAATCTTGCACTCAAAGTAAATCAAAGCAAGATATTTCAAGAATATTCAAATCGACGAATGCCAGACACTTTCATGGCCAATTCATGAGCAAATGTATACAAGCACAGCCACGAGCTTCTCCAATATTTATAGGCGAAGCATATCGTGCTTTTGTTGAGCTGAAAGCTCCGATAAAGTTTCACTCAGAGCTGTTGTACCTTCGCCTGTTATACTATAGCACACTTCCCATCCACTATGCAATACGTAATACATAGTTGTTGGTTGCTTGCTCCGAGCTTGCTTGCTGGCTATCTTGCTGCTCTTTGGTTAGTTCTTTCTTTGGTCACGCTGTTAAGGATTTAGATACGAGGAAATTTATATACTGAAACACAAGTTGAGATACTATGAAATTTCAGTCCTTAGAATTATGATATAGCTACAGAAACATATGCTCAAAAATGAAAATAGGGCATTTTCTGTATCTTGCTTCGATTTGGAAAGTACCTCGGCACTCTCTGATATGATGATTCTTCTTCTGATCGCCATAGATGAAATGCGGTATCTTTGATAGAGTTTTTGATCCTGTCGGACATAAGCTATAGCTCTTATTTTTAGCTGAAACTTTAGTAGCAGTTAGAGATGCTCAGTCTTTGTTGGAGTTTTCGTTCCTTTCGCGTATAACCCGTTTTGCTTATACTTTTTTAGCTCAATCTGTTTGTGGCAGCTGAAACTTACGTTGAACTGAGGTGAAATTTGGAATTTCTTCTACTCTTAACAGCATTGTGATTGTGAGTACATATGCACTTGCCATTACGGGTGTACAACACACCGTTACGTGTACATACTACGCCCACCGCTACGGGTACAGAAAGCATTCACCGTTACGAGTACATACTTCATCCATCATTTTAGGTACATAATACATCCACTACTCCGGGTATATAATAAATCCATCGTAATGTGTACATAATACATCCATCATTATGGGTAGATAATACACACTCTACGACGGGTACTTAATACACACGCCAGATTCAGTGGTTCAACGGGAAAACGAATAATGTCCGTACATCAAAACTGAACAATTAGCTTTTCTACAGCATAACAGAAAATATTTTTGTGACATCGCCAATTGTGTCCAAGCAGACGTAAAGTTTTCAGCTTTTATTATTATTTAGTGCGTTCAATTTACGAAGGTGTCGCTGAGGCTGGAGCACCAAATAATTAATATTCGATACGCCAAGCAGCACAAAAACTGGCAGAGGAAGGACCAACGCAGGATAAAATTATACACAACATAATTGGCAGCGAAAAATGATTGAATACCTCGTTTCTCAACCAACAATATGGTAACCAAATAACTTTTATCCCATGCATTTTCCATAGAGTTTATTTACAGCACACTACACGGGGTAACTAGAACCATAAAGCAATTTCAGGCAGTAGCCTGCGAGAGGATAAAAATAAATTAGACTCCCGCCGTGAAGAGAAAGAAAGCGGTCGCTAGAGGGCTTGGTATGCATACCCTGTTGATGAAGTCCGTTACTGAGGGGCGATCATGTAAGCCTGCTGCGTATAAGACAAAGTGGTAAAACCGTCTCATCCTCTTCAGACAAAACTCCTAAATCAGTGTAAAAAGTATCAGCAACGGAATGCCGCTAAGGGGGAATGAGTAAAATTCAAGATGGGAATTTGTATAACATGTGACGCACTTTTCACCGATACGCTGTGCTTGCACGTAAGCTGTTTCAGCGAAAATCCCCATTTGAAGATGTAGTTCCGTTGCGGGAATAAAACGTACAGTTATGTAAATGTAGAATAGGCACTTTCATATAGAATATTCTAGTGTCTCCACTGTGGAGATAATTCGCAGCTAGCTCTCTCTTTGGTCGCTAATTACCTCCGCCAAGGAGGTTATGGTTTCGTCGTGTTTATCTCTCTGTCTGTGTGTCTCCAAGATAGCTCAAAAAGTTTTGACCCGATTTGGACGAAATTTACAGGGATTGTTAGGTATGTCAGGAGAAATAGATGATTAACTTTTGGTGAAGATAGGTATGTCCATCCGTTTGTTTGTTTGTCAGCCTCATTTTTCGCAATGCCATAACTCAAAAAGTTAAGGATTGATTTTTATGAAATTTACATGAGTTGTTACGTATATAACAAAGAGTAAACGACGAGATTTTGGTGATTATCCGTTTGTTGATTCGTTCATTTGACAATGTTTTTAATTTTATGCTTGTTAGCACAATAACTCAAAAAATAATTAATGGATCTTTATAGGGGTTGTTAGTAATGTTAAAAGACATAATATGCTGAAAAGCAATTTTATTTTCCGCGGTTGATATTACTTTTAATATATACTAAGCTCTGTATCGATGATACTCGAGGGTTATCATACAGCTAGCTTGGAAGTTTTTTTTACGCAAATGAACAGTTGTTTTGTTGGAAGAAGATCCCAAAGTGGAGAAAATTACTTACTGCCAAGACATCTTCGTGTTCTTTACCTGCATGCTGAAGAATATCTTTACATTTGCTAAAATGATAATAAGAGTATCAATGTAAACTAAGGGCAGCTGAAGCTTGGATGAAGGAAACCTCAGAAGAGAGTACAAATCACGATCCAAGAGATTTTTTTATAGAAGCTGTATGTATCTGCATTGTGTGAACATCAACGTTTTCAAAGAAAGACCGGAAAAAGATCAATTGTGTACGTGTGCCATTAACTGCAACCTGGCCTATTTCCTACCTTTCAGCTTTCAACGGAGCTTGACAGGATAACCACAGACTCCAATCTGGCTTAATTTTCGCCTATCTGTTGTGATAATGCGTGACAGAAATGGATGATACATATTTCGTTAAGAGCGTGACACGAAACATATAAATGAATTAATAAATGTATAAATTATATGTATCAATAAATATATAAACACACGACGGTCATTCTTAGTATTAGATTATTTGAGAGACAAAAATATTTTCACTTCTCACTTTCACGCGCTACTATTTATTGGTCACAGAAATAATTCACGAAATAAATATTATGAGAAATGAATAGATGGCATACTATTTGTGGAATATATTACAAAAATGAATAGACGGTACTCTATTCGAGGAATATAATATTACGAAGTGACAATACGGTACTCCATTCAAGTACAAATTTTATGAAAAATTAAATAGACGGATGCTTTTTAGAGAAATTCTAAACATGAATGTATCTTCGTTTGTTATGAGCTCTTTCATGACTGAGAAACTTGAATCAAGACGTAAATAAAAAGAGAAATGAGTTCTTACCAAGTGAATTTAAAAAATTATAATAATTAAAAGAGATTTTGACTATTGCAAATACAGTCCGCATGGAAACTCACAACCCGATTCCTTACTGCTTGCACAGTTGCACAAACAGTTTCAGGTGCAGCACAGTACGACCTCTTGTCACAGCTATCGAAGAAGCATGACACCCGCTTTCCAAAATTTACAACAGACAGAGACTGGACACAGACGGTAGTGACCTATACCGCTAGCTATACAGCAAGCATTCATTAAATTAGAGCAGTAGGGTGGTATTAAAGAATTAACAAACAAATAACTAACAACTAGAACAGTAAAGCTAATTTTGCTAATGGTAGGGGCATAAATTAGGACTCCTCTTCACTAATTATAATAAAAAACATAAAATTACAGGGAAGCCGACGTGGCTTGCAGTAATTTGCAGTATCTCCAAGGCCAAAATGATTTAATTGAATTACGAATAAGTTAGACCATTTCTTACTTGCACAAACTAGCAATATTTCCATGAGTAAAACTACATACATTAAGCAATTCACGGTCTGGCAAAACCTTTGAGACTTTCTAAAAAACATGAAAGCATTTTTGATAATGCTTTTTAGCTTCGAATTTTCATAACTTTCCCTTTTCCACAACGAAGCCATTCTCGCGATACCTGTAAATAATGCTTCTTACGAGTCTTCCAGTTTAGGATTGCCTTATAGTAGAGCGAAAAGACTTTTTCAAAGAATTTTTCACCATTAATTTGAAAAATAATTTAATCGCAAATATGAATTTGGAGTTTTGGAGAAATTACACAAGTACATAAAAAATTACTGGATAACCACAAAAAAAATAAAGGGCATGTTCCACTGGGCCCAAAAATTAAGCCTCTGGGGCTTAGCTTCTCCTCAACTCCGGTCAGAAGCTTTAACTGTGTCACGTTGAATCGTGTTGCAACTTATAAAATCAGCGCCATTTCGTTCAGCCAACTGGAAGCTTCCTTTTACGGGGCAAGATTGAGTTTCTGAAAGTCTCGAGACTAACCAATTAATAGTACTGCCTCAAGCTAAATAAATAGACCGAAGCCAGGGCACACAGTCTGCAGTATCGTACAAGTCAAGCGTCGAGTGCTTAATTTTTTGCGTCCGACTGAAAGTGTTCAAAGTTTCTGGGTAGACATCCAACACAGTTTTTATGTTTTTTGGTGAAATTCAACATGCTGTGAAACCTGTAATAATGCATAGTATTGTCTGACAGAATGTTGAAAAGACTCACAAAAGTCACCTAGAACAAAGAGGAAATGATTACATACTTATGTACAATTATTTCTTCAATACAATGCTTTCTAGGCAGCATAATTTTCCTAAAATTAGGTTTGTGTCACAAGTTATTGCTGATACCTTAAATAACTTTAATGCACAAAAGGAATTCCTGACAGCACAATACGTCACCTGCACAAAATTATGGCCTGCCCAGTACAAATTTTTAAACAAAGTAAATCATGGACTTTCAGTACTAAATATAAAAAAATTGCATCCAAAACACACAACGTTACCGCTAGAAAGTTACAGTTTCTCCAGTGTAAATAATTGAACCCAGTTTATAACGGATTTCAGCCTTAAATATTTTAAATATCTTTAAATGCATCGAAAAAGCACGTTATTTGCATAAATTATGGTCCCTCCTGTATTAATTAAATTATCATACATGGTCTATCGCGTAAGTTCCAACAATAAATATTAAACTATACGCATTCCAAGAACGGCCCGTACCTCGCACGAGCTTACGCCGTCGGTTGCGGTCCCTCTTCAAGTACTTATAATTAATTATATGAATATCACAACAAAATTAATGTCATCTACAGCAAGCAGAGAGCGCGCTGCTGCTACCGTAATCATTTTCTAAGGCTAGTATAGAAAACAGCACTCGCGGAGACCACATTAATTTTCTTGGGCCCTGCATTTGACAGGCAATAAAATCCGCACGTAGGAAAGTTTAATTGCGGCGATGTCCTAGCTTAGGAGCCCAGATTAGCTCCCTAACCTAGGAAAATCATAATTTATTTGCGCAAATATAAATTAGGACGAGAGGCCGGTGTAGTAGATCGGGTTTTATTAATCGCCGCAGATTTCACTTCTAATCATGCACGTGTCTCCGCCGAAAGTTGTTGGAGTGACTCCATCAAGGCAGTTTTGAGCGTTCCTCAAGGTAGCGTTCTCGGCTCCTTACGATCAGTTCTGGGCGCTAACGACATGTTTTCGTGGAAGATCTACATAGAGGGAAGTGTTAAAGGCAAATGTCCCCTTCCATGTATTGAAGGGCTGGGGTGGGGGCATTCATTACAAGTCTGCCCCGTGATGGGCGAAAACTAGCACATAATGCCGCAACACATATTATTTGTGGAAGGATCATGTCATTTACTTCTACTGATTATTCCCTCTACATCCGCCACTGCCCAATCTAGACTACACTTGGTTCTACACTTTGGGTTTTGTTTGAAAAAGTGCACCAGTGCAACATCACGTAAATAAAGGGTATGAGTAGCTACTGACCTGAAGAACTACTAGATTATTCAAAACTTAGTAAAATCAACAAGAAATTACCCAATACACCTGTTTGCAAAAATTTCCTTACGCATTTTCTCTCGTAACGAAACTATTCTAATGAAAGATTGAATGCTTCACAGCTTTCCTCTTAATGAAAGAAATAGATTACCAACATCTTATTCTGATTAATCAGAAACAATTTCAGAAGAAACCCAAATTCATAGAGCTCTTTCTGATCGAAAATATCAGCTAATATTCTGAAGAATCAAAATCACACGATGAACGCCATAACAGTGCATGCCCTAAGTACAAAATATGTTTTGGTTTCCGAAAAACTACTTCTTGTGGGGAACGTAACTAACAGAACTGATGATGTAAGCATTTTCGGTGGATGTCCAAACTTACAAAACAAATTATGCTGGTAGTTCGCTAAAAATACACAAAAGAAATAATTCCTTCCAGAGAACCCACCCTACAGAAAGGATGAAGTTAAGTTATTTTCTGAAGAATGAATCCCACGAATGATGATAGTCATGATATGGAAGACGAACCACGCGTTTCATTCCGCTATCAACACTTCTAGAGCGAACAATGCAAGTATTATTTTAACACTGAATCACGAAAATCAATTATTCTGCAGTTCAAAACTTTTGGATCAAATAATGAATTTTCCGAAGAATGAATCACCTAACTCTCGTTCTGCAAATCAAAGTTCATCGAGCGAAAAATGAAATGAATCACGCAAATCTTTTGTTGTGCACATCAAAACTTATAGAAAGCGAACAAGACATGTATTTTATGAGGAAGAATGAATGAGGCAAACCTTTCGTTCCGGATATATAGACGGACCTGCAGAAGTTATTCTGAGCCAACAGCACCAATTGGGAGGCAGGCAGCACTTCTCAAGTCCAGCCAGCCACCTGCCGCCGCACCGACGTACCATCAAAGCCAGCTGCAAGAAAAACTTGGGGTGCCGCCATTCACAACGAAGCTCACAAGGAGCCAGAAGCTTCCAAACTTTGCGGGGCTATTCTGTTCAGTCTTGGCGTCTGGCGCGGTGCGATGGCACTGAAATTCCTTAGTGATTGGAATAATAGAGATTAAAAAACAACAGCGAGACGAGGTTGTTGAAAATATTGGTAATTCTAATGGCGAACCGCGGTCCCAAAAGGAGGTGAGCGTCATTGATTTTGACGTGGATTATAATAGCGGTAATGGCACAGAATTCGGTTATTCCCAACGCGGGATGCACGCCTCGTAGAGCAGTGATTTCATTTACAAGAGGTTAGCAAATTGATAATGTGATAATAACAGTGATTGACATAGTTTGCAACATGTTTATATGAGTTAGAGTGTGTGTTAAAACATGAACCGTAGGTATACGAGATGCCATTGCAGAAGTAGTGAGGCTGTTCCATTCCTTTTGTTCAACTGAAATTACTCTCACAATGTCTTCCTAACAACATTTAGAACGGGTAAAGTTCACACTTGGTGAGTCGGGTCTAGTTCAGAGTCAGGTTAGATGGAACGTCAATTTGTTTCACTTATTTACTTAATACCCGTACAAGCCGATCTCCTAAGAGTTGGACAGCGAAAATTTATATCATTTTCTTTCACTTTTTTTGTGTGGATTCCGACTAGAACAAACTTAGGCGAATAAGGTTAAAAGTACTTTATGTGGTTACCCCTTTCAGAAGCTTGAAGTTTAATTGCGCGGTGGCACATGACTGGATTTTGCACAGGACGCAAAGTACTTGATTTAAAGTCGGCAAGTACGATCAAAACATCTTAGCAACATCAGTAGCCGGGTGAAGTGTGAATAATAATAATAATAATGAAGAATTACTTTCATCAATAATTGCTCGCTGTGATTCAATGACCAAAAGGGGACCAAGCATTTAAAAAGTGCGTAGACATCAAATATTTGTTTCCATGAACATTTATTTCCATGCTGCAAACAATATAAGGTCAGATAAATATAAACTAATTTTGTGTAAAAAAGAAGTGACAATAGTCGCAATACTTCAACTTTAAGCAACAATTTAAAAGTTTTCAATAAAAGCAGCTAGAAAGTACCCGTAGTATTATACAGGGATGGGGATTCAAGCTGCACAAAAATGTTGAAACATCTAAAACCTTAATATACTGTTATTACAGCTGTGAAATTAACGAAATATTTCTTAAGAAAACTTTTTGCTCCAGAGGCGGAAGTATACTCGTATATCATACGAGCTCAAACATCACCTTTACAGCCAATGGATATATATCTACCCAAGTAGGAAAGATTTACACATTGGTATGTAAAAATAAGTTGTGATTATTATCGAGCGGATTTCACGACCCAAATTGGATCGGTTGAGCGATGTTCAGCTCTACACTCTGGCGCCGGGTCACATCCCGCGACCTAAGACTCAGAGCACTTTGCGAATGATGTGCGCTGGTCCAAGCAGAGCGCTCTTCTGGAGGGTTCCTGGATGGAGATGGCGGCAATTCAGCTCTCGCAGGGCTATCTTGAAATTCTTGGACATTGCCTTCAGAGCTCCGATGACCACTGGAACGACGTCGACTTTCATCTGCCACAGTCTTTGGAGTTCGATGGCAAGGTCACGGTACTTTTTGTGATTATTATTATAACTATTATCCTTGCGTAAGCCTTGCCCCCACCATTCCTTGTGATCCGAAGAGAAGAATAATTAAGGGACATGTACCATTCGAGAAGCAAGTGAAACCCATCCACGAGGGTGCGCACCTCGCCTACACTGGATTACCGGGCAAGGAGCAAGTAATTCGGAAAGAAGAGAAAGAACCAACAAAGCATCATCAGAAAGAGTGTGGGTATGTAAAGAAACACAGCAGAATTTGTGCGAAGGCCTAGGAAAGGTTAATAGGAAATTCACGTTGGTTGCATGTACGCCGTTCATGCTGAGACAAAATTTGTATATTAAAACTGTGAAACAGAAAGCGGCTCCAGCGATAGATATACTTCATTTTTTCACAGGCACTACATCACACTCGGTGGTTGTAACTCACGTGCGAACTGAGACTAACTTCCAGAAATTGACAACAAATTGCTGGAACTTTTTGACAGGCGACTGGAACGGTGCACGAGCTCAAAAAAAAAAAAACTCAATTCACTGCAATACATGACAAGCTTAGAAAAGCTTGTATGCGCCTTACCTCTGAATATTTGTTACTTTAGACTATGTCAGACTCGGTTAGGTAGCCTTACCCCAAGACCTAAATTCATTGGAAAAACTCAAAGGGGTCTAAAACGACGTTTTGAGACAGATAAAATTTTTTGAGTCCTCCAACTCGTACGCCAGGCTAGGTTAAGGTAGGTTAGGCTGGGTTACGTTAGTTTAGGATACATCAAGTTAGTTAAAAATAAATTAATATAGGTTCGGTTCAGCTAACATAGGTGCTTAAACTAGCTCATAGATCGGCACACATATCGCGATCTCAGCTAGGTCCGATACTAATATAGACACCGATAGTTTATAAGCGTGGAAGGGGCAGCACTATACCGGTAGCCACGTTCACAGCAGACAGGTGTCCTCGACTGGTATGGCAATTTTAACTTAAGCCAAGCTCGCGAGTTTGAGTTTTCGCAGGAATTCAGCTCTGTTCTGACCAATCGAACGTTTTCCGCAGTTTAAACCCACCCGATGCTTTCTTCCATCCTCGATGAGCTGGCTGCGTGGCTGCAGAAGCGTACAAGAACAAGCTCACTTGTAACGCTTTTCGAGAGTATTTTGAGAAAAGGATCCTCTAACTACAGAAATAGTGATGCAAAATAGACGCTAGGAGACAATGACTTCTCTCAGTTCATTGAGGCAGTCAGTTCCGATGGATGGCTTCATCGAAACATGTCTTTCCCAAGAACACGGTAAATGAGGCGCCAGACCTTACGGCCTCATTATTATTTACCTACAAGAAATAGCCAGACTTCTTGGAGTTGGAAATTTTCGAGCCGGCCAGCGAGCAGCATTGACTTTCCGGTGACGAAAAATCTTATCCGTCTCCGCTTGTCGCTCCAAACGCAAGTCAAACCCGTCAGTCGATCGTCCGGAATCGCGTTTCTTGCAGACTCGAGCCAGGATGCTATATTACATGTAAAGGGACGGACAAGGGCAGAATTATTTTTCAAGCACATACTAGGATATGCCTCAGCTAATAACATTACGGGATTAAAGTACGGCGACCAAGGAGCAAGGTGAATTTTTTTTTTAATGACATAAAAACCCTTGCCGAGAGCGGCAGTACAGCGGCAGCCAATTAAGAACAATTAATTTTTCATAACGCGAGCACCGGCGGCCAGATTGGACTGCAAGGTACTTTAATTTCAGAATTAGCGGATGTAACGGACTTCGTTGCGAAACAATTAACTGAACTTGCGCAACACAAATCTGCACTTAATAGTGCGTGAACCTTCAATATGCAGCCAGTGACGCACAGCAAACAATGAATTTCGTGAAGAAAATGTACGCCTGAATCGTGCATTAAAGACAACGAACGATAAAGAACTGTTTTTACAATTATATACATATATATATATATTCTTCATAATTATGTGTTTCACTTTTTGATTTTTGTAGTAAAGGGTGAGCTAAGCCTGAAGGTGCATTTGGAAGAAAAAGAATAATTCCTTCTTCACTTCACCTGTGAGCTCAGTAATGACAATCGTTTGCCTTTTTTGGACGTGGACATCACCGCAACAAATAACAACTTCAATACTACAGTGTACAGGAAAGCTTCGAACTCGGGCAAAGGTATGAATGCAGCGAGTGAGTGCGCTGAACGTTATAAAAGAAGTGTATTAAGATCTTACGTATATCGAGCCATGAAAACCTGTTAATCTCCCGAAAACCTTAACACCGAGCTGCGAAGAATCAAGCAAATTCTTGTTAACAACGGGTACTCCAACCGCACCGTTGATAGTGAAATAAAATCAGCTGAAATGGAGCTAAACCAAATGAGACTAAACCAGCCAGGACAAGTACATAAAGTATTCCACAGAAATCAGATGAGTGATGCCCAGAAAACCGACGAAAGAGTTCTACAGCAAATAATCAATCGTAACGTCAGATGTACCAACGCTGATGACAAACTGAAGCTCACCATATATATATATGGCATTGGCCTGACAGAGGTACACCTTCTCCGAGAACCTTGAAGGTTAGGTGCTAGGACTGGTTCTACTAATTAATTAATTTAATTATTAATTAATTAATTAGCTTTTATTAAGAACACAATGGGTTCACAAAAACTAATGTCATATATCAAATATAGGTCTTTATACGGGTTTACTGTGTTCTAAACTTCATATTTCACGACGGGAACCAGTCCTTGCCTACCTAACCTACAAGGTTGGCGAGGTAAAAGCTCATTGTAAGGGGGCTAGACGGTGGCAGCGCAAAAAAAAAAAAAAATTGGAGCGTTTTACTATCGAGAAGTGGGCGTGCATTTTAACGTAGACTTATTTTCCTTCAAAATGAGACCAAATTTTCATAAATCTACGGTGTTTATAATACTTTTTCCACTTTTTGAAGATTAGATTAGATTAGATTAGATAGGCGGCAGTAGACGAACCAATAGGCCCATTCCCAAAGAGACACCAGAACATACGCCCCGGCACTCCCAAAGACAGGTAACAGGCATTTTGGTGGCCAGGATTTTGGTACATCTATCGAATCAGAAGGCCTTCTAATACGCTGTTTTTCAATATTGTTGGCCTTCTAATAGTTCATATCGAAATATATGTCTGTTTCCCGTAATATGCAAATTTGTCATAGGCGAAATTGCTCCCATTTGAATGGAAAATTGCAAGAAAATTCGCTCTTGTACAATTTGCGAGTTGTGCGCGGGAGGCAACACTGTAATACGGTACCTTGTTTGTTTATTGACAGCAGTTTTTTAAGATAGATTGCTGTACTGAAACCTATTTTTACTGCTGCGTTTAAGTTGTGGTATAGTGCAGCAACATAGCGCATAAGGGCCAGATTTGCGACCTGGGGGAAGGGGAGGGAGGTGGTAAAAATAGGTCTTGGAACATAACCCCATTTGATTCGATATAGGCATATTCTCTCTAGGCGAGCTTTCTTCGGGACCGTTAAACTCGCATACAGTAAGAACATGGGGTACGTACTGTGAAAACCAATAAATGACAGCTAAGTAGAGCAATGTTTACGAAAACTTGAAATTGGTCCTGAAATTAAGATTTCTTCTCTATCATCACCGAAATTAAGTCATTTGTATCTCTTGACAATTATAACAGCTTTTGTAATATTCTTGAAGATCAGTCCCTAACTTTTTGAGATATGTTCTGACAAACATTTTGACAAAAATTCGTCAAACACACAAACGGCAAACCGTTCATCATCAAAATTTGTTCATTTGTGATAACATGTTGAAAAATTCCAACAAATTTCATGAAGGTCCGTTTCTTAACTTTTTGAGTCATGTAACTGGCAAACATATTAACAAATAGAGACTCAAGTAAACGGAGAAACAGATCACAAAAATTTCATCATTTACTCCTATAGTAAAAAGCCCAACAATTCCTGCAAATTTCATAAACATCGGTCCATATTTTTTTGAGTTGTGCTATCGAGAAAAAAAAAGAGACAAACAAACATTAGTCATAAGCTCCTCTGAACATACCTAAGAATCAATGTAAATTTCGTAAAGAACCGCCAATAACTTTTTTAATTGTCTTGGTGACAGACAGAAACAAACTCGACAAATAAATGAGTTTGTGTGTTTGCCTGTGGCCCACAGGACGCAGGGCAATGGCATCAGTATCTTGATCTGGGCAAAAGTATACTTGTAACTAAGGAAAAGACATACCTAGTTAAAATCGTGCTACTTTGGAACTTTTTCAGAAGAGACCAAATGATGTTATGCACACCACCCATCTCGTGCAAAGTTGATGCTGCACTCCGGGACCGGTTTGTCCGAAACTTTTAGTGATTTTTTTTTTGCACTTCACAGCTTTTGTTTTGGTGGCGTTTTGGCAAAAAAAATATAAACAACTAAACCAAAGCAAGCTTAAAATAAACGGATCGATAAGACATAGTGTGACAGCCCCATCCAAAAAATTAGGCCATATAATAGGGCACAAAAATATTAGATGTAAAACTTATAGTGGAAATAGGGTAAAATGGAGTAAGGCAGTTCCTGAGCTACATAAGTCAGTCTGAAATATGTAGACTAGGTACACTAATCGACCACAGAACTCGCACCTTCCGTGAATACCAATCAGTTTATGCAATGAAAACCAATTGCATATTAAGTCTCTTTTGTCCATCTATTGGAAAAACGTCAATAACAAGTGTTCAAATCGAAGGCTAAGTAAATATCAATATTCTCTTACAGTGTATCAGTAGAGAAATTGATGTTTTTCAACTGAATGAACAACTTATTCCTGCCAAATCAGCATATGAATCGCAAGTTAAATAAACACCAATTTGGTTCTCCTATCCAATGTAATGGGGAGCAGCGCCCTATGGAGGACCACAACGGTTACCTTCGAGACGTCTGCCCTTCGTGCCCACATTGATTGATTCATTTTTTTCCGGCTTGTTCCCATGCGTATTGATTCTGGCGGTGACACTTTCCAAGCATGGCTTACACATCTTTCTGTCTACGCACTGTACGTCCCTAATTTCATCTTTTGATTGATCTTCTTTGTACATGCATAGAGGAGACAAAGGCGTCAAGCTTTTCAGTGTAATAAGTATGATACAGTAATAGTCGCTTAAAGCCTATTCGTTTGTAAATTGATGCACTGGTCTAAAAAAATGCTGCAAACGACAGAACAGTTACTACTTCACTACTGAAGTCTGATATTATAGATCTGCAACTGAAACCTGACTAGCCGAATGGATTGTTTTAGATACGAATATTGTAATTGATATGCCCATATGAATAGCATTGGGTACCCATATCAAACGTCCATGAATTATCCCTATCCCAGTCGACGTTGAGCAGAAATAGCATTAATAAAACCTATGCAATAGCAATATGAAGACTTAAAAACTGGAACTAGGCAAGCAAACAGACGTCTAGCTTACGAGTCGTAAAGTGGAGCGAATAGAAGTAGTTTAAAATGCGAAGAAATGGACACTTTTGAGGGTAGGTTCCGGCTCCACCTACTTCCAGTTCCTCAGGCCCCGCCCACTTCTGGTTACCGCCATCCGCTACACCGGCAGTGCATTAGCGGTTATAAACCGGAAGCTCACGCGCGAGGGGAGCCGCGAGGGTAGGTTACCCTCAAAATGTCCATTTCGCTACACTGTATACAACTGATACACAGTTGAAGGACATGCAGTTGGATTATCTTTACATTTTATGAAACAAAAGCTACCAGAAGGTACATATGTCTTTGATGATAAAATATGAATTTAATCCAACTGCAAGTTGCCCAGTGTAATGAATCAAATAAGCTTTTTCAAATTACTACTTTGAGTCCCAATCGAGCAGCAGATTCTCGACCAGTGGGTTCGATTTGCCGGATCAAGGGAAGCATTAGCAGCGACATCCAGAGGTATGCATAATAGCGGCCCTGCGACCCGACTCTGATAATAATAAAAGCGGCCGTACGTCCGGATTTTCTGTATACCGTGGCTATGTTTGTTTTTTTTTCTGAGCCGTACATAGGGCGCAAACAGGGCCGCGAACATAGCCGCAAACAGGGCCGTAGACAAGGCAGCAAACAGGGCGTTACAAAGGGTCACAAATAGGGCCGCAATTAGAGCCACTTTAAAGCCGCAATTCTTCACCTCGCGATATCAGCATCCGGACTGTAATAAAAACATTTAACCCTAGCTAACTCAAGTTGCGTTACCAAGCCACAAGGCTCATTTCGCCTAGCAATACAATAGGGGATAGAAATCTCGTAGCAGAACAGCACCGGCTAAATTGGCCACAGGGTAGAGCTGCTTCAAGAGTTGAGTGCCCAAGCAAACACACGTTTGATTTCAGGTCAGGCTTTGGTTCCTAACCGGCTTTTACCTACATTCCAACTAATTGTTCCAATCACAGACATATCAAATAAGCAGAAAGTGTCAAAACGAGATTAAATGTATTGCCATTCTCATTACCTAATAATTGAACCTCCACACACCGTTTTTTATTATTATTAATATTATTTCCACCTCACGACACGCGCCGTGCATAACGCAGGCAGTGTATATCTTCATTGACAAATAGTGTCAGTTACATTCCAATACTATGATAAAATATGAATATCATTGGGCACACTTTATATGGCTGAAAGTATTATAGTGTAGCTAGAACACTCTGACAGCGCATACCTCCGCCAAGCAAGGCAGCGGTAACGAAAATTCAAATTGGCTCTGAAACCATGATTTTCTCAGTATCAACATCCAAATTTTCTCAGTTGTACCTTTTGACAGTATTAACAGCTTTTGTAATTTTCTTGGAGATCCGTTTATAACTTTTTGAGTTATGCAGCTAATGAACATTCTAACAAACATAAGTTAAAGACACAAACGGACCAACCGATCATCAGCAAAATTTAATCAATTATGTCTTATAACATTAAAATTCGTGTAAATTTCAGAAAGATCCATTCATAACTGTTTGAGTTACTTCGCTAATAAACATAAAATCAAATACAGCAAGAAACGAACGAACGAACAAACAGATCATCACAAAAATTTGACCATTTACTCTGTGTAATTTACCTAACAACTCATGCAAATTTCATGAAAATCCGTCCATTACTTTTTAAGTTAAGGTGCTAACAAAAAATAGGCAGACAAGCAAACGGAGGGACATATCTTCACCTAAAGTTAATCACCAGTTCCTCCTCACATACCTAACAATCCCTGTAAATTTCATCAAAATCCGTCCATAACTTCTCAAGCTATCTTGGTGACAGACAGAATAAAAGGCAGACAGGCAAACCAGACGAAAACATTACCTCCAAGATGGAGGTAATAAACTCGTTCATTATATATTTTTTCTATACCGATAAATTTAGTGATCAGGCCTACCTACCATGAGTATCTTCTCTCAGTATACAAGTATAAATGGAGTAAACCATTGTTGTATCTAACTTTTAAAGTCGCAAGGCTGAAACACATAGATAGAGTACAAAAGAAAAGCGAAGGAAATGGGTATCCTATTAATCTGTTATTTTCGATGAGGGCAGGGGCCTCTTAGTGTGTCTTCAGTAATAAATTTATTGTGGGTTTCGAATAGGCAAATAGGCAAAAAAAAAGTCCTGAAACTACATCTGAGCATTGCCAGTCCCAGAGCGCTGAATTCGCAAGACCTTCATCCAAAGTGGAAACTCGGACCAAAGTTGACCAAACTTTGGGAATCTGCGTGCAGTTGCAAGAGGCTTAGGGCAAATTTTCGCCGTGCTCCTGATGAGCTTACGTTTTATAAAAATTTATTTCGAAAAGTACAGATACTATAGAAAAATAGAGCTCATCTATGGAGGTAATATGGAGACCACGCAATATTAATATTTATCCTAATAATACCAGGCATTGCTACCTCGCCACAGTGGTTTCTATCTTGTGGAAGTCCATTAGGGGAAAAACCGTAGGAGCAAAATTTAAAGGTAGGGTATGAATAGGGTTAACTCTTTCTCTCACGCCATAACTAATAAACATCTTTTCAAATGGTTATAACGCGTGAAATGCTGATTAATTCGTGAAAGAAAACGGTAACCATTGCATACTCCATATCGAGATAAATTTTTGTAAGAACAATAGCATATACCCCAGCATCAAATGGAGTCAGACAGTTTGAAGATAGTAACAGCGACTACCGGTAGAAATTGAAATTGCTGCGCTTATCGAGGAAACAAACGTTTGAATAAAATACTGATTACAGAAACAGTACGAGGGATAAAAATGAATGAAGTTACTGAAAGGGAAACATACAATAAATAGCATCGAGAAAGCTCGAGGAATGAATTTTGGCTTGCAACTATATTACAGTGCGCACTTAAAATATATCCAGCAATTGCAAGGAGGATCGGATCATTTAACCCAATAACCCTATCCGTTACTAATCTTTTCCAGCCGCTTGAGCACCAAGGCGGTACAAATTTGTACCGCCCACTAAAAATGCTTATGACTTTATCAATATCAGAGTTTTTCTTCATAGTCTCAAAAAACATTTATTCGACCACTTTTTCGCCTATTTAATTTAAAAAAAGTGTCTCAGAGTAGATTTAAAGTCAATTAAATTCGAATATAAGAAAATATCTCCGTACAGTACAGGGAGAATACTCCGGCAGCACATCTGCCGCAATTTTCATACTTTCACCAGCTGAACGTGCAATTGCTTCTATTTTTCATTTCTAGCTTGCTGCTGTCTTTTAGTGATAATTTTGGAAGTTCTTTTTGTATAAAAAGAAAATCTACACGGAAATTTTATCATCTTATTTTCTGAAAAAATTATATTTATCTTTATTTTTGGCTATAATGCGCGGGTATTTTAGAATTTTATTGACAGTCATGATCAATTAGGAAAAGTCACGGAATTTTTGGCGCTGAATATCGCTGGGAGCAGAACTATGAACGAAAAACGGTAGGGCGGTACAATTTTGTACCGTCTAATTGCAGATAGGGTTAAGATAATCTATACTTTTGCGTTCTAGTAACTCTACTAAGGTCCAGAAAACATAAACAATATACGAGTTAATGGGATGCTCAGAAGATGGACTACATTTACGAATACGGTTGCAATCAAGCGAACAAATATTTTGTAGATACTACAAGGATGTTTTATTTTCGCATGGGCGCAGATTATTAGTGGACTGTCCAACAGGGTACTGTACCACCTTCAATGTTACAACAGTCATCACCATACTTATATCGGTTATCAGGACGACTTCGACAGATGTTGACAAATTCATATCACATATCAGTTATCAGGATGGCTTTGATACATCTTGACAAATTCATACACCAGTGAAGGTAAAGTGAATTTGACAGCACCCGTTATTGGGAAACCCACATGCATTGGTTCGTGTTGTAGATATAGGCCAAGTGGCCCGAAAGGATTGTACGGCTGCAGTTGACCAAAGATCGTCAACAGCAATGGCGACTTCGAAGGGAGGCTTACATGCAACGAACTGCGCCCCTCCCTCCCAACCCGATTTCCGCGAGGTCAGTACCCCCGCAATAGCTTCACAGATATCAAACACTGAGTTAGCACGTCAAGCGCCGCAAGACAACACCTGCTTGCGTGGTATAGGAACTCCTGACCTCCAGTGTCACATCAGCATTCTCTAGCCTGCCCCACAATCACAAATTTATAGGCATTTATCAGATTTTATAGGATACCGCTCACTATTTACTCATAGGCAGCTGATCTATGCTTATACATTTCCAATTGGGCTGTGAATACAACATTTGGTATCCGTAACCAGTACAGGTATTTATAATCCTAGGTCCAGATTGATCAAGGTATGTACAAGTTTGCAGAGCCCAGATTACTGGACCTAATATTGCACAGTTACCGCTTGTAAGTTCATTTACGAACCACCAGCACCAATTGCTGTGTGAGAGTCTAATTCGCATGCGTCAAGCTCTCTCATTGCTGGGGCACACAGTGCCTGGTGCATAGGCCCTAACGTCCTAGTTACAATACAAGCGTGGGGTTCATAGATCAGGTTTCACTTGGAATACAGTGATGTTATAAGTAGGAAAACAGTAGTTTCTACAAGAGTGAATCGTTTCTAAATCTGAGAAGTGGTTCAGAATCCATGCTGTAGTTGAAGTAGAAGCAATTACAGTTCATCGAAAACAATACTCGCATGACAACGTATAAGAAAAATCAGTATATATTAATACCGATTTATGGAAGCACGACAGAAAACTTTTACATTTACATATTATTTTTACAGTATAGGTTAGTTTAAGCCTCTCCTGTTCGCACAAATTAGCTATTCTAAGAGAGGAAACATAGTATACAAAGGGAAGCATGCAACCCATACAGAAGGGTGCTCAACAGAGAATCAATTTACATTCGCACGGTACCTAAGTCATGAAAGGGAGGTAGAACAGCACAAGCATCAACAGCAAGAGTATGGAATTCGAAAGACGCAAAATGTGCACAAAGAAAAGCGATCACGAAGGCCTAAGCTAATGATGGATGACCTATATATATATAAATGGGCCCTCCTACGGGTGCTGCTATAAATTTAGTAGGCGTAGTAGAAATTTTATTTTTTTTACGTTGAAAAAAACATGTTCAGTACACTGCAGTGAGTATGTTAAGCAGAAAATCAATCACTAGAAGGAATCGTATATGAAACCGAAGTATAAAATTTGAAAAATCGAAAATTCTCATTACTCGAGCTTAATTTCGTTACGCAACAGACCGAGTCATGGTCAACGAACCTTAATTGCTTAGGTGCTTCATCGACGTCCGCATTTATCTGTTGTATGTCAATCCGCCCCAGCACACGAATTCAACACTTGCATCCATTCGGAGGATGGATATTTACACGGCAACATAAATGATGATCCGTAGCACGCATTTTCTCGTGTAAAATTCTGTGATAAACTCCCACTAAAACTAAGGGGATAATTCCCCATTATCGAGAACAATGGCTATAAGTTAGAATAGCTGCAATTTTTAATTTCAGGTTCAAGCCGTTGAATTCAAGCACGAAGTATCCCTGTAAGATGCATACTTTCTCTCAAGCCACTCTGAGATTGGCGCAGGCCTCTCAATTTAAAGGAAAGGGGAAAAAACGGGCGAAAAGGAAAAATAAGGGAAAAAACCGTGCGAGCCTTGATACGGCAGAGGGCTGTGACCCCACGACATTCAGGGGGCGCTGCGCCCCTCCGCCACCTTTTGGAAGGCAGCAATTAAGACGTGTTTGGACACGCTCCAGGTTTTTCTATACAACCGGACCAGTTAGCTTATTTGCAGGGACTTGATATGGAGTTTCACTTCCTGGGGATACACGGATACGGTCGATGCCGCTTACAGGGACCACCTGATGAAACCACCAAACTGATAAAGCGACAAAATCTACCGGAACAATTGGTATGGTATACGAGATAGTTTAAGCCTCCCTAAGTCAGTGCTAAGCTGTTCTTAGAGAGGAAAAGTAAGGGACATATAGTACGTTGAAACAAACGTGAAACTCATGCACGATATTGTGTTCCCGCACAGGATCAACGCGCATGAGAACAAGTTGGAAAAACGAGGAAGAACAGAAGAAAGTATTATCAGCAGAAGTATGAAATCGAAAGGAAGCAAAGTGGGAACGAAAGATAGACGTCCCAAAGGCCTAGCTAATTGCTAAGGTAACTAACCGAATCCCCCTGGGGGCGCTGTTCCCATTAACATAAGAGGGCAAACCGAACTGACCTAACCATATGGCCCATATTATTCTCGCTGAGGGGACTGGAATAGAATAAAATTCCATGTATTATACGTGAAATAGCTTCGTTTCATGTGGCTTGCGTTCCCTTTATACAAACAAATTCATTACCATTAATACAGCTTATAATTATGGTGTAGCATCTTCGAAAGTGGAGACGCAGTCTGAGAGCGAATACCTCCGCCAAGTAACGCAACGTTAATGAAAAATTCAAATGGGTCCTGAAACAAGGATCTCTTTTCGATCATCAACAAAATTTGGTCATTCGTCCCTTTTAATACTTTTAACAGTTCATATGAGTACCTTGAAGATCCGTTTATAACTTCGTAAGTGTTATTTTGACGAATATTAATCCAAACATTTAGTCAGACACACAAACGGACAAACAGAATATCACTAACATTTGTTCATTTGCCCCTGTCAACATCTGTTACAAACACTGCAAATTTCATGAAGATTCGTTGAAAACGTTTTGGGTAATGTTACTGACAAACATAAAAACAACGACATTGATAAATTATCACAAAAATTTTATTATTTGCTCTTCACAACATCTCTAACATTTCCTGAAAATTCGTGAAGATCCGTTAGGACGAGTTCACACGTCCCTCATTGTAACGCGTTCCATCACGAAAATGAACACGGGCTTTGCATGAACTTTTTCACCTGGCAGTGTCTTTTATTCACATGAATGACGCCGCGTGTTCAGCTATGAAATAGTTTCTTTACATTTTCGCTAATATTCGCGTCGGTTTGAAGTCACATTCGTACTCCATAATCCTATAGCCTGATTTTTATAGGAACAGCCTATTTTCAAAACATTTCTAGCCCGCTAAACTGATAGAAGAGAAATCAACACAGAGCAATCTAGTGGACTTCCAAATCAAAGATGGCGTCCGCGTTTTTACAACATTTTTACGCTCTTTTGTTTTCATTTCTTAAACGGGAGTACAGTGACTCTGATCGTTAAAGTGACTATAAAAAGGCATTTTTGTCGACTTGTTCATGATGTGAAACCGCTATAGAGGACAAACTCAGTTCTTATAGGTTCTGTTTACTGAACTTGAATGACGCAGTGCGTTCAAAATAATACATGCTTCATCCTTCAGTCTTCCGCGTTAGCTGCTGCTGCTTCTATCAAACCAAACCATCAGTTTGACTGAACGCGTTACGATGAGGAACGTGTGAGCACGGCCTGAATAAATTTTTTTAGTGATGAAACAGGTAAACCAACACACTATTGAACGATTGAACGGATATTCGAGGAAAGTTAATCGTTGTTCCTCCTAACATACTTAACAATCTCTGTTTATTTCGTAAAGATCCACCCTTTACTTTTTGAGTTATTTTGGAGGCAGAGAGACAAACGCCGGCCGAACCATAACCTTCTTACTGGGGATACTGGAGGAATTTTTACCTATATTGTGCACCAAGTTTTATTCAAGCAAGTGATACTTAAAATATGCTAGGTAAGAAAAGTTTCGCCCAAAGCGAGATTGCAAAATCAATAGTGGTAACTCCATTTTATATAATCGCTATCTTATAGCCGCGATCAATGGCACCGTCCAGGTCATTGGAAATGGTTTAAACAGAGAGATACTAGTCTTAGTGTCATGCAGAACATCAACTTTCAAGAATTGATCATCCTCGAATTCATATATGAACAAATACCAGAAATCTTTCTCACCTTATCCGAACGCGGCGCAAAAATAAATCACTGCCCGCACTGTTAGCGAACTTGCCGAAATTTGAAAACTATTGATCTTTCAGTGATTTCAAACGCCTCCCGCCATGCACCTTCACACGACTGAGTTAGATTAGTCATTTACCGGCATTTAGCTACTTCAGCTTACGTCGAAGTTGCTAGGAGTTACGTTGGCCAAGTTAATTTTCTTCGTTTTCTTCTTTTCTTTCCCAGCCATCTCTATGATTCTGATGTAATGGCACTAGCTCATAGAGGGCCGGAGCGTTAATGCCGGATGCTCTATGGGAATGGGCCTGTCCGTCCGTCCTTCTATTATCTACTATCTAATCTATCACACTTGGGCAGGTCCACACAGACTTGCAGGCTTCCTAATACTCAAACTGAAAAATTTCGTGGCAGTCCCCGAAATTTTTTGAATTACCTAAATTTCGCAGAAACAGCCGACACTTCACTAATGACGCTTACTAAGCAAACCAACTTGACGGCTAACATTTTAACAATTGTTTAGTGTACATACAATTGTGTTTGGTTAAGGGCACGACATAGGGACTCTACGTGCAATTAACGGCGACTGTTTTGGGGACAGTTCCTGTTGTGGTTCTGACCAGAACCAGTTCTGCGCTTTCCTAACTTATCCTAGTTCTTAAACATACCTCATTTAAAACTATTCTAGCCCAAAGTATCTCACCTAACCCTACCATACCTCATCTAACACGTGCGTTTCTCGCCAACCCCACCACCGTTCTAAGTCACGTAAATTTGAACGTCAGGCACAGCGCTAGTAGCCTCAAGTAAGGAAAAAGTAAACGCATATAAAAATATAAGAAAAAGAGAACAGCAGCCTTACTACTGTCAAGGACGATGCTACGAAACTTCAATCAATAGTCCACAGTAGTGCGCTCTGATGGGACAGCAAACTACTTATCAGATAATAGAACCCGTTATCTCAATGCTGTTGTTAACACGATATCTTGTTAGAGTAAATCCGCCATTTTCTGCTGTCACCAAACATAAACAATAATTTTCGTAAGAGCAGGACTAATGGAAACATTTAATATGGTGGAGGGTTACGCTTAAAGGTAAAGGTAAAGTCAACTTAGACCACACCCTCACCTGGGAAACCCACATCCACTGGTTTGTGCTGCGGGTATAGGCCCACTGGCCCCAGATGAGCAAGTGTAGTCGCAGTCGCCCTCGGGTCACGAACTATGGCGCCAATTTGACGGAAGGAACAAATGACCCGAAACCCCCCACCCCCCTCATCTCT
>LQNS02278070.1:24344022-24354103 GCA_001587735.2 Parhyale hawaiensis
GGGGGGAAGGGGGTTGGGCAGTGCTACTCTGTACAACTGAAATCGGCGTTCACTCCTATCATTTTCATCATAAGAATTGGCAATTTCAGTGCATCCATCATAACGAAATCAGTACCCCAATTACGATCAATGATGAAGTATTATAGCCACTGTTTTGCAGGTATTTTTGGTGGTGAGGTGCATCACGACATAGTTCAAATTAAAAAAGCTAATTTCACGCATCCAATAACCGTTAAAACAGCGTTTATATCCTCAGGCAACATTTTATGGGTCTCTGCACTTTAAAAAATCGCCTCTTAATTAACTATCACTCCAACTTAGAGGTAACTTTCTGCATCGATGCGCACTCGCGAATATTCCAGAACAACTGGCAAATCTAAAGTCTTGCCAATTTTTTTTACCGTCCAACCTGGTAATTCTTCGCTCATTGCTGGGCAAGTGATCATATATGGTTACCTGTATAATATTATTCATACGAGAGCGATACAGGGTTAATTGAGGCCTGTTCACAAGACACTTAGTAATAAGTTCTACCAGCTAATCATCTGTAGGTGTCGCTGGGTCGCGTAAGCACGATTTTGTTCACCGCAAAATTTTTGTTCATCGCAAAATGTGCTAAAACGTTACTCGTCAAGTTATTTTGCTTAGTGTCACTAGTGATATTATTTTGGGATAACTCTTGCAGTTTGGAGTGCACTAGAACTTAGAAAACTGTGAACGTTTCTGTTGTTCGACAAGCAGACGCAGCAAAGCAGTCGGGAGTAGTGAAATAGGTACGGAGTTGGGCAAATCAGTGTGTGAATTCAACTTCAGGGTAAACGGGAGACCGCAATGTACAACCATATTAACTGGACTCATCAGTATACATATCTCTGAATACATCTGAGTACAGATCTGTGTATACATGAGTAGAGATCTGTGCATACATCTGAGTACAGATCTGTGTATGCAGCTGAATACAGATCTGTGTATACAGCTGAGTACAGATCTGTGTATACATCTGAATACAGATCTGTGTATACATCTGAATGCAGATCTCTGTATACATCTGAATACAGATCTCTGTATACATCTGAATACAGATCGCTGTATACATCTGAATACAGATCGCTGTATACATCTGACTACAGATGTGTGATGAGAAATTATTTTGTGGCTGCCTGGATGCGGTTCGACACGTGCAACTGAGTAACGTACAAACTTTGCTCATTATGGTATAGCTCATGTGATCGGCAGTCTACAATGATCGGGTATATTTTGTATTGATACCGATCCTTAATTGTTACTGCACATGGTATGGATTTATTTATAAAAAAGGATTCCACCAACCTGCTTGCTCTAATACTAAGCTACTTAGACTAAATATTAATAATAAAAATAATGCACATCGTGTTTGTTTATATTTTTCAACACATCACTTCATGCGTTTCTGTTTTTATTATACTTGATAAGATCATTTATGCATCAAGTTTTAGGTGTTCCAGAAACAATCTCCGTTCTATATATTTCCTGAATTTTTTGGCTCGAGTAACGATTTATTCGAGTAACGCCTAAATTACATTTTCTATAATGAAATGAGATGAGAGCTCCGACTGGTAAGAAGAATATTAAATTTTCCTCGCAAATTTACTGATTCCATTGCGGCAAAGGCACTCAGAATGTCTTCTTGGGCTTAACATCATCAAAAGGGCAGCGTCCTTATGCAAAAGATGGGTACCTGGAGACGCAACTGAATTGTGAACATTGAATCACGATGGAAAAAAAAAAGCTCCCAAGAAACAAATAGCATTCTTGAGGCGAAGTATTTCGTAAACTTCAAATAGGAAACCTTATAATTGTTAGTTCTCCGCGAAAGTGCACAGTACTGAAGCCACAAAAAGCAATATTTACCTTCAGGATTTCCAGCAATTGAAGAAAATAAAATTCTATGAAATTGCAAAGTTCCAGGATGAAAACGCAACACATATTTGAAGCCCAGACAAGAATAATTACTAATTACAGTACTGAACTTAACATCCTGAAAGGTGCACTCATAACACTCATGTTTATTACGAATATATGTGACACAAAGGCAAAAAATGGCCTCCTTTCGAACCGCTTATAGCCATCAAATTTTCACCGTAGAGAAGGCTCAAAAACCCAATCCAGTTTGTCTCTTTGGATAATCAACTTAGAAGATTATTCCAGGATTCCAGAAACTTTGTTTCCAATTCCACGACTTTTCCAAGATTTAAGGCACTATTTTATTTTTCCTTATTTTCCAGGATTTGCTGAATGCACAGCCTGAAGCGATAACCGGAATATTATAATTTCTGTATTAGCAACTGAATAGTAACACTGAAAAACCTAAGAGTGCTCGCGGAACATTCAGCTCGCAGCATAGCGCAACCCCCACGACATGAGTCTATTTACAAGCCGCATCCGCAGCTCAGGACAAACCAACCACCTTCGGTAAACGCCGAATAGACACTGAGCGGACAGGGAGCGACTGGCAGCCTTTGGAGGCGACGCGTCGGCGGCAGCCCAGAGACACCCAGAACAGACACGATACTGTCGCCCATACAGCAACCGCTCTCGCTTCGCTATACAGCAGCTATTTGTAACAGAGCAAAAGTGACAAGCAAAGGACATGAGGCAATACTAATGCAACCGTACCCAAAATTTTGTTCACACAAATAGTAATAATTGTTTCAATACTTTGTAAAACTAATGCAAGTGAAACGAATCCTAAAACGGGCGCAATGATAGAGAAAAACGGCAAGCACATCGTTAGAAACCAACTAGGAAAGTTACAATAGAAATGAAAGAGAGTAACAAAATGGCCAACGAAAGAGTAAAGTACTAAACACTGCACTGAAATGAGCAAAAGGTGAAAAAATTACAAACGTGAAGTGGAAATCCCCACTTGGCAAGGCCACAAATTGAGCAAAAGGGTAAAAAAAATCCAAACGAGAAGCCCATATTCCCACTCGACTGAACCATGAAATATCAATGGCCAAAATCAGCAGCAATTTTGAAAAAAAAAATGTACTAGAAAAGCTTCAGAGGTATGACAAGTAGGTAAGTGATATTCAATCAAGAGTTGTATTAAATAAACCGTAAACTAGGAACGTGTCCTTTTATCCAAATTTGGAACGCTGCAAAAAACGGTGTGCAACGTTTTCGAATGTCAAATTGCAGGCTGTTGAGGACGCGTTAGACTGAACAATAAAATTTGGCTTGCGAGACTTGACTTCTCCGTAACAACCAAAATAGGCGCTGGCTTCGATCTGCTGAATCAAAGGCTTTCAGGCCTTGACCCTCAATCGATTATCAATTCAAAACTTCCAAATAACTTGACCTTGCTCGGCAAATAAAAAAAACTTGGGTCGCTTGTAGCACAAGCAACAGGATTTGAAGTGGTATAGTCAGCAACTTTGTCTAATGTTCCGGACAAGCTAAGCCCCAAAATTCAATTTTGCCGGCCAATCGAATAAACCGAAGTCAGGTTGGCTATTTCAGAATGCTTCCTTACTTGCATCGTTCGTATTGACGATTCAGCCGATGAAAAATGAATAAATTACACAAACTGTAATACGGGCTTATGACTCACGCCTTTATGGAATGACGGCAGAAAGTCAATATTTCAGAGCGAAACTCCCATTATCTTTGCTTTTGCAGACTTTTACGGTAAGCTCCTACGTACCTGAAGAATATCGTTTTCTGCCTTCTCCTTCGTTGATATTCAGCTCAATTTGTGCATCAAAAATTATCTCAGTTTAAAAACTGCCGAATGCATTGAAAACATCCGAAGTGCCCCTTAGCGTTAGCATGGATACTGAATTGCATTCCCTTCCCAGAGCCTGGCTTTATTTACTCTGAGATGATTTTTTATGAACAAATTATAGGTAACGCCCCTTTAAACAATGAGCACATGAGTTTCTCCTGTGTACTGATTGGGTGAAGTTGAGTCTAAGCAAGCACGCCAGCAACCAACACACAAATTCTCTCCTACTATATAAATAATAGTACACAATATTAAATTATTGGAAACAGAGACCAAGAGACCTATTGCCAGAGAGAAGCCGAAGCCCATGCTTCTTCCGCTATGAATTCTTGCCTGAATTACATTCAAGCATTGAAATAGAAAATCGCGTGTATTCGCCGGTGTCTACGATAGCATGGGGGCCTCAGGAACCCACGTGGAAGCCAACTGGGGCGCCAGCTTAGAAAATTTAAAATACATTCAAGGAAGGAGTTATGATTTGTTCGAGTAATAGATTATTCTTAAGCAGAGACGTTACCTCTATGCCGATTGATATTTCTTTATAGAATCCTCTGTTTTTATTAAAGTTGATCTTTTCTTTTTGCTCATTGAGCGCCTGGTTTTTAACAATGCTGGAACTCACACAAACGAAGCCATGAAAGTGACCTCTCCCCCCAAAGAAAAAGCAGTCACAAAGAAAGGTAAAGATTGAATACGATTCTCTTTGCTCAATGTTCCGGCCAAAGCCTTGAGTTTTTAATTAAGCCTCAGGGCAGGACGGTTTGGTGACGAGCTACATGGCCCCAGCGTGAATAATTCAGCAGGACAAAGGAAGTCTGGCAGGATGAATGGATTAGGTGTCAGACTGCGAGTCACTAGTACAGCGAACGCTTCAAAGGAACAATTGCATCTTTTGACTAGAAAGATCGTTACTTAACTAGATCGTTAGAATTAAGTAATAAAGCTGCTCAATCTGGTCTATTATATCTATGAGTAAAATAGGAGTATACGAGAACAGATGACTTCGAGACTCAGCAACAATACTCATCCAAAACTAAGTGAGCGACGAAGATCATTGAGTGAAAGAAGACGCAACAATTTATTATTGAAAAATATGCTCAAAATTAAAACTAGAAGAGTCACGGTGGTCATTGAGAAAGCTATATACCATTAAATTTTGCACTGAATAACGACAATGGATCAAAAGAATATTGCTAACGATGATCACTGAGAAAAATGTAACAACCACATTAGTATTAACGCTACTGAAATAAAATAATATGTAAACGAGGGCCATACAGAGCAAAAATTATTACCTCCGCCAAGGAGGTTATGTTTTCATCGTGTTTGTCTGTCTGTCTGTCTCTTTATCTGTCTGTCACCAAGATGACTCAAAAAGTTATGAACCGATTTGAATGAAATTTACAGGGATTGTTAGGTATGTTAGGAGGAACAGATGATTAACTTTTGGTGAAGATATGTCCAACCGTTTGTGTGTTTGTCTGCGTCATTTTTCTCGATGCCATAACTCAAAAAGTTATGAATGGATTTTGATGAAATTACCATAAGTTGTTACGTATATAACAAAGAGTAGATGACCAAACTTTGGTAATTTTCCGTTTGTTCGTTCGTTCGTTTGTCACTGTTTTTAATTCTATGCTTGTTAGCACAATAACTCAAAAAATAATGAATGGATCTTTATGAAATTTATAGGAGTTATTAGTAATGATGAAAGACATAAATGATCAAATTTTGGTGCAGATCGGCTGAATCTTTTTATGTTTGACTCATATTTGTCATAACATTTGTTAACAGTATAACTCAAAAAGTTATGAACGGATCTTCCAAAAAATTAAACAAGCTGTTATTAATATAAAAAGACACAAATGATTAGATTTTGGAGTTTATGCAAAGAAAATTATGGTTTCAGAGCCAATTTGAATTTTTGCTACCGTTGGCTCACTTGGCGGAGGTATGCGCTCTCAGAGTGCTCTAGTTATACATATCTTCTTCAACAGCAGACAGTTTAGAATACTCTATTTATAGTTAACTGGTATAATATACATTGAACTTCAGAACAAGATACAATTCTACCTTTACTGATTACGATGCTATATAAGCTTGGTATTATAAGTAGTGTGAAGCGCGAAATGCTGTCGGAAGACGCGTATAAAACTCTTGTGTCTCCCACTGCGCAGCGCAAGTTGATGTTGCTGGTAACTTACCTTCGGTAAAAAGAGCGTTTTGTTCCACTAACTCATTAGCGATTCCGACAAGCGGGGAATTTTGCAGAGCTTCTGGTCCCAAATGGCCAATCGAGATCGAGCCAAATGAAAAGATTTTCGAACATAGACTAAGGGGGAAACAATTGGTCCAGGGCGCAATGTCCGTGTTGCTGTGCCGACTAAGGTTTAATGATGAGGCGCTGTGCCAAGTTTTGTTTTTTATTTTAGCACTGGAGTGCCAGCGCTGTCAAGAATGACAGCGAAGAATTTGAGACGACCCGTCTTCATTCAATATTATATACCTTTGTCACTAATATACCTCTGAAGGATACGCTACAACAGCCGTCTCAAATTTTGATAAGAGATAAGTAATCTCTCTTTCAATTCATGTAAGAAGCACAATCGTCTCCCACCTTATATTACACGTGGAAAAAATCTTACATTAGAAAGCAGCAACCCTCAGTTATTTTCAATGAATTACTCGCCGCGTATCCATTATACCTAGCCAGCCTTCAGTACATCAAAGATTTTATATCAGGTTATTGTGTTGAAGTGAAATCAGCAAAGGCTGTCGAGATAGAGGATGAGCTCCGTCAAAAGGAACACGGCAAGCGGAAAAAAATGTCTACTTCAGCAGAAAAGAACATCGCCTCGACCGCCCTTCGTTGATTACCTTCTGAATTTCTACGTGGTAAACTTAGAACAAAAATATGGTTCGATCTATTGAGAAAGTTAGTATAAAATAAGATGTATGGCCCGCTAAGAGATGCTGTAATATTTCTATTTTTTCAATTCCAAGAAGTGTCTCAAGCAAGAAATATATTGAGGGAAAGGATTAAGGAGCCATCTTTCGCCATCTCCTTCAAGCTGGTCATCCATCTCCACGGAAACGCCGCCTAGTTACAAAATCTGCAACCGGGCCAATTTTTCGCCCATCTATTTTGTTAAGAAGGGAGACATGAAACAAACAAATTTATAATCATATAAACAAATAAACACACGACAGTGTTTATTTTATAGTTAATTTTTACTTCCACCTTCACTGCACGGATATCATATATAGTAGGCTATGTACCTAACAGCATTTTTCGTACCACAAAGACAAGGTCAAGTGATGCAGTTTAGGGTTATCCGTCCAACGCAAGCTGATAGTATCTCAGAGAAACTGGTTCGTGCTGCAGATAGATACCCGAGAGGTTGCAGAGCACTGCAAGGATGCTGACTACTACACCTCCTCATACTTTAAAGTTTAGGCCAGTGCCCTCGCATTCGAGTGTGAGTGTGATTACCAGAAGCGCTGACGCCGTATCTCAAAATCAAGAATTCGCCTGTCTGGCGTGGAACTGAACACTCGAACCTCAGTATGCAAGCACAGCACTCTAGAATCCCGCGGCTGCTGGTCTCAGCGTATAACGTACCGCACTGCCACCTTACATAACACCTGGTAATTATAATTACCATAGGATTTATACGCTTCAGAAAAAATTTTCCGATAGCATTGCGATAGTTTTGTTTCGCTGAACGAACATAAGTTAAATCGTGCATGGTTAAATAAAAATTATCAATGACCTAGCGTTCCCGGCTGCAAAAGCGGCTGTAAAAGATTTGTATTGGCACCCGTTTCATCGCTGGTGCTTCGTGGCCAATTCTCGCCACAAGTTGAGCCACTCTCGCAAAAGCAGCACAAGGAAACTCCGAGCACTGATAACCTCCGTGTATCAGGCGTATCCTTGATACGCTACTCCGTATGACTAAAAATCTCTAAGGTCTCAGTTTGCAATTTCAATTCCTGAAGTTCGATGCTTGCTAGTCGAATTCTGTCAAAAGTCAACTAAAATAGAGTTAATTTTATCTCTCTATATACAATAAATACACATTTGTCTCTATCATATTGAATACGCAACGATGATACAATGTTTAAAAAAATCACGATGTAACGGTAACAAATCTCGAAGTATCAATAATTTTACTGTAGTCCTAACAAGCTTTGAATTAGTAATGAATTATCCAGTAGCATATCGGGTTTCTGATTCTATATAAAAGAATTACGCTATGACCGTATCGAGTTACTTATAACAATTGAATGACGCTCTGATTACACACGTAAAAAATTAGATATCCGAACCGTGAGAGTACTAATATCCATCAACCAAGTAAAAATTTCCTCACAAGATAATGCTGTAATCGGCAGACATATAGTGGCCCCGAAAAACAAAATTGTAGTTCTCAAAGGGGCGAATTACCCCAACCCCCATAATTTCGAGTGCTTGCTTGTTTCGTTGTTGGGGGTTTCCAGAAGATGTCGTAGTTGTCATGGACGGGTTTTTTCAACAGGGTCTGGAACCGTCGCCATAGCAACACCAGTCCTGAGGAGCTCAGAATACGACAGAAGCAACTTATACCTCGTCACTAGAGCATTATGGCGATAAATTAACAACAATAACTCCCTCCATGCATCACAGGGCACGGTCAAACAGGTTTCTCCTTCCATCTCTCACAAAATTAGTATATACCTGTTACAATATGTCAATGTGTAAATAGAGACCGTGGTCAAAATTTTTTTCTCTATTTATCATAAACCATCAGATATTGCACATGTCACTTCAATCCTTTTTAACCACTACACTGGGAACTCAAGAGACGCTCGTCAAAATGTGAACAACCTACGACTAATAATACCTAGAGCACTCTGAGAGCCCATACCTCCACCAAGCAAGGCAACGTTAATGAAAAATTAAAATTGGTTCTGGAACTTTTTATTAGTATCAGCTCCAAAATCTAATCATTCGTGCCTTTTGGCAAGTACAAAAGCTGCTTTAATTTACTGGAAGATCCGTTCATAACTTTCTGAGTTATGTTGCTGACAAGCATTTTGACAAACATTAGTAAAACACACAAATAAACCAACCAACAATTGACAAAATTTGATCATTTTGTCATTCACCATTTCTAACAATTCCTGTAAATATTTCCTAAAGATCCATTCATTTATAACTTTTTGAGTTATTTTGCTAACAAACATAAAATCAAAGATAAAGCAAAAAAAAAAAAAAAAACGGACAAATATCTAGATCATCACAAAAGTTTGGTAATTACTTTTCGTGATATTTTCAACAACTCATGTAAACTTCATACAAATCCGTCCACAACTTTTTCAGTTACGGTACTAAGAAAAAGATTCAGACAAACAAATAAATGAACATACGGTTGAACGGATTTTCATCAAAAGATAATCATTTGTTACTCCTAACATGCCTAACAATCCCTGTAAATTTGGTTATCTTGGCGACAGACGAACGAACTCGACAAAAACTTAACATCCTATCGATGGCAGAGGTAATAATATCCACTATACATTTAATAATACACAGTTACTGGTTGGTTGCTATCTTACGTAGATCCTTCTCTCAGTTACGCTCTTAAGGATTTAGAGGAGAAATTTATCCACTGAGTAACAAGATGAGATACAAAGACATTTCAGTCCTGAATTGCGATAGCAAGTTTAGTTTCTGGCATATAGAGTCGAAAATCGAAATACTGCATTTTCTAAAACCCGCTTAACCTTGAAAAGTAGCTCAGTGCTATTTAATACTTCTTGTTTTGAGCGTGGTAGATAAACGGCGGTGTCTGTGAACGAGTTTTTGATCCTGTAGCGCATAAGCTATTTGCCATACTTTTTAAACTGAATTTCAGCGTAGCATTCCTATCGTACATAATACATTTCATTTATGTTTTCGTCAGCTGAATATCTTCGTGGCAGTTGAAACTTCACGTTGAGCAGAAACCAAAAATATTTTCAGTTCTTATTGCAGCCAAATTTCGACCCTGAATGTTGAACACTCTGCTGGTATCCAGGACACAGTGAGCATTGAACATTTTTGGTAAATTCTTTTGGCTGAACTATATTATATTGGTGCGGCTCAACTTCCGAGCATTTCTAAACTGATACTCGGGCCTTTACTTGCAGAAGGGAAATTTTACTCTCGCAAATTCATGACTGCGAAACTTTCGTTTCTTTAATTATTGCCATCATTTTTGACGGCTTGGTACTTTAGACAAAATATTTAGCGGGAACCTGTTGAAATTCCAGAAAACAGAAACATTGTTCTCC
>LQNS02278070.1:24354123-24368565 GCA_001587735.2 Parhyale hawaiensis
AAATTTTACTCTCGCAAATTCATGACTGCGAAACTTTCGTTTCTTTAATTATTGCCATCATTTTTGACGGCTTGGTACTTTAGACAAAATATTTAGCGGGAACCTGTTGAAATTCCAGAAAACAGAAACATTGTTCTCCAGACATATCTCAGACCCGTGTCATGCATACGATGTGAGAAAAACCTAACAAACTAACCTTCTCAGAAAGAGCAGCGGCCAGCTGCAACAGCCCCTGTGGAGAGGGTACTCGCGACAGATCCTGAGTGAGTGAGTGAGGCCCATATATATTCTGGCAGGGAAAGGGCCCACCGGAATATACTAGGGGCCCGCCGGAATATATTAACTTGGCCGAATTCAAAACTTGGGATATATACGGTAATCCACAGGTGCACGCAGACAAGCGATGATGCATTCGAACGGGGCGGAAATGCCGAATCGTCAACCTGGCCGCACGGTTTCACGTATATGACTGTATGGAGATGTTGCATGGAGTGTAAATCATTTAGATCAAAATTACTGACAAGCTACATAGAACGAAACTCAAACCTATAAGAAGAATTCGTTCGATGCGTAAGTTTTGAGCAGGTAACTCCCGTGTTTGCTCCGAGATAAATTCAGCCACAAAGAACAATAAAGTGAAATGCCAAGAGGGGAAAACTGGAGAGATAGTTGCGTCTGAGTTTGGACTTACAAAATTGGCCTGGATCCTTAATCCTGAATTTGCCCTTAAGGCAACTTCTTCCTTCCCAGTAGAGTGTTTCTGGGCGCATTATAACTATAGGGGTATGTCGCAATCAGCTTTTCTGGGTTACCGGTGCTACACCGGTGACCCAGCCAGTCGCAACTCGTGCCGCAATCATACCACAAATGTCGACTGCGACACGGGTTACGGTGATGCAGGTCACTGAGCACAAACGTCTGTTTTGAATAAAAGAAGCACTAAATTCACTCAAATACGCAACAAATAAACTGCGTACACCAGAATAAGTAAATCAAATCAATTACTTGGAACATATATTGACAACTAGAGCATTCTGAGAGAGCATACCTCCTGGTTATGGTATTGAGAAAAATGAGGCAGAAAAACAAACAAACAAACAAACAAACGGATGGACATATTTTCACCAAAAGTTATTCATCTGTTCCTCCTAACATACCAAACAATCCCTGTAAATTTTGTCCAAATTGGTTCATACCTTTTTTGAGTTATCTTGGTGACAGACAGACAGACAAACACGACGAAAACATAACCTCCTTGGCGGAGGTAAAATTCAATTAAAACGGAATTACAATGCAGTTGAGCTTACACCGCTCGTCGCCAGGTGGCGCTCTCACAACCGCTTTTCGGGTTACGGTAACCTTTTTTTAGGTTGCGGTAGCCCGGTTTTGGCGTGATTGCGACACACCCCCGGTAATATTTGGCTCTCGTGTACACGGCCTCTAAAATACAGTACTTTTAGTAAGAACATTACAGTTTGTAAAATCAAAACTATGGGCTGAAACTTCACTGTATCTCCCGCTCACAACCGCTGGTAATAACCGATATGATTGTGTCGGGGCCACAAAATGCAATCGTAAGCTCAACTTATAAGCGGACGTTCAACTCGCTCCTCGTTCACACTACTGTATCTATGCTACCGATTTCCACGGTGTATCGGGTCGATGTGAGAGCTGAACGCCCGCTAACAAAGTTGCTCGTGCGACTGTATAGTGTGGCCCCGGCAGACCAGTGACCTGTACCAGCAAGTCACCAGACTGCACTACGCAGTTCACCCCAAGTTTTCATACCCACTGTAGCAGCCAGGAAGCAAAGAGCGTAACGAGAGGACTCACGAGAAATTAGCACCAAAAAGTGACGTCATCATCGACGATTCTACGGCTGAGCAGCCTAGGAGTATTTTAACTAATTTAACGAGAAAATTCGTCTTAAATTGCGAAATTAATCTCTATCGTATAAATGAATTAAGATAACATATACTAATTTAGCAATTATCAGTAGAAAATTGCAGTGCATGCTGGTGGAAACTTTCATAGCACTATAGCGCCGAATTTGTTCCTTTTCGGCCACTTGATGTAACTTCTTTTTCTTGATTCAAGCTTTATTTACACTTCATATTCAGTTCACAGTGCTCTTCACAGAACACAGTTATTCCTTTTCAACAAAGATAAGCACCATTATAGCCAATTCTGTAAGCGAGAGAAACCACAGTAACAGTTAGCCTATTGCTCGAACTTTCTGTACTTGGCGACAACATTTTACTGTATTTTGCAGCTCAAGTAGCTGGCCAGTCATGAGCGGGAGATTGCATGAAATAAATCGGAAAAATACGGTGATATGCTCAAGAAAACAACATACGAAGGCCTGAGGCCCCACACTCAAATACTTCGACTCGTCGATGTGATGTAAATTTGCTAAGTGTGGTCACAGCTGAGTTTTATTTAAGTCCTATTGAGTCCTCCCGTTGCATTCTTTGCTTCCTGGTAGCAGCAGACCTTGCGTGCTGCACAGTGGAGGGTGCAGTCAAAGGTGATTTTACCTTAAATGGAATCTGTTGTATAAATTACGTATACATATAAAAATGGCGAGTTCATTGAGGGTGATGGAAGTAGTTTTTCCCTTGTATTCTGCCAGCACAATTCGAGTCTAGATAACGGCATCACTCCAATATTTAGAATACAGGTAAAGGCAACCAGCTCATCAATATCAACTTATATTAAATACTGCAATATTTTGCGTTGCCCTAGCAACGGAAATAATTAACGACTTCAAAGACACGACCGAGTCTTCCCCCTGTAACAATTTTTTTCTCTCCTAGCTGGTAACTTTAGTCCATTGTTAAGTGTTTATTTTTCCGTGAATTTATACTCGGCTTTCAAGTATTCACATCTCTCTGCGAGAAGACTGTAGTCGACATATTTATCTAGGGTGATCGTTATATTTCCCGTACGAGTGTAATGTATTCTCCAAAGTATATTTGTACAGTTAAATTTTACATAATTTCTGTCGTACAAAATACGATCAGAAATAACACGATGCTGCATACAAATAATGTTTGTGTAAACAATATCTTGGCACAATGCAGTTCGATAATTACTGTACAGCGCTAGAAAAAATGATGCAATTGATCATAATTATATTCTACGTTAACAGATAAAACACAGTTTCGAAGAACGAATTTCAACCTTTTCAGGTGAATAAGTTTCCCGCAAAGAGTAATGTTAATTAACAGCAGTAAAGATATATGATACAGCAGGTGTTTGAAGCAATTCCTTCAATCATTTTTCTTGTGAAGTGCTTTACTTTCCTAACCGCTTTAAAATTCATCTGTAGGCTAATACAAATTGCACTTAGTTACTTCTTTTTATCCTTTATAACTGTTCCTGATAGTGGACGGTGAACATGCCCGTGTATTTACAATGGTCGGCAGGGATTCTTCCCTATAGAAAAATTTGAAATTATAGAAAAAAGTGAAAGACTTGGTTTCTATTATAATTAATTCTGTAAATAACACGAAGAAAATAGTAATGCTGAGAACCAATACAGCATTTGCTACAAAGAAAATGAGAATGCACAGAGAAGTCTAATCACAGAAGTTTCTAACTCAAACATTTTGCAATCAAATTTTTTTCTTTGCAGGAATAGCGTTATTTGGATATTTGAGAAAAGTTGGTATACATAACTATAGGATATATGCCTGCTTATCGTTAATATGCGCGGATTACGGTCCCGAAACAGCTCGCGCATAAGTATAACTCGCATAGATCGAATCTACATTATATAAGAGAGGTTACGTTCCATGACCCATTCTCTAACCCCAATAAATGGTAAATCTGGCAATTTTTCATTACAATGCTGCACTAAACCACAAATAAACACAAAAGTATTGGTATATTACACAATTTATATGAAAAAAGTCTGTAATCAAAAAAAGACCAAAATACTATAACGTGGCATTACCTTCTGTGTGTGCAATTTTTCGTGCATAAAGAGAACCGGCGGTCACAATGGTCAATTCACACAAGAGCGAATTCTCATATAGCGAGAACCAGGTATGAATGAATGTCAGTGTCGTTCATTTCCAGTAGAGAGACATGCCATATCAGGACTAAAAAAAACTGTCAGTACTCTCCCCCAGCCCAAAAATTTACCTCCAGTAAAGAAACAAGCACGTACGTTGACACAGGGAGGTCAGGTGACAAAGGTGCCGGTCGCTCCACGTGACCATGCGGAACAAATGTAAACATATGGGGCCATAGGGTCCGGCCCAGGCCACCGAGGCACAACTTCTGCTCGCAGGACGGGATCCCAGTTGAAACCTTCCCCTAGTGATGTCACAATTTTCTTAGATTATGGTCAATGTAGAGCCTGTTTGCGAGGCTGACCCTGTGCGAAAATGCCATTGTTAGTCTACCTCGGTGTCGCAATAGTGCTCACGCATTCGTCGTCCTGATACACAGGGAGGGTGGGTAGCATACGTGCTGTAGATACGGTAGCAGTAACAATGTGCGAGCATGAGATTGCAATGTATGGCCCCTGTATCAGGCCGAAACGTCACGGCTGCTTTTCTTAGCGGCGTCGTTACGCAGGTGACCAAAACAGGTTCATAAATTTTTTTGCCTGGACTGTAGGAGGCCACTTTCGACGTGTCGGTATAAGTTCCACTTGGTAAATAGGTCTCGTTTCTCGGTGATCTCTGACCCGCCGGCAAAACTGTAATGACAGAGGTGATGGCACTTCATGGAAGAAAAGCACGGAAAATAAAGTAGATCCATATATGTGTTTCAACTCGGGTTCAACGAGCACTGAAACGGCAAGTCCGGAATAGAAGAAGAACAGAACGAAGTATCATCAATAGAAATATGAAAAAGGAAGTGAAATGGTATAAGGACGTTACTCTCCATAACATAGCATGGGCGAACCCAGCAAACCTCGCCCCATAACACAACACTATGTTCCCTGAGCAGCCAGCAACACGAGAGACAACAAAAGCGAGAGAGAGCGAGCAACACGATTGGAGTAATTGCCCCACAACGATAAATTATTTGTTTATATTCGGATTTATAGCAACACTACTGACGGCTGATGGACGATGGGAATAACCTTGGCTGATATATGGCTTTGGAAACGATGGGAGGCTTCCAGGAATATTGACAGTACCGTATTGGGGCCAATGCTGGCAGACCAACATGATGCGGTAGACCACCATGACAAAGCAGACCACCATGACAAAGCAGACCACCATGATATGACAGGCCACCATGACGAGGCAGACTACGATGGCAAAGCAAACCACCATGATATGACAGACCACCATGACGAGCAAGACTACCATAAAAAAGCACACCACCATGATATAGCAGATCACTATGATACGGCAGATCACTATGATACGGCAGACCACCATGATACTGCAGACCACCATGACGAGCCAGACCACCATGATGAAGTAGACTACCATGACAAAGCAGACCACCATGATACGACAGCCCAACATCACACGGCAGCCCAACATCATACGGCAGCCCTCCATGACGAGGCAGACCACCATGACAAACCAGACCACCATGACGAGGCAGACCACCATGACAAACCAGACCACTATGATACGGTAGACCACCATGACAAAACAGACAACCATGATACGGCAGACCACCGTGATGAGGGAGGCCACCATGATGAGGCAGACCACCGTGATGAGGCAGACCACCGTGATGCGGTATGTTTATTAGCCAATGTTTATCCAAGTGACACAATATGTGTCGGCAAATTCTTCAAGCAAATCATGCATGTAAGTCATTGAAATACAAGTTTTTTATCAATCACACCACTGCTTCAAGACGATAAGGTTAAAGAAGTAATGTACTGCAACAAAGAGTTGCGTGTACATTTAAGGCTGCAGTGCCCATAATGGTGAGCGTTACAAATAGACTCTTCCAACGATATGGGAAGTTTCATTTGGGCTCTAAAGGATTAGGTGCGGCATATATATATGAATGAATGATATGAAAGAAACTTCGAATGAAAACTAAGACAATACTGACAAGTGGATTGAAACATACTGTATTTAAAAAATATTTATATATATACCTATAGATATATATTATCCATGAGATACGTATATGGCGACTGTTGACTCCTCTATGACAGCAAAAGTGACTGTTTCAAACTGACAATACAATACATTTCCAATTTTCACGGAAGACTGAGACAAAATCCGTAACATGTTCCATGCGGCGGTGCGAGGACAAGTAACATTTTCTTCAGAATGTTCTGATGCTTCGCAAGTTCTTAGTGAAGTGCGGAAAAGGCTGCCGTCTGAACCAGGGCCAGTCCTTTCGAGTGTTGATGGATATTTATGTTGAACACACATGTGCAACATGTATAGCACGATACATTTATCCAATAAACCCATTGCCAGATATTAAAGCTGGCATTAATTTTATAAACACATTAATGCCATTATTATTACTAGACCACCCACGACTCTTTGGATAACTTAGATCTGAAAACACATTTTATTTAATACATCTTGCCATCCCATCCATAACGGCCGCTATACCACAAACTCCATAAGTCCAGAAAGCCAGCTGAATCTCCTCTCTCTCAAGTCACGATGGAGCTACCTTTAACTAAGTAATTTTGGAATGAACCACCGCACCCACTATTTTAAAACCACAACAAGGTATTATAATACTAATTTATATTAATTTCATCTGTCCATACGCACAAAATATATTCAATAAAATAAGAAAAAATGCTTTTTGCTCGGTTGCAAAGGTTTTTTTTTTCTAATTCCCACAATAAAAAGGAAAACATAAAAAAAAATCCCCACACACTCCTGTTTAGTGTGGTCTTATGGGACACGAGTGTCCCAGTAGACTTCTAAATTGCCTGCTGGTATATCAATGTCTCAATGAGTCATTGCAATCACTTTAATAATGTATTCAGTATTATGATATTTATACGTTCAAACAAATGATGTCTGATGAATCGACGCATTTTATTACATACAGCAGGGACGATGCGAAGGCGGTTCTATCTTCGCGAATCTGTGGTGTGTGTCTGTCTGTCTCTACTCTGAGTTCCGGACGTGTTGTACTCTGCTGCGAGCTATAGATTTCCGCGAGCACTCTTACTCTTAAATATATGAATCTGTTAAACGAATGAATGCCGACTAAAAAGGTAAAACCGCTAGGCTGGCATTGGATTTCTACTAGCAACAGGATTATCTTTACCTTTAAAAATAATTTACATTCAACGATGCAGAATTTTCCGCTTTTGAGTAGCAAATGAAAACATCTATACAAGAATTTTTCTTGTCCCTCCGTTAATTAGTTACTTTGAGCAACAATAGTTCATTTACTACAGATAGTTATGTCATCTCTAAGGGAACACCCTTTCCCCTAATCTTAGCCAATCAGCGACCGCCGGGATACCATCTCAGCCAATCAGCGAGTGCCGTGACTGGCGTCAATTTCAGCCAATGAGCGACTTCCACATCACTATACTGATGTAAACAAATGAGGCCGCAACCAGCAGCTCCTTGTACTGCAGTACACCAGAAAGACTTTCCCGCCAATTGTTTATCATTTATTACCTCAAATTGGAACTACCCATTCTGGCCATACACTTAATTACATAAGTAAAGGAAAATAATAGACCATATATAGACTTGATGTATTGTATAGCATCTTTATTTTCAGCGCCATAAAATCAACTGAAAAAATAATCTGAAAAGGTTTATCTGAAGTTAAAGAGAATGCTATGCGCGGAATAGAATGATTCGCATGGGTTTAAAAAGACAAAATTAGACGATTTCCGTGCACTGAGAAAAGTTTGCATTGCAACAAGTTATAAAGTAGAATGTTATACACACATGAAAAGCACAATAAACTGCAACTGAACAATTTTACCAACGTTTATGTAATAAACAATCGCGACACACACTTAACCTCTCGCACGCACGACGCCATATTGGAAATTACCCAAGATGCCTCTGTCTTAGCATTACCCAGTATGCCCCGCTGCAAAAGTAGAGGCTGATACATTTTTTGTGTGACGGGTAAAGTAACGTTAAGTAAGGTTAGGTTAGGTCTGGCAGTGCTTATTGCAGTGCTTCTGGTGGTTATTGCGCGGCAAGAAAGCTTACTTGAATGCACGCACAGTGATGGGCGCACACAGAACGGCGAGTTTGTAGCCAGTGCGACCAGCTATGGGATCAATAGCAGATGTAGCCAAGTTCGAATTGAAGCTGCTACAGCTCGCAGGTCTTTGGTAGAAGATTCACTGCCTGACTTGGAACATTTTGCGCCCTTCGTATGTTTGATACGGGTCCGAGGGTATCATAAATGACTGATTAAATCAAATTTTATAACAGTTCGGGTTGCCCAAGAATGAGATGAACACATGAAAGGCGGTCTTTGCAATTACTTAGGGCTTTACTCAGTATTAGACAGGGGAAAATTAGGATGGTACGGGCCTGAGATGCACACCACTGAATAATATTGCTTCTTTTTTGGGAAATTTCCACTAGTTCCAGGTAGTAGCAATTATTTCCCGATAAAGCTTTTGCATAAATCTTCAGAAAGCAGAGGTTGGCCTATATAATAAGGCATTAAAATAATACCTACCGTTGCCTTTTCTGGGCAAATTTGTGCTGCTGGCGGCGTTCGTCGCTCCCTAATTGAATTCTTCTGACAACGGGACACCCTTATTAAGGCAGGTATCCTGGTTGCTCATTGGTAACTTGAGCTGAGGCTTAAAGCCTTTGAAGCTACTAGCATCACACAGACGAAGGACGGTTAAACTCTGAATATTTTTGGAAAGACGCGTGGTGAAAAGCACGAAGAGAAGCTGACAGAGCAGCTAAATTAGTTCCAGAATATGTGAACGTCAGACAATAGTTAGCAAAGTTTTTATCTATTAAATAGAAACGCTATATTTCCAAATCTATACAATGCTGACTTATGAACTCTCATCCATGGGAGGAAACTTTTACATATGTTTAACACAAAACAATTTATATATGGGCCTCCGTCATGGAGGCTATGTTTTTCCCTTTGTTTGTCTTTTTCACTCACAGGCCTGCAGTCAAATACATAAATACAGTATATACTCGAGTATCTAATATACATATATGCATATATATACATTCGAGTATACCGGTATATCATTATAAATACATCGTCGGTTAGAGACCCTCATATACCATTGGGCCTGCGGCCCACCATCCTCTTACGAGGCAGCCTCCGAGTTACCGCTAAAGCCCGCTGCAGACGATAGTCTTATATCCTGTGTTTTTACTTCACAACGTTCGAATGCATTGCTGTATCTGCGTAGACAAAGAAAAAAAAAGCACATCTACATGTATCTGGGACGACATTCGCTAAAAATTTGTAAATGCACAAGACACTGCACCAGAGACGCTTGTTAAGCCAACGGATATGACGGTTAACATTTTATCGAAATATTTGGCAGAGACATAGTCGTGTTTGCAAGGTCAGTACGAATCATTCGAACGCGGTGAAGTGAACCCGCAGGATATAAGGCTATCGTCTGCAGCCGGCTTCACAGTGAATCCCGCAACATATTGTTTACAGCATCTGCCCAATTGACGAAATCGTCATGAACTGCTATTGCCACGGAACTCGCAGGACCACAGAAAAATTAGTTAGCGACAAAATAAAAGAACTAAATTTCGATTCATATCAATTTACAAAGTTGACGATAAAAACGAAGATTTGGTTGAAATTCAGACACACTTCAGGCCAACTCTTAAGCTGAACCTCGTAACATAAAGCGTCAGTAATGCTTTAATTACTGTGGCGCAAGAACAACCAGGAACCCCCGAGCGCGCAGCACAATACGCTGCTCTTGGGTTACTAATCAGCTCCTCTTTTTCACAAAGCAGCAAGCCGGAAAACCCCGGGTATTGTAGAGGCTGCTACAGCCGTGTTCATTGCACCATTGTCTTGTTAGCGGAGGATTCTAATTCAAATGGTATGAGAGTCGGGAAAATGGACCGAAGTAGCGAGAGACTCCATGAAGCCCTGCTGTCTTGTATTCCAGCAAGTACACGTCGTTTGCACGTGACCGTATTCCAAGGGATATCGTCAGCTGCTGGTGAAAATGGAGAAGAATTTGCAGGAGATCTCACATGTATCCATCCATTCCTCTCGTCAAGCTTGCCACTATCCTTAAGATAATGTCAGCTATTCGTTAAAATTGAGAAGAATTTCAGCTGAAGCGTGCAGTTCGTATCTAATCCTTTCATTTCATACGCCACGAACGTAATGATTTGGTTATTTTTATTTTATTTTGCTAAAAGAAAGAATTTGGGTCCAATCAATCCTCTCGTTTCATTCTCTGCCATCCTGAAGACATTATCAGCTGCATGTGAAAATTAACAGTAATTCGCTATAGAAGTGAATAACAACTGACCAGGTGAACAATTGGTAAGAAAACTTACCGTAACTCTTACTATTCGCTACTGAAGCAACAATTGTAGAAAATTAAAAAATCCTAGGAGTGGAGAGGCAGAAATTTCAATGGCCCACTTGATTTCATTTAAAAAGTCACGGGAAGCATGCCCACTATTTAAAGACAGAAATCTATCAAAATCTTAATTTCGAAATAGTTTACCACGGCGGCTCGAGCCTATAAACTAGTAGACTGCCGACAAAATTTTTAAAATTAACGTTTCCGGAACTTAATTCTCATCAACAGAACTACAAGGGAAGCCTAAAAACGAACTTCATTTAACTGACACGAGCGGGACAAGATGTTACAGCTGGGAGGTGTAAAATGCAAATGGCCAGAGAGAGCTTGGAAGATCCTGACGACAGTAAGGCGGATTTGAAAGTAGCAGCGGTGATACGGCTATTGAGCGGGTAGAAGGAAGCTGGTACAGTCTGTGGTAAGAAACCAAATTCAGCCGTGGACCGTAATGGGAGGTAAAGCCGTGGTCATTGTATTGAGGCTGGGTTTTGTTCTATAGATATAAAGAGATTCTAAAGTTGTCAGTTCTATTGGGCTGGAAAAGTCTACGATGGAGAAGTCATTCCTATTAATAGGGTGATTTTCTTGTTTTGAAAGAAGACGGGGAGCTGATGGATAGGTTTGGCAAGTGGTAAGCCTGTTCTACTGGATATACCTAAACGTTGAACAACGCGGGCTTTGATATCCTTTCCAGGGCTGCGACAGTACGAAGCACTGTAGTTTTTGCACTCAAATTTATACACAACGCTGGACAGAAGAGGTGAGGGAAGTTTGTCTCTGAATTTGAAATAGGATCCTATGGTAAATATGTTCTTGTAAGAGAACCTGAAATTTGTATGCGGGTAAACCTCTGAGAGGAAAGTTTTCAAAGCGTTGACTGTATCGACAGTGGCTTTGCTGTAGTGTGGAAGGGAGAGGAAAGAATCTAATTTACGAACCGTAGGTTTAGTGATACCGGGATCAGTTAACTGTCAGTTAAATAAAATTTATTTTTAGGCTTCGTTTGTAGTTCAGATGATGGGAATTAAGTTCACGAAACGTTAATTTTAAAAATTTTATCGGCAACAACAGATTCATTAAATATTTACAGCGGGTTCTCTTATGCGACTGATTGCGAGAGACACCCATACTTAAACGACTAGTAGACTGTTTTAACAATATACCTAAGCATATTAGAAACTCCCCAGACATGAAAGTTATAGAGTTCAAAAATTTGCTGGATTCTCATTTAAGACGAATACCAGACCAGCGATCAGAGGTACCGTGCACTGTGGAGATAATCCGTTGCTGGCTCTCTCTTTGGTCGCTAATCGCGACCCACCAGAGGAAAAGCAGCATCTTGGCTCCACACACGTGAGGTGACGTGGGGATCGTCACATGGACTTCGTCCGAAGATTCTCAAGGCATTGCTGATAATATTGAGTGAAATCAAGAATTGCAGCAGCTCGGCAGCCTCTGCACTACAAGCGGCACGTTAAGTAAACAAATTGCGATAGCTTCTCTCATCCCGTCCTGCCGGATATTGGCAGGTGCGGGGTGGAAATTGAGAAGAATCCTCAGATGATCCGACTTTTTCGGCCAGGCGGAAGGTTTCCCTTTAACCGAGGAATAAAATTTCCGTACTTTCCTCTCAAAAGTCGCACCATCTTTATACAGAGGACAAAAGAATATGCATTTAGATAGAGAGTGCGCGAGGTGTTTGGAGTTAACAATAAACTTACAAAGTAAAGGCATTAAAGCGGCAGTTTAGAGTTAGATGAATAATGATTACGACAAAAAACACAGAAGCTGGATCCAGAAAATATTTTCAAACATAATAGGAGCAAAATGTCAATCATAGCATACAGGAATGTGGAATTATACATAAAACGTAAGCTTGAGTTTAATTAATCGTCAATACGATATCTGGCATTTACGTCCCTATCGTAGCGCTGATGTTTGATGGATCTAAACTACAGGTATATCCTTTATCTAGTCTACATATTTTATCCGTTAAGTAATTCTTAGCCTGACTACCTTAAGCAGGCGTAGATATTTCTGTGAGTTAAGCAAAAATGCAAGTAATACTTAATAATGGCTTAGTAAGATCTTATAAATTAATAAGGCTTAAAACGTGAGAAGAGCCCACACGACACAATATGAACAAGCTCTGAAGGTAACGACATAAGAGATTTATTTGCACGGACCGCACGACACTTGACTGCCCAGTCGAATTTGCAAATGAGGCTGATGGCAAATCGATTAAACTTCGATAAAAATTACTTCTAGTCAACAAAGCGACCTCCAGTAAAAACCTAACTGTTCTCAGTGGTGCTAAAAAAAGGGTTCGTCAACAAGAAACACAAATCTGTAGCTCGATATCAACTGTGGACAATGATAATTGAATCTTAGGACCCCTAAATCACCTAATATAAAATTTGCACTACACAACTGGCTAGTGCTCATGCATGCGTGGTTCTTCCAAACAGATGCATTCGTTGGGTCCCCAAGAACAGATTACGTTTTTGTCCCAGGTCTCCATGTTCACGGAAAAAGGTTTTATTGAGGTTTTACCAATTTACCCTCAGCCTCAATTGCGAGGAATGGACAGTCAAGTATTGCGTGGTCTATGTGTTGTGTGGTCGATGCTATGTTACGTGTAATGAGAAAATGAAATTTGTATAATTTTCAGACATGTGATTTTTATCGACACTAACCCTATCATAAAATAAAAAAAGTATTTATCCGATGTCTACAATAATAGTGAGCGTCGTTGGATAATGAAGCAGACAATGGCCTTAAAATATTGGGAACAACAACCTCCACAGCTACGAACACCACCTCAAAGAGTCATAAACTTGAAACGGTCAAAGCTTCAGAGGCCACCTTAATCCACTATTTTTGCTTGCTCCAACTAGCTTAATGTCTCCGAGGTCCGAGCAGCTGCAGCAATAGGCCTAACCCGTGCTATCACGAACATCTCTTTCGCTGAGATTATTTTCTTCTTCTTTCCTCATTCAGAGATCAACGTAAACGATAGTGACATTGATTATAGCTCATAAAGGGCCGGAGCGTAAGTCCCGGCTGCGCTCTGGAAATGGGCCTATTGGTCCGTCTACAGCCAATTTCCTAATCCAATCTAAACTTCCAATTGGGAAGTAGGCCATCATTACAGTATGTTGTTTGTGGGAAAGGCGAGACCCCTTCGAGTAATTTGAAATTTGTAGTTAGTTTAAATAGTCATGAATGCGATGCATGAGCGAATTTTTTCCATGTTTCATAAACATAAAGCGGACACTTCCGATGCCGCCTGAACGCAAAATTGGTTGTCCCGCCTAGTCTTCCCACAAATTCGACACATTCGCATTTCCAACACTATTATTAGTTAAGCAATTTTCACGTCTGTAACAAACAAAATTATGAGGGTTTTCTACATTTCTTTGTAGAAGTGTGCCACTCTTTATAGCTTCCAACACAATCAGTACACTTTCCACGTTCCCAACACAAAAGAATGAATTTCTTCACTACTTAATCTTACAAATATGACTTCCACGTGTTCCAATACTCAAACAGCATTTTTACGCCTCCAACACCTTATTATGAAACCAAAGCACACAATTCTCTATTTACCAAATCTCTGTTATCTCTAAAAACACAAATGTGAGATCCCAGCACATAAATCTCCGTATTTCCATTTCACAAACGGAAAATTCTGAGAGTTATAGGATTTCTTAAGCCGCGTCGCACAAATCCCACGTTCTTCACCACTATACGTTCCCCGTGCAAACTCATTCCTGCAGACGATAGCAATATCAGTGCCGCCCTCCAGCGGTGACTAATCCAATAAATTCACTAATGCGCAAGATTCGCAGCCTAACTGGGTTATAACAGGGCTATGGAGCTACAGAGCGAGGTCAAAAGCCTCTGATTTTCATGACGGAGACCCGCTTTCGAAAGCACCATTG
>LQNS02278070.1:24428997-24448139 GCA_001587735.2 Parhyale hawaiensis
GTAGACAATTATTTCTTCTAGCTTACAGTTTTCCTCTGACGAAGCAGTTTTCTCTTCATAGGTCAAAATTTGAGCACCTCAAATGAAACAGATATTTGAGGTGGGAAGACGGTATCAACGGTATCTTTGCTACAGAGCGATCACATTGAATATAAGCTGCTATTTTGTTTAAGTTTGTTGGAGTATTTTACTCAAGATGTTACTTCTGCCTGTCTATATAGAAGACCTATAGGATGCCAGCACGATAAAGGATCAATGAAAAAAGAAGAAAATTAGAAAGCAAATAAGAGAAGAGGAAATTCCGCACCGGCCTAGAGGCATTAGGCATGCGTGAATTCTTCACGCACGGGTCCACTAGTCATTCAATAAAAATTCATTAAGACGTTAGCCGGCTTAACCTTGCTTCTCCTAACCTTACACAAGCAAGCATTTTTAGTTTTTCGGACAGAAAATGACATAGCAAAGTCCGTAGACTTTTTCGTACCCTTACGTGTATTTTCTCCCATTACAGTTGTTGGGGGAGGGGGGGGGGGTAAATGCGCTTTTTGTAGTATTTAGTTAAAAACTGTTACAGTAAATCCTCCAACTAAATGTATCTATATAATATATATTTATCCTTGCTTACAAACAGAGTATCGATTCCGTATTTCATGCCACGACTAATTTAACGTCTCCAATTAAGCTCCCGGATCGACAGCACTTATTGTGTTTGCGCAATCTTCTCCTTCCGTGACAGTATTTCTTCATCTTTTCTCACCAAGAAGTCTCCTTGATTCTGCACTGATGGTAATAGCTCATAGAGGGCCGGAGCGTAAATCCCGGCTGCTCTCTGGGAATGGGTCTGTTGGTCCGTCTACTGCCAGCTGTCTTCCTTCCAGAAGCAGAGAAGCTGGTGATTCAACAGGTCGCGGGCAGTCTAGTGTACCTATAAAACTCTGATAATCTTGCTTGCTTGTATGTTTCCTAGTCTGGCGCTTAGCGCACCGTTTTCGCTATTATACATAGAAAATAAACTTAAGAGGAGCTCGAAGATTTAAAGATGCTAATGCTTCAATTAATTTCTATTCACCATGAAAATAGCTCTGCGACCAGTGTCCCTGGATGCGGCTCGGCTGCACTATTTTATCAGAAAAATATTCTTCTCTCTGGATTTTGGAATAAAAAGAAAAGGTACTTTGGGGTAGCTTTTTTTTTGTCCCAATGGGTCACAGGCGGTTTAGTAAACTCTGGGATTGAGAGATAAGAAGGCTTAGACCCCGATGTGTGAGGGCAAGTCTGCACTTTTTCAATATGCATATCATAGCAGCACAATAAACACCATCGTGTGTTTATATGCTTATGTATAAATGTACAAAATTTTTTACACATATATACGACGATATTTATTATAATTATCGTTGGACTGGAAGCTTAAGCGTCTGACCACTTTTTTCCTTTCAAATTTAATGTCTCCATTCATTGGCAATTTCAACCATTTCAGCAGCCCAGCTGTGATATTAACGAATGAACCAATATGAAAATAGGATTTGCAGCTAAATGTAATTTTTTTTTGTGGAAAATCATCACCGGCTTGTATTTACTAGTTCACCCAATTGACAAAATTAATGTACGGTCCTTTGCACGGTCAGCAGTCTTTTGTCATGTCTATTAAGTTTTGTAAGCATATGGAGACAATTCTTTGGCCAAAATTTCATATAACGTTGTGTGGGGAGGTACAATTCTTGCGCGCGATGACGAATAGAAATGTCAGATGCTCGGCCGCATCATCGCGCACTGGAGCAATGTTGTGAGTTGAACGGCGTTTTTACATCAGCCACCGACCCAGTTGTCCTATTTACGCACAATTTTCCAACTGCACTCTAGACTGGTCGATTATGTTAGCTATTTTAGATTATTGAGTAGTTTAAGCCTCCGTCTCCTCCACTAAGGTGTTCGAACAGATGAAGAAACTAGAACGCCTCGTGCCGTAAGACCATCACCTGCGTGTCCCTTGTTTCTCCCTCTGTTAGATCGCCGTGGTTGTTGGAACGGATGCTTAAACTGTTTAATATAATAATAACATGAGCAAAATAGAGTGCCTCGTGGCGTAAGACAATCTGCCGCGGTGGGGGCAAATTTCAACGCAGTCATTTTTGATGGCCAGCTAGGCCTAGATTTTTGGCATAGGTCACATCTAGGTTAACCCACCAAACTCTTCGCAAAAATTTATGAAGACTGCTCAACTCATTCTACCTGTTTTGGGGTGGGTAGACAAACATATACATTTACAAATATGTACCTACATATATACACAAACAAATATATATTAAAGCTAATCGCTACATTACATGTAACAGAATTTAACGAACGACGACACTAAGTGTAATCTCTGCCATTAGGTGTCACGTTGAACTTTAGGCCTAACAACCGAGGGACTCCACGGGCCTCTGCTCGTACGTTTCCCATCAGATAAACGCTCTTGGCCTTGCTTAGTCCACTTACTCGAAGTAAGTATTATCGGAAATTCTAGAAAATCAGAAGAAGCAAAGTGGGCACGAAAGACAGACGTCTCGAAAACCTAGCTAATGGCTAATATAACTTGCACAAACCTAATGTGGTCGCCGTATTCCATAGTATAGGATAAGTGAACCTACATGCACTAACTCAACCCTATGGCCTATGCGCCATCTTATGCCCCCTGGGGGGTAATGTTAAAAAAAAGTGTATGGAACGCTTTTCTGGTTAGATTAGATGGAGGCAGTAGACGGACCAACAGACCCAGTCCCAGAGACACCCGGGGACTTACACCCTCGGCCCTCTATGAGCTCTTGCCTCAACATTTATTTCCGTAACAGTCTTCAAGAAATTTAATCACGTTGTTCAACTGTAAATTTTCTACGGCTGGAAAGACTAAGGAAGAAGTTATTCAATCTGAAAGAAAACGAGAATATCATTGAAGGCTCGAACTTCATTCACATTTAAAATCAGTCCAAGTTATTGGAACATCTTCCATAGGAAACTAACATACCGTAATGAGAAAATGCATTTGTAAAGCTGAATAAGCTTATGATATAATTACTGTTTTACTAGCTCAGCTAGAACAAGCTTTAGCAACCATTAACCCAAATCGATCAGGTGTACATGCAAATAGCGCTTAATATAAAAAAAGTATTCATGTGTTCCTACCTCATGAATAGGAAAGCAAGAACTTCGTGAGAGTTAAAAAAAAATGCTTTTTACGGTGCACACGCAAACTCAATTATAAATAGGCCGGCCTGAAAAGACTCACTAAAACTCTCCCAGTCACGCACTGCAACAAAACCAGCTTAAATGTACTCCCAAAATCTTTAGAAGTCATCAGCGCTCTGCTGTCTCTGTTTATCGTATATGACGGTGCATATTTAAAATGTAGCTGCTCATAATTATCAGTCATGGATAAAGTTTGAAAATGGTCAATGTAAGTTCTTTCAGTGTAGCACGCGACGTCCTCTGGACATGAAAAAAGATATAATTTAGTGCTAGTTAAATCTAGCATACCGGGACTTTCTTCTAACTGCTCAAACTAATTCCACTACTGAACCTGGGGAGCAGTAATATGGTTTGCAGCTGCTGACCTTACCTGAGCACAGCACGCAAAGTCTGCAGCTGCTGACCTTACCTGAGCACGGCACGCGAAGTCTGCAGCTGCTGAGCACGGCACACAAAGTCTGCAACTGCTGACCTTACCTGAGCATGGCACACAAAGTCTGCAGCTGCTGACCTTACCTGAGCACGGCACACAAAGTCTGCAACTGCTGACCTTACCTGAGCACGGCACACAAAGTCTGCAGCTGCTGACCTTACCTGAGCACGGCACACAAAGTGTGCAGCTGCTGACCTTACCTGAGCACGGCACACAAAGTCTGCAGCTGCTGACCTTACCTGAGCACGGCACACAAAGTGTGCAGCTGCTGATCTTACCTGAGCACGGCACACAAAGTCTGCAGCTGCTGACCTTACCTGAGCACGGCACACAAAGTCTGCAGCTGCTGACCTTACCTGAGCGCGGCACACAAAGTCTGCAGCTGCTGACCTTGCCTGCTGGCGGATACGGGTGGGGGGGATTTGCCTTCCCCAAAGGATTTTGGGAGGGGAGATTCAATACCCAAATGCCAGCTTCCATCAGGGAATGATACTGAACATTCTTTAAGAACTTGTACAAGATATAAAGTGTTTCATTGCGTTTTGAAATAAGGTATTTCATCATGACTGTTGGTACTAAGCACATTAATCGAAGATGATTTATGCTGATTGTTCATTAGCAATCACTGTGTGCAATATAAGCTTAATGTTTTGTGTGAGTGTGTGTGTGTGTGTGGTACTTGGTACGTTGTTGAATTAATTCTTTTTAACACAGTGACGCTGTCGAAGTTGAGCGTTTAGTGAAGGCATGTTGTCAGTCTATTACTGTAATATATGGTCACCAATTTTTCTTAGGATCAACGTCTGGAAGTGGATATATATATTTTAGCTCAAGATAGTTGAGGCATGAGTGTATGCTAGTGCGCTCATATGAAATAAAAAGTGTTTCCTAACGGAGAATGACACGCGGCGTTGGATTCCAAGACTCTATTTTCCGTATAATTTTATCTTTTAAAGGTGGCAAAGATCACCGTTATTATTGCCGTTTGTGGTTATGCATTTGTCACCTATAGCATCAGTAATTCACTAGTAGTGTAGTATAGACGACCCAGATCAATACGATTATCATATTTGATTATTTATAAAAACAAATTGAGAACCGTTGTGCTAGAAGTTATACGCAAAGCTTAAGGAAAAATATGTAGGTAACAAATGAATGCCGAGAAGTTACATGTTTCCTTGTTGAGCTTGTTCAAGTACTGGCCGTTTCTCTTACACATAAGAGACAGTTTCTAAAATGTCATTAATCTGCTATTTCAGAGAGAGCTACATCTGAATAAGGTACTTTAATATTCAAAGCCATGGCATAGATTGGCTTCCCAAGATATCTCAGCCATATCAACCTAAACTTTACGTAAATTGCTCATGAACAGAGCCATCCAAGTGTTACGTGGCCCTCATAAATAGGAGGCCGCCACATATTCTACGAGACAAGAAAAAATTGCTTATCTACGTTGCCTCTATAAATGAACTAGCAGCCCCAGAAACACTCGAAAGGGAATCAAATCTGATATTGCTTTAGGCCTATGCAGTAGAGTTGGAAACTATCTTTTAAATCATTCATCGCATTCTCAGAATAATAGGAAGCACCAACGTGGCTACAATAATTGTTAATCATCCGAGAAAGAAAGCTTAATTTAGCCTAAGAGTCGCTTCAGACGGGGATTGGACATTTATATTATTCGACACCGGACGACGTCACATTGATCTAACAACGCAGTGTACGTGTTTACTGAATAGAAGTAAAGTTGCTTGTGTGGCAACAGAATCATCTGTTAGGTATTGAAGCAAGCTGGTTTTGGCGTATGGATCATTATTAATAAGAACAACTAACAAAATAAAATCACACCGTGAGATAGTGTAACTAAATAGCGTGGAAGCAAATAAAAAGTACTGTATGTTATGGCCTGGCAGATACATCTACTGTACGTTCATATCTGTTCAGCGATCAGTCTGCCGTAAAACATCATAAACATTAGGATTTTTTCAAATTTTCTTCGAACTAATTTAGTCAGAACGTCTCATGCGGTGGTTTTATTATTCATAAGATAATAATGACGCATACGTTGAATTCAGCTGGTCTGAACGTCAAATAGACCGATGTTATTGTCGCACTAGTAGTTTTATTTTTATCGATCAGTTTTAAAACAGACATTTGGTGTCATTAAAATTCCCAACGTTAGTAATCTCTGAAAATTCCAAGCTTCTATTTTCTTTAAAGTTTAAGAATAAAGGGATTCCAATCGGTCACAAGCATTAAAATATATGTAATTACTATCATCGTGCATAACTCTGACTATAATAGGTGTCGTCAAGATAGAGTCGGTAAAAACTAGTGTTCATTTTTCCAAGTACTTTGTTAAACATCGAGAGTAGTATTCATTATGAAATATATATCGTTATAAATGATGGAAGCTGACCGCATGGCTACACCATGTACATGCTTGTACAATCTGCTGCTAATCCTAATCTTAGCATCACTCGAAGCAAGCTCTTGAATTTTTTTTTAATCCGATGGTGATAATCCTAGAGGTGCTGCTAATAGCTGGATAAAAATATTAACAAGTAATATCAACTAGTTCAAGATTTAATTACAAAAATTCAGATGTACTTTCCTCAGCTTGTTCCCTGCATAAATTTCTAAATCTTTTTAAAATACAGTACGCTCATTTCTTAATCAAAACTTCTGACGCGTTGGAGCGCTCTACAGAACTTTGGTATGTGATCAGTGTGACCGTTGCAAACGTTCTTATTGGAGAAGAACTGATCTGTGATTATTTGTGAGGTGCGCCAAACACAGAGCAACTTTGTTTGGAGCTGGTAAAATTTAAGCAAAACCAACAAAATTTTTCATTCCCAAACACTGGGCCTATTGTAACCATATTTTTAACTACAGTTATTTTGCTGTTTTTGATTCAACCGAATCCGTTGCTGGCTCCCGTTTTTTTTTTTTTTAATTCTTGTACATTTTTATACGTTAGCGGACCTGATAGAATCTGCATAAGCTGTGAAGTTCTCGTTAATTTCATAACTACCTCCCGCAAGGATGTTATGTTTTTCTCATATTTTGACTGTCTCTTCTTAACTGTTTGTTCGTCACTAAGATAACTTAAAAAGTTACTGACGGATATTTGTGAAATTTACAGGGATTGTTAGACATGTTAGGAAAAGAAGATTATTAACTTTTGGTCGAGATCCGTTCAACTATTCATCTGCCTCGTCTTTCTTGGTAAAATAACTCAAAAAGTTATGGAAGGATTTAAGTATGTAAAATTTGCACAAATTTCTAGGACTATTACGAAGGACAAATAACCAAATTTTTGAGATGATCTTTCAGTTCATTTGTTTGTCTCTGTTATTGATTTTATATTTATCAGTAACATAACGCAAAACGTTATTCACGGATCCTCTATGAAATTTGCAAGATGCGTTATAAATGTTGAAAAACACCAATGATGAAAATTTTGGTGATGATTGGGCCGTCTGTCGGTGTGTGACTAATGTTTGTCTTGTGTTTGTCTGAGCATAACTCAAGAAGTTTCTGGTGGATCATCAAGGAGATTTAAGAACCTGCCATTACTGTCAGGAGGCACAAATTGTTAAATTTTGGCGATGATAAAAAGGAAATCCTTGTTTCAGGACCAATTTGAATTTTTCGTTATCATTGCCTCGATTGGCGGAGGTATGCGCTCTCATAATGCTCTAGTCAATTTAATTATTGTTCTAATGGTTGCCCTAGTTAGATTTGACTTCTATTATTCTTAAACAGATTTTATGATTCTTACTCTCTGTTCTTCAGAAAAAGCTTCTTATGATTTTTTATTTTCCGAAACGTAATGCTTCACATGAATAATTGTGGCCATATTTGGGTTATTTTACCCTGAGGACTAAATTTTCCTCACTGGATTAAACTCTTTCAAGACTCGTTCATCGATATAAAATGAAGTCACATTTTACGATGAGAAAAAATAGACAATGTTTTAAAGAAATTTCGCCCTTAACCGTCAGTGGCGGCGCCAGGCACTTTGCATTAGGCGGAGGGCTGAAAGAATACTGTAGTACAGTTAAATATGGATGGGCGTCACAAAATATACAAACATGTACGGTATGATGGCTAACTGGTAACAAAATTGAAGAGGAAAGGTTGCGGGCTTCTTTCAACGGGGGTGAGGGGTTGGCTGAATACGTGGGGACTTTTCTCAATATGGGTTGGCTTGGCTCAATATGAAGGGCTTGACTCAAATTGGAGAGGGGGGGGGAGGCAGGGGGTGTGTTGGCGCCGCCTATGATACCCCCACGAGAAGGGGCTGGATCTGCCTATCGTCTCGGAAACTAAACTGATGTGGGAGCATCATTATGCGCTCATTGAAAATACTTAGCATTTGTCATCACATCGTATCTAGCTATTTTGCAAAAGAACAAAAACTACTTAGAATATAAAATATTATGTTTGGAGCGCGAAAGTCCCGTCATAATTTTTAGACGAAGGCTCACGACGACGCTATTTTTGTGAAAACCGCAAATGACTGCTGCTTGCTATCGCCTCCCAGTACTGTAACCTGGACGCGTTCTCAAGCTACTAAAATGTGAGTTAAAGACTATTCACGAAATTGTAGCTACTGCAGTTTATTCTACTCGGCAAACCATTATTGAGAAAACTCCAAGAATTTGCAATGAGTTCGGAAATTTGCCACACTTTGTCAAATCTGTTAATTTTATTTCTCTTACAAGCAATGGGCAGCAGTACTATTCATAAAAACGAAAGGAGAGTCCAAGCTTACTCTGATACTTAGGGTTCGTCCGATTGGCTGATGCAATTAAGATTTCAATGCTCAACTTCTCCGGAGCTTCACACAGGTACGTTGTACTCGACACGTTGGATAGATGTTGAGGCGCGGGTTGACTTTCAATCGGTTGCCTGTGAGGCTTTGAAAGCTGAAGCCTGCTCTGCAACATGTCGCTTTCAGCCGGCTCAGTGTAACTAGATATCTACTAACAAATGCGACCCAATTGAGTGTGATGAAGCTGACGCTCCAGTCTGAAGTTCCGGTCATATCAATTCTTAAATTCCTAATTAATTATTGCTGACCAGTCAAATGCCCCTAGCGGTGGTCATTTAAAGCATTATTTACAGTTGCCATAATGCACGCCGTATTATATCTAATTGGACTACAGGTTATCGCTAATCAGTTTCTTCAAGTTTTGATTAATAAATGTTATACAGCAGGATGACTTTCTTGAACCTGATGATTAGTATATCAACTGAAATTACTGGTATTCAGAAATCTATATTATAATTCTGCTTGAGGTTCCATCCGTCTGTCCGTCCCTGTGTCTGCACTTTTTCGGTATTAGCGGGAGCTTCAATTCGCAAGACACTATAATTTTCCCTGGAAGGAAGTTCAGCCATAGCTGTCGTCTTGCACTCGTTCTTTTTGAAACAGTTTTCAGTGAGTTTCGAAGCAATGACATGAAGTCCATTTTACATGTATCATACATACATACCATAAAGCCGATTTCATGTATTGTAATATTCACGTTGCTGGGGGTCTCATACCGATCCAAATATGGGAAAACTCGTAGCTATGATATGGTGCAAACCGAGCTGTACTTAACTGCTTTATTCTAAACTGTATTTTTCATGTGAAAGGGCGATGTTTGAAGAAATGTACATAAACTGACCTTAGAAGTGCTTACAGCGGTATTAATTACTAATTCAAAGAATGGCTAAGTCTGTTGTATCTTGTGGGGAAGGTATCCCGCATAAAGTACAAACCAGTCACGGGTCTCGCAATAGAATTGAGATCATCAAATACAACGATATAAAATGGACATTTTAAAAACGTGGAAGTCGAAATTATGTTAAGTATCTTCAGACTATGAGAAACAAAGGTTAGCGAAGCTTGTAAATATAGAAGAAAAGCAATGAGAAAAGTACCTCCGAAGAGAGAGATTGCTGTACCTATTCGTTTTTGTGATATCTCAATATTCCTATCATGATATGCAAGCGTTATAATTTTGCTGGTAAACATTTCTGAAATATGCCATTTATAATCCTAGTCAGTCTAGATAGGTTGCGTAGGGTGACTGAAAATGGACGGGCTGTATTTTGGCATACGCAGACTACGTTAAGCCCTCTGAATACGAGTCGGGACACGGAAGCGCTTCACGTTCTTAGACGAGATATTTTCTGCGCGTAATTCGGTTGAATCTATTAAGGCTCGTAGATTTCAAATATGAACAGCTGCGAATGGAAGCACAATAAAATTCAAAACGAAAGAGTTTAAACTGAGCAAGCAGCCCTCGCTGCATAACTGCCGTGGCTCGGAGTTTAAAAACAGTTTCTAAATACAATTATATTAGCGAAGTTGAAGCTGCATACACAGCAGCGTAATGGGAAGGATAGGAAGGAATAAACGTTCCCACTCTCGTGTGCAACAGACTTGATGTTTGAAGCAAAAATGAAGGGATAGGCGCTATTTATGGAGTAGGTTAGGTTAGGTTGAGGAGCTGCATTAGTTCGGACTAAAGTGAGAATTATTATAGCGTAGGTTCGGATTGTTCCGTTTTAAAAGGTGAGACCATTAACTAACCGTGGAATTTCCACGGATGGCGCTGGTATATGTTAAATATTCTTTGGATTCAAACTTACATGTTGCTATTAATTCTACATCAGACGGTGACTGACTCTAGAGCTGTAACTGAAACTTGGCTAGGACGTCTTCTCTCTCTCTCTTTTTATTTTCGCATTTGATATTCTCGTGGCAAGAGCATTATGTGAAACGTCTACGTATGATCTCAGTTTAAGTTCTGCAGTACGAGAATCTACTGAGGGAAATTAATGCAAGAAACGGCACGTGAATACGTACTTCAAAATGGGATGTGAAAGCTCAACACTCACTCATGATTTAGACTAGCAAGAGAAAACATATGACGATGCTCAACAACTTTAGGAGACAAATGCTTGCTGACGGGCGTAATTAGGCCAGCTCTGTGAGAGAAATAGCCCGACAGCAAAATATGGCAGTTCTTCAGCTTACAGCAATGTTATGGCAACCGTTATGGAGAAGCAACACCACCTTATTCATTATAATCTCAGGGAGGTATACCTATTGGGAACTGTAAACAGTATTTACCGCAAATATTCATTTCTAGCGGATGTTGTACCGTTCTCTTGCATTTTATTATTGTACTGGTTGCATAGCAAACGATTGATCTGCAATACTTTCAGACATATCTAAATCGATTGAGTTCACGTAGGCTTGGCACAAAGTATGGTTCGAATGATACAAAAACATACAGTGAAACAAATTTATTACCTCTTAGCTACGGTATGTTACGGCGTCTGGGCTAGATTGGTCCGGTTGAACCATAGGAGTACTGAGAAGACTTGCTAAATAACGAGTATTTGATGGTTATAGAAAATCAAAGGACTAAAAATCACAACACACAATACATACATGAATGTACCAGCTTTTTTATCAGTCTATTCGACAGACATATTCAAGCCTACCATTATTTTACAGATGAGAGAGCAACAACTTTTGTGATTTTAACGTACTGTTTTACTGTTTACAGAACTGATTATGAGCTCTATGCAACAGAAAGTATACAGCCAAGCAATGTGTAACAATAAACATTCACTGTGATATTCTGCGTTTACCGGAAGTATCTAACTGCAACTAAACACATTCTTGTTTCTCTTCGGTAAACACTCACCATGACCAATACCAAACGCGTCTAGAGTATGGAACACTAACGACAAGAAGGTAAAAATTAGTGTGTGTGTGTGCGCGGCATTACACAGTTGCAGACTAGGAATTTAAAACTTTTTGCATGAGTAATCAGCTACATAGATTAAAATTCAGGATTGTATGATATATATCACTCATGCATAATATAAAGCACTAAAAAAAGAAAAAATGCCCCTGCACAGAATATTACTATTAATAGCTAGAGCACTCTGAGAGCGCATGCCTCCGCCAAGCAAGATAATGCGAAGGAAAAAGATTAATTGGTCCTGAAACAAGGATTTCCCTTCATCTTATCATCAAATATAGTAATTTGTGACGTTTAATATGTATAACAATCCCTACAGGTTTTGTAAATGTCTGTAAATAAACATTAGGTAAACATCAGTCATGCCCCTAACGGATGAACCGATCATCATAAAAATTTCATCATTTATGTCATTTATTTCTAGCAATTTCTACAAATTTCATGAAGATCCGTTCATAATTTTATGAGTCATGTTTTGACAGACGTTAGTCAAGCACACAAATAGACGACCTCATCGTTTCCAAAATTTGGACATTTTGCGTCTCTTAACTTTTTTCATAAAGATTTGTTCATAACTTTTTGGGTTATGATACAATCAAACATAAAATTAAACGTAAATAGACAAACTAACAAACAAAACGGAAAACAGATCATAAGTTTGATCATTTGCTCTTAGCAACATTTCTAACAACTGTAGAAATTTCACGAAGATCCGTCTAATATGTTGCCAAGAAAATGGTTCCTTACCAGAAGTTAATCACCTGTTTCTCCTCACAGGCCAAACAATCCCTGTAAATTTCGTAAAGTTCAGTCGGTAACTGTTTCGGTTATCTTGGTGACAGACAAAGAAACACGCAGACAAATAACTAGACAAACAACCTCGACAAAAACGTAACCGTCTTGGCGGAGGTGACAACGAGTGGATACAGATGGCGTGGCTGTAGAGGTTGTCACAAGTGTGCAAAAAGACAAAATGGCGCTCGAAAGTGCTGGCCTGGGCCGCACATTGAGACCTGTTGCTTTTCTGTAAATATTAATCTCTTCTTTCATAGCGCGGTCTACGCACAAGATATCAAAATAGCGTTATTTCTACAACAGAGAGAGATTAATTCATGAGTGAACGGGTTAAGAGGACGACAGCCATTAGAGTTTGAGGCAGTTCAATCGATAGCAGCGAATCATTTGCTTCTTCTTTTTCATGCGTAACATAAGGACGCGTGGACGGTCAATGTGACACTGCACCAACTTCGTGCCTACACCAAAATTAACATACTAATTAATGTAAGACATTTGGAGGTTACATGTGGAGTTGCGCCTCCAAGCCTTTACACAGAAAATACAGTTTTACAGCGGGCCTTGCCTCAGACGAAGGTCATCGAAACTAAACAGTGGTAACCAGGCGCTGGCGAGCAGCAGAGCTCTGCGTCTCTAAAGTGAGCTGGTCAATACTGGCAAGATTGCGGCTTTCAAACGCTCGGACAAGGGCAGTACTATCACAGAGGTGTAGCTTGGGCACCAGGTTCAAGTTATAATATTGCATTTATAATACAGCCGATTCCGCTTGAGAAAACTACCTATTAAACGACATCGTAACGCGTGTTGTGGATATTGACTCCGTGCTCACTACAAAATGTATCGAAGCTCTGCTACGTTAATGTTCCAAGCAACTCGAAGCAAGCATTATATGATTGCCAAGAAGAGATTTAAATGAATAAATTATAGGTATTTTGTTTTCGCGGAAACTGGGCCTTCTTTGCTTTAAATGATAAAGCGCACAGGCGTAATATTCATTAACAATCAAGTGAACGTTGCAAGGCAAGAGCGATGTACGATCAGGAATCCTAAATTGACTCTCATCACGGACTGTTTCTCCTACTCATCACACTTCTGGTTCTTCAAAATTTTAGATTTAAGGTAAAAACAAAAACTCGATTGGTGTATCCACTATACCCTGTATAAGGAATAATAAATGATGTTTTTTTTGTTTTGTTTTCTAATCTAAATAGTGGTTCTTAATGAAAGATTCTAGCGAAGACAGTAGTGTTTTATCGAAGACGCCTTTTAACAGCAGTTGCTAGGCAGTAACTTCTTTATCGACTGGTTATTTAACGAATGATAATTAAAGCAGGTGTTCGTTATCGGGGACGTCTTTTTAACAATGGTTTCTAACTGTGGCGCTTCCGCTCGTTTCAGGAGGTCGATACCTCTTCTGAGAACGATTGTGATGAAGATGAAACATCAGTGTTGTCGACGCATGTGTTACCAGAATTTTTCTTTCTCATGATAATATGACGCTATTCTGAATTTTGTAACGCGTTCTGTCAATACCAGTCATGCGAGTTAAGTTTAATCCAGGAAATGGAGTAAGAATAACTGGGCTAAAACGAACAGAGTCGCTTGCAATAAAGAGTATACGTAGTTGCTTGGCAGCAATGCTATATATTTTTAGCTTCACATTAAGATAAGTCAAATTTCAGTTGAAATAAGTTAAATTTAAATCGAACAAAATCATTTTCAACACAAAATAAAACAATTTCAACTAGAATACAGCATTTTCAAATCAAAATGAGTGAAACTTAAATGAAAATTCGAGAAGTTCTTTGAGAGCTCATACCTCCGCCAAGCACTGTAATGTTAACGAAAATTTTGATTATTGATCTTGATTACAGGATTTCCTTTGATCATTACCAAAATTGGGTCACTTGCTCCTCCTAAAATTATTGACATTTCCTACAATTTTTTGAATATCCGCTCATAACATTCTAAGTAATATACTGACAAATAGAAAGACTAACACAGAGGCAAACACACAAACGCATAAATAAATTAACAAAATGTGGCCATTTAGGTTTCATATCCATCGTTTTTTCCCGTAAATTTAATGCAGATCCTTTCATAATATTTTTATTATCGTGGCTGATAAAAGTAGAACAAACATGCATTCAAACAGATCGTCAAAAAAATTGGATGACTTGCTGCCCGAAACATTTCTAATATATTCTAGTAATTTGTTCATGAAATATGTGAATAACTTTCTGAGAAACGTTGTGCAAAAAAAGTAGACAAACAAAGGGTTTAACAAATTTTCACCAGAGTTAATCATATGTTTTTTGCTTAACAAACCTAATACTTCCTGTAAATTTCATTGAAACTAGTCCGCAACTTCTTTAGTTACAGTAAAAGATATAAGGACATACGAAGGCACAATTGCACATGTACAAAGGGAAAGACAGTAATTCAACAAGGTTAATCTAAAATATATATGGTAGCTTTGACCAGTGGTACAGCAATAGGTGGTACACAATAGTAACGAGAGGTGACCAGTGGTAGCAAGTAGTAACTAAGCAAACTTCGAAGTCGTCGCAACTACTTGTAACCAGCGGCAACTACATTATAATTATGACTAGAGTGCCGGCGCTGTCAATGACAGCGAAGAATTTGTGGCGACCCGTTGTGTGTTGCCTGTAGTATCATCGCAAAGATATTAAAGCAGAGCCTACATCTATAAAAGGGAGCTCCCTGTCTGGGTAGTGCTGCGTGTTGACGGGACATGTTCTTCATGATTTCTCAGGGTACCAACTATTTAGGGTAAACGGTTGAGCTCCCTTCTATACTGTACCTGTAAGGCTCTAATTAATGTCCTGTGTAAGATGCTGCGCAACTGCCAACTTGAAATAGGGAACCGTACAGATAAGCGTGCAAGGCTAAACAAAACCAAGCTTTCATTTGGTAATACGTAAAAAGTGACATTTTTTGCACGAATTCAATATTGCTTCTAATAAATACGGAGCTCTGTATCCAAGATACTCGAGGGTGGCATATAACTCGGACTCTGAATATTTTTCCTCAAGAGATAACTAGCTGTGTTGAAAGAAGAACCCAAAGCTGTGGAGAAAATAATTTGCTGCGGAGAAATCATCGTGGTCTTTACGCGCCTGCTGACCGCTCAAAAATATCTTACCAGTAGCCTCGATAATTACCAAAATAAGAAAATAAGAGGTATCAGCTCAAGCTTGAATAAAGGAAATCTCAGATGAGAGTACACAACACGACGGAAGAGATTGTTTAGAGAAGTTGTATGCATTCACATCGAATGGACTACAACATTGTCAAAGAAAGACAGGAATCAGACATACGGTTCGAGTGCTATCATCTGTAACCTGGAATATTTTCTTCCTATCAGTTTTTTATGAAGCTTGGCTGGATGACCACAGTCTTCAAGCAGATGATTTCACTGATGAAACCAGGAAGGCTAGAGCTAATTTTTGCCTATCTATTTCGTTAAGAGCGTGACACGAAACCTATAAATAAATAAAAACATAAATATATAAACACACGACGGTCAGTCATAGTATTAGATGAGATGTGTAATCAGCGGTCCCTCGGAGTAAGCAATGGTAACTGCAGCAGTTGTAAACAGTGGTAGGCATTCCAAATGACGATACATAGATAGTGGTATATAGCGGTAACTAAAGTTACAACTGGCGGTAACTAATGACAGCATGTTCTAACTGGGGATAACTAATGACAAGTTTTAAGTAATAGTAACAACTTGTAATTGGTGATACTGATAACTAATAGTAGTTTCCTGCAACTAACTACAGCTAGGTATAAATAATTATCACTTATTGTGATTAGGTTATCAGTATAGTCTGACCATTTTATCAGGGCTAACAAAAGCTCCTTTAAGTATCTAAATTTGAAAAAAAAAAATACACAACTGAATCAGAAAAAATAACTAGTTAAAAAATCAGATATTCCTTCAAAATAAAACTTGCAATCTCAAATTTGCTTTTATTAGCGTGTAGAGCTCAGTTTTCTCTATCAAATGAGCCTTTTTTGGCTGTCTACGTGAAAACGAGACGGAGGAGTATATCAATAAAACTTATCCTAATATTCTAGCTTTCTACGAAATATCAGGTTTTCTATGCCCCAATCGTAAATTTGTCGCAACAATTTCATGCTCTTTGCTCGTGTTCTATGCGCGTGTAAAATTTCAGGTCTCTCAGATCGTTAATAATAAAGTTGTTTCTGAATCAGGTCGATCCCCTTAAATCATAAGTGGTGCTGACACTGAAATTTGACCCGTTCTGAAATGGACGTGTTACAGTATTTGAAACTTAAGAATGAATGGTTTGTACTCGGGGCACTTCAATGAATATTTTTCCGTAAGTTTCGCTGATGTACTCAATTATACTAATTAGCACTAATTAGGTTCGTCTGAAATGGAATACGTACAGGCACTGACTCTTAAGAACGGTCAATTTTTAATAATAACCCAAAAGATGGACATTTAGTGTTGGTTTCGTTGATGTACTCAATTATGCTAATTAAACTTGAATTTGGATTTTTTGGAGCAATCCCATTGGGAATGGTACAGGATCCGAAACTGAAGAACGGCCATCCAGGGTCCAATGTGGCCTATGCCATATACTGTGAAATTTTTTTTAACGTCAAATCACACAAGGTGTTTAAAGTTAAACTCAGTAGAAAGCGTTATATTTTTTATTCATGGAGTGGCATTTAAATATTTTATACAGTAAAATATTTCTCGAACTTTCTAGGGTAATAGATTAGTACAACGAATTAAGTTAATTACAAGGGTTGCAAAGTTAACGCAATACGAATAATAAGGTTCTATAATAGCTATTGTAACGAAAGCATTTAAAGTTCAAGCTTAACTTAGAGTAAAATTAATTTATTTATTATCGTTAAGTTTAATTGATGTGATTAAAGGATGGAATTTAGTCTAAAAGCTCGTGAAGAATATTGACTAAGTTTTGACAATTAGCGGCGATTTATCTTAGAATAGGAATCCATCTTCTGCTATCATTAGCTGCGAGAATCCGCCGGCAAGGGAAGAGGGAAGAGTACCTCAGATAAATGTCATTGCCAAAACCTACATTGATTTGATTGATTGGAGCAAAACATGCATCACTGAGCCACCGCTGACCATGTCTCTTCCTACAAGCAAAATTAAGGAAATGATCAATGATAAAGTTTCCGTTTTCTCTTCCCAAAATTACCGTGCCACACCCAAAGTGTGGAACGTCACATTAAGCTTGTGACTGAAACAGCAGAGAAGGATAAAAACAGCAGAGAAGGATTTATTCAGAACAAGCTTAAATCAAGATGAGTGATGCCTCATTTCAACACCAAGTCTGAATTTAGACCAGTAGACTAAGTTCCATCAAATAAGGTCGGGTGGTTGGGATGGAGCTAGGGTGGAGCTCGACACTGGTGGCCTCCTCGCGGCGAGCCCTGGGATGGATTACTGCCCGATTATGGACATTCATTAATTCAAGGCAGCATTCCAAGCAGACAACCAGATAATATTTAAACCAATTTTCATTTTTTCAATTTTTTCACTTGAATTAAATGGGGCAAATTTTCGTAAAAGATAAGGAAAATACCCAAAATCTATTAAAATTAAGAAAAAATATGAGCTTTGCACAATATCTTACACTTGTTTAAATTAAATACGGCTTTAATGCTGGCATCAGGGGACCCAATACTTCGTATTGGCAGGTGTTGCCAAGTGCCAAATGGTGTTTTGGTTATTTTTAAAAATTCTCAAAAAATGAGTTCATATTGTTAAAATTCGAAACTTTGACCCCAATGCGCAACATCTAAACATTATCTTAGGACCTTCAAATTTTAACACATGTATTTTATCACCATTTGGCATGTTTTTACAGGTGTTGCAAAAAAAAAATTTTCGATACACCCTACTATATATATATATTTACAAATATATTTAAATCTTCAAAGAAAACATTATCACCTCTCTCACTTCGTTCGCGGGTGATGACCAGCAACAATCATAAAGAGTGCTAGTTTTCAATAGTTACCACAAGTTACGACCAGTTATAAATAGTTACCACCAGTTACGGCAAGTTACCTGCAATACAACTATAATGATGATTCCGTTAATAAGAACTAGCAACCACTGGATGCCGCTAGTTAGTACTGCGCTCAACTAGTTGTCATATTTAAATAGTGTTATGACACGCAAAAACGCTAGTTGCTGCTAGTTACTACCATCTACAACTAGTTGTAGCTAGTTACAACTGTTTACAGCTAGTTCTTATTATTTTGCACTAATTGGCGTACTAGCCGGTCTGCTGTCGACTTTCAGCTTTTCAGGGAACAGCGGCGTCGGGCTGGTGCTACTTATGAGGAAGCTGAGAGGGAGCACAATTTCAGGTCCAGGAAGTTGTTAGCCTCATCTGTTAGCGCAGATAAGTGGTGGTCCACCTTGAAGAGCGCTGTGCTTGGTGTGAGTTCTTCTGTGGCTCCCTTAATTGGTACTGGTGGTCATCTTGTTGCGGACCCCGCTGCCAAGGCGGACTTTTTGTTGCTCTACTTTGATGGGAAGCAGAGCCGGGACCGGGTGCGCATTCCTTTAGTATGTGATCCCGAGCCGAGATTCTCCGGTTTTGCTTTCAGATCCTCTGAAGTGGACCGCCTTCTTCTTGACCTGGACCCCTATGGGGGCACTGATCCATCGGGTATGTTTCCTTTCTTTCTTCGGAGGGTGGCCGGTGTGCTCGCAGCCCCGCTTGCTTCCGTATTACGTCGGATGTTGCGGCTGGGCTCTTTTCCGGAGTGCTGGCGTGTTGCCCATGTGACGCCTGTTCCGAAGGGCTCGGTTTCATCCCGTACCTCTGATTATAGACCCATCTCGATCACACCTGTTTCGT
>LQNS02278070.1:24462222-24479418 GCA_001587735.2 Parhyale hawaiensis
CGGACTACTTGCGCTAGTTCATACAGAGCTGTAGAACATGTTTTCTTGTTTTGTGGTGTTTTGGGGAGGGTTTTCAGGAAGTTTTTAACGTCGTCACGCTGAATGCTGCCTGCTATCTTTACAAAAAACGTGATACGCTGCCTTTAGTTTGTCCAGCGTAACACTGACGAGTTTATCTTCAATAACATCTCGGGTTGCTTTTTGCACTTGATCTGTTAGAAAGTGCAACACTGAGTTTACCACATAAATAGCACGGAACGGCGTTTCTTGGCTAATATCCGTTTCTTCAGTCACTTTGGCGATTAGCACAGCCATCTCACAAAGCCAGTTATTCCTATTGTTTATCACTTCACTTCACTTAGAGCGTTTACGACGGAGCGTCTCGACTTTAGGCGATACAGGCGGAGCGTCTCAGGACACAGCACGTCCTCTCACCGCGGAGTCTAAGCGGGGTGTCGCTGCTTGTTTTGAGGAACATTAAGGCGAATATAATGTCAAACACACAAACGGGCCATCAGATCATCACAAGAATTTGCTTACTGGTGCCTCTTAATATTCCTAACATATCCTACAAAATTTTATGAAGAGCTGTTTCTAAATTTTTGGGTTACATCGCTGACAGAAAAAAAAAAATACAGACAAACAGTCAAATGGACCAGGTGATTGTCACAAAAATCAGGACAATTGCTTACCAAATCATTTCTAACATATCTAGCAAATTTCACGAGAATATATTTATAAATTTTTGAGTTATGCTGCTCAGAAAAAACAGGCCGATAAACAAACAAACAAACAACCGGTTGAACGCATCTTCACCAAAAGATAATGCTTTGCTTCTTCTAACATATATAACAATCCCTGTGAATTTCACCAAGATCCGGTCATAACTTTCTGAGTTATCTTGGTGACAGACAGATATGCCGTAGAATACGACGAACGCCGAAAAAATCGTAACCTCCTAGGCTGAGGTAAGAAACACCATTGCATATATACAACCACTATAGAAAAATACGTGGTTGGTTTCTTTGCTGTTTGCTCCCTAGGTTGGTTAGTCTCTCCATCACGATAGTAAGGATTTAGATAGGAGTAAGTCATATATTAAATAACTAGATGAGGTGGTAAGGAAATTCGATTCCTAAGTTACTATATCCGCACAGTACAGGAACCTTGAGTAGTCACTTATCAGAAAAAAAGATATCGCTGCTCGCAAGTGAGGCTGACTGTGCGGTGCTGTAGACGTAGTTATACATGTTGTCCTATTACTTTTTCATAGTGTGTTAGGCTATTTTACTTCATTCTTTTACATCCAGTAATGATTGATGAGCCTGTACATACTTCTAACACTTGTATCCGTAACAAGTTTACAAAAATTTAAAATCTCGAAGTGTAATAATTTAAATGAAACCGTTTACGAAATCCTTTGATTTTTGTGGTAGAGTAGAATGATTTGGCAAAGATAAAATGAACAGCCTGCTCCAATTCGTGGTATATTCGATTTATTATGAAACGCCGATAAGCAGCTGATGGAGTTGTTAATGAAAATTATTTAGTATAGGGGATAGTTAAGCGGGAAAATCAGAACAAACAGTAGAGCGTAAGGGTGAGTTGGACCACCTGGTAGCCATGTAGTGTTGTAGCCCTGGCAACAATAAAGTGAAGAAGCTCTGGCCGCCTTGAAGCGATGTAGCATTGACAGCTCTGAAGTAATGTAACATTGGCAGCCGTAAAGTTAATTAGCATTGGTAGCCTGGAAGTGAAGTAGCATTAGCAGCCTTGAAGTGATATAGCATTGGCCGCCCCGTAGTTCTGTAGCATTAATTGGCAGCCATGAAATGATGTATTGTAGGCCACCATGAAGTGATTAACTCCGTCAACCACGGAATCATTTTAACTTTGGCATCCATGAAGTAATGTGACATAGTCATCCATTAAAGCATATAATGTAGGCAACTATGAAGTTATGTAACATAGTCATCCATTAAATCATATCATGTAGGCAACTATGAAGTGATGTAACATATGAAATGTGAAGTGATATAACGTAGGCAGCCATGACGTGATGCAGTGTAGGCAACAACCATGATTTCATTTAACTTAGGAAACCATGAAGTGATTTAAGTTAGGCAACCAGGAAGTGAAGTAACGCAGGCACCCATGGAGTGTTGTAACCTAGGCAACCATGATGTGGCGTGGTATACCTAGGCATTAATGTGAAATGACATGGAGAGACACGATGTGAGCTTTAGATGGTTCCAGTAATGGAGGGATGTATCAGCACAAAAACGTATTTTACTATCATTTAATGGCTGTTCTGGTATTTTTGTCTCACGGTTAATTATGCATTTCAATCTGGAGTAGTAGTGCGGTTTTAATTAAGTTTCTCAAGATTACTGGGTTTTCTTAATCTCTTTTCTTGCGGCTATTGGGATGAGCTCCGCAGAAAGCTCTACGTACATCAATTTCTGGGGTTGTTGCTGCAAATTTGTTGTTGGTTGGAAAAACTCAATTGTATATGGTACTAAAATGCATTAGAAGCCCCATTTTTTTCTACGGAATTCTAATATTCCTAGAAATTATGAATTTTAAATAAATTCTTGATGTCCGAAGGCATGATATTTATCACCATCTGAAGCTATTCAGTTGTGAATTTAGATTCCCTGCTCTGTAACACATTCCTTATGGTACAACGAAGAAATTAATCCATGTTTGAGGTCTATGTGATTATTAAAACTCATTTTATCGATGCTTATGTAACTCGGCCTCCATGGCCCACTTGTGGTAATTGTCCGGTTTATTGAGCAGTCAAAGTATTGTATAGCCAATATTGTTTCTGAAATGTGCTCGAGCTACTGCATTTTCTGCACCCCACATCGCTTAGAAAACTAGTTGAGTACCATATAATACTAGAGTGACCTTACTGTCAAAAATGACAGCGGGCAATTGGTGACGACCCTGCTTCACTGGCCATACTTTCATTACAAACATACTTCTGAAGGATGCGCTACAACGACCAACTCAAATTGCCGTAAGATTTGAGCGCTTTGTGCTTCAATACGTGTGAGCAGCGCACTCCTTCCCTTAGATGACACAAAAAATTACAGTACCTACCAGTGGAGCAGTACTGAATTTAATTATATTCCCTGCTGTATATCCTACGTACGGGAAGAAACAACTTCAGTTCAACACAATTTTCAAGCTCAAGTTAAAACTTGTCTAACAGAGAAAGAAAGCAAGCAAGCTGGAAAAAATAACTGCAGCGGCTATTGAGCCGTAAAAAATTATTTTCTCTGTGCTTCGTTGATCAATCGACTGAATTTGTACGTCGTGGACTGCGAGAAAATATAGTTTCAATGCACGAAGAAAGTAGTAAAAATCAGACTAAATGGTAGAGGCAACAGAAGCTGTATATATCTTCATTGTTTGGATTTTAACGTTGACTGATCATGAGCTGAATTCAACTTTAACATTAAAATGTGTTTGCCATCATTTGCAATCTGGTCTATTTTCCATCTACTAGTTTTCAATGAATGGTGACAGGATGGCCCCAGTCTCATAGGTAATTAATTAAGCATCAAGGTCTGAAATTGACTCGACTGGTCGAAGCCCTGGCATCTACTGTATCTGAATATTCTATATGTCAAGTCTCGAGGGCTTAAATTTGCTACACAATCAAAGATGCCTCAAGTATAAGCAGAAACTAAAGATTCGTTCTCCTAGTTGACCGGAAAAGAACAATGACATTGTGTCTATCTGCTGTCATGTGAAATTTATTGAAGTCCTACAGATTCATTTTCCAGGTTGACTGCAAATGAAGCTCTATCTACAAGCGAATCGAGAGGATGAAATGGAACTTAGTTCAACTTACTCTGGGCCAATACCGAACCCGGGCATTCGGAACAGCTTTTCACCGGTGGAGAGAGTCATCCCCATGTAGTATATCATCTCTCCAGTTGACTCATCTGGTGAAGGAGCTCTGGCGATACCACCGGCATACAAGATGCACTTTTTCTCCTGTAAAATGAGAAAACGAGAGACGGAATTAAGCATATCCTCATCATGTTTGCATGCTTGTCAGTCAGAGCCTCCTTAGCAGTTGCATAGGTAGTTCAAGAGGGGAAGGAATGGGACATGTAGCATATCAAGAAGAACGTAGAATCAAAGTCCGAGTGAAGAATACGAGTGTGAAATCAATTCGGGAAGAACAGAAGCAGTACTCCGTCGATGAGTGGGGACTAGGAAGATGGAAATAATAAAAGTGGCTGCCGAGAAATAGCCATCCTTAAGGTCTGGCTGCGACAAAGGCAAGGTGTATTTAGAGTACTCTTCCCCCTCCCTCCCCCTATCCCGTTTAAGGATGCATGTTCCATAATTAGGCTCTTCCGTCTTCCCGCTCGACGTGCTTTTGAAGCTCTTCTCACTCAGAAATCTGCAAAACGCTAAGCTCATTCTCGTATTTAGCTTCAAAGACGTAAATCAAACAGGAGTGTGATTTGATTTCTTTGTGAAATGGTAAATGTAGACTTTCTGTTACAGAAATATCTCTGCGAATTAAATGCCCTGACCGAACGTTGTTCAGTTGGCAATGTTATCGCCAGAAAGCTTCAATAATTTTATTTTCGATGTATACTTCATCTATGTGTCAGAGAAGTACAGCAAACCTGCTTCAAAATCCACAGTGCTAAGTTGAAATCTAGAAACACAATTGTTAAACATATGAGACACTGAATAGAAAAACTTTACATCGAAAACAAAATATGAGTATCATTGTGTCTAGGTCAGACGTTTGCTTTCTGTCCATGATGCAACCTCAGCTCTTATCACTGAAGGATACGGTACCTGATCGTTACATATGACGTCAGAAAATTTGTGAGGGGACTTCTTTATTGATCCCACTTAATTTTGTTACTATGTTGCTTGCGAAGGATTATGACTTGCAACTGCCAACTTAGTGATCAAATTGATGAACATTTTCGGTTTCTACTTTTCTATGCACTACAACCTTCTTATTGGTGACCAGCATGGACATTGTGTTCTTAGACTCACAAACTCTTAACGCCCCAAGCTTCAAAGGCCATCCTATACCATTATCTTTCGCGCCCCAAATAACCCAGTGTTGCCGATGGTTTGTCGCAACTAATCCTGCTTGCACCATCAGTTCTTAGGCTTGGCTGAGATTTCCTTTCCTCTCTGCTCGGTCAAAGGAAAAAATCTGCCACTGAAAAATAAAGACTGCAGCGAAACACTCGTGTTTTCGCTCGTCTTCGTAGTTCTACGGTACTGTATTCTGAAAAATACATTACGTTTTGCTTCGTTGATCATCTACTCGGAATGTGCACCGTGAAGTCGCAGCGAATGATGTTTTTAGAAAGTATAAATCAGGATTCAAAAAACTGCCAAGAGTTACTTTACAAGTCTTAGCAGCTTAGCTTTGAAATTTGGCAAGGCAAGAAGTGCATTCTATGTAAACACTATAATTTTGCCATCGTCTACAACCAGACCTAATATTGACAGTGAGTTTTCGCACATAGCACATTGTACTATGCTAGCTCAGCATGTTAATGTATAGGCGCAGTCGTCCTAGCTACATTTATTTTCATGTAAACGGTTGCTTACGAATAACTAGTGAGCGGTATCGGATAACATCAGATACATCTTGCCTATAAATTTCCGACTTGGATGATAAGCCTACCGTCTGTGACGCAATAGTTTTGATAATCCATGGTCCCTAGTAGCAGTACACTCTAATGGGGCCTACCAGAATTTGTCTGTAGCACGAACCAGTTCATGAGTCTGTTTCAGTTGGGGGGAGGGAAAGGGGGTGCAGCCAAGCTGACTACTTGTTTTCCTTGCCGTAAACTTCAGCGGAACCGTAGGTTTAACCATTTTGAACCGCGTTGCAGACGTCAACTGCAAACCGAATACGTTTGAGACAGCCAGAAACGCTGTTCATTGGAGCGAAACTGAGGTTTCAGCCCTGTTAGGGGTAAGCGGTACGAGGTGAATGCCTGGAGCTTTTGTTAAAGGGACGACACTACAGCAACTAATGAAGTTCCGGACTGTTGAAGTTCCGGACTAGTGAAGCCTAAAAAGATTAGTATAATTTAAATTTGCTAAGACAATGACGCGTTTACCGTAGAGGATGGCGAATCCAAAGCTGAAGTCAGCAAGTACTCTTACAGAGCCACCGTGCTAAGTTCATGGATTGTAAGCATGCCCACCTATTGAATCCCAATTTGAAGCCTAGTCATTAAAGAAAAATAATTATGTAATCTACAGGGCAAGTGGCAGCTCCATTTATTACGGAAGAGTACATTGGCGGCGTTGGGAAAATTTGCACTTGGAGGCTGAAAGGGAAGGGGAGAGAGAGAGAGTGGGGTTGAGTAAAATGTGAAGAGGCTTCATACGGCTATGGGATACATGTATGTTGGTTACATGGTCGTGGTATTTGGGGCTGAGGAGTTCTCGGCTGATTATTGGGAGGTGCTCACGCCACACCTTGGCAAAGACATTCTAAGACTATTTTTAGTCTGAAGAAAGAAGAGTTTGTCACAATGTTGATAGTAAACTATTCCGAATTACGGGAGAACAAACTTCTCCAAAGTGAGTCTGCCTCCCATCAAATATGAAGACATGATATTGCTGTGAGCTTCTGTTAGTTCTTCTCGTGAAGACTGCCTTCACTGTGCTAGCGGCATCACTACAAGGAAGAATTCGTTGATATGTTAGGCATCTAGAGAAATAATTAAGCTTAACCCTTTTTCTACGAAAACTCCGCTCCTGCTATGAGGTTCAAAAAGAAGCTCATTGAAGACACCATCATTGTAGTCACTGGAGCTCACCTACAGTTTAGTTCAGTCGTAAGTAAAATACTCACAGTGACTTCCGACCGGTTGTCAAATGTGTTGTTCAAATTTTTATGGAATGAAACAACGCACTGGTTTTAATAATCAGAACTTTGATTCGGCATCCGAAGATGGCATCAGTACGAAAGGGTTAAAACCTGCAACTTCTGCTGAATTTGATCAGTGAGCGTGAGAGCGACTCCCACCACTTCCCAGCATAAGTTCTACCTTGGCTGCAGACGGACGTTTTCGATTGGACATCGAAGTCACCCACTTACACCAAGTGAAAATATTTGGTCCAAGTTGACTAGCTGGATTTAAAAACGTCATCCAAAAGATTGACGGGAGTTGAAGACTCCTGGCGGTCGACAGAAGGTAAGTTGCATTTTGTTAGAAAACATCACAAGTCAGTAGTAAGAGGTTGTATCAAGTTATTGACCGGAAAGGATACACAACTGGCCAATAAAGTAGCTGATCAAACGCATAAAGAATTTTTGTCGCTGCCTTTTTTCGTTTTGGCTGTAAACAGTTTATTGATCATTCCATTTGTAAGAAAAAAAAAATTGAACGTCTGTGAAGTCCTATAATTGTGGCGTTCTCCAGGTAATGAACAAAAAATACTTGCAGCCAAGGAACATTTTCTGACCTAACTGTCGATACTGTACATGATGAGAGGTGGGGATATAATACAAATACGAACCGTTCTGGAGCGAAATGAAACTCATAGGTACAACATATGTACACCGAAAACATGTGTAGTGATAAGAAATGCATTTCGACACTGTATTTAAATGTAATGTATTAAATACACCAAAATGTAACTAGAACTCCTGGTGGCGTAAGACCATCACCTGCGGTGGGGGGCAAATTCAACGAAGTCCTAATTGATGGCCAGCTAATCCCAGTTTTTTATATGGATGCTGTGCCCAACATGGTTAGGCACACTGCCCCGTTCAGATCTCTTAATAATAATATAGGAAAAATAGAACGCCTCGTGACGTAAGACGATCTGCCGCGGTGGAGGCAAATTCAAAGCCGTCATTTTTTATAGCCAGATAGGCCCCATTTTTTGGCATCAGACACATCTAGGTCAGCCCCCCAAACTCCCTAAAAAATTTATGAGCATTGCTCAACTCCTTCGACTACTTTTTGGGTGGACAGACATATATGCATATTTATACGAGACAAGTTTCGTTAAAACGAAGATGATATTTTGCTTCACAGAAGCTTTTTCTAAGATCTATATTTTCTTTTAACATCTTCAACAGATTTTCTCAGGATTGTGAAGGACAGCCACTTTGCAGCGAAAAAATCCTTAGATTTGTATCAAAATGCAATTTTTCGAACCAGGTCCGCTCATAATCCTGCTCTGGTAAAAATTGCTAGTCATGATAATGCGTAGCCTATTTATGTACAGCATTAGAAAATATTAACTAGAAGTCGACAAAATTAAGAGTTAAAGTTTCGGATTACAAATCTCATCTTCAAAAGAAAAAAACCTATAAACTAACAACTTATCAATAAAAATTTTCTTGACTTGCAAATTGATTGGGGGAGCATGGATGTTGTTGGGGAGGGGTCTAAAATGTGAATGAACAGAACTCCGCGGTAGAGGCCGGATGTCAGCTCCTGTACAGTCGGCAGATGTGAGGCTAGGTGTCGACAGTGTGCAGTGGTACAGCCGAGGTTATAATGTTGAGGCTAGGTTTAGTTCTGTGGTTATGGAGGGACTCTAATGTTGTGAGCTCGATGGGATTGGAAGAGTCTATGGTGAAGAAGTCATTCCTGCTAATGGGATGGTTCTTTTGCTCGGCATGTAGGCGGGGTGCTGAATGTGAGGGTTTCGCAAGTGGTAAACCGGTAGGACTGTATATAGCTAAATGTTGATCAATACAGGCTTTGAATTGTTGTCCAGTGCTACCTATATATGAGGCACAGCAGGCCTGGCATCGGTAACGGTAAATAACACTGGACAAATGTGGCGTGAGGGGTTTGTCTTTAAATTTGAAGTAGGACCCTATTGTAAATGTGCTTTGTAGGAAAATTTGAAGTTGACATGTGGGTAGGCATAAGAGAGGAACGTTTTCAATGTGTTTAGTGCACTGACAGATGCTTTGTTGTAAAACGGAAGCGAGTGAAAGAAGTCAAATTTACTGACCCAGGGTTTGCTAATGCCGGGGTCGAACAGCTTGTCTAGGAACAATTTGCAGTAGTGGTCCAGAAAATGGTGCGGATAACCGTTATTTTTGAAAAATGTTCGGAGCAAGTCAACTTCGTTTGAAAATGCAAGGTATGAGGAAGACAATTGGTATGCTCGAAGTAGTAAAGTTTTTATTGCATTGATTTTGAATCGTAGCCGTGTCTGAAAAAAACTTGTCAAGAGGCCTGAGAACGTGGGGTTTCTGTAAATTCCAGTGGTCAGTGTTGAGTCTTGGTTGGTTATTAAAAGAATTATTTGATTGATGCTCGGCGGTGAATTTCATAGTTGGATGTTTACTATTCAAATATTGCAAAAATAGATCAGAAGCTGCTTGCTTGTTGAATATGAGGAAAGTCACATCTACAAAAAGATTATAGTGGTTGGGATTGAAGTCACGTGGGCAGTCGTTAAGCCAGAGGGTGCCAGTGAGGGGCTAAGTGGGGAGCCCATGGAAACTCCACCTAGGTTGTACCACTGCACAGTGCACATTGTCCACACCTAGCCTCGCATCTGTCGACTGTACAGGAGCTGACATCCGGCCCCTACCGCGGAGCTCTGTTCATTCACATCTTAGACCTCTCCCCGACAATATCCATGCTCCCCTAATCGATTTGCAAATAAAGGAAATTTTTATTGATAGGTTGTTAGTTGTAGGTTTTTTATGAAGATGGGATTTGCATCCCGAAACGTTAGCCTTTAATTTTGTCGAGTTCTGTTTAATATTAGATTTTTTTGCTTTAGAATTAGAGAATGGGAACCGTAACAGAAAATGGCGCAGTTTCATGGCAGACTAATTAAAATATTGAAACACTTTAATTGAACATGGAATACTCCATAGACCGAAAGTAATCAGTGACAATAATCGAATATATGAAACCTCAAGCTATTGGCTAGGCAAGAGTACAACTGAAGTCACTGAGTGGCAATGAAAAGGGGTTACTGAAGGTTTACATACGTTCACAGAAGGTAAATGACGAAGAATTGAGGAATTGAGAAGTTAACAGATTAAGGGTAAGGTACTGTTAAAATACGTTCAAAATGAGGTTTCGGCCTTCATCCTGACTGTTAATTGTGGGTTGTTTACTGGTAATCATAAGTGCTTCGATTATCTTGAGCTCTCGTCTTGATACTCCTTTGTAGAGAACTTGGACTGATTCTAGAATTTCCTTAGGCTTCAGGTGCAGATTATGAACTTCATTGAGATGGTGTTGAACTGATTGAAGCTGTCGGAACCGTTCCTGCAGTGTCTATTCTGTGTAACCAATATACAGTAGGTGTTTTCAAAACACGTGGACCTCGTCCGAAGAATAATCAAGGTAAAGTATTTGCTTAGGTTGAAAGTAAATGCAGTGAGCCCGTGGTTAGGCCGCATAAGTATTGCAGTGTTCGTTACTGCGCTGGATCCATCTACAACATAATTATGTTGGCTAGTTGGCTACAAGCTACTAAACGTGGACCTCTTTTCGATAGCCACCGGCCGCTTCTTTGCTGGCTTATGAGTTACTTGAAGGTTGGGATTCTGGGAACCCTCAAATAAGGAAATACACATGAGTCGTGTATAAGGCTGCGAGATACCCGTTTTTGAGGGTAACCTACCGTCGCGGCTCTCGTCGTGCGTGAGCTTCCGGTCTATAACGGCCAATGCACTACCGGTTGAGCGGGGGTCTGGGGGGAGGGGGGCGCAAACCGGAAGTGGGCGGGGCCTGGGAAACCGGAAGGGGCGGTGCGATGACCCGGCTTCGCGAGGTGAACCTACCCTCAAAAACGGGTATCTCGCAGCCTTATACACTACTCACATGGAAGGTAATTAAGCTCGATATAGCCAACGGCACCCAATTGCTGCCTCGGGAATTTGAGGGGCTTGTAATTTATATTTAGAACCTCATCTCCCAAAGGCTTGAGCGAAAGTTACTTGTTGCTTAACAGCTGATCTGCGTAGTAGTATGCTGCATTGATGGCAAGTACCGAGGTTCTACTAAAATTCCCTTGAATGTAGGTAGCAAGGAGTGCTTCACTTAGAGACCCTCCACTATTTGGCCCCTTCAAGAATTTGGTTTGACTGAGGCGAGGCCCCACTTTGGTGGTAACGTGGACCAGGCCTTGCAACGCAACACTGCAGGTTCGGTATGACTCAACCTGCCATATTTCCTCTATGCAGTGAAAGAGGGCGGTGCTCACGCTCCAGCCTCTAGTTGGCAACTAAACAACAACATAATAATAATAAAACATCTCAGCTGGATCTCCGAATGGCGCAGAGGAAATCTCCAAGACGAGGGAAGAAAGACGATGCTCGAATCGAGGTACCGGTGCCTCGCAGTCGGCCTAACCAACTTAGAAGATGCCTTACAGCAGCGGCTATCTGCTAAAAGGAGCAAAGTTAGACGCTTCGAGGGCACAGTAGCTGGATTCCATGAGAACCAGCAATTTAACACCAACCTGAAACTCCTCTATCAAACTCTTAGAGGAGAAGAGACGAGCTCTGACTCACCCAACGCAGAAGAGAGCATCCGATTCTGGAGTGACATCTGGAGCAAAGAAGTACGACACAACAATGCCGCAGAATGGCTCCATGGCGTCAAGGAGAAGAGCGTCGCAGCAGAGCCAGATCCTACAATCACCAGTCAACAGCTCAAAAACCCACTGAGCAAGAACAAGAACTGGAAAGCACTCGGACAAGATATGGTGCAAGGCTACTGGATCAAAACTTTCACATCGCTGCACTCCAGAATTGCTGCACAGCTCGACGAATGCCTGCAACGCGGAACCGTGCTCATCTGGATGACCACAGGGAAGACGGTCCTAATCCAGCAGGATAAGGCAAAGGGCGCTGAGGTTAGCAACTACCGCCCTATAACGTGCCTCTCGCTCATGTGGAAGGTGTTGACGGGCATAATCTACGAGCGAGTCTACCAACACCTAGACTCGAAGAAGCTCCTACCTGACGATCAGAAAGGATGCCGCAGGAACACCAGGGGACCGAAGGACCATTTGCTCGTCGACAAGCTCCCCACGAAGACGCCAGGAGCAAAAAAGAAAAACCTAAGCATGGCTTGAGTTGATTACAAAAAAGCCTTCGACATGGTCCCTCATTCCTGGATCCTGGAATGCCTGGGCATCTACGGCATTACCGGCAACATCCGCAATCTGATCGCAACCAAACTGCCTAACTTGAAGACCCTGCTCACAAGCGCCAAGAAACACTTCGGCGAGGTGAACATCAGGCGTGGAATTTTCCAGGGCGACTCTCTATCATCACTGCTATTTGTCCTGACCATGATCCCCCTCTCAGAGACATTGAACAAGGCCAGCCAAGGCTACAACTACAGCCGTACCATGAGGCTCAACCACCTGTTCTACATGAACGACGTGAAGCTGTACGCGAAATCAAACGAGCAAGTAGAGCAGCTCCTCAACATGGTCCATCAATACTCTGAAGACATTAAAATGCAGTTCGGCATCAGTAAGTGCGGAGTCCTTAACATCGAAAGGGGAGAGGTTACTGCGTCCGAGGGAATCACCATTGAAGAAGGTACCATCAAGGATATCGAGGACACAGGCTACAAATACCTTGGTGTCATGGAGTATAACACCATACTACACAAAACGATGAAAGATTCTATTCGGAAGGAGTACCTCACACACGACTCCGGCTCATTCTGAAATCGCACCTCAATTGGGCAACACCATCAAGGCCAGCAACACCAGGGCCGTCCCCGTAGTCCGATATTCTGCTGGCATTATTAACTGGACCAAAAAGGATTGCACCCCACATGGACATCAAAACTAAGAAGCTCATGACCATCTTTCCAGCACTGCATCCAAGATCGTGCGTAGACAGATTTTATCTCAACAGAAGAGAAGGGGGCCGTGTCCTCATGAGCGTCGAGAACTGCGTTGAAGCTGAAAACGCGATCCCTCCCAACACTTCAGAGAGAGAGTGACGACCCGTGGGCAAGCTGCTTAGTCGAGGCGAAGTTGCTGAAAGAGACCGAAACGGCTGACCAGTTCAAACAGCGACGGCGCCTCCATTGAACTAACAAATGGAAGAGCATGAAGATGTCCGGCTAGTACCTCGAAGCTGTTCAGGACAAAACCGTACCAGACTTTTGGAACTGGCTTCTGAGTGATGAGCTGAGACGGGAAACAGAAGGCACCATCCTGGCAGCTCAAGACCAAGCCCTCGGAACCAGGTACATCCATAACAAGATCGACAAAAGAAACGTCTCTACTACCTGTAGAATTTGCAGGAGCTCGGATGAAACCAACAATCACGTGATAAGCGAATGCGGAGCGCAGGCGCAGAGGGAGTACAAGCGCAGGCACGATGAAGTTGCCCGACACATTCACTGGACGCTCCTGCAGGTCCATAACTTCCCGGTTAGTGAGAGGTGGTACGAGCACGAACCCGCGCCCGTGATTGAAAACGAAACCGTGCAGATCTACTGGGACAAGAGGGTGAAAACTGATAGAGTACTTCACGCCAACCGACCGGACATCGTCGTAAAAGACAAACAGGAGAAGCCGGCCAAATTGATCGACATTTCAATCCCCTTCAACTCCAGACTTGTGGAGAACGAAGCGGAGAAGAAGGAAAAGTACCGTGACCTTGCCATCGAACTCCAGAGACTGTGGCAGATGAAGGTGGACGTCGTTCCAGTGGTCATCGGAGCTCTGGGAGTAATGTCCAAGAATCTCAAGATTGCCCTGCGAGAGCTGAAGTGCGGCCATCTCCACCCAGGAACCCGCCAGAAGAGCGCACTACTTGGAACAGCGCACAACATTCCCAAAGTGCTCTGAGCCTTAGATCGCGGGATGCGACCCGGCGCTAGAGCGTAGAGCTCAACATCGCTCAACCGATCCCATTTGGGTTGTGAAATCCCCTCGATAATAATAATAATAAAGACCATTGCGTATTTATCTGCTTAGTTGTCTGTTTTCTGTCTCGCTTGAAGAAAAGAAGCAAAAATTAGACCAGGTTGGATGCTGTAGCCAGAGGTGGGCGTAGCGCCGCTACTGTAGCGCTGCTACTAATCTTGGACCGGTAGTGCCGCTACATTTTCAAGCTTGTAGCGGTAGCGCTGCTACATATCTGCTGTAGCGCTAGCATACAGTATGTAGCTCCGCTACTTTTTAGCGCTCCTCTACCACCGTTACTTTAATTTCATTCGAAGAAAATGAAAAAAATGCTAAAATATCAATTTATGTTAGCATATCATGATCAGGTGAAAATAGGGCCAATATTTACCCTTTCGTCCCGAAGGGTTGATGAATATGAGGTGTGTTTTTTAATAGACTGACGCGTCCCGAATCCAGGAATTGCAACCGTTTTTTGGGAGATACTTTCTTTTCGAGATGTTTGACTTTGGAGTTCTATTTTTCCCATTTCTAGTATTGCAGAAAGGGATTCGGTCGAGAATTTTCAAGGCCTTGATGTATGGGTCGTAGGACACATTTAGAGACGTTTTACACGAATGGCATTTTGCTAGCAAATGCTTGGTTTTCGAGATGCTTAACTTTGAAGTTCCTATTGTTTTCCTATGGAAAAAAATACCAGGCGATGGCACTGTGAGTTGGGAAGCGTTTTTAATAGTTTTTATAGGCTAGGTTAACACAGTTTAGGTTATTGTGGAGCCACCGGGTATTTTCTCCCACAGGAAAGCAGTGGTAGCTTCGGAGTCAAATTTCTCGAAAGCTGAGTGTTTACAAGCCGAGTGTCATTCCTGTGAAGTCACGTCTTAAAATTTGTCCTATTACCTGAGGATTCTTGCCCATATTTTTTTTTAACTGGGGAACTAGAGTATTCTGAGAGCGCATACCTTCGCCAAGTAAGGCAATGGTAACGAAAAATTCAAATTAACTCCGAAACCATGATTTTCTTTGTATCAACTCCAAAATGTGATCATTTGTGCCTCTTAATAGTATTGAAATTTTCTGTAATTTTCTGTGAAGATTTGTTCATCACTTTTTGAGTTATGTTTCTAACAAAAATTGTGACAAACATAAGTCTAACATACAAACCAATCAGCCGATCTGCACTAAAATTTAATCATTTAGGTCTGTTAACATTACCAACAACTCCTGTATGTTTCATAAAGATCCATTTAAAACTTTTTGAGTTATTGCGCTAACAAGCATAAAATCCAACACTGCGACAAACACAGGAACACATCACAAAAAATTGGCCATTTACTCTTCGTGATATACCTAACAACTCATCCAAATTTCATAAAAATCCATCCATAACATTTTGAGTAATGACATTGAGAAAAATGAGGCTGACGTACAAACAAACGGATGGATGGTTCTTCACCAAAAGTTAATCATTTGTTCCTCCTAACATACCTAAAAAGCCCTATAAATTTGGTCTAAGCCCGTCCATAATGTTTTAAGTTATATTGGTGACAGACTGATAGAGACTGACAGAATAACAGACAGACAAACCCAACGGAAACATAACCTCCTTTGCGGAAGTTAAAAACGGAACTTCAAACTCAAATATCTCGAAAAGTGGGCGTTTCCACTAAGGGTAGTGGTGATTTTTGGATGCAGGACATGTTAATCTGTCGAGAAACGCGTTTCATATGTATTAATTTGACTGGGCGAAAGTCTAAACAATTATATATCTATGATGATAAGTATTAATAAAATAAAGCAATGATTTAAAACGTATAAAAGTAATAAAAATAAAGCTATAAGACTTGACTCTTAAATGACGTTAATTCATAAGTCTTCCAATAAGGAATGAACGCGTTTGTTACGAGAATGAACTCGTTTGGAACGAGTATCATACGTGTTCCGTTTGGTGATGCGTCACTGGCTGATCGATTACCGCAAGAGTGCCGCACAGTACACAGAAAGTAATGGAGCACCGCTCAGTTTCACTTGCAGAGCCGTACAGTATATGATACTGCTGCCATTAGGTAACGTTTCTCACGTTTCTGCTAGTTTTAAATTGCCATTTACTGCAAAGCAATGTATAAATTTATTACAAAAGATCAGCAAGTGAAGCAACTGTGATAGAAGTTGAAACTGATGCAGTTGAAAATACTGAAGTAGAGCTTCAAAGTGAATCAGGCACTCAAAGTGTTAAACAGAGCGATCCGTGGACGTTTATATCCAAATGTTACGAGTTCATGGAGCTCAAAGAAAACAACGTAGTCTGATGAATATACGGTGCCTTTCCACGAGAACAATGTTAATATTGGAATTTCATAGCATATTCAAAAAAGTAGCGCCAATAGTAGCGCCGCTACATTGTGCTATAGCAGTCGCGCCGCTACTTTTCAAATTTTGTTGCGGTAGCGCCGCTATACTTTCAAGCTTGTAGCGGTAGCGCCGTTACATTTTTACGTTTGTAGCGGTAGCGCTGTTAAATTTTTAAGCTTGTAGCGGTATAGCGCCGCTACGTTTTTACTGTGGAGCGCCCACCTCTGGCTGCAACCATAGTGTCCAGCTCTGTTGCATACGAAATGGGCAAAAAATAGTTCAGGTTGCTTATGATGGCAAAAGTATACGGCTATCTAGTATCCGAAACGCACTTCTTCCTTTGCCAATTTTGAAAATGAAGCACTGAAGCTACTGTATCTGCAGCTTCGTTTAGCTATCTTTGCATCCAGATTCCTACTTTCTTCTCACAGAAATATCTATCGCGTTAGTTATTTTTCAACTTGACTTCATTCGTTGATGATGCAGGTGTTACTTTTCGCTTAAGCTAAAACTAGCAATTACACGATATCATGGCATAGCCGTGATACCGAGTCGAAATTAATGTTTCGAGTCACGCTCCGTTGCCTGGCATAAGTTAATAATTTTGTTTGTATGTCAGTGAAGAGCAAGCAGAGTTGCTTTCCTTAATAGAAACGCTTATCTCCTATGTCCTCTTTAGTTGGCAGTTGTAGTTACGAAATTATGGCAATGGGGAAAGTTAATTAATTTTGCGCTATCATTCATGACGGCCGGCTACAATAGTAACAAGACATATTGGATGAGAACATTCGTACGACTCCCATATGGTGAGTGGAGTTAAGAGAGGAGAAAATTAGATGATAGTAGGAGAGATGTTAGTAGGTAGAGAGGAAAATGGAAGAAAGGTGAAAAAAGAAAAAATAGGAAGAGAATGAATGACCGGGCAGTGCCGGTTTAATTAGGGTAGGT
>LQNS02278070.1:24520124-24537089 GCA_001587735.2 Parhyale hawaiensis
CTCAGAAATTTAGATACGTGGGATTTGTGCCTGAATAGTAGAAAAGTATCATCAATATAACGGCGATAGAAAACTGGCCTGAACTCTTGGGGACATTGTTCTAACCAAGTCTCTTCATGGAAGCACATTTGCAGAGGTGGGGCCTAAGGGGAGACCCATGTCAAGGCCGTCTACCTGCTGATAAAAAGTTTTGTTAAAAATAAAAAAAAATTCTTCACAGCTAATTCTAACAAGTTCTTAAATAGCCTACAAGACAATCCTAAAACAGTATCCTGTGGGTTTGAAAATAGTGTTGCTAAACAGATGTTGATTGTTTCGGTCAAGGGAATCTTTGTAAATAAATTTTCTACGTCAAAAGAAGCCATGTATAACTTATCAGCCCTATCAAAATCGGTGATGTCTTAGAAAAATTTGAAGGAATTATCTACAGTGCATTGATTGGTTGTAAAGGGTGACAATATAGGCACTAAAAATTTACTTAACCAAAGCTGAGTGTGTTATAAGCAGCAAAAATTGGACGGAATTGATACTTGGAGGAAAAATCTTTTTTGTGAATTTTGGGTAAGCCATAGAGAATGCCAGGGCCGGACCCTGAAACATACAGTTTCATGTACAATTCATGATCAAATAGGTTTAAGCCCTTCAGTTTGCGAAGGAAGTTGTTAATTTTGTCTTCTATTTTGGTGGCAAATTTTTGCATGAATTCGTTAACTATTTTGAACTTACTGGTATCGGAAATGAGCAGTTTAACTTTATCACAATATAATTGTTTATCGAGTATTACTACACCACGGCCCTTGTCAGGCTTACAGACAACTAACTAGTTATCTGGGGAACATAATTAACTAGTTATGTTCCACGTAAATTCAAGTTGAATGCAACAAAAACCCTGTTGTATCGCGCCTATTGGATTAGTTCTAACTATTTTCATTTGCATGACGCATTACAGTTTCTTAGTGCGTACTTTAATGCCAATGGTTTTCCTCTAGGACTCATTAAATCCCATATTAAAAAATTTCTACATAATGTTCTCTCACGCCGACCGTCTCCTGCTGAAGAAATGCAGTATACCCTGTATTTAAGTTTCCCATATTTTGGTCCGCAGTGAGATAAATTACGAACAGAGCTCATGAAGATATTGAACCAATGTTTGAGCAACATCCACTTTAGAATAATTTTGTCTAACAAGTATACTACCGGTTCTCTTTTTGAATTCAAGGACGTGCTTCCTGCTGGCATGAGAAGATCCCTTATCTATTATTCAGTTGTGCCAATTGTGCATCTTGTTACGTGGGATTTACTTCCCGCTGGCTCTCTGTAAGGACATCTGAACATGCTGGCCGAAGTTCACGTACCGGACTCCCCCTAGCTAACCCTCCCCATTCAAACGTTAGACTCCATGCAGAGAGGTGTGGTGCACCCGTCAGGCTAGAAAAGTTTAAAATACTCTCTGGATCCCCGTATTTCAGTGATTTGAAAATATTAGAATTCATCTTTATTCAAAAGTTGAAACCGTCCCTTAATGATATGCAAAGTTCATTTCCACTAGCGATTTTGAATTAGGTTTGTTCTTACTTTTGTACGTATATATCGTTTAGAATTTCTATTGAAAATTGCTTTCTCTTGTTTCAGAAATAAAGTCATGTTCTTAGATTTCGCTGATGATGGGTGAATACCCGAAACGTCCGTTTTTACTTGGATTTTAATACTAGTATATTAATAATAGAAATGTATCATCTATTACTGGCCTTTTTGTTCATAATAAGAACGCGATTTAAGCAACCAGAAAAGTTATTGTGTAATTCGATTGCAGGTTATCAGTGTGTTAAGTTAAAGTCAATGAATGTTAGACATCAGGATGACATTTTTCAGCCTGATGATTAGTATACCAATTGTTAACACTGATCTGCAAATGTGTATATCATTCTCTGGCTGCGAACTTAATTATTGTGACCAATTCTACATTGGATGCTGATTCTAAAGCTTCAAGTGAAACTTCGCTAGTACTTTTTGATATATTGGCATATGATATTCTCATGGATATGAAATTATATGAAACGTCTACAAAGTATCTCTGCATTTGCTCTGCAATGAAATTACTGACGAAAGGTAATGCAAGAAACGGCAAGTGATTATGGCAATAGCTCATAGAGGGCCGAGGCGTAGATTCCGGTGTCTCTTTGGGGATGGGCCTATTGGTTCGTCTACTGCCGCCTATCTAATCTAATAAATGGGACTTGATAGATGAAAACGGTCTTCAGATTTGGAATAGCATGGTAGAACTTATGAAGAAGCCATACAGTTGGAATAAGTTTAGACGGAAAATACTCGTTGATGAGTGTAATTAGGACAGTCCTTTGAGAGAAACAGCGAGATCGCAAGATATGAGAGTTGTTCAATACACAGCACTTGACGGCTACTGTGTTGCGGGTACCAAACGTCACCAATTTTATAACCGCAATTATCGCGAATAGGTTTTTATTGTCAATGGATCTTGTACCATTCCACTATATCCTAATACAGTACTAATTATATCGCAGTTGATTCATCTGCAATTCTTTCGAGCAGAAACCGAATAAACTAACATGGGCTTGGCAGTGATACACACAATGAAACACAAAATTATTGGGGAAGAAATTTATTGCCTCTTAACTACAGTACTGTATGTTGAGGTGCCTGGATTAAATCGGTCCTGTTAAACCATAGAAATACTGAGAGGACATGTTAAATAGCGAGTACATGATGATTCTGAAAAGTTACAGGAAAAAAGTTGCTAAAATCATACTGCCAAATTAAATCACGAACACATCAGTCATTATTATTGGTAAAACATCATGCTCTGGTCACCACTGGCAGGTAGTGCAGCCCATATGAAGTCTTATGCAACCCCGGGAAGTGCTACCGTCCTTCTCAACCACTTTGTGTGCGTGCTTGTGTACGCAGATCGTGTGAGTGTGAGCTGCGTTAAGTTATTGCGCCGCGCTGCTTGCGGTATCACTGATTAAGTTAGGTTAGGAAAAGTTAGGTAAGGTTAGGTTAGGTAAGGTTAGCTAACGTTAGATAACGTTAGGTAAGGTTAGAAAGATTAGGTAGGGTTAAGTTGGGTTAGGTTAGGTAAGGTTAGGTTTGGTTAGAGAGTTAGGTAAGGAGGTTAGGTTAGGTAAGGGTAGGTTAGGTCAGGCTAGGTTAGGTTAGCCTAGGTAGTGTTTATTTTAGTGGTGGTGCTCGCATGAAAGCTTAAGAGAACGAAAGTGGTCGTGAACGACGATAGTGCCCTCGGGCAGCTTGAGACGCCGCTCAGGATCTAGTACCTCACCACAATAGGAGCCTTATTTTGAAACTGTAGGTCTATTGTACCGTTGCCCGGATATGCCGGTCCCCGGTACCGGACGTGGTTTCTGCCGGACAATGGGCCGGTGTACACCATGGTAGTTCTAATTAAGTAAATAATTTCTATCTCTGCAGCTATTTCTAGGTGATTTAAGGGTATTTGTCATACCTATGAAAAGTTATTATATTTTTTTTTTATGTTTTAGATGCTTTCCGCTTGACGGCTCTATCTAGTGACAACCAGCTACGTTCTTGTTTCAAGTGTAACCTAACCCAGCCCCATCCTCATTGGTTTTCGCTTCCATATTATGATATATTCACCGTGACAATTAATACGCATTTTTCACTGGAAAACAGGAACAACCAACAGTTAAAACTGAGTGCGAGCGGCCGCACTGTTCCCTGCCAGGATTTGTAAACACTTTCCACCAATTAGTGCCTATAGACATAAAATTTGAGATTATATGAGTAATATATGTATATCATACATGCATAGCAGAGGCATTAATGAACTAGGGCGCTATAAAAGTGCATACCTACGCCAAGCAAGGCAATGGATGCGAAAAATTCAAATTGTCCTCGAAATTAGGATTTTTTCTGTATGATATCCAAGATTTGATCATTTGTTCCTCTTGACAGTAATAGCAGCGTCTTTATATATATTTTTGAGATCCTTCCGTACCTGTTTGAGTGACGTTTTGACAACCATTATGACAAACATTAGTGAAATACAGAAACAAATGAGCCGATCAACACCAAAATTTGGTGGTTGGCGCCTTTTACCTTTTCTAACAATTCCTAAAAATTTTATGAAAATCCGTAAAGAAACTTTTTGAGTTACTCTATGTTACTGGCAAACAACAAAAAATTACATATAGACCTACATATAGACCGCCATCGCTTTGGCGTAGATTCTTCTCCCCCTTCTTCTTTATTTTCTCCTTTCTTTTTTCTCTTTTGTCTTCTATTTTTTCTCCTCTCGTTTCTCCATTCCTCTACATCCTACTAACATAATGGCAATAGCTCATAGAGGGCCGGGGTGTAAGTCCCGGTGTCTCTTTGGGAATCGACCTTTTNNAATCTAATCTAATCTAATCTAATCTAATCTAATCTAATCTAATCTAATCTAATCTAATCTAATCTAATCTAATCTAATCTAATCTAATCTAATCTAATCTAATCTAATCTACTAATAAGATGAAGAACAGACCAACACTAAAATTTTTTTCTAGCTCTAGCCCTAACGTATCCTGCAAATTTCGGAAAGACCGGTCGATAAGTTTTTGAGTTATGCTATCGAGAAAACAAGGAGGCAAACATTCAAACGGTTAAGCGGATCTTCCCTAAAATTAATCTTCTGTTCCTCCTAACATACCTAACAATCTTTTTAAATTTCAAAACATTCGTCCATGAATTTTTGAGACATCTTGGTAACAAACAGTTAGACAGATAGATAAACTCAACAAAAACAAAACCTCGTTCGCGGGGGTAAAAATGCTTATTACACACTACACAGAGTATTACCTTTAATAACGAGTGAAAACAGATGGTCCCGCTATGCATGAATGTACTGTATAGGTAGAGGCTGTCACTAATGTAGAAAACAAACGGCACCCTATAATGTACTCCTCTGGGCCACACATTGATGCATCTGTAGCCTTTTATTATGCGAACGAGACCACTGCCATCAGCGTTTGAAGCGTCCCATTGGTTGTTGTCTTTGTACTGCGCACGAGAGCAGGGAATATTTTTTTTTCTTTCTTTGTCAAGGTAACAAAAATACACGTGGACGGTCAATGTGACAACTGCGTTGACTTCGTGAATAGACCACAAATAATAATGTTGGACTTTTGAAGCTTATATGCGGAATATAACGCCTCTAATCCTCTGCACAAATGACACATTTCTATAACGGACCTCGCCTCAGAAGGTCACCGATACCGCGCTGTGGTAACCATGGGAGCTGGAGAGCAGCAGATCCCGTGTCTCTGTAGTGACCTTGTCACTACTCGCCACACCGCCGCATATAGCATTAATATTGCATCGAAATCTCGTATCAGGATATTCGGGAGACTGCTTCTGCATTACATTAGTTGCAGGATCCTTCTAAACGCTAGTACAAAAGCATTGCTGTCATAGGAGTGCAGCTATAGAGGCTCCAGGCTCAAGTTAAATAAAAAAAAAACTACATTTATAATGCAGGGGAATCGACTTAAGAAGGCCACCTGTTAATACAGGGAGATGCAAATTCGTTGCGGGAAAATTCATCAACGATAGATTCACTGCGCTGAAGACATCCAACGGGAAATTTATCGATTGGCTAATTCATGGAAAGGTGGATTCATTAAAATAATGTAACTATGCAGCTACACTTGGGAGAGCTGAAACCTCGCGAAACGGAACGAGCCCAACGAGATGGAGCGCGAGTGGAATTCAAGCGAAAGAGAATAACTGCGTGAGGATATTACGTTGGGTTTGGTTAGGTCTATTTTTGTTTGGATGAGTTATGGTAGGTGAGGTAGTATATATGGTTAGTATGGTTCGGTGAAGTTAATTATAATGGTTATGTTAGGCTAGAGTAGATTATGTTAAAATAGATTAAGAGAGCCTATCTTAGGTCAGGCTAAGCATGGTTAGGGTAAGTTAGGCTAGATTAGGCTCGATTAAGTTAGGTTTAGGCCACGGTAGATTACGATAGGCTGTGCTAAGTCCTGTTATGATACAACTGTATTATTGCTTATTTTTTTTTTTAATTTGCGCCTACTCCGATTTGTGCTGTTTTTTATTTGAGCCTATTCTAGTCGTGATTTCTCTGGCTACTCTCTTTCTTGCGCGCACAGTTGTTCCTTGCATTTAGTCATTTACCATGTGATTTGATTACCATTCGATGAACTTACCCTTTGATGAATTTACTACGCGATGAAATTACAATTCGATAAATTTACTATGCGATAAATTTATCATTCGATGTATTTACCCGTCAAGGAACTTATCTAGATCAACTCATCGGCGATGAATTTACCCGACTTGGATTCAGAGTGAACCTTTAGAACATAACAATAATGCGTGTTGAGGATATTTACTGCGTACACAATATGTATATGGAAGCTTCTTACCTATATGTTATAGTCCCAAGCAAGGATGCTGCAATTGCATAGGAGAAATTTAAAATAACGCATAATTATTGTAGCTCTGTTCGCGGAAACTGAGCCTCTATGATGCATTAAATGAGAGCACGGGCTGCCACCACGGGAATTCTATTCTAAACCCTGATTTTTAATTGAGGTTTTATTGAAAACGGTACTTCTTAAGCTGAGACTCCTTTCTACCACTGGCTCTTAGCCAGATAATTTGTTTTATAAACTGATTCTCTAGCAATTATGCTAATTAAAATTGAATTTCGGATTTTTTGGAATGTTCCTGTTGGGATTGGTACAGGATCCATGACTTAGGAACGGCCATTCTAGGGTGTAATGGCATACCCCATCATACTTCCAGTCTGAAACCTCTTGTACTCGCAATGCAAAGTAAAAGTAAAACTCCCTGGGCTCGCGGCTTAATTGCTTAACCCAAGTGACTGCTAATTACTTCGCGCATATGCAAAAACAACGTTATAACGGAAAAAAATAGGGAAATTTGAGTTATGACGACCGTGAGATCGCCTATTTCCTGCTCTATATCGTGGTAAAATCGACACATTTCTACCTACAAAACTCGTCACTTGGGGGCACTAATGTCACTATTGCACCGGCCTAGATGTTACCAACCCTTGGGGTCCTGTTCAGCCGTCATAAGACAAGGTGCTATGCGTTGTCAAGGAAAAGTCATATTTCGTGATGGGTCGGCATTGGTAAAATTGTGGCTGTTGAATAGTTGGTGTTTAATGTCAAAACCATCTGTCCTGTAAAATTGCCTTTTTTTAAGTTATGACATTGTTCTCGCATATGAGCAACATATTTGTAGTAGCCGTTGGTGGTAAATAGTTGCATCTAAGTATGATTAGTACTACGAATTATATAGGGTCTGCTCTGCTTACCGCTAGTCATAGCTGCAGCGGATGTTTAGGTTGATCTTCAAATATTTACCCCCGCCAAGGAGGTTATGTTTTCGTCGAGTTTGTCTGTCTGCCTGTCTCTCCGTCAGTCAGCAAGATAACCCTCAAATTTATCGATGGATATTTACGAAATTCACAGGGATTGCTAAGTATGTAATGGGCAACAGATGATTAACTTTTAGTGAAGATCCGTTCATTCGCTTACATGTGTTTGTCTGCCTCTTTTTTTACTACCATAACATAAAACTAAAAAGTTATGAACGGATATTTATGAAATTTACTTGACTTGTTAGGCATAGCAAGAATAGTAAATGACCAAATTTTTGTGGTGATCTTTTTGTTCGTTTGTTTCCTTCTGTATCTGAGTTTATGCTTGTTGGCAAAATCACTCAAAAAGTAAATAATGAATCTAGATGAAATTTACAGGATTTATTAACAATGTCAGAAGACATAGAAGTGATCGAATTTTGGTGATGATCAATTTGTTTGTAAGTGCGTTTCACTAATGTTCGTCAGAATGTTTGTTAGCAGCAATACTCGAAAAGTTATCAACAGATTTTCACAAAAATCACTGTCAAAAGGCATAAATTAATCGATTTTAGTGTTAATACAAAACAACTTATGGTTTCCAAACCATTTTGAATGTTTCATTACCGTGGCCTTGATCGGCGGAGGTATGCGCTTTCAGAGTGCTCTAGCTTTATTTGAATTCGAAAGGTTTTAACTTATAATTGATTCATCCTTATTACTTACACTAAGGAGATTATGTTCTTGTGGCGTTTGTCTTGTTTTGTTTTTGTCCCTTTGTGTGTCACCAAGTTGACTCAAAAAGTAAAGGAAGAATTTTTATAAAACTTACGTTACTTTGAATGTTCTGTACGTTAGGAGAATCCACTCTACTGTGAGAATCCACTCTACTGTTTGCTTGGTTGTCTGTAATTTCTTATTAAAATAATGCAATACGTTATTAATGGATCTCTATCAAATTTGCCGGAATTGTTTCGTTTGGTTGTCTGCCTTTTTCCTCGTAACATAATTCAATACCAAATTTTAGGGTGAAAAGTGCTTCTGTTTCAGTGTTTGACAAATGTTTATCATAACATCATTCAGAACGTACAGTAACTATAAAAATTATAGTCAATCATCCATGAAATTTGCATGAATTGTTAGATACATAAGAAGACACAAAGGACGAAATTTTCGTGATGATCAGTTTGTCGGCGTGTTTGACTATATTTCTGTCTTAGTGCTTGTCAGAACATATCTGAAATAGTAACTAACGGGTCTTCAAAATCATTAGAGGAATTTTTGTTATTACTATCAAGAGTCACAAAACAACCCAATTTCGGCGATAATAAAATCGAAATACTGGTTTCGTGACCGATATGAATGGTTTCCTAACATTTCCTTGCTTGGTGGAGGTATTTATTCTCATAGTGCACAGTTTCAATCTGAAATCGATTCATTTTAATATGTGTTACTTTCTTGTCAAATTGATTTAATATACTTTGAGCGTTGTCCGAGCTACTGTAGTTTGCCTGTCTGTCTATAGCACATGGTAACTCAAAAGCTACATGGACTGATCATTATGAAATTTACAGGGAATGTTCGACACGTTGGGAGGAACAGGTGATTTAACTTTTGGTGAGGGTCCGTCCAACTATTTGTTTGCTGTCTCCCTAATTTTTCTTGATACCATAACTCAAATAGTTATAAACTGATCCATCTTCATGAAGTTTGCAAGATTTATTGGGAATGTTACAAAGTGCATATGAACAAAATTTTGTGATGATCTTTCCGATTGTTCCTACGTTTTTCATGTTTTTGAGAGCAGTATTGAAAAAAATCACTAACGGATCTTCGTGAAGTTTTCACCAATATTATAATTAGAAATGTTAAAAGGGGAAAATGTCCAAATTTTGGTAATGATCGGTTCGTTCGTTTGTGTGTTTATCTGTTTTTTTTTTTAGTTTACGATAACGTAAACCAAAATCTTAATAACGGATGTAGAAGAAAATTGAAGGAACTGTTATTAATGTCAAGAAATAGTAAGGATCAAATATTGGTGATGAGAAAATGTGAGTCGGAAGAATGCGCTCTCAGCGTGCTTCTCTAGTTTTCATTTGAAATTGATTGATTTCAATCTAAACGTGATTAATTTTAACATGAAGCTAAAGACGCATACAGTAGTTATAATGACGGGTAACGCATGCAATGTGATTATAAATTGTATATAGTTGTAATTAGTAGTGGCTAGCTTCAAATAAAGGGAAGTAGTTATAGCTAGTAGTTAACTAGTGGTAATAAATCAGCGCTCATCATAAACAACTAGTTGTGACGAGTGGTAACTAATGGTAACCTGCAATTACTAGTAGCAAGAGATGTTTTTGACGGTACTTGAGCGTAACTACCGTACTCTGAGTTTGATGGGGTCTATATGATATGCAAAGCCAAACTATACATGGGAATATATTGTGTATTTTTCTTCCGCCAGATAACTTCTATTACATAGTTATATCGACCAATCAAATTCACACTACTCTAGTCATGTTTAGTTATAACCAGCAGCTACCGCCAGGTGTGCAAGTTTTTGCCAATTACCACTCTTTTTACGACTACCCACAAGTTATATATAACTAGTAACCGCCAATTACGGCAAGTTACCTCGTATTACGAGTATAATAATTTTCCCTAGGAAAAAACTAGTAATCACTGGACATCACTGCAGAGCTACGCACAGCTAATTACCACTATTTAAAGCTGGTTGCCATTAGTTGCAACTTTTTACCACCATTTAGAAAAACTGCTACTAAACCCAACTCGTTCTAACAATGACAACTGGTTTTAACCAGTTACAACTGTTTACAAATAATTGTTGTAATTAACTATTGTTACTGTTCCACTAGTCATAACTATTTGCACCTATCTACCCCTAATTAAATCATTTGCCTCGATTGCTGCTAGCTACAGCCCGTTACTAGTTACACTTATAAAAAAAACTAGTTATCATTAACACATGGCGGAGGTATGCGCCCTGAGAGTGCTCTAGTTTAATTTGAAATTGAATTATGTTAACTTGAACTGCTTTATTATAATTTAAGTTAATTTATTTTAACTTGAAACTGATTTATTTGAAATTTCTGTTTTTTTTTTTTCATTTGAACTTGACTTGCATGAATTTCAAGCCGAGATATTTTAAACTGAAATTTACTTACTTTACTCGAGACTGATTTATTTTCATTTCAAACTAAAAAGGTAGGTATAGTTCAACAATGATGTTAATTATTAAATTATTATTATTAAATCACACCAGACTGGCGACGTTGGAATGGAGAAACTCCATAAGGTTAACAAACCGCCACGCAACGAGCCCAGCGGATGAAGAAAAAAGAAAACAAAAAGAATAAAAAATGAGAAGATCCGAGATCACTAGAATAGCTCTGGGTACAGATCGTTTAAAGCTGCCAATACCCACACCGGCAAAACAGAGCCATCAAGACCATTCCAAACATCCACACACGATGGAAAAAACGAACGAGAATACTGGCCGTAAGGCATCGTAACGGTTCCAAGGCAAACTCATGAAGAGCACCAGTACGCAGAGTATACCTCACCCGAACAAATGGATCCGGAAGAAAATCAGACAGTGGATGACTGGGGCAGTTATAGATCTTATAAAAAAACAGACCCCATAAACTCTGCGACGATGTGCCAGATCGCATGGCACAACACCATCCAGAATGAACGCACATCGACGAACCACTTTGTCAAGCAAACGCAGATGGCAATCTGAAACAAAAACACAGACTACAGAGCAGTACTCCAGAAGAAGGAGGACAAAGCAATTAAAGCAGCGACGTGTCAATTCTACCAAGAGAAACACCCTCCAAGCACGCCTCATATTACCAATTTTCTGCGATGCACCTGAGGCAACCAACCGAATGAATGTGGGGCTGAAACGTCAACTTTGGATCAAAATTGACACCCAAGATTACAAAGTCATCACCCACAGGAAGTGATACACCATCCAGTATGAGTGCAGGAAAAAGAGGTCCCACTGTACGCGACCTGGACTCGAGCATGATCTTAGTCTTGCCCGCATTTAGCCTCATCCCCCGCCTAGATCACAAGCAATCAATCACTTCCAATCATGCTGAATAGATTCCGAAACCTCTAATATATCACTAGGCTTATCGCGAACAGACAGCAAAGTAACATGATCACCGTAACCAACAAGTAAATTATTAACAAGATGAAACAGATCCGCCGTATATTCAATGAATAACAAAGGGCCCAGAACAGTACTTGTGGGACACCAGAAACCATATCCAAAAGCTCACTCCTCTTCCCATCAACAACTACACATTGACGTCTGTCAGATAAAAATTGACTAGTTACCGCGAGAACTGAACCACCAGTACCCATTACTCTCAGCTTATGGGGCAGCCCAAGGTGATTCACGCGATCAAAAGTAGCACTGAAGTCAAGCTGTACAAACCTTGCCTCATGATCCCCATCAAGAGCCAGCTGCAACACATGAGAAATTTGAAGCAGAGCATCACAAGTTCCCAAGCCCTTAAGAATTACCTCAAGTTGCCATTTTTGCTCTATTTCAGAAATTCCTCTTGGTAGCAAAGATGCCAAAGAGGACAACCGAAGGAATAACTCGCAATGGATCACAACTACCTTTGGTTAATTGTACTGGCAAACGATGACTCCGGCGTGGAAAACGACATGGCACCTCCTGATGTACGTGTTATCGAAGTCAGTCACGAAGCACTGAGGACTCTGATCTATGTTGGTTGAGTCCACTAGTGAGTACAGCGAGGTGTCAACTAGTTCCCCTTCCATGTCGGTCCAATCGTCGTCTTTGGTTGGTCGCCGCATGTTGTACAGGAACTTGCCTTGGCTCATGGTCACGGTGAGGTCCCTTTCCACTGACGGGAATCGGATGAGCGTCAAACCAAGTTTCTTGCACTCATCGTACTGGTTACTGTTGAAAACGAAAGGATATCATTAAAGTTATTGTGTGTGATGCAATTAAGAGCCACATCAATATTATTCTTTTGTAGTTAGTGTTCAGCGTTTCCTAGTGGATACCAGAGGTTATCACTGATGCATGCAGGAAGAATTGGAGTTCTTATTAAGGTGCTAGTGCTGCAGGGAGTGTTAAAGTCTGGATGCCAGAAGATGTTAACGGACAGACCAGGAAAATATTGCCGTCTTGAAAGCTCGGAATGTGGAGTTAACAAAGGTACGTCGAATACCTTTGGAACAATTTAAAAGTCTTCCCCAGTTTCCCGATTTACTCATGATTTGAGAGTTGGTCTTTTTTTTTCAAGAAAATGAGGCAGCCTGTGTCTATTGGGACGTGAGGCTTAGCTCATAGTGCGTTGATCAATTAAAAAAAAAAAACTGTATAAAATAGTGTCTAGATTATACGCTGAGAAACCCGACTTTTCTGATGATCGAATACAATTGCTTCAAATTAAAAAGATTTTGTATGAGCGAGATCTTTTTTTTCAGGATTGTGAATCTGTTAAGGAGACATAAACTGGTTTCACATAGTGAGATCATTAAGGTGTTGGCGGTTGTGAAACGGGAAGTATAATCAAACAAGAGCACTTTGAGAGCAAACGCCCCAAACAGAGCATTGTTAACGATCATAATCAAATTGGACCTGGATCCAGAAGTTCCTTTTTGTTATCACAAACTTTTGGTGAAGATATGTCCATTGCTAGTGCCATAACTTAAAAAGTAACAGACAGATTTTCATGAAATCCACATGAGTTGTTGAGTTTAATACAGAGAATAGACGAACACATTTTTGTGATGATCTGTTTGGTCGTTCATTTGTTTGTCGCTATGCTTGATTTTATGTTTGTTAGCGCAATAACTCAAAAATGTGGATGGATCTTTATGAAATTGTCAGGAATTGTTAGTACTGTTGAAAGATCAAATTGATTAAGTTTTGGTGATGATCGGTAGGTCCATTTGTGTGCTTGACTAATATTTTTTTTTAATTTGTTTGGGCAATAACTAAAAAAATTGGGGATAGATCTTTATGACATTTTCAAGAATTGTTAATCATCTTAAAAGACATAATTGATTAAATTTTGGTGATGATAAGTTGTTCCATTTGCGTGTTTGACTAATGTTCGTTAAAATGTTTGTTAGCGCTATGACTCAAAAATTATCAATGGATCTTTATGATATTTATTTCAGGAGTTGTTAGTAATGTTAAAAGGCATAATTGAAAAAATTTTGGTGATCGGCTTGTCCGTTTGTGTGTTTCACTTATGTTGTTAGCGGCACAACTAAAAAAATTATGAATAAATCTCCAAGAAAATTAAGGACGCTGTTAATATTATCAAATGTCAGAAGTGATCAGATTTTGGTGTTGATACAAAGAAAACTAGAGCACTCTGAGAGCGCATACCTCCGCCAAGTGAGGCAACGGTAGCAAAAATTTAAATTGGCTCTGAAACCATAATTTTCTTTGCATAAACCCCAAAATCTAATCATTTGTGCCTTTTTATATTAATAACAGCTTGTTCAATTTTTTTGAAGATCAGTTCATAACTTTTTGAGTTATACTGTTAACAAATGTTGTGACAAATATGAGTCAAACATACAAGGGAACCAACCGATCTGCAACAAAATTTGATCATTTATGTCTTTTACCATTACTAACAACTCTTTTAAATTTTCATGGTAGCTAGTACCATTCCTCCTGCCTACGCCCCCATCTACCAATCTACCATATGTCACCGGCGATTCTCGAACATACAAAGAGAAACACTCCCCCCCCCCACCCTCCGACGACACCCACCTACCCGTCGGGCTCTCTCTGCTCAAGCCTGTGCTACCCACGCACAGTTGCCAACGTATACTGGAAATTACAATTATGTCTTGTTGACTAAAAATTGTAAGGGAAATACCTGACTATTTCAGATGCAAAAATGTCCGTCAAGGTTGCATTTACAAAACTCATTAGCTCAATGTAGGAAATGGTAATGCCAATGACATGTAGAAAATAGCGAACCGGGATTGACGTCTGTTACTGGTATGTAACAAAGACGCCGACTAGCTGGGGGCTGAGAAGGAAACCGCCCGGCATTCTGGCAAGAGCTCGCTTAGTGTTCGGACGTTAGTGGGTAGAGCTCATTAGGCGGACCATGATCTGGTCCTTTGGAATCCCATCTCCAAAGTTGAGTATTACTCTGTGGTAAATATTGATTCTTTGTTGTCGATAAGTAGAGGAATGGTAGCACATCTTTGTGGAAAATGTCAGGTTTTTCCCCCGCTAGGATAGCATTATCTTTGTTACCCTGATAGGATTTTTCCCTCTCTAGAAAATAAAAACCCCGTAGAACTATAACCATACTGTTTCCCTTTACCCTAGTAAGAGCTATAAGTTACTTTTAGGCCACGCTACCTCTTCGATTAGACCCGTTAACAGCGTTGATCAAACTGTAGGTTTATTCCATCCGTAAATGTGAAGAGAAATTCCAATCCCCCCCCCCCCAGCTTTACCAAAAACGTAACCTTTCTGGCTAAATTTCCCTAGGGAACATGCCAAATTTCATAAAGATCCATTCATTATTTTTTTAGTTATTGTGCTAACATGCATAAAAATTAAAAACAGTCACAAGCGAACGAACAAACGGACCATAACCAAAATTTGTTCATATACTCTTTGTTATATACTTAACAACTCACGTTAGTTTCATCGAAATCCATCCATAACTTTTTGAGTTATGGCATCGAGAAAAATGACGTAGACAAACAAACAAACAGATGGACATATCTTCACCAAAAATTAATCATCTGTTCCTCTCAACATACCAAACAATCCCTGTAAATTTCATCCAAATCGGTTCATAACTTTTTGAGTTATCTTGGTGACAGACAGACAGACAAACATACAAACAGACAGACAGACAAACACGACGAAAACATAACCTCCTTGGCGGAGGAAATCATGGTTTTACAGCCGATTTTAATTTTTCGTTACCGCTGTTGTGTATGGCGGAGGTATGCACTCTCAGTGTGCTCAAGTTTATAAATTTTATCCCATTATTTTTTCGTACTCTGTTGGTATATTTTACTTAATTCGTTTACATTCGGTAATGACTGGCAAGCTTATACATTCTTCTAACACTTGTATAGGGGAAAAATTGACAAACAAACATTATGGCTCAAAGTGTAATATTGTAAATCAACTGTTTATAGTATCCTTTCATTTTTGGTAGAAGAGGAGAATGATTATTTGACAATAGTTAGTAAAACAAACTGTCTCACGTTGCAGGACCAAGGCTTCTTAAATTCTTGAAGTCCTCGATTAGTTATGAAATGCCAGTTAAACAGCTGCCGGTTAATGGAGTTGTCAATGAAAAGCAATCGGTATACGGGCTAAGCAACACAATCAAACAGACAGCAGAGTTGAAGGGTGAGTTGGAGCAGCTGACAGCCATGAAGTGTTGTAGCCCTGGCAGCAATGCAATGATGAAGAACTGGTCGGCATGACGTGATGTAAAATTGACAGCTCTGAAGTGATATTGCTTTGGCAGCAGTGAAGCGATCTAGCATTGCCAGCCGTGAAGTGATGTAGTATTGGTTGTTGAGAATTGATATAGCATTAGCTGCCATGAAGTGAAATAGAATTGGCACTGATGGAGGGATGTAATGCAGGGCATCATGAAGTAATTTTTACTCCGCTAACTACGAAATGATTTAACATAGTCATCTCTTAAATCATATAATGTACGCAACTGTGAATTGATGTAACTTAATCATCCATTAAACCATGTAATGTAGGTAACCATGAAGTAATGTAAGCTAGTCATCCACAATATCATGTAATGATGGTAACCATGAAGTGATTGAACATGTTCATCCATAGCATCATAAAATGTTGGTCATCATGAAATGATGCAACATGCAACATGGCGTGATGTAACGGGGGCAACCATGACGTGACGTAGTGTAGGCAGCAATGATGATGTCATATAACTTTGGTAGCCACGAAATGATTCAACATAGGCAGACACAATGGAACTGTGGCAAAGCTCCTCTCAGGTGCAGATTGAAACGCTCGAAATAGTGCAAAACCTCCAGGAATCTTTACGTCAAAAGAATGCAAGGGATGAGAAGATGTATGCTGAGATTGCTTTAATGACTAAACGTGGCAAAGGTAATAGCTCTCCACCTTCACCGCTTAAATAGGCGGCGAAAAATGCAACCGATGTGAAGGATATCAAGAATAAAAATAAGGACTGATGATACGGCTGCTCCATCATCAGGCGTTGCACTGTTCTCCCTGCCCTCCCCGAACGCAACTCCATATCCATCCCCTAGCCCCCCACAACCCGAAACTCATTCATACGCAACAGCTGTACGCAAGGCGTTACTGGACTCATTGAGGAACAAAATTAGCTGGATCGACAGCACCTTCAGAAATCACCACACAAAGGACAGCACTGCACCGCTCCAGCATCAGCTGGTGTCGCGAGCGGAAGAACAAAGCCTGACGAACAAGAGACAACTATCACTTCGGACATACCCATAAGTACAACATC
>LQNS02278070.1:24547700-24576679 GCA_001587735.2 Parhyale hawaiensis
ATTCTACTAACATAATGGCAATAGCTCATAGAGGATCGGGGTGTAAGTCCCGGTGTCTTTTTGGGAATGGGCCTTTTGGTTCGTCTACTGCCGCCTATCTAATCTAATCTAATCTATTGCGGAGCTAGTACAGTCAACTCGTTTGGTATGTGATGGCACTGAGCCATGTCGATTAGGTTGTGAATATATAGCTGTAATACTTCTAACAAATTAATGTACACACAATTTTTAATGTAAGCTGTAATATAGTAATCCAAGAACACCACCCGCCTGTGGAGAAAAATTAATATATGTTCAATTACCAACGAATTGCTATAAAATATTTAGCATTTATGAGATGGAACTATAGTCCGTAATTAGCTGTAAGTAGCTAACAGCTGCAGAGGTTGTACTTACTTGGTCATGTTGACCACGGTAGCTAAAGGCATAAAAACCTAGAGAATCTCGGAAGACGGGCTTTTCGAAACAACAGCTCTGAGACGAGGGTCTGTTAGAATTGCCGCCTCCGTGGCTTCACCCTTACTGTGTTACATTGTGTTTATATCAGAGTTCGACTAAATGCAATGGAAGTTGAGTGAAACGAGTATGTTTCTTTAATCCATCTACTGAAGAAAACTCGAACTATATTTTCGACGAAGAATACCGGTACCACTTCTGAACGATAGAGGTCGAGTAGGTACCAAGCCTCTAAGTTGTAACAGAGGATTTAGTCATCATAACTACGGGTCATCTCAGAGAGAAAAAAACAGAGACATCAAGAGAAGTACCCATAAAAAAAACTTCTTTTACATATACAACGGCGTGCTTGCTTGATTACTTCCTAGGCTTGGCTTAGTTTTTTTTTCTTTTCCCATATCACACGCAGGTATCTACATCATTTGATATAACGGCAATATCACAAAGAGGGCTAATGCGTTAGTCCTCTCGAAATGGGCCTGTGGGTCTGTCGATCTAATCTAGTCATCTTAGCAGGGAGTCGAGTAGCCTCGCAGCTCATAGTATTGATACTCTAAGATTGTATTTCCGTTGTAATTTTTGCGCTCCAGCGAATGCTGGTCCGTCAAAAGAAATATTCTATCGTCTGAAAAATAAAGAATGCAACGAAACACTTGTATTTTTGCTCGTTTTCATAGTTCTTCTGCACTGTGCTCTAGAGAAAACAATACATTTTGTTTCGTTGCTCATTTACTTGAATTATGCACCACGTACTCGGAGCGAATAAAGCTGTTTAGGAGGAGAAAAAATTAGGATCCAGGATTCTGCCTAGAGTTACTTTACATGTCTTCACTGCTTTGATTTCAAAATTGTAGAAGCAAACAGGGCATTTAACGTAAAAACTTCAGTTTTGCCATCGTCTGCAACCAGGCCTGATTTTGACAGTGGGTTTTGAGTTGAGCACTGCGACGTCGCCGAAATCTTCAGCACGAGTTGACATTTGCCTGTCTTTCAAGCGCCGTAGGAATCAGATCATCAGAACAGCAAATAAACAAACATATAAATCCATATTGGCCTTCTTTACATAGTCGGAAATAATATATGTCATTATAGTAGAACAACTATGGTTATAATATATACCAAGTCGACAAATAAGAATTAACGTTTCGGGATTTTTTCCCATCATCAGCAATCTCTAATAAAAACTATACTGGATGCCTAACAAAAATTTTACTATTTAAGATGGCCTAAGCTTTGGAATGTTGACAGGGTGGGACCTAAAGGGCGAATGACATTGGGGTTCTTATATAGGTGTCGGGCGGTTTAGGGGAGCGAAGAAGTAGACCGGTTCGACTGGATACACCTAAATGTTGGTCAATGCGGGCTTTGAAATGTCGTCCAGTGCTGCCAATGTACGAGGCATTTCATCCTCAGCATTGAAAACGGTAGATAACACCTGACAGGAGCGGTGTGGGAAGTTTGTCTTTAAATTTAAAGTATGACCCTATGGTAAATGCGTTCTTATACGAAAATTTAAAGTTTATATGTTGGTGAGCTTCAGAGAGGAATGTCTTCAATGCGTTTACTGCACTAACAGATTATGGTCGAGATGTTGGTTGCTTATTATCAATATATCATCCATATTGAACTATTTATTGGTGCATTATGGTAGAGATATGTCACAACCTTCGACCATATTGCCAACCATAATTCCCGACCATACATACAAAATGACAACCATAGAGGTTTTAGCTGCACAACTATGATCAATCACAGTGTACCGTAAAAGATACCATTTACGACCAAAATCGACTGTGTTCAGCGAATGATACAACTATATTCAGCCAAGATCAACTTTTTCAACTGTTGATAGATTATCGCCTGGATAGATGCCTGCCTTGTTTGCAGATGATTAATTTCTTATATAAAAAATGGTATTTTATACGGGCTGGTTAGGCCTGCAGCTCAGAATGGTGAAGAGCTCTAAACTTCAGGACGATGCTATAGAGCAGGAGCTTGAACATGAACAAGCCTGTGTAGTTAACGCACGTTTATATATGTACAACCTCTTCAACTCTAACTGGTATGCAGCTATACCTATATATACTAAAATCAACGGTATATTATGGTCGACATGCCTACCATATTGTTTCATCATTCATAATCGACCATAATCTCTCATACACCACTATACTCTACCATAATCACAACCATTATTTCCAACTGGGTACCTCCGCCAAGGAAGCTATGGTTTCGTCGGGTTTGTATGTTTGTTATTCTGTCTGTCACCAAGATAACTCAAAACGTAATGAACCGATTTTGGCCAAATTCACAGGGATTGTTCGGTATATTAAGAGGAACAGATAATTAACTTTTGTTGAAGATCCGTCCATCCGTTTGTTTGTTTGTCGGCCTCATTTTTCTCAATGTAATAACTCAAGAAATGCCGAACGGATTTTTGTGACATTTGCATGAGTTGTTAGGTATATTACGAAGAGTGATTGACCAAATTTTTGTGATGATCTGTGTGTTCGTTCGCTAGTTTGTCACCTTTGTTAATTTTATGCACGTTAGCACAGTAACGAAAAATATTCAATGGATCTTTATAAATTTATAGTTGTTAGTAATGTTATGAGACATAAATGATTAAATTTTGGTGATGATAGGTCAGTGCGTTTGTGAGTTGGACTAGTGTTTGTCAGAAAAATTGTTAGCAGCATAATTCAAAGAAATATAAACGGGTCTTAAAATATTTACTGACGCTGTTAACACTGTTAAGGGGCACAAATGATTTGATTTGGGGTTTGAAACACGAAGGAAAAAAATCATAGTCTCAGAACCAATTTACATTTTTCGTAACCGTTGCTTTGCTTGGCGGAGGTTCGCTCTCTCAGAGTGATCTAGTTATATAGAAGGGTTTGATGAATAGGAATATTCTATGCTGGAGAAGGTACCGGTTACGTCCAAGTTGGAAAATGACCGAAAAAAGAGCGCCATTAATTCAACATTGTTTTTTTTTCTCGCAAAAAGCTCTTGCTTATTATCACGTTTCAATGACTTTTGAACATCAAGCACTATACACAAGAACAACACGTTTTTGTCGGTTTGTTCATTCGTTTAGGCAACTCATCTTATTTCGCCACGTTTGAAAGAATTTTCTTTCAAGGTCGTAATGATAGTTTTGACAAGTTTATTACACACAGATATACATGTACATTGTCATACAAATTTTGAACAAATTTCAATCACAATACACAAACAATAATATATCTGAATAGCCTTTACAGAAAGTTGTGAAACTTTTGGGCAACAATTAAGTAATCATTCAGAATGCATTGAGAAGCAAAACAATACATTCGAAGTAAGTGGCAAGAAGTAGCATACAAAGAAATCGTCTCTCGGAAACGGCTTGGGCATCAGGTATTTGTTGACGACAACTATTAGCCATTTCCATGGCTGAAGTTAATTGCCGCTTTATGTTCTGTCGGCGAGGAAAAGCAATTGCAGATCTGATAGAGATTTGGATGCACTCAACTTTCTTGATATCTGCAGTTGATGAACTAGGGTCCGGTACTTTTTGACGCCGATTTTTTTGGTGATAAGTTTTTTGGCGCTGAATATATTGGGGGGTGATTGATGAACTCGTAATAAGCTCGCTGCCGTTTTTCAGGCTGCATCACGACCATGGGCATGAACAGTACTATTCAGTCAAGCATTTCACAATTGCATTTGCAAGTGGAGTACACTAGTCGGTAGTGTGAATGAGTAGGCCGCGGGCTAAGTAGGCTCACCTTGCAACCCTCCCCCCACCTCCTCCCCTGAATAGAACTGACAAAAGTAGAAAAAATTGGTAGTATGCGACTTATATTTTCACTTTTTCCATGTTACCACTGCAAATATGGGGATGCAGTGCGAATCCTAGGGCGCATTGAAGTTGGCTGTGCTTCCCAATTTTACTACAGCGTTTTTTAGGTGAAGGAAACCTAAACAGACATAACTGAAGTGGGAGGTCATAGGGAAGTGAATGACCCCTCGAAATGTTTGTCTTGAACCACTCTATAAATGGAAAGGGCTAGTTTGCAAATTATCTATAGTATTAATAGCGTTGTTCCTTCGTATGTTACGCTCTTCTATAAATGATAGGGGAAAATCCAACTTTTAAGAAGCTCTGATTTCCTCTTAAGGAAGTTCAACCTCAGCTGTTTTCTTTCAGCTCGCAATTAAAATAAATTGTCAGTTTCGAAGCATAGACATGAAGTTCATTTTGCACGTATCATAGCTACCAAGATATCAAATTTAATTTATTGTAATATTCACGTTGCTGGGTTTGCATAACGATCCAAATATGGGAAAATCCGATCGTATACATAGTACGGTTCAAACAAAGCTGTTCTCAACTGCATCATTCTAAACTGCATTTTCCAAGTGCAAGTGCGATGCTTAATGAAATGACGTAAACTAACAGAAAAAGTACTTTCTTTGTCCTTCTCATCGCATTATTCAATATCTAATATATTGCCATTTCTAGACAAAAAGTACTTTCAGCGACATGAATAATTTTTTTTCCTTCTTAATGGGCTGAGTGTTGTACTATGTTGGCAGGCTATCGCACGTCAAGTGTAAAGCAGCCACGGGTCCCGCAGTAGCATTGATATCATTAAATACACCGAAGAAATATGGAAACGTTAAAAATACGAAAGTCTAAATAATATCTTCAGATGATGAGAAACAAAGGACAGCGAAGGCGTGTAAATATAGAAGAGAAGCAATGAAAAAAGTACAACTTAAAAGCGAGAGTGTTATAATCGCTTATGCTATCTTTATATCTTTATCATGACATACAGGGGCAAAAATTTGGCTGGTAAGATATCTGCGAGATCCAGCTGTAATATAGTGTCATGATATGTTGTGCATGTATAAGGTGACTTAGGGCACGCGCACGTCTACGTAAGAGTTGCATTGCAACGCAATTCTGTATCTGACTGGACACTCCTATGCCACTAAAAAGAATTTCTAAGGTATGAGTCGTTTCTGGCAGTTTGTACGTTGTAATAAGTAGCTTGGCCAAGCTTTGGGGAATATGTACCTCCTACTTTTGACTTAGTTTTAAGAGTTGCAATGACGTATAGTTTTCGTGTGACTTTCAATTTGGAACACGGGAACGCTTCACGTTTTTGGAACAGTTGTTTCTGTGTGCATTATAACGGTTGAATCTATTAAGACACATCGATTGCAAAACATATGTACAGTTGTGAATTGAAACTCAGAAGTAATTCAGAGACAGAGTCTAGAGTGAACACGTGGCCCTGGCTCTAGTGGAATAGCTGCCGCGGCTCGGAGCTTAAGCAGTTTATTGAATATAATATTAGAGAAGTCGAAGCTGTATACACAGCAGTGCAAGAGGAAGGATATAGGCGACTCTCGCACTTGAGGCTTGAGGCAGTTCATAAGGATTTAGGAACAGGCGCTATTTATCGGTAGGTTAGGTTGAGAAACTGCATTAGGTGAACTAATGTGAGTTATAATAGCGTAGGGCTAGACTGTTTCATTTTAGAAAGTGAGGACATTACCATAATTACGGTGGAATTTCCACGGGTCCCGCTAGTGCGCATAAGTAGGTCAACAGAGGTTAGAAGGCCATCGATTTTTAGTGAATATTCTAAATATTACTTTTGTGCATAAATACTCCCTGAACTTCTAAAAAAAATTGGGGATAATTCAGCTTGAAGCCTACATTTTGGAGGCTGTCAGATGTCGAACTAATCAGTTCTGTCGGTGCGTCGTGCCCTGGTCGGCTAAGGTTTGGAATTTGTTGCCGGCATCGGCCTTTGGTAGTATTGGCCTGCAGGCGTTTAAGTCAGATGTTAATGGTTTTTTGCTGGATTTCCTTTAGCAGCGGTTTGGACTTCCCGGTGTTGCAAGATGCTTCATTTGGGTTGTAATACCTGTCCGTGGGAGCTCAAGCGTGAAGTTTTAATAATAATAATAATAAGTTTCATAAACATCCCTTTGAATATTTTAGCCCACATATATGCCATTATTTTCCAAACTGATTATGTGTTTTTTGAAAAAATCAAAGTTTAAAAATACAGTATGCAGATAATACTGAATTTTGTAGCGGAAGAGCTATAAACATTTAAAGGTACCATAATATGCCACAATAAGTCTTTAACCCACATCAGCTTGAGACTCTATTAATTTTTTCAAAATGTTAGATGCTTGATGTAACTCCCATTGTGCAAATCAGCTTCACACTATACGTTTAAAACGTTCAAAGTCACATTCCTGGCCACCAAGTTAATTCAGTGATCCGACTACCAATGTCAGGAGATGAATGAGTCATTCACTAACTAAAATCTCTTTCAAGCCATTTCTTTTGCTTCTGAAGCTCCTTCTATCAATGGAGATATAGCAAACTCAGCATAGACCCCTTTTATCACATTACACATGACATTAGTCAAGCATGGGCACGAAGGCTGTCGTTGAATCAAAAGGCAGTCACTGTTATTTTCATGTTTCCAGCATAACATTCCATAAAATAGTATATAAACATTGCTGCAATAGATAAGCAACATTTTTGCAAGTTATCTTGCACGAGAATTCACTTATTATCAAAGTTAAGTGCCCTATGCATCTTGTATATAGGGTAAACAGCTCTGCAGATATATGCTAAGTGTACTAGTGTGTCCATGTATTGTATTATTATTAAAACTTCACGCTTGAGCTCCCACAGACAGGTAATACAACCCATATGAAGCATCTTGCAACACCGGGAAGCCGAAAACGCTGCTAAAGGAAATCCAACAAAAAATCATTAACAGCTGACCCTAGCCGACCAGGGCACGAAGCATCGACAGAACTGATTAGTTTGACATCGGACAGCCTCCAAAGTGAAAGAGTGCGCTCCGCGCGCAGCACGAGTCTCTCTCCCAAAAACCTTGAGGGCAGGGATAGAAGAATACAACCAATGCCAAGAATACAACCAATGCCTTATTGTACACTTTATATAACGTACATAGCTCTGCGACTCTTCTCCTGTGCAACAGGTTCCCTAGACCATTATCAGCGCACAGCCTGCTGGCTGAACTAACAAGTCGGTCTAACCGTGCTCTGGATCGAGGCCATCGCCGTCAATAAACAGTCATAAAGAGAATCAGTTGCAGGGCTCCGATACAAGGAGAATAACTAATAATTATTCAGTCAGCTACACACCCTTACGACGATGATCTCATGATAGGCGCATTCGTGCACTGACTGCTGGTAAGCACAGGATCCGCTCCGGACATAGACGGCCATTCCACGGAATCCACGCCCCGATCCTCACAGCCTTCAAAAAGGGGAGTGGAAACCCGCCAAGGCAATCTTAGAGTCGTGCCTTCTGCCAGACACCAATGTCTCGGAGCAGCACACAACATCCACACCACGGGACACAAAGTCGAGCTCGGCAAGGTTCGCATGCAGTCCTCTAATATTAACAATAGAGGAGACGACACCCCCGAGCCCGACCCGGTCCCGGACTGCTTTCTACATCCCCACAAAGTAAGAGAAAAAAGAAAAAAAAATGAAAGTACAAAAATATACAGTGATGTACAGATAGATACAGAAATATACAAAAGAAAAGAAACAAAGAATCCCATAAACGGAGAAGATAGTATAAAGCTAGCCATGAGCTTTGTATGCCTACAAATCTGTGTAGGCATATTCACACTGTATTGGATTGTTATGTTCGTTTACTTTTTAGGGTTCAACACAGGCCAACATAACTGAATCAGTGGAATGACTTTCCAAGTGGTAGGCGACGTTACTTTGTGCTTGAATAATAAGGTGACTATTGCATGGCGGAAAAGAAATTTTCCCCTTTTAATGGTGAACAATGCTGAATGCTCGCCATAACCCTAGCTTTTGTAGGACCTATTTATAAAATATGACTCCCTGTGAAAATGTTCTTGGGTCTATTCTCATAGTACACGTTATAAAAAATATGATGTTACAAATATCCTGTCGTTCCATGCTCGTCAACGCATCACAATACGCTAGCAGCAGCTGATCCTCAGTGGACCTACCACGCCGGAAACCAAATTGACAATAAGACAACAAATTGCTGAATTCTCAACGATCCAAAAAATGGGCGACAATCATACGTTCCAATGTCTTGCAGCAAGCAGATGTGAGACTTACAGAATCGTAATTACTGCAGCTTTATCGAGATTTAGACTTGAAGAAATACATCACAACTGACTGCAAGCACACATTGGATAGCACCCCAGACGACAAGGACTACTCGAATATGCGATAGAGAAGATCCGCCATCAATCGTGTATCTACAAGATTTCAATAACATTGGGTGTATATCATTGGCATGAGAAAGAAGAGAAAGTTATGCATTTCACCTAAGAAAATGCAAGCTCATCCACCAAGCCCACAACAGGGTTACCCAGCACAGGAGAATCGGGAGCATCAGTAGCAAGGGCCAGAGTGAAGGCATCAGCATAAGTTCATACATACTCGCCAGATAATCAATAAATATCCCTGAGTCCAAGCTACCAGGACATACGGAGAGAGTACCTACTTTCTTCCTCCTTATGAAAAAATGAAACAGCTTAGGAGCCTTTCGCAGCCTCTGCACCAGCCTACTCTCATGAGACGCACTTTCGTTGAAAAAACGAAGCTACAATACTCCAAATTCACAGTGTTGAATTGGAGGAGAGCATCTGTTGTCCGAGCATCCAGTCGACCGTACCTGCCTCTCAATTCTTTATATTATCGCTACAGCCTACTCCTACTGCTCTCAAACTCAAGAGAAGGTCGATTCATAAATGGTCATGCAGTTTACCCCACCACAACAGGAACATATACCTTCCTTTCAACCAGGAAATGAATAATCGGCAGCAAGCGACAATAACATTGTCTCGCCGACAGTCCAGCAATTTCGAAGTCCCAATCCACTACAAACAAACAGAGTGCAATCTCATCATAGCCCACCTAAACCACATCCGACGAAGGTTCAAGCCTAGTTATTGCTCCTCTGCAGGAATCTGCAAGAAGTAGTCAACAATAACCGGTAAGTGGAAACATTTGGGCTGTTGAAGATTACCGTCAACATGATTGAGGCCCTTGAGCAACCCTTATCGCGCCCCACTACTGAGGCCATCGGAGGAACCCTTGGACCTTTGAAACTTTCCCAAGGAGGCAGCCTCTCACCTGCAGCGCCGCAGCATCGCGACAGTGTCTCCTTTTGCTACTAACACCGTGTCGTTCACAAAGACTTTAGTAATAAAATTGACATTTTAGTACAGCCGTGGCACAGGTATCGCTAGTCTTTCTAGTCTCCCCAAGGAGCCCAATCCTGTTCGCAAAGTAAAAGCTAATGTCAGGTCAAGTGAACGGGAATCGCCCATAGTTTAGGCTTTTCCATCCTTGATACTCCTTGCTATAAAAACTCAAGTGCGGCTGCCGCGCGTGCCATTCGCCGTATTTTCAACGATAGACGAACGTTGGTCAAGCTGCCATCCTTCCAGTGCCACTATATACATTTTTGCCACCACTCTATGTACCGCTAGTGTGCTTAATACCCGCGTACTTCAGACTAGTTCTTTCAGAACGGTCTCAAGCCGAACTCACGTTTAAGTAAACTCCACTATTTGTCACTTCAGCACGGAACCGCTTGTACTAACATTGTGTGTTTGCCAATTAAAATATCAAAAACGTTACTTGTCTTTATTTTAGTCCAAGACAATATTTAATTACCTGATTTTTCTACCTCGCCACGCTAATGCGTAACATGGGCAATAGAGCACACATCTCAACAGAGCCAACACTAACCCACTCAGAGGTAAGAAAGAGATCAAGCAGATTACCAGGCCAAACATATGTAGGCTTCCTCACAAATGTGTTACACCCACCCTCGTAAAAAACATTCACGAATTAGTTATCAGTAGAACATAAGTACAGTACTGTATATCGGGGCTATCACAATACCACTGGAGGCAAATTCAAGATCCCAAGACAATAGCCCCACTACTCTTACAAAAATCCCTCAAGAGATTCAGATGGTCTATCTACATTCTGCTCCTCAGTGCAAAATTGAGGCCTGTATACTCATCTTGAACATAAACGTTAAATGAAGAGAGGTAAATACCTAGGACATTTGGCAGAAGGTCCCCTCCAAGATACAAGATACAGTTTCATACACGCAAAGACTCCATGTTTCATGCTTGCAGAATCACAGTCTCCCCTAAACCGACCGTAACCAGGAAGAGACTCGGACGCAACAGAATCCCCCGACAACAGCCACGTCTCCCCCACAACAAGCCGCCGTTGCAGAGCAAAGACACTCACTAAGTCCAGCTTATTTGACCTGACATTAGCTTTTACTTTGCGAACAGGATTGGGCTCCTTGGGGAGACTAGAAAGACTAGCGATACCTGTGCCACGGCTGTACTAAAATGTCAATTTTATTATCAAAGTCTTTGTGAACGACACGGTGTTAACGTGTCCGAATTTAAAATTGTGTGATCTAAAACTGCCGCGTCAACCATGACCAGTAACCACACGACCACCGACAGAACAAGCACCAAAATTAGCAACAATACCAGCCTCAACTCGCGCCACCGATGAACCTGGTCCAGGAGCTTTGTCACACACAGCAAGCAAGTCCCAGCTCGCAGAAGAACCCTGGCCAGATGTTAAAGCATAACTCGCCACTAAGCCCCGACCAGCTGCCGTACCCCGACACGCCGATGAACCTCAAGTCGCCGGCAAATCTCGACTCACCGCAGAACTTCCACGAGCCACAGGATCACAGCCACCTGCTATAACACCACGAACATCTACCTTGTCCCGACGAGCACCACATCCACGGTCCACTCCACTCCAACCAATACGAGAACCGCGACCAACAAACTGCCCACCTCACCTTGCAGATCCAGCAGTAATGCCTCCCACAGAAGCACCCGCATTATCCCTTGCTGCTCTCCTTGCTGCAAAATCACATCACTAATTATGTGAGGTACATGTGAAGGAATATCCTACCAAACTCAGGATGATCTTTTTTTTCAGGTTCCTTGTTCGACTCATCAAGTCCTGTCATTAAACATTTGATTGCACAACAACTGAAAATAACTTGTAGGGACGCAGATGTTCAGCTCAGTCAAAAAGGGTTTCAATCCGCAAAACTCGAAAGACTCCGTGCAGTACCCTGCTAAAGACCCATACTGCAGGTGAGAACGAATGTTGCGAAGGTGTCGCCAGGCAGCCAAGGGAGTCGCCCAAGACGGAAGTCGAACTATCAAAATCATCAGTCAGCAAGTGAAGTCGTTCACTCTCCACAGATATCCACTCATCGTACCGCGTCTTCCGGCCAACAATATGGATCTTGCACTGATCTTTACCCCCATTCACCACCTTAGCCTCATAAAACACATTTTTTCACGTCCCTTACCCGTATCACATCTAGCACGCGCATCCATAGCTCAAGTCCACAAAACATGATGATTTCTTCATCACCAACACCAGTTGGTGCAGCTGAAAGGATTCTCGACAAGCGATCACTAGCATCACTCGATAAAAAAGAAAAAAACAAACAATCAATCAAGCAAACAAATTAATACAAACATCGTCCAAGTAAACTCTGATTATGACCAAAATTTGGTCATTTATGCTTCTTCACATTTCTAAAACTTTCTGTAAATTTCACAGATATCCGTTCGTTACTTTTCGAGTTATGGTATCAGGAAAAAAAGACAGACAAACAAACGGTTGAACGGATCTCACCAGAAGTTAATCATTTGTTCCTGCTAACATACCTAAAACTCCTTATCAATTTCGCAGCCCAATTGGAAATTCATAGTCACTTAACCGAAATTATCGGATACCATTCACTATTTTCTCTTAGTCAGCCCACAAACGCCTATGTAATATGATGAAATTTTACCTTACATGATCAAATTTAACTCATTCTATGTAAGCTGAAAGGGAATTTCTACCTGCAATTTTGTGCTCTAGCCATTTTTCGGATACGTCTCTCTACTAACGCTGGTCAATAATTTGGCAATAGTAGAAGCATTTTTCGAAACATTTACATCCTAAACAACAGTACGAGACGATGGCTGATGTTCTTGCGCCCAAGCTTGCAGTGATCTTCCGGCGCCTGATACGGTTAGGAAGTTTTCCTCGTTGTTGGCGAACTGGGAATATTACTCCTATTCCCAAGGGTGCGGTGTCGCCCTATGTGGCCAACTATCGACCCATCACCCTGACGCCCATTTTGTCGAAGGTGTTCGAGAAGTTCATTGCTGGTAAGCTGGGTCGTTTCGCTGAGGTTACGAGGTTGCTGCCTGCTGGTCAGTTTGCGTACAGAATTGGCTTGGGCTGTTGTGACGCTCTCTTGTAGGTGTCGCACGCCTTGTCCAGTTGGACTTTAGCGCGGCGTTTGCCAGGGTTATCCACAGGGGTCTATTATACAAGCTGGAGTCCTGTAGTGGGTGGTAGGGTTTTGTCAATCATTCGTGATTTTGTTTCTGAGCGAACGCAGAGAGTGTCTGTTGACGGCGTTTTGAGCGCCTCAGTCGGGGTGGTGTCTGGCGTCCTTCAGGGCAGTGTACTTGACCCGCTTTTGTTTGTTCTCTATTACAGTGACATTTTCTCTTCACTTGAAAACACGTTGATCAACTATGCCCACGATTCCACTTTGATGGCAGTGATACCTGCTAATCGCCTGCGTGATGCTATCGCTCAGTCTCTGAATAGGGATTTGTCGCGCATTAGTGCATGGTGCTCGGCCTGGAGTATGAAGCTGAATGCCAGTAAGATCAAGTCGATGACTATCAGTCGGTCTGGGACACTTGTACCACAGCATCCCCAACTGGAGATTGATTACACTTTGCTTCAGGAGTCTAGCTCCTGGGAGATTCTTGGTGTTGTCTTTTATGAGAAGCTTGCTTTTGAGCCGCATATTAGGAGGTTGGTGTCACGTGCTTCCACTAAGATTGGGTTACTGCGTAAGGTGAATTCCGTGTTTGGTGATAGTCAGGTTGCCCGAAGATGTTTTTATGCGTTTTTGCTGCCTGTGTTGAAGTATTGCTCACCAGTCTGAGCTTCAGCTGCGGACACTCACTTGCGTCTGTTGGATCGACTTGTTAGTTCAGCCAGCAGGCTGTGCGCTGATAATGATCAAGTGATCCTGTTCCACAAGAGAAAAGTAGCAGAGCTATGCATGTTTTATAAGGTGTACAATAATGAAAGGCATTGGTTGTATTCTTCTCTCCCTGCCCTCAAAGTTTTTGGGAGAGCGACTCGCGCTGCGTGCGGAGCGCACTCCTTCACTTTGGATGCTGTCAGATGTCGAACTAATCAGTTCTGTCGGTGCTTCCTGCCCTGGTCGGCCAGGGTTTGGAATTTGTTGCCGGCATCGGCCTTTGGTCGTATTGGCTTGCAGGCGTTTAAGTCAGATGTGAATGTTTTTTTGGTGGATTTCCTTTAGCAGTGTTTTGGGCTTTCCGGTGTAGCAAGATGCTTCATTTGGGTTGTATTACCCGTCCGCACTATCGTCTTTCGCGACGATTTTGCGTTCACGTAAGCTTTCTTGGGCGCGCCACCACTAAAATAAACACTGCTAACCTAACCTACCCATACCTAACCTAGCCGAACCTCCTTACCTAACCTTCTAACCAAACCATACCTTATCTAACCCAACCTAACCTAACCCAATCTAACCTCTCTAACCTTACCTAACGTTATCTAACGTAAGCTAATGTTACTTAACGGTACCTAACGTTACCTAACATTACCTATCCTAACAAAACTCAACTTAATCAGCGATAAAGCGAGTAGCGCGGCGCACCAACGTGAACGCCGCTCACGCGCACACGATCTGCGTACACTAACACGCACACAAATCGTCGTGAGAGACGATGGTGCTACCCGTCCGTGGGAGCTCAGGCGTGAAGTTTTAATAATAATAATAATAATAATAGTAATAACAAGTATACACAGAGCAAGGAATGTATCTCAGGCTAGTTGCAGTAACTGTTTTCTGTATCCTAAAAGTAACTGGAATCTCTTGTACCGGAATAATAGATACTCGAAAAGCGCTGGTGCGAAATACTGGAGACAAGACATACCTCTGCTCATGAAGTGAACATTTTTTTATGAAGCCACATCCAGAGCTCCGTTAGAAAGTAAGCTGTTTTCCAATAGTCAATTCACACCTAGTGACATCACTCTGGAACGTTACGCCAGTAACATACCTGCATGGAACCGACTTTCAGTAAGACCCTGGAACGACTAAACTGACAGTGCACGAGTTCACATATCAAAAGCTGCTGAAAGTGATATAACCGGCTATGACTGCTATCGGTTCACTGTACTGAGTTACCTACCAGCAGGCATAATTTTGTCAATGTCCGGTTTAGCTACGACGGAGATTTTGATGATTTTGTTGACTTATTCAGGTAATATGAGGCATTTTAAGACTTTTTCCATGAAAGACGTTTCCGTCGCAAATGCTTAGTTTTCGAGATATTGACCTTCAAGTTCCCATTGTTGTAGTATGGCAAAAATAGCCGGCAACCCCAACGAGGTTAGGTTGCTTTACGTTCGTGTGGGGTCGCCCCTAATTTTCTCCCATTGAAAAACAATGGGAACTGTAGGGGCGAGCTTCGACATCAGAGAGTTCCATAAATATTTCCAAAACTCTCGTTCCTCTCCCCTCCGACTTTCTCTTCGGCACGGCAACACTGCTTCCCGTGCGCAACCTCCAGCCTTCTCGAAAGTTTTGGAGGCATACTTACCGAATCCTCTTGCGAGGAGGGGGTCACGTTTACGTGGCGTCCTCCTCGCTCTGTCATTTCTGCTTATATATGTAGTCCTGTGATTTTCCTTATTTGACCTTCTAATTTCATTCCTTTTAGAGTGACACCCTATGGGCAGGTGCTGAAGCTAAATTTTTTAATTGTAGGTCGGCTCCTCTAGGGCAGGTAAGCATAAACGTGTAGCAAGGATTTTTCCTCAACAAGTGGAGTGCTAAATATTGTGAAAAGTGTACGGTTTTCTTTTGTGCCTTGAATATTTCTTTGTGATTAAGTGTTACCCCCGGTTCCACCCGTATACATTCGCGGTGTGCTTATTTTCCTGCTATCAAGATTAATAATAGTAATTCCCCCTAATATCTTTGCTTGCTTTTCTCCTAATAATCCCACGATGCAAGTACATCTCGGCAATCACTATAATTTGACGGTTAACATGGATTTTAATGTTCAAAATTTACCAAAATTAGATTGATTTTCATGGGTTTAGTCAGTGATCAGAGTTTCACCATGTTAGCGGCTACTACAGCCATATCATAGCCTTATCTCCCAGGATTTAAACTAGCTTATTTGTGGGCCCCAATGTAGGTCCAGACCTTGCTATAGTTTCAATTAATTATTATCTTTCCACTAGACAGCCGTGGCAATGTTGGTCTGTTGTGCAGGGTTGATGCTGATTGGGGCAGCACAATGCTTGAAGTCTGTCAGTGGTACGAGACGAGTAGCTCCAGGCTCCGGGATGTAAGGCATTCCCATGACGAACTCACGATGCATCGTGGCGGATAAGTCAATCCTGGTTGGATCAGCGATCGATTGGCCCTGCCACTGCCTAGATGTGTTAGTGCCATCACCGTTGTTCGATCCCGTCCCCTCGACGCTAGCGACGACTATCTCCCGACCCGTATCGTCCAACGTGAACTTAGGTGTCGTTTTACCTCCATCTAGCTCCCTTAATTTGATGGTCGTTTGCTCACTCCCCGTCCGCTGCTTATGCAGACTAAAGCCGGACGTAGGCCTGCAAGGGCCTAACTAACCCTAGCCTAGGAGGAGGGCTCCCATCCCCTGTGTCGTTAACCCACTCCCGGACTGGCGCTGGCGGCCACTGTCTCCATACCCCGTCGTTCCTTGAAAATTGCCTGAATGAAGCTGGATCTGCGAGCCCCTATGTCTCTCTTCGTCTCTGTTGGCCATTCCCTGGTTCTCTATTACCCCTGGTCTCCACTAGGGCGCCACGGTCTCCTTCGCTTCACTTTAGGATGTTACGTTAATTTCTACTTCTTTTTTTTTTAGTAAATTTAGTGCTCTTTTAAAGTTTTCGACTACCCTGCAGCCATTTCGCTGTTCTGCCGTGGTGGCGCGCTTGACCAACCGTCAATTTAAAGTTCCTGGAGCTTTTCGCATTACAAAGCCCCAGTTGGCCTCTACAGGAACTCCAAAGTCAAATATCTCGAAAAGTAAGCATTTGCGACGGAAACATCATTCCTGGAAAGGAATGAATAAGTTAAGAAAATCATGAACATGTCCATTGCAGCTAAATCGGATACTGCGTCACGAATTTTTCGCTGCTATTCTCTGCGGCCGGGTATAGTAGTAGCAAAACATATTGTATCATTAACATTTTATAGAACTCATATATAGTCAGGCTACAGGAATAAACCGTACTTATACCCCTCTTAATTACCTTTGCTGGGTCGAAGAAAAACGCTCCGCAGAGAGGCGTCAGAAGACACTGTCCTCCGCATCCCACAACATCGTTGACAAGCACATGTACTTCATTGCCAGTGAAGACTTCCGGTGAGACGCTGAACGTAAATGACACGGCGGCCGGGACTGCTTCGACAGCCATGTCGAATATCAAGACTTCAACTGCCACCATCATAGCGTACAGATAGAATGCAGCCTCTTTGCAAATCATCATTGCTTCTTCTGCGTCGTTGAGAGTGCTAAAATGCTCCAAGTAAAATTTCTTTTTAAGTCATTAACATGAACGGCAAGTGATCAACGTTTGGATATTTTGGGTTTTCTTGTTATAAGAGTCACAAAAATTAAATTCTTTGCTATTTATGAGTCCAAAGTCTCAATGAGCTATTCCAAACACAGGTTAGTAATAATGGTCAAATAGCATAGATCACTTGGAAAATTGAGATCACTTGGAGTTGAGACGGAAACAATGCTCTGCAGAATCAAACCACGATCTAAATATTAGTTACGTAAAAACATACAAGGTATATCGAACACTTCTAAAATGTGAGGTTACGTGCTCTTCTAGAATCGAAGACAGTCTTAATTTTTAGTTTACTGGCGTTGCATACGCACATTAGCTAATCAGCCCACTCACACCTAGTTTTGTCCCTGGACCTTAATCAGGTTGTTCCTGTGGTTGACACCAGGAGAGTGGTATTTGTTAAAAGCAGGGCTAATTGGGTGGCTATTTCTCGGGCAGTAAGAACGTTACCTTGGCGCCAGATTATTCGTAGTGAGGATCCTGTCTCTGAGCTTAACGACTTGACTGTGTCCATTTTAGAGAGGTGTGTCCCTAAGAGGACCATTCTTTGTGAGGTCTCGAGATAAGCCGTGGTTTGACGACCAGTGTCGGTTAGCTTATGGAGCCAAACGAGCAGCTTATCGGGCATGGTGACGTTTGCGTGACCGCACGTTGTGGTTGACCTATGTTGATCGTAGGGCCGAGGATAACGTGAGTATGAGGAGGCACAGCGTCGTCTGAGACAGCGTTCCAGGAAGTCTCTGCTGAGTACTGACCATCCACATCGTTGGTGGAGTGAGCTTAAGGGTTCAGTGTTCGGTGCTGAACCTTCGTTGCCGCCTCTTGATGGTCCAGGGGGTGGCATCAGTACTGATCCCTTGGCAAGGGCGGAGCTCTTTTTGGCTCACTTTGATGGGAAGCAGAGCAAAGATGTTGTCGCATTGCCTCATGGATGCCACCCTGAACCTCGCTTAACCTCTTTGGCGTTCAGATCTGGTGCAATCAAGGTGCTGCTTGAGGGCCTTGATTCGTATGGAGGTGTGGATCCGGAGGGCATGTTTCTTTTGCTTTATAAGCAGCTGGCTGATGTTCTTGCCCCCAAGCTTGCAGTGATTTTCCGGTGCCTAATACGGTCAGGAAATTTTCTTCGTTGTTGGCGAACTGGGAATATTAGTCCTATTCCCAAGGGTCCGGTGTCGCCCTAGGTGGCCAACTATCGACCCATCCCACTGACGCTCAGTTTGTCGAAGGTGTTCGAGAAGTTGATCGCTTGTAAGCTGGGTCGTTTCACTGAGATTATGGGGTGCTGCCTGCTGGTCAGTTTGCGCGCGGAATTGGCTTGGGTTGTTGTGACGCTCTCTTGTCGGTGTCACACAATTTACAGCCTGCACTGGATTGTGGGTCGAATGCACGCCTTGTCCAGTAGGACTTTAGCTCGGCGTTTGCCAGGGTTAACCACAGGGGTCTATTATACAAGCTGGAGTCCTGTAGTGGGTGATAGGGTTTTGTCACGCCTCACCTAACATCGTGACTCTATAGTCGTCACACCAGACTCTGCTACCCAGCTCGGAATATAACTGAGTCCCATCACGAAAACCGCAAACCGATCACACGGTCATGACGACAAAACCTCACTCCGCTGTGCAGATATGCTGACTGGCCAGCTACGGTGGCGGGGCAGATATAGGGCGGGCAAGTTACCCTAGAGTTTGCCGAGGTACCCTAAACTTCTAAGTCTCCAAGAGACAACAGAAGGGCTTCTCACCGTGCTCCCAAGAGATGGGGTGAGCTAGCTGGCGTAAGGTGTGTTCGGTGAGCTCAGTAAAACTCTCTGAGTTGGCCATCTTATAGTTGATCGTGTTCTGGGGTATTAGGGAGAAGGTGAACGGTGGTCATGAGACATCATCAGGAGAGTCCCCAACGGCGACAAGCTGCTTCTTATGGGTGACTTTAATGCCAGAGTAGGTAGTGGTTTGCACAATGCACATGTGGGAATGGGTGTTGGCTCGCCATGTTGTAGGGAATTATAATACAACCGGGCGGTAGCTTCTCACCTAGCGTTTTGAACACCATCTTACCATCATTAAGTCCACATTCCAGCTGAAGGAAAGTGGCATTTAATCAAGTACATCATAGACGGACAGAGAGCCTTTTGGGATGTTCACACTGACCACCCACTGGTTCGCTGCAGATTCTAGCTCCAACTGAAGTGCAGGTCGAGAAAGGGTCAGCCCGTCCTCCTTGGAAATTACTAGTTTGCCTGATCAGACGAAGAAAGACGCTGTCAGACGCGAGCTGAGAGAATGTCTGCGTGTAGGAGAAGAGGCATACCGCACCAACACAGAACAACTAACGGAGGAGTTAGATCGCATGTCTGGTGTTTTACTGGCGGGAGATAGAAGGGTTATCAGTACGAAGTGAAAAACTAACAGAGGCTGGTGTGATTAGTATAATCTGGAAATAAGCATTCTCCCAGATGGGAGAAATCGGCTACACGCAACAATCTTGGACGGAGGGTCCTCTGAACTTAGGGGCAAATATTCAGAGATGAGATCGAGAGTGCAAAGGAGACTAAGGGAGATGGAGGGAGCCTGGTGGGTGGAGTTGGCCGTGAGAATGCAGGAACACGCGGACATGAGACACCTACATGGGATCTACAGCGCTCTTAGGGTAGCCTGCAGACAACACGTTCAGGGTTCCTACGCCTGTAAGGAGTAGTGACGGGGAGACATTGTTCACCGACAAGGAAGGAATTTTGAGCGGATGGGCGCAGCACTTTCGGTATCTGTCTAATGGAGAAAATGAAACTGATAAAGAGATTCCTGATGAAATGGCAGAGACCCCATCAGTGATAGAAATAGGCCACCCTCCAACGAGACAAGAAATACAAAATGTCATCCCTGGCTTAAGATATAACATTGCGGTGGGACCTGATTGTGTAGTGTGCTTGTTGAGGTGTTGAAGTATGAGGGTAGTGTCATCATGGACTTTCTTTTGGAGATATTTGTCAATGCTTGGAACCCTGGATGTACACCCCAGCAGTGAAAAGAATCAGATATCAGCATTTATAAAGGGAAGTATGACCATACTGTTTCTTAAATAGCTAGGGTATATTCTTGCTGTCTACTGCCACTAGGTTCTCGCCCATGTCCTGTTGGTACACCTGCTTGGGCACGTGACTAATAAAGTACTTCCCGAAGACCAGTGAATTTAGACGCCAGAGAATCAGGATGGGAAGGGGCTGGATGGAATCTTTGTAGCAAGGCAGCCACAGGAAAAGTGTCATAAGCAGCATAGAGACCTGGTCATGGTGTTCGTAGACCTGGCAAAGGCCTTCGGCACCGTTTCCAGGGGATTGTTGGGGGAGGTGCTCAAGAAACTGGGATGTCCAAGTTTTCTTGCCGTCGTTATGACATTACACGACGAGGCGAGGGCATGGGTCTTGCAAATGGGTGACGGGTTGGAATCCTTTAGCCTGGCTGCTGGCGTCAGAAAGGAATGTGTATTGGCCCTTGTACTGTTTAAGTTATGGTTAGCCTCGGCCACTTGGCTTGCCATTAGAGACAACCGTCAAGAGAACTGCATGTCAGTGCCGTATATACTTGACAGCAGTTTGATTAATCTCAGTAGACTTTAGGCCAGGAATCTCACGTAAAGAGTCAAAGTTTTTGATCTTCAATATGCCGACGACCTTGCCATAGTTCGTTCGTCTAGCCAGGGTTTGCAGCGTTTCTATCATATGCAGGCAGCTTATGATAGATTGTGCCTCCAAATAGACGCTGCAAACACTAAGGTCCTCAAACAGCTTCAAAACCCGACAACAAGCAGCGTGGATCAAGTAAATAACCGTCAACTGAGCGAGCTCCATCATTTTAAATATCAGAGGCTTATAGTGACGGAACGTGCGACTTGGGAGAGGAAAGACAGCGCAGAATTGGGCTTACAGCTGCTTGCTTTGGTAAGCAGTCAAAGAGAGTCTTCTATGACAGTGCCCTTGCCCCACGCACTAAGGCCAAGGTGTACACATCCACCTGCATCTCTGTTCTGTATGCTGAGAGACATGAGCCCCATACATAAGATAAATCAGCGATCTGGAATTTTTTCACATGCGCTGCCTACAACGCATGATGGGTCGGAAGTGATTGGACAGAGTTGCGCGAGGGGAGATCAGACACAGGGCCTGTGTAGATTTCCTTGAGTGCCTACTAGCCGAGCGACAACTCACATATGCTAGTCATGTGAGGCGAAAACCACAGAACAGACTTTTATACCAGATCATGTACGGCGAGGTCGATTGGGGAGTTTGGTCGGCAGACGGCCAGGGCATGCGATACAAAGATAAATTGAAGAGCATACTCATAAAAATACGGCATTGCTCCTTCTGGCTGGGAAGTAGTGGCAAAAGATCCATGTCTGCGGTGAGAAACCGGTCGCAGTGGGGTCCAGCGCTATACGGAGCAGTACGAGACTGCTGCAACCTACAGACGGGAGGCGATTAAGCAGGAAGAAGCTCAGGTGCGGGACCAGAACATCTATGACATTTGTGGTCGCAGCTGCAGATCTGCAGCTGTTTTTTTCTGCCACCGCAGCAGCCACAAGCGTCACGCCGGGCGCACATTGAGCAGGGCAGAGGCACTGAGAAGGGCACAAATACTTTGGCGCAGCCTTAACTACGTTTATTATCATTATTAAATGTAACTATCACTGAAAACAGTGCCGTAATTAGGCAAAATACTGAAGCCCCTTTTGTAAACGTTCATCAGCTATTTTTCATATTAAACGAGGCAACACATTGGTGGAAAGGTCACCAATTTGACAAAGCATTTGATACACTTTGAAGTCTGGTCTAACCATGATTTTTCAAGATTTATGTTTTCATTGAAAATGCTTACTTTTAAGGTATTTGGCATGAAGTTGTCAATTTTCCTAGTGAGAGAAATATAAGATATGCAATTATGGCCACAGCATACTATAATGTTGCCATCTAAAATGGGTCTCTGGACGTTTCAAGCGAGGCCCAGTTCGTACGAGCATTGACTGCAGGGTCTGTCTAATGCATTGTCAAGATCACCACTTTTCTACCTTCAAATTCTGTAATATGCGTGTTGAAAAATCTTTTTTATTTCAATTAAGTACTTTTTATGTAGATTACGAATTCGAAATTGGTTTGTGGCGGCTGGCTCTATTTATGATATATATGACTTTAAAGTTCCCATTGTTTTCCTATGGGAGATAATACCTGGTGATGGCAGAGTGTAATGGAAAACCTTCTAAATAGTTTTTCAACCTAACCTAGGTAAAAAATCATCAAATAGCAACAAGTATTTTCTCATCTTTGTGTAAATTTACAGGCTGGTGCATTGTTTACTTTCACTGTAACATCAGAGTTTGTGGGATGATCTTTTTTTGTCTTGCAATATTTTTTGGCAATAAAAACTATGAAGAGATTACATGGGTTCTAAGGTTCAAAGACCTACCGTTTCCAATGGTGCATTCAGATTTTGACTAGCTCTTCTAGTTTAAAAAAAAAGGGGTTGCGATTTCTCGCCAGCTTCAGCGCCATTAATCGGCAGATTTCTTGTCTGTAAGTGTTGGCATATTTTTGCTTAATAACTTGTTTTCTGTAATTTCATAAGCAACAAAATATTTGTAGGACAGTTATCTCATGTTAGTGCCGTCCTGCACAAAAAAGCTTGTTTCTGCTGCTACGATAGTATTAGTGCTATCAGGACTTGTGAGATTTTACGATCACTCGCCCGCCCGAACGCTACTTCATCGTCAATGACAGAGTTTTGGGCAGTTTTTCAACATTGATTAGCTGTCAATGATAACTGCCTGCAAATCAGGCCTGTATTTATGTAGAATACAGTTGAAATTTTAGAAACTGGTGAAAAAAACATTAGTAAAAGTATAATTCAATCTCACTCCACAGGTGTTTTTAACTTTATAAACTTCCTCCAAAACATTAATATGATGAAAAAATACAAGATGAACACTTCTAATCATCTATAAAAATATTTGAGCACCTAAAAATAACTTTGATGCATGTTTTTAACACTTTTCTACAGATGTCCCGAATAGCCCCAGAAGCCGATGTAATTCGCGACGCTCGTTTTTCATTCATTGCCTGCTTTGGTAAAAAGCAAGAATTTTTTTTTATCGCTACACCATTTTTTAGCGCTCATCTAGACTTACAAAATGACACTCAGTTTGTAGCAAAAATCATAATTGTAAGAAGTTATTCACAAAAAAAAATAGAAAAAAATCATCTCGAATAGCCCCGGCTTACTATAATTAAATCTTCAATGAAAGCATTATCACCTCTCTGTCTCTCTGTTTAAGAATGATGATTAGCTATTAAAAGTGACTCAATAACAACATAAAGGAACTACCAATGAATTTCTGTTGCGTTTCATACCACAGAACAATGCCATGCATTGGGTGTTCAATGTTGCTGGAGCTTATTTTCGTCCTGTTCCAATAACTAGTGCATAGTTAGCTATCTATAGCTAGAACAGGTGAGTTCCAACCTTGGGTGTGTTATTTCTTTAGAAAGATCTATCTGCATCATTGGTGAGTATCTTTTATCAGGTACCTATGCTTTGATTTGTGAATGGTTAAGTAAGCCTACTTGAGGGCTGGTCATTTTTTTTTTTTTTTGCCTGTAAGTAATTTTTTAAGTGCGGAGACACCTTTGGTCACCATTCTTATTTTTGCATTTTCAGTTATTTCTGGCACTACCTATGGTGTTAGAGTATAACTGAATGCATCTACAGCAGGAATTGTCCTTGTTATTTTACAGAGCTTATGCGAATATTTTTCCCACTCAAAGTATTTGAGGAGTGAGCGTAAGGCCTGGGTAGGCTATAGCTATAACCAGGGTTGAGGAGTCGCATGGTTCAAGGTCCGATTCCGACTCCTGGCCCTCTAGAATTTGTATACTCCTGGTTCTCCAGAGTTTCCAATTCCGACTCCTTGATCCGACTAGTACTTAGCTTATGTAAACATCGAACATTAGATAAGCGGCAGTAGGTAGACGAACCTATAGGCCCCTTCCCAAAGAGACACCGAAACTCACGCTCCGGTTCTCTATGAGCTATTGCCATTATGCTAGTAGGATATAGAGGACAGGCGAAAGAGAAAACGGGTGGGAAGAGTACCTGCCAAAGAGACGATCATGAATGCACGCAAGCACGATCAAGAGCCGCTGACATGCGGAGCTTAGAGACGTCAACTGTGTAGTTGGAGCGAGAGAAAGAAGTCGGATTAAGGTGGCCTCGGAAGCTTTGGCCGTTAAGAGCTGCGAATCCTGGAGGAGGAGTTCTTAGCTGTGGAGGATGTCTCTCCCAATGTAGCTATGTCAAGATTATTTTTAAACGCGTTGACTCACTCCACACTAACAACATCGGAAGGGATTCTATTCCAAATGCTGACTATGAAATAGGGAAAGAACTGCTGACTTAAAGTCGTTCTTCGAGGTTTGTGTTTGAGTTTTTGACCGTTGTTTCTCGAGCGATTATTGTGGTCTCTTTCAAAGAGCCCCGTTGTACCGGTGCGTCCTTGAAGCCATTCAAAGCCTTGAATATTTCTATTAGTTACGCCATAGTCGATTTTGCTCGAGAGAGATCAGACCCAGTTCTTTAGGCAAAATTCATATGGCTTATTTCCCAGCTGAGGTATCAATTTCGTTGCTCTGCTTTGGGCTCTTTCCATCTTATCGATATCTTTACACAGATGGGGTGATCAGAATTGAACAGCAAAGTTGAGTGTGGCCGCACTAACGCCTTGAACAAGGGAACGATGATGTCCTTGGACTTGTATTCAAATTTGTGGTGATGAATCCCAGTACTCTGCTTGACGTATTAAGCTTTCACCCTCCTCTGCTTTACCATTATATAGGCTATACACACATATTATGCTAAAGATAGTGGTTTGTAATTTGTATACATTCACAATGATATTTTGCAGTATCAGCAACATTTAGGACAGTTTAAAAATAGGATTCCGGATTCAGAAATGGGATAAAAATACCGACTCCATCTCCGACTCCTAGAGCAAGTGAAATTCCGACCCAGACTCATAAAGCAAGTGATATTCCGACTACCCTCAAAACCTCCGATTCCAGCTCCGACTCTGAAACCCTGACTGCTGCTGCATAAATTGCTTTACTGTAAAGCACACACATGTTTAAATATAGCTATTGTGTTTCTTATTGACTATGCTTAAAGCTATAGTTTGTTTCAAAAATAAATACAATAGATAGCTACTAGTTACTGAGCTCTGTAGTATGTAATGCGTACCAAATTTGCCGTCAATTCCAAGAGCAAATGCGCGCCACTGCTGAAACTGATGCCCCTGCCATCTGCATGCAGACTGTTACTACAAATAGCTTGAGTTCAGAAAATATTTGTAGAAGATCGATCATTAATTGGGGTGAGGAATAGCGCTTTCTCTTATTTTTTCTTTCATTTAGCTACCATTAGAGTTGTGTCTGCTGTGTTTATTTCTCCTAATAGCTACACTATCCTGTAAGGCTGTCTTGTATTGTGCAGGAACTGCTTAAAAAGGAACAATATGAGACACGTTTGGTTACTTTCACTATAGCTAATTTGTTTGAGTGACTAAATAGTTTGGTGTGGCATACAAAAACAAAATCAATGAAGTAATTGTGTCTAAAGGTTTGAATTGTGACTGTTTCTAAACAGGTTACTAAAATTTTTTTAAAGCTACTGTATATATAGTGGTTATCACCAAGTAAAGCTTGTTTATAATAATTAAAATAAGGTAAATGTAAACAAAGCACAGCTATCTAGTTAAGTAAACTAAACTTTTTCAGTTCATTTAACTAAATCTTTCAGCAATAGGACCACATGATTTAACTAAAGCAATTAGCTACATCAACTAGGAATTTAGGTATCTTATAGCCAAACCAATGATTTAGTTAGAATAAACAATTTTAGTTCAGAGTAACCAAACGGTTCTCTGTGTGTTCGATGGAGTAATTTGTAAAACACGAATAAAGCTACTAAATACTTATTTCAGTCATATTTAAGTTCAGATACATTTGATAGACATAAACAAATGTGATTACCTTGCAATATGAAGTAGTTATACAAAGGATCGGTATCAATTACGGCTCAAAAAAGTTTGGGTGAACGTTATCTACATATACCTGCCTTGCGTACTGTACCAAAAACCATTAACTATAGAAACCTTACAAACTCGATCGCAGTAATTGCGTTCATCCCTGATTCCCTTACAATACCAGCGCGGAATTTTGTGGGTGTAGAGAGGCAATAGAGTGCGCTGGGTTGTTATTCGTATGTATATACAATAAGCAATAACATTTGCAATTGCTGTGTACGCTATTCTCCATTCACGAATTCACTGCCTTCCATTTACTGAGGCCCAACCTCACCACCTATTTCTGCCTTTGGTGACGAGTCAGTGAGGGGGTGTGGTGTCGTCCGCTATCGAGTCGAACAGTTATCATGAATCCCCTTATACTCTGCACTAGTGATTTAGCTTTCAGAGATCGAATTATCATCGAAGTTACTCTGAGTTTATCAATGTGGAAAAAGTTTTTGCATGCGTGTTCAAAGATGATTACCGTGTCATCCACGTAACGGTTAAGATTTCAATTGAAACCCCCTCACTCTTTCATCAGTCTGTAGGTTCTATTATTACTAACTGGGTTATAGTTTGTAATTTTTAAGTAAATTGTACATGTAGGCACTGTCTTGTAGATATAGATATGCACCAGATAACATAGATTTAGAGTTATATATAGTTTTGGTTTCTGAACACTTCCTAAATATCAACGTGATATTAGAAATGGAGTAATGAGCCAATATTATTTCAGGGAACACTTCAATATTAAGTCAATAGTGGCACAATAATTAGCTGATATTAGGTTAATGATGATATTCTTATTGGGGCAAAATAATTTACCAATATCGATCTATTATCAGAAATTGATCATTGAGCCAATGTTATTTAAGGGGACACCTCAATATAATATCAGTAATAACACAATGATTACCAAATATTGGGTCAATAATAATATTTCTATTGGGTCAATATAATTTCCCAATATCAACTCAATTTTCCAAAATTAGGTATTGCTCCTATATCTTTTTTTTAAGATTCAATCAATGTTGAAGTCGTATATTCACCCAATATTAGGTTAATAAATTTTGCTACCTTGGTATGAAGCCTCCGGGCAAGGGGCCCTGGGCAGTTTCTCTCAAAGCCCACTTTTAAAGCTTGCACTGAATAAATCCTAGCAAAGATTCGTTCAAATTTCATCAAAAGACTCCAAGGAGAAAATTACTGAAATTTATTAAAATGAAAGATCATGATACTGCTTATTAAGATTATTAATACGATCACATATTCTATTTAAAGAATACTTTTAACTTCACACCTTTCGAGGCATTTACATCTATGTTTTTCTGCACAGCCGATTTTTCTGATATCAGAGGTTCATTTTCTTTTTCACGTGCATATAAATATTTCAGCAACTTGAGACTCCTGAAATATTAGCTTTTATTAAGAAATTTGCAAAAACAGTGAAAAATTGAAGAGTGCATAAATAATTTTGTCACTAACTGTATGCTAAGTTGTTAATGAAATAACAATTTAAAAAGCACCCAAAGTAGCTTGCGTGAAAATGTAATGTTAATTTTGCCTACATGCGTAAGCTAAAGTAATGTATTGGGATTCGATTCCAAGTGTTGGATCACGTTCATTATTAGTATATATTATCAATAAATAACAAGCTTCTACTTCATCTTAGTATTATCATGTGGATGTTAGTGAGAGAATATTTCTGTATGCTATGATATGTACTCTTGGTTTTGCTGCGCCCTGCACTGCAGCTCACGAGACACTTGCGAGGGAACTAAGAGCTCCCTAATATTCCGGGGTCACCTCAGCTCAATATCTTAGAACATTATTTATTAGCCCTAGAAGTTCGAGCTGTACAGTAATGAACAACTTTATCGTGCAAAAGTTTAAAATTACACTATGTAATGACGTCTCTAACCGGTCTGTGTCCAATTTTCTCTGTATGGCCCAGCAAAGGAAATATATCCATTTGAAAATAAGTGCATAAACAATGTGTAAGATGCAAAAAAGATTGAAGAACGAGTTACAAGAATTTTTGTACGTTTAGTAAGTAACAAGTACATGCACAATTGCACACGTCATGGCTGATAGTAACGTATAGGCATCTCCGCTCCGAGGATTTTGACTATGTCTCATTGCAGTGGCGTGATCTTTTTCCAGGCTTCACGAAGTTCCTATGACTGTGGTTGGTAGACGCACCCCGACCGTATGACTGTGGTTGGTAGACGCACCCCGACCGTATGACTGTGGTTGGTAGACGCACCAAGACCGTATAACCAGAAAATTTCCATACATTCGCACTTGGACCGAGGTCAGGATTTTGTGATGTCTCAGTGTGTGATGGAAGTATTCAGCTGAGCAAACTTGTTTTATTATTATTATTATTATTAAATCACACCAGACTGGCGACGCAGGAACGGAGAAACTCCATGAGGTTAACAAACCCCCACGCAACAAGCCCAGCGGGTGGAGAAAACAAAAGAATAAAAAAAAAGATCCGAAATCACAGAATAGCTCTGTGTACAGATTGTTTAAAGCCGCCAATACCAGCACCAGCAAAGACAGAGCCATCAAGACCATTCCAAACATCCACACACGATGGAAAAAACGAACGGGAATACTGGCCC
>LQNS02278070.1:24577718-24590505 GCA_001587735.2 Parhyale hawaiensis
CGTCACATGGGCAACACGCCAGCACTCCGGAAAAGAGCCCAGCCGCAACATTCGACGGAATACGGAAGCAAGCGGGGCTGCGAGCACACCAGCCACCCTCCGAAGAAAGAGAGGAAACATACCCGATGGATCAGTGCCTCCATAGGTTTTTGCTTCGTTTCAGGGGGTCTGATCAGTCATAGAGATGGACTTAGGAAACGATATTCGATGTCCTTATTGCGGAGGACACGTGTTGTTGAATATTATTTTTGTCCAGCGCTGCGTATGCCAAATTATGCAACCTGGTCGAGCGTCCTACACTACCTGCAGTAAACATTTCATCGAATTCAAGGATTTTTTCGCCCTCTTGGATACGAAACTTTCACATCATCTTCGCCTCACATGCTGCTGCCATCGAAGCTGACCAAGTTGGATTTACTCATATTGGTGAAAATCATTTGCCAATTTTTCATCGTTCTAAGTCACGGGTTCATTGGCTACGGAGAAGCTCAGTTATTGGTTGTGGATGATAAGTGAATTGAAAACAGATTTTGCATGAAGCCGTAATTGAAGTAATCAGCTGGATACAGTCATCCTGGAGACTCATGCCATATTCACGATTTAACTGAGGAGTAACACACTGAGAGAAATTTTTTCCCAAAACCGAAGCACGCAAGTGTACCATGATGATGCATTTTATCAAAATTTACTCTCAAATGGTAGATAAACCTGACGTAGATTTCAATATGCCCTATTTTTCTAAAATTTTTATGATATGTCACTGGTAGTGTGCAAAATAGGACATGAAGTCCGTTCTGAGGAAGAATGAAAAATCTCTCCCTGGCTGATTTCGATTCTCACAATATTTGAACTTCAAAATTCTACAATTATTAAGACAGAATGAAATACTCTTTTGGTATAATTACTGTGTGCAAGATAACACATGATCATTACTATAATTACAGTGGAGTTAGTTGAAGTGCATCGTCATGATGCTCTTGCGTGTAATGGTTTTGGGACAAAATTTCTTTCAGGGTAGAACCTGTAGTTTCAAAGCGGTCACTTTAACGGGGTTGTGCGTTATGGTTGTTTGTAAGCACAAATGAGCCGGTCTCATCATGAGGTTCTATTATCAACATGTTTATACTCTAGGATTTGTTAACTGTTCTTTATTAACAGCAATAGTAATTCATTACGTCCTAGCCAAGAGAACGTGCTGCTTGAAGGCTTCATGGACTTTAGATCGGCTGAGCTTCATTATAATTACAAGCGTTGAACACTCACGGGCGGCTATGTATTGTCAATTGAATAAAGGCGTGAACTTTCAAAACTTTGTTCCTTGTATGACCATTAAGAAATCTTTGTAGTTATTTTTTGCAAAAAAAAAAGTTTTACTGTGTACAGTATACTTCTATTCCTCTAGGTTGTTATCGTCTTCTTCATTACTATGTAGAACTTTATCGCCTCGTGCTTGGGGTAGTACGACAATTTTTAAACTATCACTGTTGCTGATTTTAATAAATTCTTGGGTTGACTCTAAATGTAGGAAACGTGGAGTAGAGGAATTAGCACCGTAAAATTTAGTATTTTCCATGTTCAGTGTTAGGAGAAGACTATATGGCTGTTGAGCATCCAGCGGCACAGCTAATTAACTAATAGCAAATGTTCACACGCGTAGAGATCTAAGATGCAGCGGACTTGAGCAGTTGAGAGCCAAAACACTGCTAATTAAAATTCCAAATTTAGGAACTCTGTAATAAATTTAATTTACGAAGAAAATGCCGAGATAAATTTTTAGTAGAGCAATTTCGTATAATTTATGTACTATTTTGCTGAAAGTAAAAGAAGAATGTTTAACATAAATCTTATTTTCAATAATCGTTGCATTATAATTATATCACGCAATTACTAACCTATGCGGTATATCTATTATGATAAATATTCTGAATCTATGCTTGAGACTTTCTGAGATTATGAACAGATATACCTTTAACTCAGTACTGAAGGCACACCATGAAATTTGGTATGATATTCATCAATTTTAAAACTGTTTCCATCATGGGAACGTTGAAGTTTAAAGGCTCAAATCAGGATATCTTAAAGTTGGTGGAAGCATTCAATTATATCGAAATATTAAATGAACTTGTTCAATGATTCCTTATTGAAGCATTTCTGACTCATTTATTAATCTTCTGCGTCTTGCATATTTCAAATCACCTACTCCATCTGTCTTAGTTCTTCTTTGCATTGTCAATGAAATTTAGAGAAGGTAATAATGTTAGTTTTGAAGAAAAATCAAGATTATAGACACACAATGTACGTACATTTATTTTTTGCAAAGTTTTGATCTCATATTTTGTTCACTACTGTGCACTTCGCCGTAATACGGTAATGCTTATCCCGAGACGACAGAGTAACACCTGATTTATTTTTACCAACTCTTTGTGCTGCGTACTTATAACACCGGATACAAAGAGACGACTAAGTAGACGTCGTTGATGAACGAAGTTTCATTGGCATGCCACTTATCTAGAGTCTGTCTATTCATTGAGTGTCAAATTATTTGGAACCTTTATTCCCCTATTTACAGCATATTCGGCAGCAGCAACGTAATCTTTCTCTGTATGATACTTATATCCATCGGCCTGTGGTATACAAAAATGAATCTGACCTGCCCTACGTTTACTATAGGCATTTCTGCATTCTCCTAAATTACTGGATAACTCTAGCGAAAATATGAAGCCTGTCAAACCAGATATTTACCCAATGTGACAAATAAACTTTGATAACCAATAGATTCGCAACGGAATCAATAGCAATCCATAGACTGCACCATACCTTGACTGCCAAGTGGAATAGGAACTTTCGTAAGTAGGCCTGGAGACCAACTTACGCATGCGTTAATGAGTTCTGATAATAACAGAGATCTCAAACAAAATTGATTTCTTTGCGGTAGCGTCAAGAATGCGTTTTAGGCTAAAAATTCTCTTTGCGGTTCCCTTCAATTGATGGATCTGACATACAAAGGGGGATAAAAAAAATTGTAAGAAAAGAGAGATATGCACGATTTTTTCCTTGGGAATGGCCACATTGTAGTAAAACTACAAAACCCCATACACTATAACAGGCACTGATGGCGTGCGTTGGCAGGTTTGGAATTCATTTCCGTCACCAGCTTTCGGCCGTGTTGGCCTGCAGGAGTTTAAGTCAGCTGTTGGTGGCTTTTTGTTGGATTTTCTTCCACAGCGTTTCGGACTTCCCGATGTTTTATCATGCATCATTTGGGTTGTACTACCTGTTCCTCGTGACCCGAGCGTGAAGTTTTTATAATAAAAATAATAATAGTACTGTCTTAGTTGACTGCAGGTGGAATCTCACCTCCAATATCATTTCCCGGGAGTTGTTGCTCTACAAACAGCTTCATGTGCTGCAATCACCCTCCCCCGCTGAAAGCAGATCTTCAAATATCAGGGATATACTGCATGAGCAACGGCGCATATATAGATTTAGAGCTGCTCGACATAATATAGCGACATGAATTTGTCGATTGTGACACTTAGCGATTGTTCCTCTTTACACGCCATTGTCCAGTGCAAAGGCTTGCGTGAGAATGAGTGTGTCACTCATTGATATACGTATACACTATCCGTGAAGCACGAGGAAGAAAATGTAGTTTTGTGCTTGTGCTATGTACTGTGCATGTGTAATTATTTTTTTCCTGCAGAGCTTCAAAAAGCATCAGTTACACGGTAGTATAGCTTAGGAAAATGGGAATTTTTCGTCACCAAAGAGAGTTTTCGGATATTAAAGTGATAAGGTGGTGAAGGGCCAGAAATAAGTTGCGAACCTATGTCGTAGGGATGTTCGTCATCGTTGACCTAGAGTTTAACTGCCTCATGACCTATTTCTTTATTCTCCTGATCATAAGTTGGGACCAGTTTCTAACTAAACAATACTATTTTGTATATAGACTTTTACCATTTCCTACTCAAGTTTACTCGTTAGCATAGATAAAGGATGAAAACGATAAACAATTTCTACCCTATGAGTTTAGGTAGAAAATAACATTTTGCGTAATGCCGAGTTCACACATCATTCATCTCAACGCGTTCACTCATTACTCGTCCGAATGTTTTGTAGCGTCGTTAATATCAATGCAACTTTGTGTACGACACAAAAGTTATTAAAGTGTTAACTAATAAATCAGTGTTTTCTGCAAGACCCACTAGCCAAGTTCCGGATATCGCTTCAAATTTAGAGTGAATTAAAACTAGGTAAACAGCAAGCAGTGCGCTTTTCTGCCACTTCTAGGGTACAGTAACACATTTGGACTAGTAGATGAAAGAATGCGTTGAAATGGATGACGTGTGCACTCCGCCTGACAAAGGTGCTGACCAGATGATAATAAATTAGGATAATGTCGGGCAGAAAGTCTAAATATAGGGAAATTCATGGATTTAACCTCAGAGGATGTCACTCACTGAGTAAAGATGTTACTATAACCAAGACCAGAAAAATATGCTCCTTTGAATGTGGTCAGACCCCGACAGGTATGAAACAAAGAAGGCTGGTGGAAGAAATACCTCCAGCATTGAAAAGAAGACTCTGAATGGTTATCCATCAAAACAAGCGGATGATCTCCGACACATGTTAAGGCACACATCGATGCCAATTATTGCAGTCCGATGAGCATTAGGCGAGACCCGAGGCAAAACCAAGGTCTCATCTATGTACTTCAGCGATGCAAAGTAGACAGTTTCATGTTTGCCAAAGATCACGAAACATGGGATGTCAAAAATGGAAGAGAGGTGTGTTCTCTGATGAAGACACTTTAACTTAGGGGGTTTCGATGGATTCCAACTTTCAGTACATGACAAAAAGGGGTCCACCGAAACGTTTTCCTGGTGGCTTCCAACCTTCAGTCGTTGCTGGAGAGGAGTCTAAGGAGGAGCCTGTTGCAAGCGGGGTACCCGGGGCCGTACCCCAGGGCACGGTCTTGGGCCATGTGCTCTTCCTTGTTCACGTGACTGACATTAATGAGCGGGTGCAGCACTCCAGTGTTTCCTCCTTTGCAGATGATATACGTATAGTTGAAGCGATAGCAAGTGTTGAAGACCAGCGCCAATTGCAGGAGGACCTGGAGAGGATAAATCAGTGGGTCACCTGAAATAATATGTCCTTCAATTAAAACAAATTTCTAGTCCTCAGGTATCAGCATGATGAGAGACGAGATACCGACACCGAATTTTATACTGTTCCCAATGGAACGACGATTAAGTCTCAACAATGAGTGAAAGACTTGGGAATAATAATGAGCTGCAATGGGCGATTCGAGTATCAATTGGAGTCAATGGTGGCCAAAGCCAAGCAAAAGATGCCCTGGATACCGAGGACATTCACGTCACGTAATTTATTTGTGCTGCTGGTGCTTTTTGAGTCCCTGGTCCTTCCCCTCCTGGAATATTGCTGCCAACTCTGGTGTCCGGTTGGAGTGAGAGCCATCAGGAGATTGGAGGCCGTCCAACGATCGTTCACCGCGAGGATTGCTGGCTTACAAAGCTTGGACTACTGGCAGATATTGGAGAAGCTTTCACTGTATTCGTTGGAGAGGGAGCGATACGCCTTCATGCATATTTAAAAGATGGCTCAAGGAGTAGTGGGTGAGGTGCTGGACCTTGCTGGGCTCAGCTTACAGACTGTTGATGGTGGCCGTAAGAGCTTTTACTGTAAGCTGCCAGCACTGAACAATAGGGCACCAGCGCGAGTTAGGGCACTGTTGGAGAGCTCTCTGATGATTCATGGACCTCGCCTCCTCAATTGTCTGCCCCGTGATTTGAGGGGTATCCATGGCTCTTACGCGACATGCATGGACAATCTAGATAAATTTCTAGCAAGTGTCCCTAGCCGGCCGATGCTCCCTCATTACTACCAACCGTCTGGAAGTAATAGCGTCGTTGACCAGGTCGACTGTCGTCGGCATCTCGGGGCGAGATGAGCTGAGCGTAAGTTGGCGGTGCCTCAGCATGGCCCAGGACCGAAGAGGGCCCGAACTACATCCAGTAAAATCCAGTAAGATTCAGTATATGACAAAAAGGGGTTCACTGAAATGTTCTTCAAGTGGTAGAGTGGCAAATAGTCCGTAATATAGTGTCGGGTGCTCTTTCCTCCAGATGCGCCATGGAACTTCTGGATGTGTAGCCGGTTATGTTGACATGCTACAATTTAAAGAGCGTCCACTTCGCACATCGGAATGTTCTCGTGTTTGTTGTGATCGATGGCTGTCCAGCAGCCTAATGCAGCAATCCACGCTGCTCGCCTGCCCAAGAGTTTCTTTCAAGAGAATGATGTCTAATTTTTCCGTCATCCGGACTCTTCACCGTACTTGAATCCAGTAGAAAATGTATGAGGATGGATAGTAAGGAATGTCTACAGCTCTAGAGAATAGTTTGAGCCAGTAAATGATCTCCGTGATGTCTTCCTCAACGCCTAGAGTAATCTGCCGCTAACCCTCTTGGAACCTCCATTAACATTTATTAACAGACTACAAAAGAAAAAAAAAATGGTTGATGTTACAAACGAGAATGAAGACATGACTCATTACGAAGGTTTTATTTTGTTAAGTTCAACTTTGCTGCGAAGAGTTTTTCTACTTACTGAGTTACTGGTCTTCACTTTTTGATCAACAGGTAAGCACTTCAATTACATACTTAATACAAGACAATATTGATGAGACAGAAATGTTTTAAGGGCTCCCCATGCACAATTGTATTTTTTCAGCCATTCAACTGGTCCTAGACTTTGATGAGGAGTGGATGATATTCACGATTATACGGTATGCCTACAAGGCTCCACAACGATATACAAAAGTAGCTGTTTTCCTCGAAGTTCCCGGTACAATCTTAGTAGCTGCGTTATATGTATAGTTCAATGCTGTACAATACTGGCTGCAGATTAAAGCTGTGAGCTTTATAAAACTCAATGCTAGTGAAACTTAAAATAAATGTGATTCCTTCTCCTTCAGGCTACAACGAACACCAGAGTACACTTGCATGTTCATACTTGAGAAAGTTTAGATTAGTCTTATCCAGAGTTAAGAATGTGCTCTACCGGCTTGGTCACTTCCGACAGTAATTACTTGGCCACTTTGATTACTCTGATAACACAATCAGTAGCTGCCTTGTAATTCAGTGCTTTTTGAGTACGTAGACATGGACAAATTCACGCTCAGCACCCCGCACATTACTATGTACTGTTGTTTTTTCTCAGTCGCTAGTAAAATTAATTTCACTAATGATTTTCCACGTAAAGTTCTGCTCCCACGTGAACTTCTGCTCCGGTCTATTATCTGCCGCTCCGCTGCTATCTGCAACAACCAGTCCGCGAGCCTACCCAACTTCCGCCGCAGGCTTTCGCAGCTGCTACCTGGTCCTGGCCTTGGCAAGAGTTTACTTGGATAATCCCATGCCCATTTTCCTTGATATTTAAGATAAGTATGCATTGTTTTTTAATATTATTAAATTTTGAAACTTACTCGGAGTTTTGGCTGTCTTGCAACCATTTGCCGTTCTGCTGTTGCGGGCTACCGCTGGCCACCCCTTGTTAGAATTACATGGAATTTCTGCTAAGCCAATTCAAGCTGGCCTCTACATCCGTCTCTGCTCTTTGGATCAGCTACGGTACTGAATTTTTACGTCGTGAACTGAGAACAAACATACAGTATGTTTCGATGTATGAAGGAAGTGCTAAACATCAGATGCGATAACCGCGCTAGGAGAAGCTGAAATATCTCCATAGTTTCACTGTCAAAAGTTGTTTCATGCAAGAAATGTATCCACTTACAAAGGGATAAGGATTCCACTTCTGCAACCTGGTCATCGATCTCCGTGAAAAAGCTAGCTAATTAATTACAAAATCTACAACTTGGCTTATTTTTCACCTATCTATTTCGTTTAGAGCGGGACACGATACTTATAAATGAATAAATTTATAAAAAACAAGACGGGCATTCTTAGTATTTGGTATAAGAACTAGAGCACTCTGAGAGCGCATACCTCCGCCAAGCGGGGCAACGGTAGCAAAAAATTCAGATTGGCTCTGAAACCCTAACTGTCTTTGTATTAACTCCAAAATCTGATCATTTGTGTTTTTTGATAGTAATAACAGTTTGTGCAATTTTCTTGAAGATCCGTCCATAATTTTATGAGTTATACTGCTAACAAACGTTAAGACAAACATGAGTCACACATGCAAACGAACAAACCGATCTGCACCAACATTTAATAATTTATGTCTTTTAACATTAATAACAACCCCTATAAATTTCATAACGATCCATTTATTATTTTTTGACTTATTCTGCTAACAAGCATAAAATCAAAAACAGTGACGAACGAACAAACGGATCATTACCAAAAATTTGGTCATTTACTCTTGTTATATACTTAACAACTCCTATTAATTTCATAAAAATTCATCCATAACTTTTTGAGTTATGGCATTGAGAAAAACGAGGCAGACAATCAAACAAACAAACAAACAAACGGATGGACATATCTTCACCAAAAGGTAATCATCTGATGCTCCTAATATACCTAACAATCCCTGTAGGTTTCGTCTAAATCGGTTCAAAACTTTCTGAGTTATCCTGGTGACAGACAGACAAGCAAACAAAGAGACAGACAGATAAACACGACGAAAACATAACCTCCTTGGCGGAGGTAATAAGTTAGCTAAGGTTATGGGTCAGAATAGCCTGGCTTTGGTTAGGTGTAAATTTAACAAATTAGTGATATAGAAAGAAGCTACGGTACGTGGGTTAGGTCGCGTAAAAACACGTTTAGTTAGATGAAGATACCTTGAAGATAAAAAAAAAACAGGTTTGGTTACAATGCGTCAAGTTATGCGGAATTGTGTTAAAACGTTAGATTAGGTAGGCTGCTTCAATTTGGTTAGGAATAAATCTACTTAGGATATGTTTCGCTGTGCTCCGTCGGAAGAGGCTACACGAGGCTAGCTCAGAGTAAGTTAGGTTAGTTTCGATTAGGAGGAGGATACTGGACTGGATTATGCTAGGCTACGCTTGAGTTGGCTAATTTAGGTTAGTTTCGATTAGGAGAAGGATACTGGACTGGATTATGCTAGGCTACGCTTCAGTTGGCTAAGTTAGGTTAGTTTCGATTAGGAGAATGATACTGGACTGGATTATGCTAGGCTACGCTTCAGTTGGCTAAGTTAGGTACGCTTAGCACAGGTTTATTACCTCCGTCATGGAGGCTATGTTTTTGTCGTGTTTGTGTGTCTGTCTAGTTGTCTGTTATTCTGTTTGTCTCTCACCAAGATTACTCAAAAAGTTGTGGATGGATCTTTACAAAATTTGCAGGGATTGTTAGGCATGGTAACAGTAAATGATGATCAACGTTTGGTGAGAATCCATTCATCTGCGGGTTTGTTTGTTTGTCTATCTGCCTACTTTTCGTAATTTTCGTAAGGCCATAACTCGCAAAGTAGTGGACGGATTTTCATGAAATTTATGAGTGGTTAGGTATGTATAAGAAGAAGAGTAAATGATCAATTTTTTGTGATCGTCCGTTTGTTCGTTTGTTTGTCACTGTTTTTAATTTTGTGTTTATTAACAAAATAACTCGAGAAAAAAATTGATGGATCTTTATAAAACTTATAGGAGTTGCTAGGAATGTTAAATGACATAGTTAATGACTAAATTTTGGTGATGATCGGTTGGTCTGTTTGTGTGTTTGACTTATGTTTGTCATAAAAAATATTATTGGTTTGTTAGCAGCATAACTCAAAAGTTATGAATGAACAGATCTTCACGAAAATTACAAGAACTGTTATTACTATCAAAAGGCATAAATGATTAGATTTTGGTGTTGATACGACAAAAATCATGGTTTCAGAACCAATTTAAATTTTTCGAAACCGTTACCTTGCTTGGCGGAGGTATGCGCTCTTCGAGTGCTCTCTAGTTACCTCCGCCAAAGAGGTTATGTTTTCGTCGTGTTTGTTTGTTTGCTTATCTGTCTCCTTGTCTGTCTTTCTATCTGTCACCAATATAACTCACAAAGTTATGAACCGATTTTGACGAAACTTACAGGGATTGTTAGGTATGTTAGTGGAACAGATGAATAACTTTCGGTGAAGATATGTCCATCTGTTTGCTTGTTTGTTGGCCTGCCTCATTTTTCTCAATGCCGTGACTTAAAAAGTTACGAACAGATTTTTATTAATTTCACATGAGTTGTTAAGTATATAACGAAGAGTAAATGACCAGATTTTGGTAATGTTCGTTCGGGCATTTGATCGTTCAGTTTGTTCGTTCATTCGTTTGTCACTGTTTCTAATTGAATGCTTGTTAGTACAATAACTAAAAAAATAAAGAATGAATCTTTTTTTTTAAATTCAGAGGGGTTATTAGTAATATAAAAGGACATAAGTGATTAAATTTTGGTGCAGATCGGTTCCTTCGTTTGTATGATGATTCATGTTTGTCATAACGGTTGTTAGCAGCATAAATCAAATGAATATATTTTGGACTTGATACAAAGAAAATCATGGTTTCAGAGCAATTTGAATTTTTTGCTACCTTTGTCTCGCTTGGCGGAGGTATGCGCTCTGAGAGTGCTCTAGTTAGAAATGTTACTGAAGGATCGGAACGCTTTTAATAGTGGTTTTTAGGTGCGTTAGGAGGAACAGATGATGATAAATGTTTGAAGACATTCGCTCAACCGTTTGTTTATCTGACTTCTTTTTAACAAACTCAAAACGATATGGGCAGAAATTCACAAAATTTGCACGAATTGTTGAAGATATCACTTTGATCAAATGCCCAATATTTTGTGATCTTCTCATCCGTTTCTTTTTCTCGATGTTTGTGTTTACTTTGGTCACTAACATCACTGAAAAATTTAGGAATGGACCTTCATGAAATTCTTAACAGAAATTGTCAGAAATGTTATGGGCACAAATGGCCAATTTGTAGTGAAGACTCCTTCTGCTTTTTGTGTGTTTGAACTATGTCGCAATGTTTGTCAGAGCATAACGCAAGCAGTTATGGACTGATATTGATGAAATTTGTAGAAATTGTTAGAAATATTAACAGACACAAGAAGCGAAATTTTAGCAGTAATTAGGTGCTCCTATTGTGTGTTAGACTAGCTTTGTGTTGGCTTTGTCTCGGCAGAACAACTCAGAAAATTACTGACGGACCTAATGTATAATACAAAAAAGTATAAAAACTGTTACTAATGTCAGGAGCAACAAACGAACAATTTTAATCTGGCTAGAAAAAAATGCCTGGTTTCGGCAACAGTTTAATTTCTTGGCTAATTCTTTGATATCACGTCTTTGTAAAATAACGAGATAATAAAAATGTAATGGGTGAAACTCGAGCTTTTCCCCCCTAATGGGGTTTTCCTCCAGGCATTAATTTTGTCCACCGAGGATTTTTTCCTTTTACCCATGATCCCCACTTTCCTCTTGTACCCTGCACAGTTAAGTGCACAAATATCACACTTGGTCTTCCCTATCGGGTTACCTGGTTTGGATCAAAGGCAAAAGCGCCACAGTCAGGCGTCACGAGACGCTGTCCTCCGCAGTCCACAACGTTGTTAGCGAAGACATTTACGGGATCGCCTTTGAAACTTGTCGCTGAGGCCATGAACGTAAACGACACCACGACCGGGACTCCTTCGACAGCCGTGCCGAACACGAAGACTACAACTGCCATGCAGGATGGTAGTGCACATATAGGAGAAGGTCTCTCGCCCCATCTTCATCACTTCTTGTGTGCAGCTGAGACGGGTTCAAAGTCATATATTCAGCTGCTCCTTGAGAAGATAACTAACGCTACTAAAAGTCTTCCTTCGTATTGCCTAATTCTAGTGTAGCTTTAATTCAATTAAAGTAAACTTATTTACTGCTTGAATTTGCTTACAGTTTGGAAACAGAAACCTCCAAATATATACAAATTATTTGAATACATGTCTCGATTCGATAACTCTGTGAGCAGTTTTGAGCAAACTATAGCATCAGTTAAGCTAAAAATTAAAATGTATCCATCTAAGGCGTCAGAACTGTATCTCATTTAAATTGGAAAACAAACAAGTTATATTGTACACGGGGTCATTGCTGCTTCTCGAGTATCAACACCAATTTTAATATTGGGCAGTGGCCTGATTTACGGTTATTTTCTTTGACCCGCTGCGTTTTCTTCTGCAATTATCTGTACAAATATAAAAAACAAGCCCTCTTTGTGGTACAGTTAAAAAAAGAAAGTTTTTAATATATAATGAAAAAAGGAAATATTAGGGCAAAGACCACTGTTCTAAAAGCCAGTTTACTTAAAATTCGAACGTTTCGGCTTTTCGGCCATCTTCAGCAACTAAAAAACGTGCAGAAAACTGTTAAAATTTCTTACTAGGGCTCTAAATACTGAAAACCGACAGGAGGTTATAAGAGATTTCATCTAAGAAGACAAATCTAACTATTTACAATTTGGAAGGGATGGGATGACTGCATGTCTTTCAGGTTCGGTTTGAGTTAACATATGTAAAGGGACTTTAAAATGCGCAGTTCTCAAGGAGAGTAGCCGGAGCCTAAAATGCTAAAATTATCATCATGTATTAGACTGTTGCAAACTTCTGTATGAGATCTAATGGGCGAATTTGGAGGATTAGCTAAAATTGAACCTGTTCTAAAACTCCTGCCAGCATGCTCCAACCTAGGCGTTCGCAATGTACGGGTGGTGTTACCAACGTACTCAGATCGACACCGTGGACAACAGTATTTATAA
>LQNS02278070.1:24656721-24677231 GCA_001587735.2 Parhyale hawaiensis
AACCTACCCTCGCTGCTACCCTCGCGCGCGAGCTTCCGGTTTGTAACGGCCAATGCACTACCGGTTTAGCGGGGGTCTGGGGGGGCGCTAACCGGAGTGGGTGGGGCCTGGGAAACCGGAAGGGGCGGCGCGATGACCCGCCGACGCGAGGGGAACCTACCCTCAAAAACGCGTATCTCGCATCATTATACACTACTTACTGTATTATATTGGCAGGCTATTGCACATCAACTGTAAGCAGCCACGGGTCACGCAGTAGAATTGAAATCACCAAATACACAGATGAAAATTGGAAACGTTAAAAATATGAACGTCTAAATAATGTTATCTCCAGACGATGAGAAGCAATGTATAGCGAAGGCATGTAAATATAAAAGAAAAGCAATGGGAAGAGAACTTCTTAGAAGCGAGATTGCTATATTTGCTTGGCCTATGCTATCTTTATATATCTATCATGATATACAGGGGCAGAAATTTTGCGGGTAAAATAACTGCGAAATTAACCAGTGATACAGTGCTTGTCTATATAATATGTTGTGCGCGTACAGAGTGACTTAGGGCGCAGGCACGCCTACGTAAAGGTTGCATTGCCGAGCAAATCTGTATCTGATTGGATATTGCCATGTCACTAAAAAGAAAACCTCAGGCTTGTGTCGTTTCTTTCAGTTTGTACGTCGTTATAACAAGCAGCAATGGCCAAGCTTTGGGAACATGTACGTCCTACTTTTGAGTTAGTTTAAAGTTTGCAATGACGCATAGTTTTAGCGTGACTTTCTTGCGCTATTAATTGTAGTGAAGGCAGCGTGACGGCTAAAGCGAAGAGTTAAGTGGCTTAGCAATTATTAGGATAGAGCGCCCACACTATTAGGGATGGACTTGCTTTACGAGTTGGAACACCGAAGAGCATGATAACGGCTGAATCAATTGAGATACATCGATGGCAAAATGTATCTACAGCTGTGAATTAAAACTCAATAGTATTTCAGAGACAGAGTCTAAAGTGAGCACGCGGCCCTCGCTGTAGTGGAATGGCTGCCGCGGCTCGGGGTTTAAGCAGTTTTTTTAAAGATAATAATATTGGATAAGTCAAAGCTGCAGACACAGCAGCGCAAGAGGAAGGATAGAGAGCAACGTTACCATGTTTCGACTCACGTATGCAGCGCACTTGAGGTTTGACGTAGTTCGTTAGGAGTAAGGAACATATGCTATTTATCGGTTGGTTAGACTGAGGAGCTGCATTACGTCGAACTAAAGTAAGTTATAATAACGGAGGTTAAGATTGGTTCATTATGAAAAGTGAGGACATTACCAAACCGACCGCGGTAATTTGCACGGGTCCTGCTAGTGTAATATTAATAGCGTTGTTCGTTCCTTCGTGTGTTACGCTCTTCAAATAATAGTAAGAAGAAAATTGAAGCGAATAGATTTAAGGCTTAGCAGCTGTCATCGGTTTAATAGCTTGGAAGAAAGTCAGCAAAATCTTCAAAATAATGTAAGTCAGGCAGCATTATGAAGCTAACGTAGGCATCTATGATACGGCGGAAATCATCAATCGGATGAAACAGGGCAAGGTTTTTCTAATTGAATCTGTATCATTGTTTGCCGTTACCGTGCGAATTCCGCCATGATGTAGGTTTCGTAATCAAGTTTCTTTTCTATGGAGATCGATGACGAGGTGGCAGCAGAAGGCTTAAGTAAATCTTTGTCCCATTATTTTTTGAACTAGAGTGCCCGCGCTGTCAATAATGACAGCGGAGAATTTGTGAAGACCCTGTCTTGTGTTGCCCGTCGCATGGTCGCAAAGATATTAAGGCAGAGCCTTACATCTATCTATAGAAGGGAACTCCCTATCTATGTAGCACGGCGTGTTGACAGGACATGTACTGTATGACTTCTCAGATTATTACCTATTCAGGGTAGACGGTTGAGCTCCCTTCTATACTGTACATGTAAGGCACTTAATAACTTCCTTGTGTAGGATGGTGCGCAACTGCCAATTTGAATTAGGGAACCATACAAATAAGCATGCAAGGCTGAACAACACCCAGCTTCTTTCGGTGATACATAAAAAAGAGACGTTTTTGCCTGCGGTCGATTTTGCACCTAATAAAGACAGAACTCCGTATCCAAGATACTCAAAGGTGGCATATAACTCGGAATCGGAATTTTTTCCTCAAAAGAAAACTTGTTCTGTTGAAAGAAGAACCCAAAATAAGTGGAGAAAATAATTTGCTGCCGAGAAATCATCGTGGTCTTTACGTGGCTGCTGACCGCTCAAGAATATCTTACCAGTTGCCTCGATAATTAACAAAATAAGAGTATCAGCTACAGTTTGGATGAAATAAGTCTCAGAAGAGAGTACACATCACGATGGAATGGATTAGAGAATCCGTATGCATCTACACCGAGTAGACTTCAACGTAGTCAAAGAAAGACCGGAATTCAGATATACTGTTCGAGTGCCATCATCTGCAACCTGGACTATTTTCTACCTATCAGTTTTCTATGAAGCTTAGCAGGATGACCACAGTCTTCAAGCAGAGGAATACACTATTGTTGAGAATAGAGGACGTCTTGGTTATTCTTATTGAATGATGTTCAATAAAAACTTCTTCAAGACAAAAATTTTCAATGGGCACATTGTAAATATTTGTCTTGAAGTTTTCATTTAGCACCATGGAATAAGATGAATACACTGTTGAAACAAGGAACCCTAGAGATAATTTTTGCCTATGTATATATGTTGTGCGCGTTTGGTGGATTTGCGCTATCGATCGATCGCGCTGCGCGTTTGGTGAATCGTTCAAATTTTTAAATGGAAAACAAAAAAAAAACAGTCCTTGCCTCCCCTAACCTACCCGATGTTAAAACTGAATATAGTCCAACTTACCCGAAATTACGGCCTAATACCCACAACATCCACCAAACGCGCAGCGCGATCGATCGATCGCGCAAATCCACCAAACTCGCGCAACATATATATCGTTAAGAGCGTGACATAAAACCTATAAATAAATACATAATTAGAAATATAAATATATAAACGCACGACGGTCATTCTTAATATTAGATGCTTATCTTGCCACTTTGGATATTTTGGCGATCCTGTTCCTTCTGATGGAATTCAGTAGGCAATAATTAGACCATATTGCAGAAGAAGGCTAAATTTGGAATACGGTACTTAGCGTCATTGACAACGAATGCAGATCTTGCTCTTCCAGCTTCTCATGCCGTTCCCATGGAGTATTACATTCATTACTTTTGTCTGCATCGAAATTATATTTTCAGTTGGTTTCCTTTGTATACATTTAACAGAAAATAAGTGAAGCGTAGAGGAACCGATTTTTTCGGGTGTAGCAAATGTAGTAATTCTATATTCAAACTTCTTGGGTGCGAAAATTCTTCTGTGCTGAAACTATCGCACTGCGTATTCTGTCCCCTTGGGAAGTTAACTGTCCCTAGGAGGATAAATACCTACTGGGAGGGCAACTACTAATTTGCACTTATAAACACGATAAAATTAGATGTGCAACTAATTACATCAAAATCCAATAACAAGCATACCGGTATCAGGAAATTTTCCAAACGCACAAAATAAAGGTAGTAAATCGTGAATATTTTCACTGGTCCAACTAGTTAAAATTATTCTAGCTAAAATAAGAGAAGAGAGAACTGAGTCCTCTATTGACATCTTTATTAGCCTACTATTTTAAGCTTACGTTCTGTGCGCATGCACGAGAATTTCCACATATGTTGTTAATTCCAATCGATCTGACTACATCTATGGAGCAAAATTTGATGGCATACCAATCTGAAGCCTAGCACAGTGAGGCCAGGGCCTCAAGAAAGCAATAAGCGATGCAATACTATTTTTACGGGAGTCGTGTTGCAGCAATGCGCGGGTGTCGCGAGGCATCGCAGTTAGGGCGGTGGGGGCAGCAGACTGCTGTACCAAGGTCACCTAGAAAACAATGCCAGATTTAAACTCAATTACATTTGAGAGTCATCAGACGGTTCTAGAACAGAGTCCCAACGCCCCTTCTAGAACGTCTCATACTTCACCGCCAACAGAGACCAAATTCTCAAAGGGGGCATTTGTCTAGGTGGCATTGGCTGTACCCTCCGTTACGTTTTGTCGTGCAACAAATTTGTCGCGTTGCACGTCGCTTGTCTCTCCGGCGGGGTCCCGGCCTAATGGTACTGCTCGTTACCTATATGATTGATGCACAGAATGATGACACTGAGAGTAAGTATAGCTCTTCCGTCTACTCCAGAATCTATCACATGTTTTTAAAAATTAATATTTTACCCTATCAATCATTGTTAATGATAGAGATTGCTGTGGTATTCCAGAAGATACTAATGCTTACACGTGTGTGTAGATGTGTCAGTAGGGGTATGTGTTAGCAGCGGGTATCCGTTTTTAAACTAGTATTGTCTTGTGCACAGTGTACGGCGCTGACTGAAACAATTTGTAAAAAAACTGCCTCGGGTAGTAGTATTGGGATTTACAGTGCCTGGCACGTGTCATCGAGAGTAGTATTTTTGAACGCCAAAGTAGAGGCACAGTGTTATTTATTTATTTATTTATAGGTAACGTGCCATCATGTTGCACTTGCAATTTGTAGTGTCGTCGATTCCCTGCAAAATTTTCTTTGCCGATTTTTTTCTAAATCGTTTCCATCCACATGCTTACTGTCAAAACACTCGCTAACTACAGCACCGATACACGTTGACCAAGGTTTCATCGACTGGCCTATCTCAGTAAAGCTAAGCTAAATCCCCTCGAGTTGACTCGTCCTGAACATCTGAAAAGAACGCCTGCCTCGTCTCTTTGACTCCGAGTATAAAACCTAAAAAAAATAATATCCCAAGAGCGCTTGAGGCGGATAGGAACTCTGTTTCACTGCCAGATATTAAGTTATTGAAAATCCTTAACGCAATCGCTCAATTAGCCGTTAATGCTTGAGACCCGATCCACTGGTCGAAGTCGAAACATCTGTTTGAAGATCCAGACAACTGAAGTCTCGGAGTCCTAAATTGGAGACGAAATTTGTGACGCCCTTCGTTCGTGAAGGTTAAGCTTATTACATCCACAGTAACAAGTGCGCTCGCTGTAACCCGTTGAATTAAGCTTAATGGGTCAACCTTTGAGTGGTTACCTTTGATAACACAGCAATTTCAATCTCATTCCGTTCAATTGACTGTTTAATAGTGCTAAGTAACTAGGATTACGGTTAATATCAAAGTAATGTACCACGTACCAAAGCCAACGTTCCTGTCTAAAGTTTAGAAAACTGAAGCCCCCTGGTCTTCACTTAACTCCACTCGATTCGAGGGCAGAAACCTGGACACTTCCACTCGACGAACAGTGAATAATATCTCTATTGACTGGGGTAAGTTCTGATGTTGATGATCACTTGTCCGGTGGGCTCGAGTCGGGTGAGATTGTACTGCTTTGAAGAAGAAGAATTACTTGTGCTCCATCATACAAAGTGAAGACTTAAAACGGAAGCTCAAGCAAGCGTGTTAACTGCATTCTTTGTCTCAAACGAAACAAAGTGCTTGTGAATTGTATATAAAGAAGCCGTCAGTGTAATGTCTTTGCCTCATTTGGAAAAGGGGTGTTCTAGTAAAAAAGTAAAAAAGGAGTTTTAATTGTAATGTTCCATACATTCACAAAGAGAATATGTTTTCCTAGTCACATAATTGTCAAATGTATCCAATAAAAATTCCTGCTGGATGTTATAAAATTGACAGCATTAATGACGGTACATACAAATATTGTCAAAGTGTTGGAAACAAAGCAACTACTTTAGTATACCTTCAAGTATGCGATTAAAGCTCTGAATACAAAAATACATTTCGATGAAAATTACAGCTTAAAAAGTGTGTTGGGTATGCTGCAGGAACTTCAGAAGGCGTAGGAGATCTTGAGAGGCCGAACATTGTCAACATTCTGTCAGTAAATGCTATTCGTAAGCATTCCGGTATCGTTAACGGTTCATATTTAAACTCTTCTCTAAATCCTATCATTTATTTGATTTTCATAAACGTTGTTACCTGGTTATAAATTTGTGCAAAATTCAGTAAATCCCATTTATTCACCCGTGACTATTCCTTTAATCGATCAAATGAGAATTTGGTTTACTGATCAAAATAAAAACATTTAGATATCAGAGGTGAAGATGCCACAATTCGATTGCACCTATAAATACAAAATCGTTAGCCTTTTATTTATAAAAAAAAATTGAGCATGTTAACTGTGATCAGAAAATTTATGCTGATGAAACTGTTGAAAATATAATTATATATTTAAACCAACGAACCACCAGTTGGGACTCACTTGAATAGTGAACACTCTGATATAAATATTGCTAATCAAAACAGCGACCAGTTTCTATTACCCTCTGATGGTACAATTTATGTTGAAGAAAAATTAGTTGCCAACGATAGAAATTCGTATCAAGGTTTGGAAGATATTTCCTTGGTAAACAATGGATTAATGTGCAATTTCGATATGTTGTCTTATAAAATGGGCAATGATGAAAGAAATTGAGGGATATCACAATCCAGGTATGGTAACAACTCTAAAAGGACTAACTACGTACAAAACTGGAACAAATGAAACTATGCTGTACTTTTATTATTATTATTATTATTAAAACTTCACGCCCGGGCGCCACGGGCAGGTAGTACAACCCAAGTGAAGCAGTTTGCAGCCCCAGGAAGCCCGAAACGCTGCTAAAGAGAATCCAACAAAAAACATTAACTGATGACTTAAACGCCTGCAGGCCAACACGACCGAAAGCCGACGCTGGTGACGAAATACAAACCCCAACAGACCAGGACACAGAGCACCGACTGAACTGACGAGTTCTGTACCTAACAGTCTCTAAAGGGAAAGAGTGCGCGTCAACCGCAGCACGTGTAATCCTCCTAGAGATCTTGAGGGCTGGGACAACCAAAGTCTTTCATTGTTGTAAACCTTATAAAACATACAGAGCCCAGCAACCTCTCTCCTATGAGACAGGTTCTCCAGATCATTTTCGGCACAGAGCCCGCTGGCTGAACTAAGAGTTCGGTCCAGCAGACGCAAGTGACTGTCAGCACCTGAAGTCCATACCGCTGAGCAATACTCCAACATAGGCAGCAAAAAAGCATAAAAGCATCTGCGGGTAACCTCCCTGTCACCAAACACAGAATTTACCTTACGCAGGAGCCCAATCTTACTGGAAGCACGTGACACCAGTCGCCTAATATGCGGTTTAAAGGTAAGCTTCTTATCAAAGACAACACCGAGAATCTCCTAGGTGAAAGACTCCTGAAGCAAAGTGTCATCTATCCTTAGATGTGGATGCTGCGGTAAAGGTGTCCGAGTCCGACTGAAAATCATAGACTTGGTTTTACTGGCATTCAGCTTCATACTCCAGGCCGAGCACCATGCACTAATGTGCGACAGATCCCTATTCAGAGACTCGGCAATATCATTACGCATGCTGGGGGCAGGTATCACTGCCATCAAGGGGGAATCGTCGGCATAGTGGATGTAGATGCTGAATATGCTAACGATGCAGGATTTGAAAACAAGTGAAATATCTACTGTCGCTGCTTCTGTCATACTGGCACCGTAATGACGAACGTTGCCCTGCTTGCTGCGTAGATTTTTTTTTTTTTTTTGTTCTGAATTATTCCATTAAGTCAATGGAATTGCTAAATGTATAGTTTCCCATTTAGAGGCTGCTTTCTCCCATGCATTTCCTACTGAATTATGCTCTTGCAGTCTTCCATGCACACACTGCGTATCAACGATGCTTGTCTGGTTTTCCACGAGTGGTAGCTGTCTGTGTCCACTGATCTATTCTTTACACTGCTTCAAATTGACGTGAGAAAATATCTTTGCTTTGCCAGTGATAGTGCAGAAATGAGAGCTCTTGCTGCGACCATGGGGAGCGACGTCGTGCGTGCAAGCTGGCAGAAATCGTGGAGTGTTGAATTTTCTTGTTTTCGATTATTGCGCGAGATACCCTCGCGCCAAATTTCTCAACCTAGCTCATGCAGTGAAGAGATTTAGCACGTATTTTTTTATGTCACAGCTCAACGTTTCGGCCGATTCTCTGGTCATTTGACATGAATATTTGCGAAGAACTAGTTCAATCGCTTTCTGTGTTCAGTTCCACAACCTTAGCGTGCTCCGTCCTTCAGCTCAATAATCACATTTTCATGGCCCGAATACCAACGAATGAAATACACTGAGCTTTCTCTATAGGTAGTTATTACAAATCTTACGACTAGCTTGAGCAGCATCAACTCATCTACTGAATGTGAAACGGCACATGGTGTCGAAAAATCAATTTTGTTCACTTCGCATTACAATATAATGTACTCTGAAAATGTTCCAAATGTAATTAAACTTTAAAATAAATACACTCTTGCTTACAACATAATTCTCCGAAGAAACGTAAAAGCTAGACGATTATGCCTAGTTTCTCAACACCAGGAGTTTCTAACTTCAGTTTTCTACGGACTCCCGTGAAAACTGCTTGAAACAGGCGGACCCCCTTACATTAAAATTGCTTTAACTTCGTAAAGTATGTACTGAATGAATACAGTATATTTTTGTGGATGTTTATTGCGTCAAGCGTAATTTCAATTAGCATTGTAGACTCAAAACATAGCAATGCACGCCAAGCATATAATTATCCGAGTGACATCACTGCCAATCGCATGCAGGAATTCTTCATGCATAACTCCTATGAATCTATTTTAACCTTGCCTCAAATAACTGTTTACATTGAATTAAGATAATCTTATTCTGCAATCATCGTTATTGAAATATTCGAACATTTTTTATGATGAAAACCGGGTCATAAAGAGGTAACTTTATCATAAGTAAACTTCCACAAAAGAAAAACATGTATTTAATAGGGGTGTACGGATATAATAGTTCAATGGAACATATTGTTTCCTTGTATTCCTTCAAATAAGTTATTAATGAGTATCATCAATACGATAACAGCAATAAACTATTGTTATAGAAGCTTGAAACGTCACGAACCAGTCAGAGATCCGTATAGGTTCATATGCACCCCCAGTGGAAAACACTACTCTATACATTTTGGAATTTTAAAGACTCTGATGAATTATTCTCACCTCAATATTACTGACAACAAAGTACATTAGGCTGGTCAACTAAATATATTGAGACCTCACACCATAAGTTACCTTAGGCTTACCGAAAGGAGCACATTAAAAAATTATATCGGCTTGTCGGTGATATTACTCATAACGAGCTTCCGCGCTACTTGCAATTCAGGGAAAAAATATCCTTCAAATATATGAAAGTAAGTCGTCTTCGCAATAAATTTGCAAATTGAGGGTTAAGGTATAGCAGAAGATAATATTGAGGAAGTCTTCGAATTCAAACTCTGAATTTTACAGCTTTAACGTTTTTTCATCACCATGGATATCCCTTTTCAACGTACAGAGCAGATGTAATACATTGTAGCGCTTGTTCTGTCGTGTTATAAAGCATGAATAGCGCAGTATCTTTTGACGTCTGCGCGCTCGATCACTCCAAAGACAAACAAACCAAGGAAGGTTGCGGCGGTATTGACTGGCCGGCGGAGTTGAGTTTTCAAGGCTTCTGCGACCGACCGGTTGAATCCGGTACGAGGCGGTGATTCTTGATCGATTGCGGCCGAAACTTCTCAAAAACTCAATCTAGTTCCGTACAATGGAGCTTCTAACACATAGAAAACGGTTGTAAGTGGCGAAATCGAAGCTTATGTCTCTAAGTATTCTGGCCTTGCAATTTTAGTTTAGCCTGACTTTGAAAATCCAAACAATATTGCTTCCAGCTTTTTATTTATTCATGTCTTGGAAATGCTGCGAAAAGCATCAAACAAAAATAAAAAGAGGTATGACGGAAGTACGATCATTTTCAATAATTACTAAGTTTTATACGTAGAATAAGTATTCACTTTTACAATCATACTGAATCCATACATTTTTTTTAAATATTGCTTAGTTTGACATAACTTTTTGCGTGTAACTATAGTGCGTAGGAAAAATTAAAAAGGTGTGTTGCCTTGGAATATTAGCAATAAATACTAATTTTAAGCATTTGTAATAATGGTAAGACCTGTAGGAAAAACCTGAAAGAGCTCATTTAAGGAAATTTACCGATAGGGATCAGCGCCGAGTTGCTGGGGAGATGGTTAGAGCACTTCATTCTACGAACAAATGACTTTTTGGCGCAGCTGGAGTTCCACAAATGGGAAATACTTCCAGGCGTAAGGCGCTTAGGAGCCTTGGAAACATAAAGAACCCGGCTAAAAACCGCCACAGGCAAAATTAGAGGGAAAAGCGTGTTCAACGGGCTGAAAAATATGTATGTTAAAATGAATTTCATGAATGTTGTTTCACCGATGAATGCCGCGCCACGCTGGACAGACCAGACGGATGTTCGTCTAGTTGGGTATCGAAAGGTCGCCCTACAAGAACCCGGATTCGCCGACAGTATGGCGGCGGAGATGTAATGTTCTGCGCTGGAATCAAAGGAAATTAGATTATTAAACTGTTAGGGTGCCAAAAGAGGTAAAATAGATTGCAAGGGATACTGCCAGCTTCTTGAGAAATTCTCCTTTCCCTGGTTGGAAAAACAAACTTTGTTGGACAGAAAATCCTTAGTATTTCAGCAGGATAATGCACAAGCGCACAAGTCCCGTTATACAAAGAGTTGGTTCTTGGATCACGGCTCTAAAAAACGCAGTCTAGTAGTTTGGTTCCCAGCAGTCCTGATCTAAACCCCATTGAAAATATATGGGCTATCACCACACGGAACTATAATGCTGATGGAAAGCAATAGAACAACCTGGATGCTGTTTGAAATGCAATTGAGGGTGCCTGTGGGTCGATCAAGCCTTGGGAAGTGTTAAATCGACTTTATCTGTCGAAAAGGCTCTCCTGAAGAATTATTTGTTCATTTTGATTATGACCCGCGAATAAAATGAGGAAGTGATAATGTTTTCGTTGGAGTTTAAATCCTTATGAAAGTCGTTTTATAATTTGAGTTACAAATTTATAACAAATTTAAATGTTAAAACGAAGATGAATATTGAAGTCATATTCTAGAAAACGTTTCGGAGAGAGCATCATCAGTTCTCTAACCACATGAAGAAGCATAAGAAAAATATTTTAGTTCAAATGAATCAGCTGAGAAAAAGGTACGCTGTTGGTCAAAAAAACTAAAAGCCTGTCTATTTACTGATTTCAAAGGATATGAGCTACTGTTGGTATTGAAAACCGCTCTGATTTTGCGTATAGAAAGTTATTCTAAAATGCGTAAATCTAAATTGTTATTTGCAGTTCTTAAAATGCTAAAATTATCCATGGTCATACGAGCACTGCACTGCTTGGCATAGAGGCGCACTAAAGAATGAGGTGGGTTGCGTAATACATTTCCATCACGGAAGCTCCTCCCACGATGCTCTGCAACTCTGGCGAAAAGACAGCGTGACATCATACCGACGGACGCGCATGGGCACTACCCACAAATAAATTTGTATACTAGAAAAGTCAGAAGCAACTTGGGAGGAGAATCCTTGTACCGAAATAAAGAAGAAATTGTAAAATTGGTAACTAATATCGGACATAGCTTAATACTTAAGACAATATTAAGATAGGAGTGATTTAAGGTCGATTTGTAATTTTCCTGCAGGGTGCCCAAAATACGGCAATGATCAATAAAATGGACGGAGGGGGTTGTCGTTGTGAGCTACAGCTGTTGTGTATTCATCGGGGGAAATCGTAGAATTTAGCCATTCACAACGATATTTACCTACGCCAAGGAGATTATATTTTTGTCGGGCTTGTCTGTCTGTTTTTCTGTCTGTTTGCCTGTCTGTCTTTCTCTCTGTAACCAAGATAACTCAAAAAGGTATATCCGGATTTTGACAAATTTACAGGGATTGTTAGGTATGTTAGGAGGAACAGATGATTAACTTTTGGTGAAGATCCGTCCATCCGTTTGTTTGTTTGTCTGCCTATTTTTTTTTTTTTAATGCTATAACTCAAAAAGTTATGGATGAATTTTTATGAGATTTACATGAGTTGTTAGGTAGCTATATCACGAAGAGTAAATGACCAAATTTTAGTGGTGATCTGTTTGCTTGTTGCTGTTTGATTTTATGCCTTGTTAGCGAATTAACTCAGAAAGCTTTGAATGGATCTCATTAAACATACAGGAGTTGTTTAAAATGTTAAAAGATATAAATGATTAAATTTTGGTGGAAATCGGTTGGTTCGTTCGTATGTTTGACTTATGTTTGTCATAATGTTTGTTATCAGCATAACTCAAAAAGTTATTAACGGATCTTCAAAAAAAATCAGAAACTGTTAATACAACCAAAATGCACAACTGATTAGATTTTAGAGTTGATTAAAGAAAATCAAGGTTCCAGTGCATATTCAAAGTTTTCATTACCGTTGCCTTACTTGGTCGAGGAATGCGCTCCTGGAGTACTCTAGTCAGCCCTGTGACCCTGATAGAGTAGTGTACAATTTCAGTGCAATACCAGTAACTTCCTGTACAAAATTTCTTTTAGCATTTAGTTTAGATTTCTGCTTACCAATTTTTAAACTTGGCTTTTATGAATACTTTCCAGCTTTTGAAAACCTAGCCTTTAACTTTGACAACCTTGAATGTACGAACCGTCCCCAGTTTTTATACAGACTACAAATATTAGCTTATATGTATGTATTTTTATGACTTTAAAGCGCACAAGGCTTTCTCTTCCGTCTTTGAAAAAGTGGACTTTACATTGTTAAGATCTCTCTCTCGAAACGATAAATTGCTAAACTGCAAAGCAGCCAAAGGCCGAGGAGTGGTAACAGGAGCCAGTATAGGAGTAGCATTTTATCCATTGCTTCCGATAGATCAAAATTTTAAAAAGTTAAAGATAGCTTAAAATACGATTTTGAAGCAGAGGATGCGCTTCATAACTATTACTACTAATATCAATAATGCGCAGAAGTTAACTATGGTTTCTTTCGACATTGACAACCTATTTAGCACTATTTCATTGAGAGAGACTATAGATATCTGTCTTAGTAAATTGTATCCAGATGCGATAGAATGTTTATTAATTATGACTCGCAATATTTTCAAATGTATCCTTGAATTATCCGTAATGAATTCATTTTCTATATATTTTCACAGTAATTTTACAGAGAGACGGAGTTATTAGGTATGGGCTTGCCCCTCGGGCCAACTTTTGCAAGTATCTTCATGTGCTTTCACGAAACACAGTGGTTATCTGATTGCCCTGCCGATTTTATGCCAGTGTAATACAACCGATATGAAGATGATACATTTTAACTTTCCCTTCATCCAGATGATGCAAATCTGTTTTTAAATTAATCGAATAGTAAGCATAACTGTATACATTTCACGATAGAAAGAGAATCTAACGACAGCATTCCATTTTTACACCGTCTGGTGGCAAAATGAGGCAATGTCTTCCACACCTCAATTTATCGAAAACCTAGTTTCACAGGCCTTAACTGGTACCAGTTTTTCCAGCTTTTCCACTCTCCGCTTCAAATTGAATAAAATTAGAGCATTACTGTCTCGAGCATACCGGCTGTCATCAACTTTTGAGAAACTCCACTCCGAACTTTGCTCTTTGCGTTTATTTTTTTCTAACAGTGGTTTTCCGTTAAACCTAATTCAGTCTCAAATCAATAAATTTTTATTAAAACAGTACACAGCTGTAGCTCACAACGACAACGCCCTCCGTCTTCTTTATTGTTCATTGCGGTATTTTGGACACCCTGCAGAAAAATTACAAATTGAACGTAATTCCCTCTTTTCTCAATATGTTCTAAGTATCAACCTATGTCCGATATTAGTTACCAATTTTATAATTTCCACTTTATTTCGGATTCTCTTCCCAAGTTGCTACTGTCTTCTCTAGTATACAAATTTAGTTGTAGGCAGTGCGAATGCGCGTCCGTCGGTATGACGTCACACTGTCATTTCGCCAGAGTTGCAGAGCATCATGGGAGAGCTTCCGTACTCGAAGTGTATTAGGCAACCCACCTCATTCCTTAGTGCTCCTCCATGCAGAGCTGTGCAGTGCTAGTATGACTATGGATAATTTTAGCATTTTAAGAACTGCAAATAGCAAGTTAGATTTATGCATTTTATAATCGCTTTTTATACACAAACTCAAACTGGTTTTAATACCAACAGTAGCTCTTATCTTTTGAAATTAGTAAATATATAGGCTTTTAGTTTTTCAACCATGAAGGTACCTTTGTCTTAGCTGAACCATTGTCTTAGCTGAACCACTAATTATTCTTATACTTCTTCATTTGTTTTCAAAACTGATGATGGAGCAAGTCTCCGAACAGTTTTATAGAATATGACTTCAATTTTAATTTTCGTTTTTGCCTATAAATTTTTAAGATTCAAGTCTATATATTAACATATAAATATATTTGTAAATATACATACTTGTCTGTCCACCCAAAAAGTTGCCGAAGGAGTTGAGCAATTTTTATAATTTCATAATTTTTTGTAAGGAGTTTGGTGGGTTGACCTAGATGTGACCCATGCCAAAAAACTGGCCCTAGTTGGCCATCAATAATGACGGCGTTGAACTTTCTCTACCGTGGAGAATTTGTCTCTACCGCGGCAAATCGTCTTACGCAACGAGGCGCTCTATTTTCCCTAAGCTAGTATTAAGAGAGCTATATCAGGAGCGTAGCGCGCTAACCTTGTTGGACACAGCATCTATATGAGAAGGTAGGATTAGCTGGCTACAAAAAAAATATGACTTCCTTGAACTTGCTCCACCACGGGTGATTGTCTTACGTCACGAGGCGTTCTAGTTCTATGTTTGTTAAATAAAAGCGTTTGAAGCAGCAATAAACATTTTTTTTTTACCTCTGCATGAGCAAGCCGGGAACCAGAAAACACAGGTTTTTTCTAATTTTTCTAAAAACAGAATTATTAAAGCGAATATTGCTATGTATATCACCTAATAGCGAGGTGAATACCTTGATAATACTAATTTCATCAAAATTTCGGCAGTAAAGTTTGAAAAAACATATTTTTTATCGCAATAATACTATTTGCATTATCAAGCCTCACCCACTGCAATTAATCGTGGCGTAATATCTGCAAGCAGTTGAAAATTCTCTGTAGTACTACTTTGTTAACTGTGTTGACTATTATGTGTTTGTTATTGACTTGCCCTTCATTTGTTCGAGGCGATTGTAGGCGCCGTTGCGCTACATTGTAGGCCACAAACTGTACACGTCCCGTATGGGCAATGCTTGAAGCTGAAGGTGTAGCTACTGAGCAGATAGCTTAATTTGTTATATTTATTGAGCCACACGGTGCCCAGTCAATGTCGATTTCATTAATTTAATTTTTTTTCTCTGCAATGATTTTAGTGTCATTCTGAAATGCGGCAAAGAAAATATTGAGATGATGCATACATCTAAACATCCTAACTAAATAAATTTAGTTGGGTAAAAGACTAGGGGTAATTGGGGTATTTCTGCAAGAGTACTTGAAAGGTTAGACTAAAGAAGTACATATTTAGGTAAAATGAGGCAACTTAGGACGTTTTCCATGAATAACTTTTTTTCGCAAATGCATACTTTTCTAAATATGAGGTCACTATTTTTTCTAGTACTAATAACATTGCACGCTATTCTTTAAACGGTGCATAAGATAATGTTGAAGTATGATGTCAAGCATTGAATTTACTGCCCCCAACATCATAAGTGTCTTAGCAGCCGCCTCCGACGCTAATAGAAGTATACTGATGAAATTGAATTAATCTAATATCACGTACAAAATGTCAGAGAAATGACATTGTGATAGAGACAACCGCTGTAGCACCGATCATAATAATACACGGCATACTGTAATGCTGACAATCACGTATCAGCACTTGTCGCCAAAAATCCTATATCTATATAGAAACTTACTACCCATGTTGTGTTTGTCAAGAGCATGAAAGTATCCTGTGAAAAGGAACATAAATGTTCCATACGTATTTTATTGTGGAATTGTGTGCCTTAGGATTTCTTTCACAGGCGTATGTTTTGTCTTTGGTGCATAATTACAAAGAGATGTTGATTATGAAAATTTCCTGAGTATCAATTTCTTTGCTTTGTTTACTTACTGAAAAAGCCATAACATAGCCACCTTATTTCATGAGCAAAGAGGCAGGTACACTAACATCTATGTAAACAATTTACTCGCGTTATCAGCAGACATGGTTATTAACGATGCTATTGAAATATAAACAGCTTGTGTTCCTTTAGTATAGGCGTGTTCCATTGCTATAGTTTAACTTTTTATACCGTTAGTATCCTTAGATACTTTTAGGTAGATTCTGCTGTTCAGTGTGTACTTAACAGATACATATGAGTCCTTCACATGTGGTGTGAGTGACTCCTGACTGGGTCAGCAGCTCGAAAATATCCGGCTGGCCAACAAACAAAGCAAGTCATATTATCGCATGAATATAATTTTAATATATAATCCTTGAGAGTTAAGAGGCTAAGCAGCCAGTGACGCACACCGGAGGGCTTTACGTCGGATACGTAACCTCAATGTAGTCGCTGTAGAATCCCCCCTGCGACAAGCTGCAGTAAGGAGTGGCTCAATCCACAGCTATATAAAGCGCAGTCTTAAGATCAATTTCGACCGTCGTACTCGCAATTCCATCTCAGCATCTCTGTCATACTAGAAGGTCCGTGGCAGTAGTGGATTGAGTAGCTAACTTTGCACCCTCATCTCGCAGAACTTGCAGAACTTTAGGTTCTAGGAATGTGTTAAGCAGATGTTAGGTAGAGTCTGTTACTAGTAAGTAGTTCAGAATACTAATAGCAATTTTTTAATGTAATGAAGAGTTATAGGCAGTAATGGCGCTGCTTTAATTCGAAAGGAGAAACAAACCACCGTCATTCTGTTAACATTGTTAAGCTTAGTGTATTGTAAGGTAGTATAACAGCGTAGCGTTTGTAGGATTTTGAGTATGAAAAGTTATTTCACTATTAGTATTAGTTTTCTGTTGTGCAACATTGCGAATACGATGTCTATTACGAAAAATTGGCTTTCTTAATTGGTGTCCCTCTGACGCGTCTCTCCATTAACATGGAAGTTACTATTATATTCATTTAGTTTTTCGAATTGAGTGCAATGTGTTGATATTAGCCTTCTCAAGCTTCTCGCTGCTTTTACAAATAAATGTACCAAATTCTAATAAAAAAAAACATTGTTAACCCCAGGCGTTCCCCGAGCGAGGGCACACCGTGTAACCGGAAGGTCCCAATAGCGGACGTAACTTCTCCATTGTAATTTAAGCCTGGACGAAACACACTACGGTAAGGCCATAACGTATATCCAAATTATTACAAGATAGGGTTGAAAGGGGATGCAGTAGAAACGCACTGGTATCGAGCCCCTTAGGCTGGGAAAGCCCTGGAAGATTGCCTGATGCTACATATTGTTACGACTGAGCATATAGAGAAGATCAAAAGTGGTGTCCAATAAGTCATAACCTTAGTGTCAATGATTCCCAGTTACATTCAGATATCCGCCAGTTTATGCTTTATCACCATTACTGATTTGTGTATCTGCATGTAGCTCTGGAATATCAGTGTACAACTGTGCATGAACCAGACAAGTTAATCTCATAATAATCTGAGTTAGAATTGAATTCCAGGTTAGCGTTATGGGCGTGTCTCCAGCACCGCACCAGGGCAGGTCATAAGCAATTTGTTAACCTGACGATGAAATTACATTACGATAAACTTAGAATTTGAGAAATTTGAAACCGCGATGAGTTTCCAAGTCATGGATTTACCACACTATTAATTTATCATGTGTGATGCATTGAGTATGCGATGCATATACTCGGCGGTGAATTTATCACTGGACGAATTTATAGGCACCAAGTGAGCACCACCACCATCATGTTTCATGCAGGGGTACCAGTGGAAGCCGTTGGTAGCGGCCGTTATCGACGACCGTGTACACTGGCGAGTTACAATTATTTTGTTCCGTTTTGAATAAATAATCATCACTGAACGTTCTTAGTTCAACAACCAGCTCGCGCTGCACCATGCCTAGCTTACTTGCAGTATATATGCATTATCTTTTTATCCAGACACTCAGTGGACTGTTACTACTATAAGTGTTCGTGCAGTACAAACTCAACGCAATATGAATGAATTATAGGTTATTCTGTATGTATCATATGTAAACTACACCATTTCGGAGCACCTAATTTACCTTAAGAATTCATAGCAGCTTCCCGTGAAAAGTTTAGCACGCGAAATCAATTATATACCGTGCTAGAGTGAGTATAAAAACTTCTCTGATACGAAGTCGAACTTCTTAACTGTCTGTCTTTACTGTGGAAAACACAGCTGAGAAAAGCCTTGCAAACGCACAGGAGAACAATGCAAGAAGTACCATCGTATTTCTATGTCTTTATCGACACACAAGTGCTAATTCTTTGCTGACAGAGCAAATGCGTGATTCACAGGTGAAATGAGAATACTAGAAAAGATTAGACGGGGATTATGGCGGACAGACTGCGTAACGATAGACAGCGTTAAGCGGCGGACTTCAGTTGAGGCGGGGTGGGTTAAGATAGAAGCTACCTCAACTTGAACTAAAATACGTGAAAACATTAATTAAGCGTGAAATTTCCACGAGTCCTGCTAGATAAATAATTATACTAAACGTTTTATTACATTAGGATTCACCATCAGTGTGATCAAACGTCAGGATTGTAACATGTTACGAGCAAAAGTTAAATTTATCTAGTGAAACCGTATAAAAAGCATGAACTAACTAGCTAACACGGGTCGTTCAGCTCCAGCGTAAGTATATAAATGTAGAAGATTTCTAAAATGCGGGCGTCAGTAATGGATTGGGTTGCTCTAAACATAATACACTGCTCCTGCAACATTTTGTCACTATATTGGCACAATGTTCATGGGTGGAAGCTATTGAAGCTTCTGCTATAATATGGCCGATGCGAGGAGAAATAACTGGACAGCAATGCTCCCAATGTACTGGCGCTCGCAGCGGTCACACTTGCAGCTAAATATCGCTGACGAGCGCACTATCACTAGCAATACTTCTTTTCTATAAAAAATATAAACCGATTTACAAACAATTTTGGAGCTATATACATCAATTTCAATGAGGAAAGTATTTATCCTTTTAAGCGGTTGCTTTTTGCTTCAATTTTCTGTTGAGTTACCGACAAACGGCACTGAATGATTCAACAGCACAACAGGGAATTTGGGTTTCTTGTGGAATTCACTATTGGGAGAGAATTTTAGTTTTGGTCAAACAAATAGACGAGATATCATGCAACCTAAAATTCCGTTAAGAAGTCAGTCTCAAGATGAAATGTGCAAATGTGGATAATATTTCATATGGTATTAAGGAGTATGGTTGTTATTGAGTTAATGAAATTGAAAAAAATGTTGCTAAAGTAATTCGTTCTTACACTAGAAATACATCATACTTTTTAGAAGAGCAATTCAAATTTCATTATTTTCATTACTCTGTGTATAAATTACGGTCTTGGTTTCAATTGCAGCTTAACGGATCCCAAAGAAAAAAAATGATGCTAGATATAAGCTCAAAAAAATCATAAATGTTTTCCTCAGAAAACGACAACGTAAGGTAGACACAGAAAAGGACACAAATACTTAAAGACAGTAATAAATCAAGCATAACAGATGAAAACCATTGATAACAACTTACTCCTAAGCTCTACTTAAGAGGCAGCAGGAGCGAGCAGCGAACTCAGAGTTTTCCAGCCATCCACTTCCAAGGGAAATCTCAGGACCTGAGGCGGCAACGCTGCGGTTTTGCATAATAAACGAATGCTCACAATCAATTATCGACGCCATGACAATTCTGTGATCTAAAGCTACAGATTTGATGGCCCAACCGCACACGTTCAAGCCTACCTTCCTCTAGCCACTCCTGCAGCCCACCTCCACCCTCCCCCGGTCTGATCTGATGCAGGTCCCGGCAGCGAAGTTTTTTTCCTGAGCCTTTCAGCAAGTACAGTCTCACGGCAGCCAATGGCGTTGCAGGTCACAGGCCATAGTGGGAGGGGCGAAGGGCGATGGTTTGTGATGGTGTTGCACTCTATGTAGATTCACAATTTACGTGCTGTGAAATTTATTCTAATAATTAATAGGCATTAATTTCGGTGTGTGATGTACTTGAACTTCGTTTAAATGTGAGCAACATGTGAAAATTGCTCGTGTGTTAGCAGTTTATGTTGAGTCTCTGTGTAGTTTACGTACATGTTATAAGGAGTAAATGTCACCAAGCATATTGCGCTCAATGCCTAGCCAATAAGTGAATTGAATCACTCATACATTAAATGGATAGGCTTGTTTTAAGCTATGTTACACTAAGCCAGGTTCTATTAGTTCAATGGAGA
>LQNS02278070.1:24691766-24709850 GCA_001587735.2 Parhyale hawaiensis
GAAGTTACATACAGATATATCTCCGGAGTACTTGCGAAGTGTTCAATTATAACCGGTATCATTGGTAAATTCAAATTTGCATCTCAGAGTATCAAACAGCTTAATAATTCTTGCTTTCATGTGGTTTCCTCTTTCTATTAAATTTCCATGCTCTTTTTCCAATATATATTTAGATCTTTACGTGTGTTTTACTGATCCAGCTGCCGTATGAATCCCAATCGCTAAGTCTTTTAGTTAAGTAGGTTGGGGAATAGCTCGCCCCTTAGGGACATGTCTAACTCTCTCTATGTTTTCTTTCTATATTGTTTTCATAGGTACAATTTCTATCATGTGCTACTTTCCGGTGAACGATCAACTGGGTCATTCATTCGTTCGTAATCATTCATTTATTATATCTATATATCTCTCATTTCGATACCCCGTAACAGAGTTATTGTGCTAACAAGCAAAAATTAAAAAGAGTGACAAACGAACGAACGAACAAATGGATCATTACCAAAATTTAGCCATATACTCTTTGTTATATACCCAACAACTGATGTTAATTGCATCAAAATCCATCCATAACTTTTTGAGTTATAACATCAAGAAATATAAGGCAGACCAACAAACGGATGGGCATATCTTTACCAAAAGTTAATCATCTGTTCCTCCTAACAGACCTAACAATCCCTGTAAATTTCATTGCAATTGGTTCATAACTTTTTGAGTTATCTTGGTGAGAGACAGACAGACACACAGCCAAACACGACGAAAACATAACCTCCTTGGCGGAGGTAACTAGAGCACTCTGAGAGCGCATATCCCTGCCAAGCAAGGCAACGGTAGCAAAATATTCAGATTGGCTGCAAAATCATAACTTTCTTTGCATAAACTCCAAAATCTACTCATTTGTGCCTTTTGATAGTAATGACAACTTGTGCAATTTTCTTGAAGATCCGTTGATAACTTTTTGAGTTATACTGCTAACAAACGTTATGACCAACATGAGTCAAACATACAAATGAACAAACCTATCTGCACCAAAATTTAATCATTTATGTCTTTTAATATTACTAACAATCCCTATAAATTTCACAAAGATCCATTATTATTTTTTGAGTTATTGTGCTAACAAGCGTAAAATTAAAAACAGTGTCAAACGAACGAACAAACGGATTATTGCCAAAACTTTGGTCATTTGCTCCTTGTTATATGCCTAACTTCTCATGTTAATTTCATAAAAATCCATCCATAACTTTTTGAGTTATGGCAGTAAGAAAAATGAGGCAGAAAAACAAATAAATTGACATATCTTCGCCAAAAGTTAATCATCTGTTCCTCCTAACATACCTAACAATACCTCTAAATTTCGTCCAAATCGGTTCATAACTTCTTGAGTTATCTTAGTGACAGACTGGCAGACAGACAAACATCCAGACAGACAAACACGACAAAAACATAATCTCCTTGGTGGAGGTAAAGATAGGCTGTAAAAATTTCCTGACATTCCAAGCTTTTACTCCGGAAACATCCAAGATTGCTAACAATTTCCTTAGTTATGTAAAAATCGAAGATCTATAGCTGTTTATGTTTCTTACTGACACGAATCTATGCTTCTTTATAAGTTTATACTACCATAAAATTACAAACTGCGGCACCACAGAAGACACTCAGCAGAGTAACTCCACACACGTGAGGTGATGTGAGCAACGTCACCTGGACTTCTTCCGAAGACTCTCAAGGTAACTCAAGGTATAAAATTGCAAGGAAAAAGACCCCAGATTAAGAGTGCCCCAAAACACCAAACTGTAGGAACGAAATGACACTAAAGGTGCTACGTTATGGTCAGGAACAATTACGAGTATCTCTTTGTTTCTTTAGCGAAAGCCTATTGTTAATGCCACATTTAATTTGGGAAATATGCGTAATAGTTGCAGACTTGAGTTCAGATAGTGATAAAAATTCTAAACCCCAGGATACCAACAACAATCCCAAAGAAAGCAACCCTCTCTCAACTCAGCCGAGCACCGAGTTGTGGTGCCGATAGTAAAGTTGATAAATATATCTTATATATCTTACTTGATGGGGTGCGCCTACCCCAGATCAAAAGATTTCTATCGCACACCAAAATAAAGTGTGAATGAATAAATGTACTGTGAAAGAAAAGAACCCAAGTTTCTCATGACATATCTCCGCAGTGTTGCTCTGATGTCATACGACAATCTGTGAGGGTGAACAGACCTGACTTGTGCCCCTCTCTCCCGTTTAAAAGCAAGTTTATCAGCATCAGTACACAGGGCTATAGTCAAACCAGCGTAAGCAGTCCTTTGGGGGCTGGGCTAAATTGAACGCAGCAGTGCCAAATCTAATCTACTGACTAATGCACTTTCAGTATTCGAATATAAATATCATTTTATCTATTGAGACAAGTTATACCACGCGCTTTATTAATATCATTAAATCACACCAGACTGTTGACGTAGGAACGGAGAAACTCCATTAGGTTAACAAACCCCCACGCAACCAGCCCGGCGGGTGGAGAAAACAAAAGAATAATAAAAAAAGAAAAATCCGAGATCACAGAATAGCTCTGTGTACAGATCGTTTAAAGCAGCCAATACCCGCACCAGCAAAGACAGAGCCATCAAGACCATTCCAAACATCCACACACGATGGAAAAAACGAACGGGAATACTGGCCCGTACGGCATCGTAACGGTTCCAAGGCAAACTCATGAATAGCAGCAGTCCGCCGAGTATACCTCACCCGAACAAATGGATCCGGCTTAAGTGAGATTTGGTCAAGTTGCTTTGCGTTCTTAGACACGCCCATCGGGCTCCTTACGCTGGTTCGACTAAAGCAGCCCAGCCTGTTCCTATTGCGTTCCAAGTCTTGCGTAGCTGAAGCCCAAGCAAATCGAACTGTTTTCGATAGGTACGACGGAGCTGTCATGCCGCTCTGCAGCAGTCTGTTCCACAGTCATCGCCTCAGGCACACGAGTGCGACCTTGGTGAGGAAACAAACTTGAATTTCACGTTTTTCTCATCGAAAATTACAACGCTTGCATGGAGCTGTGCTGGTACGACAATTAGAGCTCGCTGGATGGCGTCGTACTGGTTAAGAGAACACGACGATGGAGACCGTTATGTACGCATTTATTTGTCCCTCAATATTCAGCTGTCTTTGTTCATTCCCTACCTTTCTGTCATTCTTGAAGTGGTTGCAAAATCCGTAATTATAGCCATTTTATATGCCATGGATACTGCTGGTTGACGCGGTACGTAGTCACCACGGTTGCCGGTCCTTTAAAACTTTGTGTATTGATTTCTCTTAAAATTTTGTGCAGCACGGAAAGGAAGATGGTAGAGCATTGATGAAGCGTACTTAGTAGCGTCTATGCATAATAGTATCAAGCATCATACTGACTTCTTTTATGTATCTTATAAAAAGATTGCCGCTACAGGCATGGACAATGGAGTGGCATTAGTATAAATTCTTTATAGATGCTTTCGAGTTCGAGGTACAGTAATGTAAAATAAACTTTGTCCTTTAACCATCTAAAACAATCAAGTTATATAGCCATTGTGAATTTTTTAGCCCGTTGTTTAAATTAGTTGTACTGTGAGCCCTTCATTCTCCATATGGCACAGTATGGAGTAAACGTTCCTTCATAAATAAAAGTACTTTCACCGTTTCAAAGTTGATAGTTACAAAGTAGCTTAGGGTTACTTTCGTGCATTTTTGGTGAACTGCAAAGCTAAACCTAAATCTCTCATGAGTGCTTTGAAGAAACAGCTAAAAACTCAACGTTCCCTTTACTTTTCTTCAGGGACACTCATGAAATAAGTAATACACACTGCCTCTTTGCGACAGGCATTTAAATTAAGAAGACACTTAAAATGGAGCAAAAAGCAAGCATATGTCACTACAGTCCACACCACCACCGCCACGCACGGCTGCCGAAACCAAACTGGTAAGGCCTCTACGTGTCCTACCTTGCTTGTCCATACGAGCTACGGCTCGCTTCGTGCTCGCCAGCTGAGAACTTCATTGACTGTATCCATACCCAACTAAACGCAGCGAGGTTAGGGTAGCATATTAACAGTAAAGTAGTGAGTACCTTTAGCTTTAGCTACGCTAACGACGTGATGCTTCGCTCTCCCCATCCTAGCGCGCTGTTGGCCAGAGCGAAGCGAATAAACTTTGTGCAGAGCATAGTAGGACCAGGAAAACTATCTTGCTCGGTCATAATCATTCTGTTCTCGATGGTTTACAGCTCTCCTATGTAAACAGCTTCTCATACCAGGGTCATATAATCACGTCCAGGATATGGAGAAAGAACCGTCAAAGCTCGATTAAGTGAGTAGTATGTTCATCCGGAAATTAGGACATTGTTCTGCAGAGGTCACAATGCCAGTTGCTCCAGAGATGTTACCCATTGTACTGTAGCTCGATTTAGCTCAACTTTGAAAAAATCCATCGAGCGCTTGCGTGTTGCTTATAACGACGTATTTCACTGACTTTTCAATGTGAACAGATCAACTATTGCGAGCCTAATACTTTTTTTTTAAAAAATAGACTGACCTTCTTAAAGCCACAACCAGGAAATACGCACTAAGTTTACAAATTAGGATTGGGAAATCAATAAAAGTCATCCCTGCAAACAGCTACAAATGATACAATTGGTGTCTGCGATAACAACACATGCTACTGTCAAACGGAGAGCAAGCAATGGGCGTAATGCGATCTAGGATGTAAGACCTCTGCGATCTCCTCTTTCGTTTGTAAGCTAGAGATAAGTTACGTTTCTCTATGGACCGCGTAGAGTTTCAGTCTGTACCTAATACAGATGATTCTTATCACCTCTGCCGGGCAGGTTATGTGTTTGTCGGATGGTGTCTATTTGTCCGTTTATCTCTTTCTGTCTGTCATCAGATAACTCACAAATGTTATGGACGAATTTTTATGAAATTAATTGAATATGCTAGGTGTGATTGGAGGAATAGATGATTAACTTTTGGTGATAATCTGACTCAATTATTATTTTTTTGCCCGCCTTCTATTTTCTAAGTAACATAACTGAAAATTTGTGAACGAATATTCATGAAATTTTCAAGAACTGTTAGAAATATTCAACGGCAGAAGTGACCAAATTTGGTGATGATCAGTTCGTACGTATGTGTGATTGAAAATATGTCTTTTCTTAGGGTTTGTCAGAATTCAAAAAATTATCAATTGATATTAAAGAAAATTGCAGAAATTGTAAATAATGTTAAGAGGCACCAATGACCAAGTATTAGTGATGATAAAAGGAAGTCCACTTTTCTGGACCAATTTGAATCTTTCTAACATTGTCTTGCTTGGAGGAGTTTTGCGATCTCAGAGTGTTTCTTTAATCAATATTATGACATTTTCCGACTATGTGGTTCTACTTTTGTAAGAATTTGTTGGTCTGTCAGCCGCCAAGGTAGTTCAAAAAGTTAAAATGAACGGATATTCATGATAATTACAGTGATTCATTTGGCATTTTATGATGAACAGATGCTCAAGTTTTAGAGATATGTTGTCCAACTGTTTGTTTGCATGTCTGTTTATTTCTTATCCCTTAATTTGAAAACTTCACAACGGATCTTCATCAAACTTCAGGAACTGCTAAAAATAAAACAAGAAAGAAGGGATCGAATTTTAGTGATGACATGCAGGTGTATTTGCTTGTTTGCCTGCTCGTCTCGCAGCCTGTCTTGTTGTGTCAGCAATAGAACTCAGAAGGTATAAACGGACTTTTGTGAAATTTACAGCAAAAATAGAAATGTTAGGAGAAATAAATGACCCAAATTGTATGATGAGATTCAAATTGGTTCTTCTGGCGTGTTTATCTCAGTTTTTGCCATTGTTGATTGGATCATAGACGGTGTTACGGCGGTTTGAAATAAGTGCTATATATGTATTTACACACAACGCCACAGTTTGGGAGAGGCGAGCGACCTCCCCTACATCATACAAATAATCAAAATAATGCAAATAATAATTGCTGAAATAGCCCAAATGAATAAATTGAATGAAAAATAAGCATCTTAAACCTATTACTTGTGAATTCTAACAAGGATGCTAAATGAAACACATAATAAGACATGAAATAATTCGTTGTAATATGAAGAGATTGACAGAAATTTGAGCAAGAAAAAAGTTGAGCAAATTGCGCATCATTGAAGTTTCGTAAAAATAAATTCTAAGATACTCATACATCTCACTCGGCAACAAGAAGTCGGATTAAGTGAGGGAATATAACGAAAAAATGTTTTTCAATTTGATCGCATAATTTTTAGAATATAAGTTATATAACGCACTCTCGCAAAGCTCAAGCATTTGGAAAAATAAAAGATTACCTCCGCCAAAGGGTTACGTTTTCGTCGTGTTTGTTTGTCTGTATGTGTGTCTGTCTGTCTGTCATCAAGATTACTCAAAAAGTTATGAAACGATTTGGATGAAATTTACAGGGATTGTTAGGTATGTTAGGAGAAACAGACGATTAACTTTTTGTGAAGATATGTCCATCCGTTTGTTTGTTTGTTTGTCTGCCTCATTTTTCTCGATACCATAACTCAAAAAGTTATTTTGTTTATTCGTTTGTTTGTCACTGTTTTTTTAATTTTGTGCTTGTTAGCACGATAACTCAAACAATAATGAATGGCTCTTTATGAAATTTATAGGGGTTGTTAGTAAAATTAAAAGACATAAATGATCAAATTTTGGTGCAAATCGATTTGTTCGTTTGTATATTTGACTCATGTTTGTCATTACTTTTTTTAACAGTATTACTCAAAACGTTATGAACGATCATCAAGAAAATTAAACGAGCTGTTATTAATATAAAAAGGCACAAATGAACAGATTTTGAAGTTTATACAAAGAAAATTGTAGTTTCAAAGCCAATTTGAATTTTTTGTTACCGTTGCCTCACTTGGCGGAGGTATGCGCTCTCAGAGTGCTCTAGCATTTGTAATGTTATGAATTAGGTAGCGAAACTAATTAAATGATGATTGAATGTCGATTGTTTATACATATTAAATGGGCGTTTATTCTCCTGTTTCGATGACGATTGGCCATCAATAAATAATACTGTTGATATTGATTATAAAGCTGGGAAAGCACATATATATATATATAAATATCACATATGTGCTGTAGCTACTGATGTAGGCAGGTGCGGTCCATGTCGTCGTGCAAAGCACACCTTGAAAGTGTGGAGTTCGTTACAAGCGCGCTGACGTGCACAAAGAAGCTTTTGTGCTTGGCAGTGCCTTTGACTGGCGTATCATTAAATCATACCAGACTAGCGACGTGAGAAAGGAGAAACTCCATGGGGTTAAGAAACCTCCACGCAACCAGCCCAGCGGGGGAAGAAAACAAAAGAATAAAAAAGAAGATCCAAGATCACAGAATAGCTCAGTGTACAGATCGTTCAAAGCTGAAAATACCCGCACCAGCAAAGACAGAGCCATCAAGACCATTCCAAACATCCAAACACGATGGGAAAAACGAACGGGAACACTGAGCCGTAAGGGATCGCAACGGTTCCAAGGCAAACTCATGAAGAGCACCAGTACGCCGAGTATACCTCACCCGAACAAATGGATCCGGAAGAAACTCAGACAGTGAATGACTGGGGCAATTATAGATTTTATGCAAAAAACAGACCCCACCAACTCTGCGACGATGCGGCAGATGACAAGGCACAACACCACTCAGCATGAACTCATATCGACGAACCACTTTGTCAAGCAAACACAGATGGCAATCGACAGCAGAACCCTAGACTACAGAGTAGTACTCCAGAAGAGGGAGGACAAAGCAATTAAAGCAGCGACGTGTCAAATCTACCGAGCCAAACACCTTCCAAGCACGCCTCATCAAACCAATTTTCTGCGATGAACGTGAGACAACCGAACAAATGTGGGGTTCAAACGTTCACTTTGAATCAAAATTGACGCCCAAGATTACCATGTCATCAACCACAGGAAGTGATCCACTATCCAGCATGAGTGCAGGAAAAGGAGGTCCCACTGTACGCGACCTGGACACTAGCATGGTCTTAGTCTTGCCCGCACTTAGCCTCATCCCCCACCTAGAACACCAGGAATCAATCATTCCTAAATCATGCTGAATAGATTATGAAACCTCTAATCTATCACTAGGCTTATCGCAAACAGCCAGCTAAATAACATCATCAGCGTAACCAACAAGTAAATTATTAACAAAATGAAACAAATCTACTGTATATACAATGAACAACAAAAGGCCCAGAACACCCGAAACCAAATCCAAAAACTCACTACTCTTCCCATCAACAACTGCACATTGACGTCTCTCAGATAAAAATTGACTAATTGCCACTAGAACTGAACCACCAATACCCATTGATTTCAGTTTATGGAGCAGTCCAAGGTGATTCACGCGATGAAAAGGAGCACTGAAGTCAAGCTGTACCAACCTAGCTTGCCTCATGACCCCTGTCAAGAGCCAGCTGCAACACATGAGAAATGTGAAGCAGAGCATCATAAGTTCCCAAGCTCTTACGAAATCCATACTGTGTTGGTGGAAGGACGCCCTACTTTTCAAGAAAACAACCCAATCTCGACGAAACCAGCCTCTCATAAACTTTCGACAAAACAGGTGTGATGGAGATGGGTCTTTAATCAGAGGTACGGGATGAAACCGAGCCCTTTGGAACACGCATCACATGGGCGACACGCCAGCACTCCGGAAAGGAGCCCAGCCGCAGCATACGACTTAATACGGAAGCAAGCGGGGTTGCGAACACACCAGCCACCTTCCGAAGAAAGAAAGGAAACATACCCGTTGGATCAGTGCCCCAAAGGGTTCCAGGTCAAGAAGAAAGCAGTACACTTCAGAGGATCTAAAAGCAAAACCGGATAATCTCAGCTCGGGATCATATGCTAAAGGAATGCGCACCCGGTCCCAGCTTTGCTTCCCATCAAAGTAGCGCAACAAAAGGTCCACCTTGGCAGCGGGTTCCGCAACAAGATCACCACCAGTACCAATTAAAGGAGGCGCTGAAAAGCTCACACCAAGCACAGCACTATTCAAGGTGGACCACCACGTATACAATTGGTCAATCGTGCCATGGGACAGAAAGAATGTCCCTCAGTCTACCGAAAGGTGCCATGTCGGCAAGACGGCGTAATTTAGGTTCCGTTCACTGAAAAGCGGGAATAGTTTCCGTGTAAGAGCAAGAAATGGCTTATTGATGTAAATCTTTACCCATTGCAAGACAGTTGTCTTTATTGGAGTAAAGGGGAAATAGTTTTTCATGTACTCATTCCTATTTATCGGGCTATTGTTAAGCCCTTGGAAAACCACTGAGTTTGTCATTTTGATTGATAAAATCGACAAATCCGCATAGCCCACGGAACTGAGTGTAACAGTGCGCAAAGCTCGTCGACGGCACATCTTGCTAAGCACTTTAACGGCATCGTAGCCGCAGCAGCTGTAAGGTGACGAACAAAAACTACATTAACGATTGGAGATGTAGTAAGTCTACTGTTGTATGTCACTTGAAGCGACTTCATCATTTACTTTGAATTTTATGTGGTTATAATTTTGAATTATAATTAAAACAGTGAATTATAAGATTATTTTAAAATCCTAAAATTGAATAAATAGAAAGAGTGATATCACACTCTGATATGATTGAAATTACTGCAGGGATAAAAAAATTACCATTTTAGCGAATGCCGCCTTCTCCTCCATACAGTAGGGCGGGCACGCCACAAGTATACTCACATGACGCGTCACGCATAGACACCGCTGCCTATATTTCTGCGCCCTCTGCGCAATGACAGCCAGCACCACATTGAGGCTGTGTGCATATCTTCCAACCTCTGTAATAGGAGTACTGCAGTCACTACTTATGAAAATTGAGAACTGAAGCCGCATCAAAGGACGTTATTACAGATGTTCAAAAATTTTTGTACTGATAAGTTGTTCATTGTATACGCATGCAGATGTTCAGGTTAATAGAATTTCTTGGAGTGCCCGACTTTTGTCTGGGTCCGATTTATATAGGTTCCAGGGTGGTTTAGGTTCCTGCGTAAATGCCCTTTGATTTTTGTTATTAGGTAGATTTGATCATGCCTCTGATTTCTCTGCAATTTAGACTCGTCGCGACCATCTTCCAGGTGAGACACCGTTATTACCTCCGCCAAGGAGGTTATGTTTTCATCGTGTCTGTCTTTCTCCAAGATAACTTAAAAATTTATGAACCGATTTGAACGAAATTTACAGGGATATTTAGGTGTGTTAGGAGAAACTGATGATCAGCTTTTGATGAAGATATGTGTCCATCCGTTTATTTGTTTTTCTGCTTCATAGCTCACGAAGTGAGTAAAATTAACATGAATAATTGTTAGGTATAAAACAAAGAGTAGATAACCAAATTTTGGTAATGATCCGTTTGTTTTTTCGTTCGTTTGTCACTGTTTTCAATTTTATGCTTGTTAGCACAATAACTCAAAAAACAACGAATGGATCTTTGTGAAATTTAAAGGGATGTTCAGTAACGTTAAGAGACATAGATGATCAAATTTTCGTGCAGATCGGTTTGTTCGTTTGTATGTTTGTCTTATGTTTGTCAAAACGTTTGTTAGCAGTATAACTCAAAAAGTTATTTACGGATCTTCAAGAAAATTGCACAAGCTGTAATAACTGTCAAAAGGAACAAATGATTTGATTTTTGAGTTTATAGAAAGAAAATTATGGTTTCAGAGCCAATTTGCATTTTTTGCTATCGTTGCCTCTCTTGGCGGAGGTATGTGCTCTCAGAGTGCTCTAGTTTGCCAAGTGTATGTCAAATTTAGGATTATTTCATTCAATGTCGGAGGTTGGCTGTCTTCCTAATGTTCGGTAGTGAGCAGTGTTGGTGCAGCGTTGGGATTTTGTATTCCATGTGTGTACTATAATTTCGTGCCCAAATTTATCCCAATTACCTGATATATTAATTGGAAATTCGAGCCGGCGAGTAGAATAGGGGAATATCGAATAAAAATATTAATGGAGCTGCCATACTCTACACCGCTAACACATGAGCTAATAAGGAAGCAATAGCTCAATTGTCAGCTCGTCATTACCACATCCATTTATGTCACATTACTTTCTCATAATATTTGATTTGTTAATTAATATTGTTAACTCAAAAAAATTATTATTCGGCGGCGCAACGGGCCCAACGTTCACATTTCTCTCACCCTAGCAGTAATTATATGGGAATATCGATAAATACGATGAGAAATAAAAAAAAAAACAGTACCTCATTCATCCATGATGTGAAACGTAATGTTTCACTTCATAGCGTATTCAGGAGGCTCTGCCAAAAAATACAATTCACGCTTTAGTGAATTAGCTCGCAACGCATGATTTGGCAATGATGTTAATGAATTACACCGAGTAACAGGCAGATAAAAAAATTACAAGAAAGGCACCTCCTGATCCATTGACAGATGTGGCCAGCATTTCTCGACAAACCAGGAAGGTCGTGAAGAATGTTACATTCCAAGCATAATAATATTGTTTCATTTTCAGTTTCGCTTTCACATGAAAAGGATTTACATATTTACCTAGGCAGATCTTAGTCTACCCCGCACTTATTTTATGATTTTTCTGGTAGTTACTTACCTTTTTCTTTTTTATTTGCACTTTACTTGGAGTTGGGATATGCTGACTTCGATGCTACCTCTAATATTCTAATTTCGTTTCGAGTTTCGTGACTTCTTTAGGAGCAATAAGTGTTGTCTGTGGCTAATTGGAAAAACTTTATCGGAAAACTTAATTACTCAGAATTACTACGTAGTAATTTATCATTTTTCCTAGGCAAAAAGAAAATATATGTTTGAAGCACAGTAGTGGCTGTTTACGGTGAGAGCAAAAACTTATTATGCTCTTCTGCTGTCAAAGCTCACTTTTTTTTTCTCTACTCCGGAGATTTAGGAAAAGAAGTAGGTTCACAAAGTTATTTTTTCCGTGTTCAAAATAAAGAACAACAATTATCAGCCCATGGTAACGGAAATATTGCTATATATGAATAAGGAACACTATTGATACTTGTGCAACACCGACGTTCCTCGCTCCACCTGACGTCACACGAGATGCGCAGAACCTTCTCACAATGGCCAAGTGATGCGTTAACCTGTTACGTAGTTCAACCATGGAGACAGCCATGAGAGAAAATAAAATCCACAGTAGGAGCCTATAGGGAGAATTGCACGCCTTATTAGCATTCTTCTGCCAATAATCACTGTAAGACTAGACTATTGTGCATGTTATGTATCGACTGTGGAGTATATTTTTGTTGAAAATTGCGTCACCAAAAGTTAGCCAGGCAGGCAAAAAAAAAATAATAGATGGCTGGCATGCCAGGCGGAAAAAGCCTCAGTTCCCTCCTTCAACTAAAGCTTATAGGTGCGGTCGGTAGGTTTACATTTGAAGTGATCAAGGTGTTATGCGTTTAATTTGTTAACGGACAGTTACCAGGAAGCCTGACTTTAACTGACTGACTGATTTATTATAAAAAGTCCAAAGTTCAGTTTTGAACTCATTTGGGTCGTTTCTTTTCATAATTTCAATACTAGTTAGTTATATGGGCTTTATAAATCCCCCCCCCCCCACACACAACTAGTGTGATCCAAATCCATTAAGGGACATAACGGGAGATCGATATAAGGCAACGCAAGCCGTTAACAGGGTAAATATGTTTTACTCGAGATGTTGTTTTACGTACACGAATGTATTACTGCCAGTGGTGCCTGAGTCGAAGATGGTCAGATCCGTCATTAACTAACTTATTACCGAGGGAAGTGAACAAGCTTGTCATCCATCCTCAGGAATACCGTGTCTGTGTATATAAATCTATGTATTCTGTTCACATTCTCTCTCGCTGCTGTAGTGATTCTGCAAGAGCTCTCTGTACCGACAATTTTAAGGTACAATTTTGGTGAATCTATGGTGTAAGGAAACTGAGTAACAGTGATGTTGTGTGCTAAGGCTATAGTCCTTCCTATGGGATGGCACTTGAGGCGAGGTCCTGACCGGAAAAATACAGATGCATGTAAACCGCGAGCTTGCCAACTGTTGCGACGCTTTCCCGCAACAAGGCGCATCAACAAACATTTTTGTACTAAACATACAGAGAGAGAGAAAAAAAAATGCCGATTCAGAATGTGGTTAATTCTGTGCTACTTGTATTTGACTTCCATACACCAATAATTTTTGTCGTAGATACTCATCTGACTGTAGTCGGGTAATTAAATTTCCCGTTCCCGATTGGTAGCAATGTATTTGAGTTGTTCTGAACCGAAAGACGAAATGTAGCAGCGTTCAGAGAGCAATACCAGACCTGTGAGTTAAGCCAGGCTGACATTTGCACGACTTTTGGCCACGATTTTGTCGTGGCAAGTCGTACCAGATTGGGACACGAACTGAGAGGCTTCCAAACTGTTCGCAACTAGTCCATACATAGTTCACGATGAGTTCACGAATAGTTCACGAATGCGTGCCCATCAGTGTCCACATTGACACGAACCGGGACGAGAGTTCATGCATAGTTTGGCTATGCTCTATTTTTACCTATTTTAGTAAAACATAGCTGATCTAAATTATCGGTTGCGCTTTATGCTGGCTTTATTAAAAAGATAAAGGAATCAGAATCGGTAATGGAGCCGGTCTCCTAGAAATACCGTTGGAAAAAATTGGAAGACGAAAGTCCGAGTACACAAGCTTGTTCCTGATGCCTGTAATACCTTAGCTTGAGTAAGGTGAACTTGCATGGTGGCAAATGCTTGGACCTATCTTTAAAATATCGTAATTTATTAAATGTCTCACACTGTCTACGGTGTGGTTTGAAACCATCTTTGTTACTCGTTAAAATGAGAAAAATGTTGCTGATGCCGATTTATAAAGATTTTTTTTTTTGTAGAGCCTTAGTTAGACCCTTCAGTTACAGAAATGGGAATCGGAATGGAACTAGAAAAGAATTATTGGAAAATTCGGAATCGGATCCAAGATGATCGAACTCCACAACCAGGATTTCGGAATAGAGGGACTAATTCAGTCTCCGAAACATTACTCGTTCCAACTTCAACTTCTTGGGCCAAAAATTTAAAACTTTGACTCATCTCACCTAACAATTTTCACCAGCTCTAAGTGCTGGCTCTAATAAATTTTCAACTACAGCTCCAAGCGCCTGTAATCGCCAACTCCAATTTTGCAACCCTGGCCACAACCCAACTTGAAAGTGTGCTGCTTTTAGCGCTTGGCTGTGGAACAATGGAATCTCATATGCTGCTGTTATTGCAGCTTATATGTACAATGCAACAATAATTACAAATACTTAGCAGGAATATGCATCTCCTAAACTGCTGGACTGTAGAACGCCAGCAATAGATGTCATCTTCAAGACTTCTGAAGCTCAGTAACGTGAAAGTGCTAAATAAATTAATCTTAGTTTAGTTTTTTTGCCCTTAAGTATTATTATTAGTACAAGAAGGTATGAGTGTCTCATGACTGGTAAATGATGTGTGCCTGTCGGGCAGTTCCATACCAGGATATTCATAATTCCGCTATGAACTGGAGCCGGCTGGCTACTGACACCGTCGTGTGGTACAAGTGGCCAGGCTCCAGCTCCTCACTGAATTACCGATATCCTAGTAAATGTGTGGCTCCTCCACTTCAGTAGTAACAAAACGCCATTGGTAACTGCAGCTTTGGTAGCAAAGGCAAAAGCAACGCAAAGTCTTGTAGGTTGTTTAGGGTAGAAATTACTCCTCAGAGGTGGGGGTTACTCAAAAACGATGAGTAAACCCAACTTAGGAAAAAAATCATATCTGCAACCCATGTGTTGCATCCGTTTTGCAACAGTTTGAGTAACGGATAATGAATATGAGTAATATATCTAACAATAATATTTCTCTCAGTGTACCACACAAATTATGTACCTATAATCTTTTAGATCTAGTAATCCATTTCTTTATGTTGAAGTATTCAGCACATAAACTTATGAGCTGTTAGCATATTTAGCACGATGAGCTCGTTTCTTGGCCTCTAATACCATAAGTGTTTGGTTGAACTTCCTAGTTAATTTAACTGAATATTTGCATTGGTATAGGTCACGGCCAATGCTGTAGTTAAACATTAAAGTTTCATGCTTAGTAGTTTTCTACTCTAATGATACTGTTGACACTTTGGTATTTATGTTGCCCTAATGGGTATTTTATCGCAAAAGGAAATGGAAAATCTACGGGAAGTTTTATGATGTGCCATAGATCGTGTAAGTCGGTGTTCGGGAAGTAATTTCTGACCGTGTACGGTGAAAGACGAGAGTTTGTTTATTGCATTGAGCGAAAACTAAAGAACTTATTTCGGATGGGAAGAGTTCAGGCTCTATTGAATCGCATGAGTCGTGCGGCTATTGTTAAAGAGATATTGCTGGCAGCGTGTAATTGCTCCTGACCTTGATAGCATATGCTGATGATAAATATCTTAGCTTTTCATACTGCGCAGCAATCTACTCTGTAAATATTAGCCGACTCTGAAATGATCGGCTAAAGAAAACACTAAGACCTTGTGTTGAGCAGCCACGCAAAATAATACATTTCTGTACGTGACAAAGTTTCTGATCAAAGAGTTGCATGCTCAATTACTGTTATTCGCTAGCATGAACTGTAGCTACAAATGCAGCTCGTATCAGTTGCGAGACTAAGTTCGTGTGCGCAACAATTAAAATGTCACCACGGAGAAACAATACCGCACGCTACTTTCTCGAAGCAGTGAATTTTAAAATAGCTAGTGCGAAATTTGGATACAGCGACAGCGTGGCGCGTCAGGCAGTCGCGTTGGGGATATCACAACGAGCGGTGTAGCGCATCCCTTCTGGAGTGATACTACGTGCAGCAGGTAAGTGACGAGGGTGTGCAGAGAGAAAGGCGTTCAATGGAATCGTTCCTGCTATCGATTTCACAAAAAAAGTGAGGAAGGAATAGAATGAGAAGCGCCCATTATGCTATCGTGACGATTAACCCATATCGAACTTGAGCACTCTTAGAGCACATACCTCCGTCAAGCAGGGTAGCGGTAACGAAAAATTCAAATCGGCTCTGAAACCATGTTTTTCTTTCTATCAACACAAAAATCTGATCACATGTCTGTAATTTTCTTGGAGATCCGTTTATAGCTTTTTGAATTATGCTGCTAAAAAACACAAACATTTTAGCAAACATAAGTCAAACACACAAACAGACTTACCGATCATCACCAAAATTTAATCTGTTAGGTCTTTCAACATTACTAACAATTCCTGAAAATTTCACAAGGATCCATATATTATTTTTTGAGGTATTGTGCTAACAAACATAAAATGAATCACATCGATAAACAAACGAACGGACAAACTTCATCACAGAAACTTGATCAATTACTCTCCGTAAGGAACCCAACAACTCATAAAAATTTCATGAATATCTGTCAATCACTTTTTAAGTTATGGCACTAGCAAAATGTATGTGGACAAACAATCAAACAAATAGACGGATCTTCATCAAACGTTCATCATCTGTTCCTCCCATCATACCAAACGACCCCTGTAAATTTTGTCAAAATCGGTCCATAACTTTTTGAGTTACAGTACCTAGACATAAGTATTTGCACAACTCTACTTTTTATGTATTTTAAAAGAATTAGGGACTGTTTTAGGATAATTAATACAGGAAGTTTATATAACATATACATAATAGAATATTTAAAACAGAACAGTCAAATGTGCACTTATAACAAGAAAATTTAACGCAAGTAAAAATAATGAGGGACAAAAGTATTTGACCAAAATAAATATGATGTTGAATCTTTGATATTTAATAGTATAATTTGAATAAATTAGTTTGAAAATTATTATTCTTGAACGTTCACAAAACGTTTCGAAACAAATGCAATGTAAACAAACCACAGCCGGCGCAACCATTACCTCTCTAGACCTCGTTGAAGTCGCGCACACCCTCACTACAATGCCCAAAGTTAAAGAAATCACTGAAGCTACTCGTAAACGGATAGTTCAACTTTGTAGTGAGTGATTAACATATAGAGTAATAGCAGGACGTGTCAATGTTCCTTTTCAACGGTTGGAGCAATAGTCCGCAAGCATCAAGTGACTGGGGCGGTCTCCAACCTGCCATGAGCTGGAGCTCCGCGTAAGATCATGGGTCGTCCTCGTCACTACGTGCTACGTAAGGTAACCAATGACCCCGTGACAACTCGTGCTGACCTTCAGAGTCAACTGGCGTCTCAGGGACTTCATGCCAACAAGAAAACTTTTGTTAGAGAATTGAACCGTAATGGCATTCATTGCTCCACTCCTCGCAAAACCCATCTTCTTACAGCAAAACATGTCAAGAGCCGCTTAACATTTGCCAAAGACCACCTGGACAAAGGAAATGACTTTTGGGAAGGGATTACATGGTGTGACGAAACTTAAATAGAACTTTTTGGCAGAAACGAAGCTCGGCATGATTTAGGAAACGTGGTACTGCCTATAACCCCAAGAACACCATCCCCACCGTGAAGCAGGGAGGGGGCAGCATCATGACGTGGGGTTGTTTTACTGCCCATGGTGTTGGGGATCTTCATATCATTGATGGCAAGATGAATAGTTGCATGTACATGGAGATATTAGAGAAGAACATGCTTCCAAGTGCCAAAAAATTCTACGGACGGCGCAGGTGGACCTTCCAACAAGACAACGACCCCAAGCATACTGTGAATTTAACGAAAGAATGGTTTCAAAAGAAGAAAATAAATGTTCTTCCATGGCTTAGCCAATCACCGGACCTTAATCCAATAGAAAATTTGTGGCATCTTTTTAGATCTGGTGTCCGCAAACGGTGTCCAAAAACCTTACTGTACTAGTGGACCCGTGCGTGAAGAATTCACGCAATAACCTATACGTTTGCGTAATGCCTATAGGCCGGTGCGGAATCTCCTCTTCTCTTATTTGCTTCTTAATTTTCTTCTGTTCTTCATTGATCCTTTATCGTGCTGGCATCC
>LQNS02278070.1:24729470-24757622 GCA_001587735.2 Parhyale hawaiensis
AAAAAAGCATAAAAACATCTGCGGACAACCTGACTGTCACCAAACACAGAATTCACCTTACGCAGGAGCCCAATCTTAGTGGAAGCACGTGACACCAACCTTCTAATATGCTGCTCAAAAGTGAGCTTCTGACAAATTGTAAATTCCTCGCAGGCAAAACTAGCAAATGTTGTATCATGAGAGACCCTTCCTTTGTCGCAGAAGTGCTGCAGGCCCAGAGCTCTGGAAGAGTGGAAAATGCCTGGACGTCAGGAGGAGGCATAGACTGTAAGTAAAAGTGTATGAAGCATCCGTTTATTCTATAGTAGTACCCCATTTCTGAATTTTGGAAAATAAACATTATTGATAACATTGTCACTACTTTCTTTTACTTGTTTACCGAAGAAAACTGTAATTTTTTAATGACAGTGACTAGCATAATATTTCTGTAATTTATTCTGGGCAATTTTCTAAGATACGTTCGCAGAAAAAATAGATTGAGTACAGTTAGATGTGAACAATTGCACAGTTTCTCTAGTTCATTGCGTGTTAAGGAAGTTAAAAAATGCACTTGTATTCATTTCATAATTGTCGGTGTCCGCGTGTCTCGGGCCACTTTCACTGGGGGTGCGCAGAAAACAGGAGTTGGGGAGTCTTATTTAAGAAGAACACCCTGTAGACCAGCGATTAGGTTAGGTGTACTGTGGAAATATTTCTCTGTTTGTTCTCTCTTTGGTTATTGGCGGCGACCCAACTGACGAAACCCAGCATCGTGACTCCATACACGTGAGGTGACGTGGGGAATGTCACCTGGACTTCGTCCAAAGACTCACAAGGTACGCAAGATAGGGAATCACTAGGCATGGCATTGGTCGCTGTTGCTGCATCATACAACGCATCTTGTGTCCGGCAGGGTCCCACGTGGCGGCTGGTGGCCAGAGCAGTAACAGACCATCTGGCAGCGGCAGCAGACCTTCCAGCGGTGGAAGTAGACCGTCCAGTGGTGGAAGTAGCTCATCTTCATCCAACACTGGCGGCAGCTCATCCACTAGTGGAGGCAGTAGTGGCGGTACCCCGCAAAGTGTTTCAAGGAGCGAGCTGCGTGCACTCTCTGAAGAACTGTTCCGCCTCGATACCAATTCAGTGGGCAGCATGGTGTCCATCAGCCCCCAAGGCAGAACTTCTTCTTCAAATACTGAGGACAGAGCTTCTAATAAGTATGTAGTAGTTCTAAATTTGCTGTCTGCGCTGCTATAAATACCATTAATGACTGAACTCAAGAAATACACATCCGATTCTGACATCAGCAATAAGAATGAGTATTTAAGCTTTCACAGCAAATACTTCTGTTTGGAGATTATTGGTTACCGCGTGTTGTATTCCAGGCTGTTCTGGGGTTGTTACCCTGGACATTAAGATCATGACCGCCAATTCGCTAATAACAACGCGAACTCTTTGTTCAACTGTATACTTTACTTATATATTGCACACTGTAGTAATGTCGGCTTTCTCTTGGTCTTAGTTGAATCACAGCTAGCTAGGCTGTTCTGCACTGAAAAATGCCACGTACTGAGAGTAAGCACAATATCTACTTTCTATGCCTATGCCCAAGGATTATGAGACTAACAGGTTAACCCACGGGGCGGGGCCAAGCTTTAGTGCATCATGGGAAATTGGCTCGTGACGTCATAAACCCTAGTAGGTTTATCTGTAGCTATTTTTACATTGATTCTTCATCATTTCATATGGGCCTCCAGAGTGTTTTACATGTCCTGCAATCTTTGTATAGTTTTAGAACAATATGCATCAAAGCATCTACTAACTTTTTTAGCTCTCTAATGGATAAAATTTTTGGAGAACGTTGGTTAAAAGGCTTGTAAAAGAGCATATGAATTCAACCGGCAAATGGCTGCATGTGACAGGAGCACTTTTAGAGCCTAGTTTATCGTCTTCAAAATGCAACAAATCAAGTGAGTTTTATCAAGAGTATTATGACATTCTAAAGATGGATTTATATGAGTGAATGCCGCAATGCTTTCGATTTATTTTCGTATTCTATCAATGATCTGCTATTCTCTATAATTCCAAACCGCTGCAACAAAGATTGGCTCAGATGCGATCGATTGAACTCCGAGATAGAAAAAGTTTTAAACAAGATATGTAAGAAAAACATTAAAGTACCAAAGAAACAATTTACTTTCTTTCCGGCGAACTAATATTAAAGCAAAAGTCTATATATAATACGCAGAAGCCATACAATTGCTCGGTAAAATTAAAATAAAAAACATCAGCTGCTATACGCTGCGCGCGTTACAGCAGTAGGGTGGCGTCCAACTCGCGTTAGTTAACTTGTAAAAAAATTACCTAACCGTATTCCACATACCTAAACTGTATTACGGAATGATGTTGTTGAAACTGGTGAATGTTGAAGCCATAATTTTTTCAAAGATGCTTTTTTTTACGATTGGGAGAGGCGGATATGTTAACGACGCGTACGTAGCGGCACAGCTTAGGGCAACAATTTACCGGCACTCTCAGACCGGGTGCGTGCCTGTTACGGAAAAAACAACCTAAATATAATCAAATTTTACCCTTCAGAGAGCTAGAAAAAAGTTCGTATGTGCTTTGATATATATTTTTATGCACTATAAAGATTGTAGGCACTCTGGAGACCAAGATGAAATGATGAAGAAACAATGCAAAATAGCTTCTGATACACATGCTAGGTTTCTATGACGTCACAAGCCCATTTCCCATGATGCAGTACAGCTTTGCCCCGCCCCGTGCGTTAACATGTTCGTTTCATAATCCTTTGCCTTTGCCCACTATGACCAACGTAAATTGTTTTGCTCAACTATAAGAGCTACTTTTTTTCTTGGGCAATGGTTATTTTGAATTTTTCTACCATTAGAGATCCATTGCAGACTCTTCTCGAGCGTGTCATCCAGAGCCCTGGGCGGGACCACCATAGCGGCGCTCTATGCTCTACTCGACAACTACGACGAGAGGGTGACGGTAGCTGAGCGGGACACCAGACAAGAGGAGGTCGAGCAGGAGACTTTCCTCACCGCTGTGATGAGCACCGCAGTGATGCAGCGAACCGAGCAGTTTTTGCGTAGTAAAGGTGACCTCGGCTTTATTTCGCCTTTCCTCTTCCTGCCCCACATTAGAATTCATGATTATCTGTGTTGCCAAATGAAATTTACCTTTTAGTGCTGGATTCTAGAAGAAAAAATGTTAAAGTTGCTTATTCAATAGAAAAAAATACCAAGGCAGTATTTTAATGGAAATATTAAGTTTCAAAGGGCATTTCAATGAAATTTTATCCTAAGGCAAGGATTTATGCTGCACATTCACATTTGTATAACTGTTTTCAAGGATAGAAAAGTTTACTGCTTTCATTGGTTGATAGGAACTCTCAGCCATAATTCAAAGTTTTGACAGCTCAATTTGTCTTCTATATATTGTGTGAGTACATCCGAGAACTTTGGTATAAGTGTTTTTTATTGCACTTTTTGCGTTAGTCATGCTCTTATAAATAATAGTTTTATTTTAGTGGTAGACGTTGCTAAAATTATCAGGCAAAACCAGGCATCACTCTTTCCAATGGGTGGTCTATATCCTACAAGATATTTCAGAGTGGTTATAATGTTAGGGCCTTCTGATAAATCAATGCTATGGTGATAAGTTGAACTCATGCTTTCGGTTTTTCATTTAAATAACATGCACTTTTAAACAGTGATATGATTGGTATCAGTACCTATATTGAACAGAAACTAAGTTAAGGTCTTTCAAAGTATTGAAGCCTTCTTGCATGCGATTATGGAAAATTGTTTAGGCTTCGTAAAGAATTGATTATACTTTAATTTTTTTCCGTTTTTAAAAAGTTGGTGGATTCGCACCTGCCATTGGGTGTACGTAGTAGTTTCTTCAGTTCTGTATCACGACTGTCGTTTTTTGTAAAAAAAATTCTGCAGCGCTAACATGATAACCAAGAGGGTGAATTCCATCGTAGTAGTAATACAAAATTTTGATTAGCGCATCAGGTACACACTGTCTATATAGCGCCGAACTATTCCTGTTGTGTAACACAGGCTCGTCGCCACTTGGGCGCAAAGTACGTCTCGTTTCAAATTATCAATGACTTTTGTCTCGGCTTTTCTGCCGGGAGGTCGCAGATTCTAAGTGGTTAGTGCGCTACTGACAGGAAAAAAAGCGCAAGTTGTGCATCTCCAACCCCCGGGTATGGCTGAACACTTTCGCTTAGCTACGCCGCGCAGGGGAAGGAAACGAAATACAAGAAGGTAGAAGTCTAGCCGGAATAGGTCGGCCACCTCGATCAGCAGCCCACCTCCCGAGCCAGAAGGGGAAGTATTGAGAACCTACCTAAATTTACAAAACTAACCTCGTCAGCAGAAACTGCGGCAAGCTGCAGCGGAGAAGGCACTAGAGGCCCTTGAGGTTGTGAGGCCCAAATATATTGTAGCAGGGAAGGGGCCCGCCAAAATACAGTATACCCCTGAGGGGATGGCGAATCCCACAACTGCAAAACATATACCTATATTAACACTCTATTACTTTCATAGGACCACACCCAGAGCTACACTAAATACAGTATGTTCAGTCCAAAGTTCTAATGGACGTGAATTGTAGGTTTTGAGTTTTTTTAATGCAATATGGGTCAATAAATCTCCAATTTTCTACATTATTTCAATGATAAACAATAAATAATAAAATGCCAAAAAAGGTTAAATATTCTGTGTTGATGCTGTTTTTCCTGCCTGATGATGAATTCAAATTTGTGATGCTAAATCAATAAAGATAGTTCTAAGTCTGGCATTAAAAATCCAAAATTGACAAACTGTAATGATGCGTTTTATAGTTTTTATTGGAGATAGGTTCACCAAACACGCGAAGACTTGTTGGGACGTGTGGGCATGTTCTGCGTACCGGTGAAGGGAGGGTCGGTAGGGGGTCGATGGTCCATCCTTGGCTCACCAGTGCTTTGAAGTCTTGGTAAAAGTTGAAGCAGCTGGGTAACGGGTTGTCGCTTTCGACAGTGTCAACAAATGGCATTCTTCAAATTCAACTATATGACCTAAAAATTCTATATTAGAACTCTCTATTTTTTTTTTTTCTTTCATAATTCACCGATTACGTAACGCACGCTCTGTATTTTTGTTTGGAAAGTTAGGACAGTTATATACTCAGAACACTTTGTTCAGTTGCAGTAAATCTCAGTCTTTCAAAAAAAATATTTAAAAATAGAGCAGTTATGTGGTTCAAGTCATTTTCATAAATATAGAACATTGATTTATTTCTAGCCGATTTTCATGGGGTGAAACATCGACCCAGTTCTCTAATCCAATTTCTCCAATTTTTCATAAAGATCGATGATTGGCTTATTCACTAATCCAACCTTTACAGCAATGTAGCATTGACTCACGTTTTAAATTTAATCTTCATAGGTACGGAGCATTATTAACTCCAGTTTCTTATTCTGTCTTCATGGAGAAATGAAGATCTACTCAACTCCAACACCCACTTGTCGGTGCCAGTTTACTTTACGCAATAAAAACTACTATGATGGACGCAGGTCACATCACGGGCTCGCTGAAGGACGTACTCAGGGAAATTTGGTTCACACCCTACCCTAGGCATCGCCGCACCCTCAGCTCCTCAGGCTTCGAACACGTGTTCGTCGGCGAGACGAAAAGCGGGGAGGTCTCGGGCTTCCACAACTGGCTCAACTTCTACAAGGAGGAAAACGAAGGAGACTTGGACTACTTTGGGCACATGAAGACCATTGATTTGGGAGACCACGTGAGTGTGTGATGGAAAGTATAGAATCTGAAATATTGTATTTTCTGAACCCCTTCGCTCTGAAAAGCAACTCGGTACTGTTTGTGCTAAACGCCAATTCATTAATTAATGAAGAAGAGAGACCCCAGGGAGGACGGTTTCCCCTTCACCGTCGCAACGTTGTGCCTTTCATTGCTTATGATTCTGCTTTGGAGCGTGGTAGATGAGAGGCTGTATCTTTGATGGAGTTTTTTTTATCATGTCGTGCCGTGCATAAGCTATTTCACATATTGTAGCAGTAGCAGCTGAAACTTAGCGCTGAGCACACCACCAAAGCATATTTAATTCCTATTGCAGCCAAAGCTTGAGCCTGAGGGTTCAACTAACTGCTAGTATCTAAGATGCAAAAAGCACTGAACATTTCCGGCGAAATCTTTTGATTGAACTATATTTTTTGGTGCTACTTAACTTTCAAGCAATTAAAAATTGGTACTCCGGCTCTTATTTGCTTGAAAGAAATTTTTGCTCTCGCAAATTCTTGACGCTACAGCATTGGTTACCGGTACGTTAATGAACTATCAAGCCCGCAGGTGTAGGCATAAGTTTGCAACAAAACCCGTAAGGGTAACAAGAACAATAAAAGGCTTTATTACGAAATTGTTGCCATCAGTTTTGACGGTTGGGTACTCGACGGTTTTACAGTTTCCGCTTCTACTGCACTGTTTTCGTGGCCAACAACAATAGAAATTAAACTGAAAGGAGGATGGTCAAGTCCGTTGGCATACAGCGCTACCATCCTCCTTCTTAAGTTTGAGTTGCTGAAATTTAAAGCCCAACTTTGGCAGCGACAGAATCACAGCTGCTGTGTACGCAAGAAATAAACATTCATAATAGAATTACGAAGTACAGTAGTTGTTATGGCATTCTATATTATATAGAAAATGGCGAATCGCATCAACGGGAGAGCACAAAAGCGAGTGATCTCCACAGTGACCGCAACCGCTGATATATGGTTTATCACACAACCTGTCTTCACAATAATTAACAAATAGTTTCAGATAAACTTTGCAGTGCTACCGTATTTCGAAGACACCAGAGCATTTTGTTAAGCTGCCAAGAACACTCAAATTCGTTCGTTCTGATATAATAGTAAAGAATATATCAAGCGATTAGCAGTGAAAGCTTTGGGTTCTGTGTTCGTGCCGAAATTATCTAAAATGATGGACTCCACCTCGACTTAATTTAATATCGGTTTATTTTCTAACCAAATGTTATATTTTCAACTGAATTAAATCATCGTGTTCATATTTGATTGGCTCTCGGTTACAATATCTTTCAATTCAAAATTCATGCTGCCATTTGTCAACACTATAAAAGTCCAGCAATTTTTCGATTTTAGCTCTCATACTGATACAAACTGTGATCTTCTTTGCAACAGGCTGAAATTATTCTGCTGAAGTTCAAGTGGCTCTCAGCTACAAAGGCTTTCGGTTCGATGTTCGTGGGCACGTCTCCAGAGCTGGACATGGCCCTCTTCACTGTATGTTTCTACGCCCGCCCCGGCCACAACTGCCCCGTGCAGCTGGGGGGCCACAGGTTCAACATCAAGACCTACTACCAGAGCTACCGGGGCAAGCGGTACGTGGGCACGGCCTTCCCCAATATCTAATGGTGCTGCCTACTCCTCCCACAGCCATTGAGGGAAACACTAAATAGATAGGACATTTTTGAAGACTGAGCAGACACACGATAGGTGCAACTTCACTTGCATGCGAAAGAGATACTAGTTAGGTGCAGCTTCCTTAACATCTGAGGTTACTGGAGACGTTTGACAGGTGTACAATCTCTGTCATCTGTCTTAATGGTAACTCCCGATTTTCTTTACACCTGAGGAGAGACTGAGTACATTCAGCCTCCATGACAGTTGAGCTGTCGCAAACTACTTTTCCCGCTCAGGTGCACTCCAACGCTTATACTGTAAAGAGATTGTAAGAAATATCTCTTCGGAACAGGCAGGAAGCTTTAGGATTACCAAATATTGGGTGGGAAACGAAGTCCTTGGCATTTTTTAATTGAATGTTTTGGTAAAGTATAATAAAAAATAACAACTAACTAATCACTAATACATATATTCTCCATTGCTATGTACAACTTTTCCAATTTTCAGCAAGGTTTCCAATGCCTTGTTGGTAAAAACTATCCGTGTTTGACGCGGAAAATGCGGCTAACCAGCCCTTCAATTCTGCTTCAGTATTAAACACAATTTCGCACGTAGCATTTGTTGATGCACAGGCACCATTTCTCGTTTCAAGTTTTTATTCTGTAAAGAAAGCGTTGCCAGTGTCCAATGTCCATGAGTTGAGCGCGGACGAACAAGCAAACCGGCGGAGACTGTGGCTCCGGGGATTTAAATGTTGCTGCCAGTTACAGCATGCGAAACCTATGATCCAAACTTCCCCCATCGAGTGAAAATGCTACTATAAAGCACGGTGGGAGCATTCTATTTTCTCTGCCAGTTCCATTGTCGTTTGACAACAATTTTCGTACAACACACGGTTTAATAGTTTCCTATCAATCTCAATTGGACGGCAAGAACAATGTGAGTCTTTGAGGTCGAAATTTTCACTTTAAAATTTGAAATACCAATAACGAGTGGTCCTTTTAGCTATAGCGCCCTCTCCATACACAGCTCATACACTCATACATATATCACGAGCAGCTTTTTGTGGCCTTAGAACCTTGGTTAAAAGAAAAAAAAAATGATGTCGAAAATGCTCATATTTCTCCACTAAACATTCTATCTGGCGAGCTGAATATCAGCAGAAGTTTCTTAGGAATACTCGAAAATAAGAAAAAAAAAAAATACTCCAAATGCTTTTATATATATTTTATTTGAAAAATAGATTCCTTAATAAAAAACATACTGTTTTCGAAAGTGTTAAAAAAACGGGAAGAACTTCGTCTCCAACCCAATATAAATATCATAAATTTGCACATGGTGCCAAATAAAGTGGACCGCCGTTCAGCAACTTTCACTGCCGTAAGCTCCTCAGCATCACCAGAAACGACGAGACACACTAGGCTGCTTCCTGTGCCAGAATTCCACCAGCTAAGTCGCTAGGGCAAATTTCAACTATTTGTATATTGCACGTTCGATTGGATCATCAGACTTACGGCAATTGCAGACAGGAACTTTAGCTTTGGCCATTTGAATGGCGTAGCAGGTGCAGCCCGATTGTCCTGAGCCGACAGACATCTCCATTTTACGGAGCAAGACCGAGAAGGTAATCGATTAAGAACCATGGCCTGAAACTTAAATCAATTTCAAATTGGGGCACCTGTATGAAGATTCAGACAACTTAAGCCTCAAAGGTTAATTTTCGCTGCCCAAATCGAACGCGCCCATAGTTCGACTACCACAGCTGAGATGACGACTAATTGCATTTCAGTTCTCAGTAGTTTTCGATAGCAAGAGAAGTCGGGAGCATTTAACTATGTATGTCAGTGAAACTGCAAATTGCGGGTACTTTTTTCCTAATAAGTTTTACATCCATAAAAAAGTAACCGCAGTATTGGGGTTCAAAACTCGCGGTAATATTGTGCCCTATGTTAAGACTAAGTCTTCACAATACCTGTAGTATAAACCATGTTATAGTAAATGTATGCAAGTATCAAAGTGTATTCAATGTGAAATATTCCCTTTGACGGCGAAGCCTGTGTGATTTTGCAAGCAGGGCGACGGAGTCGGATAGCTAAAGTCAGACTTCCCACTCCTTCTCCGACACTTGATAATCCATGGATTAATATAAAAAAACTACTTGTTATCTCCGCCAAGGAGGTTATATTTTTGCCGTGTGTGTCTGTCTGTACGTCTCTTTGTCTGTCACTAAGATTACTCAAAAAGTTATGGACGGATCTTTAGAAAATTTGCAGGTATTGTTAGGCATGTTAACAGTAACAGATGATTAACTTTTGGTGAAAATCCGTGCATCTGTCTGTCTGTTTGCTTGTCTCCCTGCCTATTTTTTTTCCTAAGGCCATAACTCGAAAAGTAATGGATGGATTTCCATGAAATTTATATGAGTTGTTATTTATAATACGAAGAGTTTATTACCAAATCTTTGCGATGTTTTATCCGTTTGTCGTTTGTTTGTCGCTATGGATGATTTTATGCTTGTTTGCACTATAACTTGAAAAGTTACGGATGGATCCTGATGAAATTTACAGGACTTGTTACTAATGTTAAAATAAGTAAATGATTGAATTTTGATGTTGATCGGTTTGTCTGTGTTTTTACTAATGTTTGTCATAATGTTTGGTAGCAGCATAATTCAGAAAGTTATGAACAAATCGTTATGAAATTTATAGGAATTGTTAATACAATCAAATGGCATACATAATTAGATTTTGTGGTTGATACGAAGAAAATCACGGTTTCAGAACCAGTTTGGATTTTCCGTTATCGTTGCTTAGCTTGGCGAAGGTATGCGCTCTCAGAGTGCTCTCTAGTTTACGTCTGCAAAGATATCTTTCATCAATTGTACAATTGAGGACTAAAGGTTTTGAAGAAATTCGTAAAACACTTTAAATTTTGTAAAGTAATTTCACAAAGTCGGAGTAGGGCAATAAATTCTGAGAATCAGTCTATGAGCAAGTGGGTTTTCGACTGACTTCTATTCAAATCTACCGATCCCGATTCCGGTTGTGCAACAAAGGTTGCCAAGACACCTTCTTCCTTCAGCAGGTTGCGGAAGAGTCATTCGTGTCACGAATCATGCTGCGTCTTAGAGCTGCTACAGCAAATCTTCACTCGGTTTCAAGATATTCTCGAGTACGCTCAGTTTGCGTTAGGTAATGCGATGTCATTTTACTTTTGCAGGGAATTTAGAGCTAGTTTGCTGAGTTGAAAGTTAGCTGGTGTATGGTAAGTTAAAATTGTGTTGTGCTATCCGAAGGATATCTAAGAGAACATTTTAAAATAAAATTTACTCTGGAAGTAGAGTAGAAGTGATTCGCCTCCAATTGCTGCCTGACCCTATTGGAAGAACCATCCACCAGCACCACACAGATGAGAGCTCTCCGTCGTAACCAGCCGCTGTTTGACGTCCATGAACATCCAGAAAATTCATTCGGCCACTGAAGGATATGGCACCCCACACCATGACGGAACAACTACCACTGTGCCGTCTACAAAATATTTTAGGGGGTAACTCTTTGTCGTGCCAAAACCAATGGGCGACAACAGGACCGTAAATGTAGGTTAAAGTAAGAAGCGGGCACGAAATATGTACACGGAGCGTTTTATTATGTTAGGATTTGTGTGTTGATTTATTTCATGTCCGCATTTTAATGAAGTAGATAATCGAAAAATAGACCAGGTTACAGATTTTGTTATTAAGTTTCTTTTTCATAGAGAATGATGACCAGGTTGCAGGAGTTGGCGAATGGGGGATCGTTATCCGTTGATCTGAATGCACTTCTTGCTTGAAAAACTTCTTGAAATCGAAATAATATACTTGCAGCTTCTAGAGTTAGATTTTATAACTTTTTCTTTCAAGTCCCGACGTAGTAATTTGCTAGATGATCAACTGACGAAGTGAGGATTTTTTACGAGCACTAGACGCAATTAATTCCCTAGCTACTGTCTGTCTTTGACGGAGCAATAGTTGCTTCATAGGACAAAATTTCAGTACTTTATAGAAACAGATACTATTTGAATTTGGAAGGCGGTAATATGGCTACATTGCATATAAGCTGACTGGAGTTGCATTCAATTTTATTGCAATATTTTACTCAAGATTTTACTTCTGCCTCTCACTATGGAAGACGCACATTTCAGAAGAAGGAGACTAGTAGATAGGGAATGTAGAGAAGGAAAGAGTTTACTGCAGTCGCAAGACAAGAACGCCTCGTGGCGTAAGACCATCTCCCGGGGTAGGGACAAATTCAACGCCGTCATTTTTGATGGCGCGCTAATTCTAGTTTTTTGGCATTGTTCACATCTAAGTCAGTGCACCTGACTCCCTATAAAAAATTTTGAACATTGCTCAACTGCTTCTGCCTCTTTTCGAGTGGAGTTACAGATTCAACACCGCCATTTTTGATGGCCAGCTAACTCAATATTTTTGCTATTTTCATACCTCAGATAACCCACCTAACTGCCTGAAAAAAATATATATTACTAACGTTAGCATAGCTCGTAACATCGTCTCAGGAAGGTTAAATGAGTTCGCTCATGACTAAAACTTATTAAAATTAGACGTTTCGGGACCTGATCTCATCATCGTGTATCTGAAACAGAGATAAATCGATCTTTATTCCTACTATATAAGCACAAATTCACAAAAGAAGAAAGTACTAATTAAAATGAATATCCGAAAATCTCTCGTGTATAAATTCCGTTGTGCACAATGTTCATCGAGCTAAGCAGTTGTCGTACGCTGCGCACGAGAGTATTTGAGCATATGGGCAGGAGCAGTCGTACTGGTAGCATGCTAGCATCGCCGTCATTTTCTTCCGTGCGCCTGTATAGTGAACAGTGCAATAATCCAGTGCAAAAGTCAAATTTTAAGATTTTATGTTCTTTTCATGACCCTTCTGACCTCAACATTTTAGAGTCCTTGTACAATTTGAAAGAAAAACCACCTTTTAATGAGAAAAAGTTCCCATCCCCTGTATATCGCAAAGCTCGATTTCACTTTCTTAGTCATTTTAATTATTTTTTTTCTTCCTTTTGTGAATTTGTACTTATATAGTAGGAATAAAGATTGATTTGTCTCTGTTCCAGATATACTGATGATGGGATTAGGTCCCGAAAAACGTCTAATTTTAATAAGTTTTAGCCATGAACCTTATATATATATTATTATAACTCACTTCATCTGCATCTTTTTGGGTGGCAGTGAACAAAATTCATCGCCGTCATTTTTTATGGCCAGCTAATCTTAGTTTTTTAGCATGGGTTACATCTAGGCCAACCCACCAGACTCCCTGCAAAAAATATGGAACATTGCTTAACTCCTTCTACCTGATTTTGGGAGGACAGACAAATATATATACATACTTAAATCTTGAACGAATACATTATCACTTCGTTCGCGGGTGATCACTAGAACGCTCCGTGGCGTAAGACCATCCCCCGTGATGGAGGCAAGTTCAACGCCGTCATTTTTTTTATGGCAAGCTCACTCTAGAGATTTGGCATTTTTCACATCTCAGTCAACCCACCCGACTGTCTGAAAAAGCTCATCTCCTGCCTCTTTTTGAGTGGAGTTGCATATTCAATGCCATCATTCTTGATGGCCTGCTAATTGAAGATTTTTGCAATTTTTCACATCATTCAACCCACTTGACTGCCTAAAAAATTTATTATTATTTTAACTCTACTCCTTTTGCCTCTTTTTGGGTGGACAGACAACACAGTTCATTGCCGTCATTATTGATGGCCACCTAATTCTAATTTTGTTTTACAATGCGCGCAAGTAAGTCAACCCACCTGACTCCGTCCGTAAAACCTTCAGTACGTCCGTTCATTTGTCTGCAAGTTACCCTTTTCAGTATTACATAACGGAAATCTTAATTTACAAGAAGCTCTGATTTTCGCTGGCAGCAAGTTCAATAATAGCTGTCTCCTTTCGCTCGCTCTGGAAGAAATTTTCAGTCAGTTTCGAAGCCAAAACTTGAAGTTCATTTTACACGTATCATACATACCGTACCGATTTTCATATCTTGTAATATTCACGTCGGTGGGGTCTCATAACGACCCATAATATGGGAAAATTCGAAGCCAGAATACAGAGCAAAACGAGCTGTTTTGAACTGCTTCATATTAAAGCATTTTTGAAGTGAAAGCGCATGTATGCTTAAATCACGTAAACTGGCAGCAAAATGCTTTCGGCGACATGAATAAATTATTGAAAAATGGGCTGAGTGTTGTATTTTGTGGGAAAGCTATCGTACATAAAATGCAAAGCAGCCACGGGCCCCGAAATAAAATTGAAATCATCAAATACACCGATGAAAAATGGATATGTTAAAAATGTGAAAGTCTAAACGATGTTATCTTCAGACGATGAGAAACAGAGGTTAGCGAAGGAGTGAGTATATAGAAGAAAAGCAACGAGAAAAGTACCTTCAAAGAATGAGATTGCTATATTTTTCATGATGTCTTTATGTCTCTATCATGATATTCAAGGGGGAAAATTTTGCTGAAAGAACTTCTGCGGGATCTACCGGTGATATAGTGTCTAGATATGGTGTGTAGGGTGACTAGGATGGACTTGCTACGACTTGGTATACACGCGGACCAACTGCGTACGAGTCGGAACACGGAAGCGTTTCACGTTCTTGGAACAGCTGTTTTTGTGAATATGCTAACGGTTAAATCTATTAAAACACAACGATTCCAAATATGTACAGTTGCGAACTGAAACTCAATAAAACTTCAAAGAGAGAGTCTAAATTGAGCGTGGAAGTTGATGGACTCTAGTTTTGATGGAACTTCCGTTGCAGTTGTGCGGTATTATGCAGTTCACCTATATTTTCTTCAGCTGAATTTCTTCATGACAGTTGAAAGTTCCCGCTAAGCGGAGGCCGAAACGCTTTCAGTTCCTATTGTCGCCAAATTGTAAACTTGATGCAGTCACAGGACGCGCTACTGAGAATTTCCTGTTGAACAATATTTGCTGGATAATGCTTGAATTTAAACATTTCACTCATAGGATAAGCAATTTTGTTTTGTAGGAAGATAATTTCATACCATTAACTCATGATGACAGCAATCACAACTTTCGTTGAAATCATAAACAGCAAGCTTGGAGATATAATGAAATTTTCATATTTAAATCAGTGCCGCAAACGAGAACATTTAAAAGATTTATCACAAATTCATTGTCGTCATATTTGACGACTGAGTGCTTTAATTTCAGAATATTCGGCACGGGCCAGAGGAGTAACAAGCTGAGGAGTGGTGTGAACTTCTTTACCACTTTTGTCAGCTGAGTAAGCTAATACAAAAGTAACTTAGTAAGGATAAAGACCAAACACAGGAAGTATAGCAGTCAAATAATTTTTTTGCCGGGGAGGTGGTGAGGTGAGCCCTCTCCATAGGGGAAAACACATAGAGCAGATACAAGAGGGTCGAAAATTGCTTATTTCATATCTAAAAATAATTTTATAACAACATCGTTATCTCATAATTACTAGGGGTGAATATGGAGCACATACTCTAGCTGCATCTGCAGTAGTGCCTATCTTCTACTCTGAAGCTCTGTCACTGCCAGACTGAGAGTGTTCTGGCAAACAAGTGTGTGGACGCTGACGGCTGCTGCACTGCCAGACTGAGTGTGCTCTGACAGTGGAACTGCCAGAATAATTTATTGGTAGGATTACAGTTCCACACCGGTACTCTGTCATTTTCATGATGCTGTACTGTAACGGCTGTATTAAAGTACCATTACAAGCCGTATCTGTACCTTTACAGTGCTGTAAGTGCTCTCTTACAGTGCCATATGTGTACCCTTACAGTGCCATATGAGTACCTTTCCAGTTTCAATTGGGTACCCCTACAGCAACATACTGTATGGGTATCCTTACAATGCCATATGTATCCTTATAGTGCCATGTGTGTCATTACCGTGTCATATACGTACCTTTACGTATGTACCATACAAGTGCAATAACAATGTACTAGTACTCTGGAGCCATGATCTTCGTACTAGCAAAGTAAGGCTTAGTTACCGTGCTGAACTAACCCTGAGCTAACGGTGCTGGACGGGTACAATGGCTGTATACCGATGATGCTTCAGTACCACAGGGGTACCATGGCAGCGTAGCAACAACACTACCACACTTCTACTATGATTCAGTAACAATGACCTAAAGAAACCTCGCGAGTACCATTAGGGTACAGTGGCTGTACTAGTAACATGGTAGCAACTGATGGCGTGGTAGTGCCATATTGGTGCCATGAGCTCTTGGTCATAATATAATTGCCTAACAACAGTACCATGACAGTGTAACAGCAGAGTAACAGTACGATACAAGAACAATGACAGGGTAGTAGCAGCAGCACAGCAGTAAGATATCAGTACCATGTCAGTGTAACAGTAGTGTGACAGCACGACACCAGGGCCATGACAGCATAACAGTGGAGTAACAGTACGATACAAGGATCATGACAGTGTAACAGCGGCGTGACAGTACAACACCAAAACCATAGCTAGGTAACAGTGATGTACCAGTGCAACACCAGTACCCTGACAGCATATCGCTGGTGTAACAGTATCCTGTCATTACCATGACTAGGTGCGACACCGACACCATTGTATAGTAGTTTGATGCCAGTACCATGAGAGCGTAACGATACGTAACACTAGCATGCAAGTACAGTGACAGTGTAAAGGTGATGTAACAGAACGATTCCAGTATCACGACAAAATAACAGTGGTACCATCGTTATCATTAACGGGACTCAGCAGTACCACGTCCGTACCATGAGAGCATTGTGTGACGCAACAGTAGTATTCAAGTACCATGATAGTATAAGAACAAAGCAGGATCAGTTCAGCTAATTAAAACCCTCCCTAAAACAGCGCAGTACCGAGGAGAAGCAAGCGTAGCAGCAACACTGAGATGACACACATTATAACAGTAAAACACAAAAGATTGACACTTAGACACACAGATACGTGTAGTGCACACTTATCGCATACATATATAATATATATATTTAGATATTCATTTAGATATAGAGGCTGCCTGAGACGGAGCGCTACAGTACGTAAAGTTATTTGGCTGCAGCAGGGGCGTGGGAGGAGAGCTATGAGGTGTGCAGATACGTTGTGTCCGGGTATGTTGTGTGCAGGTATGTGCTGTGCAGGTATGTTGTGTGCAGGTATGTTGTGTGCAGGTATGTTGAGTGCAGGTATGTTGTGTGCAGGTATGTGGTGTGCAGGTATGTTGTGTGCAGGTATGTTGTGTGCAGGTATGTGCTGTGCAGGTATGTTGTGTGCAGGTATGTTGTGTGCAGGTATGTGGTGTGCAGGTATGTGGTGTGCAGGTATGTGGTGTGCAGGTATGTGGTGTGCAGGTATGTTGTGTGCAGGTATGTTGTGTGCAGGTATGTGGTGTGCAGGTATGTTGAGTGCAGGTATGTTGTGTGCAGGTATGTTGTGTACAGGTATGTTGTGTGCAGGCATGTGCTGTGCAGGTATGTTGTGTGCAGGTATGTTGTGTGCAGGTATGTGGTGTGCAGGTATGTTGAGTGCAGGTATGTTGTGTGCAGGTATGTGCTGTGCAGGTATGTTGTGTGCAGGTATGTTGTGTGCAGGTATGTGGTGTGCAGGTATGTTGAGTGCAGGTATGTCGTTAGCAGGTATGTTGTGTGCAGATACGTTTTGTCCGGGTATGTTGTGTGCAGGTATGTGGTGTGCAGGTATGTTGTGTGCAGGTATGTGGTGTGCAGGTATGTTGAGTGCAGGTATGTTGTGTGCAGGTATGTGGTGTGCAGGTATGTGGTGTGCAGGTATGTGGTGTGCAGGTATGTGGTGTGCAGGTATGTGGTGTGCAGGTATGTGGTGTGCAGGTATGTTGAGTGCTGGTATGTCGTTAGCAGGTATGTTGTGTGCAGGTATGTTGTGTGCAGGCATGCTATGTGCAGGTATGTTGTGTGCAGGTATTTGGTGTGCAGGTATGTGATGTGCAGGTATGTTGTGTGCAGGCATGTGGTGTGCAGGTATGTGGAGTGCAGGTATGTGGTGTGGAGGTATGTGGTGTGCAGGTATATGGTGTGCAGGTATGTGGTGTGTAGGCATGTGGTGTGCAGGTAGCCTATGTGGTGTGCTGGCATGTGGTGAGCAAGTATGTGGTGCGTATTTTATGCCTATAATAGCTTATGATGAGCCAGTAGTGACACATTTGCATCATCTGGTGATACATAAGCTGTAACACATGCGTCTGTATCGTGGATGTGATAATGTGTAGATTTCTGACGCATTTACTTGTGTTGTGTGCTCTGTAGGCGGTGACGCAGTTATCTGCCATGCCCTCGTGTGTCATTAGTGACCCAGTTATCTGCACCATGCTGAGATGTGTCTTTAGTGATACATACAATGTGTCATATAAAATATGACACAGTCACAGTCAAAAGTGCCAAGAGCGCCACACCTCAATTGAGTCAAATGGTGCCATAAATAGTATGACACACGTGACTCAGATCGTGACGTGTGTGTATCATAACCCCTGACAACGTACACACGGGACGCTGCGTCACACGGCTCTATACACGCGATGCCGTGCGGACAATATTTTCACACAATACACAGAATACAAAGGGCAGCAGAAGCAACACAGAGCTAAACTATCATAATATCGTAACGGTTAGTAATATGACACACATAAATCAGCTAAATTTACCCATTAAGAAATTCCATATTTTGATTCTCTTGAATAAGACAGCTAAGAAAAGGTATTCTCAGATGGATGAGACAGAATAGAAAAGTTTCAATAAAAATCTCCTATTACCATTTCCGTGATTCGTTTCTCCATTTTCTGTTTCTCCTTCCTCTTCCTGTGTTCCTGTTCTGCTAGAGTGAGGGGCGGGTCTCGGGCCCCGAGGATGCATGCCACAGAGAAGCCATCCTCCGCCGCCAGTCTGCCAGCGGCCAGTCTGCCAATTATTCTACCAGACTCCCTACGGCCCCCCATGCTGTTGACTCTGTACAGCCCTCGACCTGTGAGGACGTCCTGGGGCTGTCGCTCGGCATCCCCCATTAGTATGGCACTCACTAAATCTCCACCGCTGCCCCCTAGGTACGTCGACCGCTTACCAAGGGGAGCCGAAAATCCAGAAGGCGCGGATGTGCCCAGAACGCCTTCTTCCAATGCTGAAGTCTCTTCCAGGGACCGCTGGAAGGCTTGCTTGACGGACAGCAGCGACTGACGAGGTAGCAAGAGCGGGGACGTCAGCCCCGGGATGCCGGCGTCGAGACCTCGGGAAGTTGTTGGAGGCGTTAGACTTGCTTGCTTCAGAAGGGACTGCCGAGGAACCACCAGCGGGGTGGTGACCACCGGAGCAACGGAGTCAAGCCCGCGAGACGCCGTGGGCGGCGTCAGCGCTGGAGCGGTTGAGGAGGTGATATTGGCGTTAGACAGATGGTAGGACAGTACAGGGCTGGTGAGGTGGTGCGTGCTAGCGCTGCCCGACAGCTGGTGCAGGGATACAGCTGACACTGCAGGGAGGGAGGCTTTCTGGACAACTTGGGGATTGTCGCCTGTAACGCCAGAATTGTTCTGACGCTCAGGCAATCCTGCAACATAGGGACAGAACTTACTACATGGAACTTGGGCAAGAGTTACACTAATAACGCGGGTACACTATCGCAAAACTTGCTCAGTCACGCACGTCACGTCTTCGTGACTACTACTCCTGTTGCTTGAATGTCCCGCTAAAACGATGAGTTATTGCAACTTCAAACTAAGACAGAAGTAGGGAGTATTCTCAGAGATTCACCATTGCTGCTTGTTGTAGCATAAGAACTGCAAGAAACGACTAATAGCTACATTAAATATTCTTTTCGGTGGCATAGCAATATCTAAGCAGAAGCCTAGGGCGCTGCAGCCCAATCGAATACAAAGATGCGTTGCAAGGCAACTTTTCCGTACGTGTGTCCATGCTTTAAGTAAGTAGCTGAAGCGAGGCACAACAGCTAGGACAGGCAGCAGCTCTTATCCCGAGCAACAGCAGCTATAATACGGAAAACAGTTTCAACAGGGGACATGGAATTACTTACGTTACTGTACAACCCCAAAGTTACAGTAGCAGTAGTGGCAGTAGTACTAGTACAGTAGAAGTAGTACTAATAGTAAGAGTAGTTAGTAGTACAGTGGAAGAAAATAGGTGAGTCAGCAGGTAGTTCCTCAAATGGCTAGCAATACCTAGCCACTGAGGTGGCAAAGGGCTTCACCGATGGACACAATTACGACAGTGCACAACAGTTCCAGGAGGATATCAGTACTGCATAGACATTAATTAGCACATGGAGGGACATCGGTTGTAACAGCTGGCAAGTGCTACAGAGGCAGATCAGGACTCCAAGAGAGAGTTAGCAGATCCTTTATAGAGGTAGGGATGACTTGCAAGGATAACGGTTAATTTCGCAGTTCGCTGAAGGGAAGTGAAAGTGGTGCTATAGCAGTGATGTGTTTCCGCATCACGCGAGTAATGTCTGTTCGGAATTCAGTATCTTTAGTCTCTTGCCGTATAGGTTGCGCTACGTTCCGTGTTGTGAGTCGACGAACGCACTCTAGTTTCTCTCTACTTAGTGAAGGCATTTTGTTTTCTCTCTACTTAGTGAAGGCATTTTGTTTCTAACAATAACTAGGGAGGTATAACACAGCTTAGCGCGGCCAACAGAAGTCAGGGTCGAGGAGACAGCTGCACTAAGGATATAAACAGTGCATCTTGAGACCAGCACAACGAGAGAGGGAGAACAGAATGCAACTGGTGCACGGAACTACTCTTGGGCCTCCAGCGCTCAGACTCTGGCAGAGCAGTTGGGGTGGGAGTCACAGTCTCTACAGCTCGGCGCCTAAATACATACCTCCATTATAGCTCACTTGCATTTTTTGCAGATTGAACAAGATTGTGACATCGCACTGGGTACACTCTGATGAGCAATACCTGATTGTCATGTTGCAATAAGATAAAATCTAATCATCATGTTGGAAAACGCATCTTACTGTCATAATGGAAAATGCAAAATCGGATTGTCAAGTTCCAATATGCAAAATCTGACTGTCATGTTGCACTAAGCAAAAGAAAAAAGACGCTGACAAGTTAAGACATCTTTTTTCCAGCTTTCCTTGTCTCAGCGACCATTGGCTGCGACCGATTTGTTGTAGGCTTTACGGTCAGCAGCCTTCCAGCCCTTACAGTTACTACGACCATAAGGATTTTTTTTTTCTGCGGGGCCGCAGGATCGCCTGTTTTCCCCACGTTTCTCGTAGTTTGAAACATATTAACTAGCAGTGGTGCAAGTTCCATTGAAAACTGTAAAGTAGAAAATAGGCCGGATTGCAGAAGCTGGCAAACGTATCTTAAACAGGGATAGTTGAAATTCCAACAATGAAGACATCGCGGGCTTAGTCTGATTTGTACAAGGATTAGCTCCTCCATACATCGAATCTGCTGCAAAGAAATCCTCGTTTCTTTGGCTTCCTGCAGTACGCTGAAGAAGAGCTTACGCTGTGCTCTGTTGATCAGGTACTCACTTTGGGCTTGAGTGCGAACTCAGAGCAGCTAGAGTTTGGATGTGAGAAAATTCAAAACAGAATATAAATCAGTATGCACGAGAATGCTTAGAGAAGCTATATTTAATGGATGGGGTTTCAACAATGGCAAAGCCTGAGGATGAGGAGCATTCGTGCATTCAAATGTATGATGTCCGTCTTCCATGATTTGATACCTGTCTAGTTCTAGTCTTCAGCGGAGCGTGACAGGATGGCCAAAGTCTGTGGACATTGTTTTATTGTAGATTATGAGGTTTTTATATTTTGCTCTGTCTGGTTTCTTTTCATATAATATGATTTTTGTTATTTAAAACACGCAAAGATTTTTTTTAATATATTTTGAGGTTTGAGTGAATGCAGCAAAGGTAGTTCTTGAAATGTCCAACTTCCCACCTAGTTTGAGATAGTTTTACTATTTCTATTCAAAATTTTTATTTCCACGTACTTGGTTTATGTACTTTGGATAAAGAACCCATACAGTATATCGATTACGAGAGAGTGAAAATTTCCTACCGAGATAACAGAAGCGCATCAACTAAGTAGGACCTGTATCGAAGGCTGTCTGTTGCTAACACTCACAAAAGCATCCATGAAAAGAGCGTTCCAACTCCGAACGGCTGTGACCCAAGCCCCATAAGAACATACTTTTTTTACCGACTCTCTGTCAGTTCTGGCTCCGACTGCAGTGCCAGGGGCAAGTGGATATCTGACTCTGACTCCTTGCTCCCACAATCATCACCATCCGTAACTCAGCAGTTAAGTAGCGCAGGAGTCTGGCTATTCCTACCGTCTCAGCTGGGGAACACAGAGCACTGGGCTGCTCAAATTTTCTACAAAGCCAAAGTTCCAGACTTGGCTAGAGTGTTGAGGTGATAGTACATAGCTCACTCATTACTGGAACTGCTGAATTAGCAAGTAGCCAGTCCAACATGGCGCTAAATTCATATGGTCCACTGATGGTAGCTACATGAGCATATGCAATTGATGACTGCTGATATTTTCAATGAAACTAGCCAACAAGCTTGACCTCACCATCAACAAGTCCAGCAAAAGTAGCTCAGGCAAACTTTGGCTTTTATTATATCTGCATCATTTGAAAACTACTTTATAGTTGCGTGCATGTACCACCTCTAGTTTATTTTTTTTACGTTTCAACAGTACAGATTAAACTTTACTGTTTCTAAAGTGTCGCATCTTAGAAAATCATTCTTTTTTACTTTGGTTCTGCCACTAGGACTACACTAACTCTCCTTGTTCGTTGGTAAGGGCGAGGGCGTTGGCATAATGCTTGCTCGTAAAGGAGGGCACTTGTGGCCCAGGTCAATCATACGAGTTAAAAGGGCCGTATAGGCTTGCGGCCTCCAGCCTTTTGTTACTCATTTTGTCGGCCCTTAGGTGGCCGCAATTTCACGCTGCTATTTATTCAGCTGGTGAAGTTGGAGGCAAGTGATTAAATTAATCCTACGGTGACAGAGCGAGTGAGGTTCATTTTTTTAAGTTCGAGAAATTACAAGGGTCACACACTACAGGGTAAATAAAATGTAAGTGGTGCAAGAGGGAATAAGTTTGTGCACGAGAACAGGATATCCCTTCTCAGCACGTACACCATACTGAGTGAGGGCCGATGATGCATCAGTTCTTACCTTGGTATCAGAGTACACCACGTTCAGGTAAAACATCAGTTCTCACTTTCATATCAAAACACACCACATACACGAAGGTGTAGCAGAATTCTCACCTTCGTATCAGAGCACTGTCTCCCTGCGAAGTAGAAGAAAAAAAAACATATTAGACAGGTATAGCTACATAGAAGAATTGTGAACACCGACATCCAGTGGCTGCTCATGGGTACTGGGGTAGACTGTTTGCGAAGTTCTATGTCAGGTTGTCTAACTTTATAATGAGCTAGAAGAAAATTTCTAAAGTCACTTTTCTGCAATGTCAATTCTCAGCCTCGAGTTCATCAGGCAGTTACCAATGTTCTGGTTCGGAACTGCGCAACACTCGCACTTTAGAAAACTCAAGATTTCTGAAGTACTAGACTCAGCCAGTTTCAACCACGACTCATCAAACGGACAGAACCGTGTAAACAAAAGGTGGTGCTGCACCTATTACCTCCGGAAATCGTGGGAATACCATAGAACCATTACTTTGCACATCATTAGAGTACTCAATGGAGCTTTCAAAAACTTAATTAAACAGATAGCCATCCTACCTCTGGCACATCCCGCTACACATTAACCAATGACCCGTGCAGCCATTAGATAGAAACGTATAATAATTACTTTAGGGAAATCCAGTTTCCGCCCCTCTTCGTCTTTGCTGTGTTCTCAGTCGTCAGTAAATGACGAAAGTATTGCTTAGCTGTAACCATACCCATGGCATTGATCATGGTGAGAAAATCTACAGGCCCAACCACGGTGCCGTGTGGTACTCAACTGAGTGCCCACTGTCATGAAGACACTCTGTTGTTGACGATTACACTTTAAGGCTACTTATAGAAATTCTCCAGCCAATTAAGAGATATTTTGACGAGTACCTATACGGGAAAGATTTATTTTTATTCCGGGGTCTACATTATCAGTTACCTTAGCAAAACCCAAGTATCTTACGTCCATACACTTCCCTCGACACAAGGACGATTACTGAATCATTATGTTCTATCAATTGTAAAGCAGTGGAATATTCATGTAGAAAACCATATGGTTTTGATGTGAGTAAGAAGACAGCTTCTCATCCGTACTTACCGCTTTCGCGGTCACATCTTTTCAAAATATGTTTTTTTTTTCTTTTTTGACCTCAGCAGCACAAATATTCTCATTCAGGTTAGTTTTAGTAATTGCGAAGAAGAGTGAATTTGTTTCACATATAATGTCTCTGGGTTTAAGCTGCTTTCTGATTTTTTGTCTATAGGCCTTTCGTGTTGATCGCATAAAATTCGTTTCATGTTTGGTTACTATGTATTTTTCTTGTCAGTCTAGAGCTCCAATGGTTGGTTGACCATTTATTCAATTCCTTACCCATATATGTGGCAATTTCCCTGTTGTGGTGGGTGCAAATCTGCTCATTAATATCGTTTTCGCTCTCTTCTCAGGGTATGTTTCCACGGATTGCAACTTCTGATACACTGGAGAAAGAAAGTTCTGTCATGGGAAAGTCCCGTTTCATATCTTGGTAAACTGCGATCATGTCATGGTTGCCATCATTTCCGTTCCATGTGCCCTCAAGCTGACCTTGTCTTTGTCTCGTTCTCCCAGCATTTTTGTAGTGGCCCATGTGGTGTGGCACTTATCTATCAGAATTAGCAGCACGCATGGTACCTTTGGAGAGAATTTCGCAACGTGAAAACTCCAGGCATTATCCGATGGGAAAGGTATCACGACATATTCACGGATGGAAGATCTCACATTCTTTACGACTTCATCAGCCACAGCCAAGGAGCTTATATCGGAGGAGGGAGCAGGTGTTCTGGAGCGTACACCTAAAATTCTGAAAAAAGAGTTTTTGGTGGTGTATTCTAGACTGGAAGGAGACAAGAAGGGTTGAGCTGCCACAGGGATGTCAGGTTCAGGGAAATTTCCCTGTTTTTTTTTAGAAACTTTAGGCCACTACAGCAAAGAAACATGTTAAATTTAGGTTTAGATATAATGCTGTCGTAATTCATTTAATAAGTTATATTAACAAAGAATAAATTAGCTAGAAGTAGCTAGTTTGCCTCAAATAAGTTAAATCTAGCACCCCTGAATTGGCGGTAGGACATCGCTGAGAGTGCCCTCTAAGGCTGTAAAACTCAAAACTCAATTAACGCTTCTCTGTAGCTGTTCAAAGAAAGAATGTACTCATTGCTATTTATGTATTTATTTTATTGAATAATCTTTAAGAAAAGTGCAGCTAAAGCCCATTTCAGCTCCTGGTAACTGCCAAGAAAATGGCGGAAGAAGCGGTAAGCCGCCGCCATCGGCGGAGTGGCTTTCCCACCAAAAACTCTAATAGCGCTTTAATGTAGCTGGTCAAAGTACAAAATACCCTCACAACAGATTATATGTTAATTTTATAGAATATAGTTCAGAAAACTTCAGCTTAAGCCGACGTTAGTTTACTCAATATGACCGTCGGGGGACTAATGGGGGACAGCCACTGACAAAAGGTAAGAGGCGGAATTTTCTATTCAAAAATAGAGATTTGCTCCCTCCTCCCCCTATAAGCTCCTTGGCCACAGCTGCCATAGATTTGATTGGATAGGCGACACTAGACGAACCAATAGGTTCATTCCCATAGAGACACCGGAACTTGCGCCCAGCCCTCTATGAGCTATTGCTATTTTGTCGGTAGGATATAGATGACTGAGGAAAAAAGAAGAAAAAAAGGGGGGAGAGAATCTAAGTCAAAGAGACGATCAAGCATGCACGCAAGCACGATCAATAGCCGCTGATATGCGGAGATTAGAGATGTCTATCTGTATAGTTGGAGCGGAGGGGAAAAGAAAATAGATTAAGGTGGCCGCGGAAGCTATGGCGGTTAAGAGTTTGCGACTCCTGGAGGAGGAGTTCTTAGCTGTGGAGGATGTCTCCCCCAATGTGTATCACGACAATTTTCCAATTTTTAATTGCGTTAACTGTCTCCGTACCGGTAACGGTAACGGAGTCTATTCCAAATGCTCACTATGAAATACGGAAAGAACTGCTGACATAAGGCTGTCCGTCGAGCTTTATGCTTGAGTTTTTGACCGTTGTTTCGCTGGCGATCGTTTACGTCTCTTTCAAAAGGTACGTAGTTGAAGCTATTAAAATACTTGAATGTTTTTATTAGTTGCCTCCTGAGTCGTCTTTGCTCGAGAATGATCAGGCCCAGTTCTTCTAGGTGACATTCATATGGCTTGTTTCGCAGCTGAGGCATCAATTTGGTTGCTCTGCGTCGGACTTTTTCCATGTTACCGATATCGTTGCACAGATTTGGCGACCAGAATTGAAAAGCAAATTCTAAGTGTGGCCGCACTAGCGCTCTGTAGAAGGGAATGATAATATCCTTGGACTCACATTCAAGATTCCTGGTGATAAATTCCAGTACTCTGCTTGCCATTTTCACACTCTTGTCAACTTACTGACTGTGTTGTAGTTTGTTTGTATGAATGTTAAGAACAAGATCATTGATGTAAATTATGAACAAAAGTGGGCCAAGCACGCTACCTTGTGGAACCCCTGATGATATCAGCGTCCAGTCGCTCGTCTCTTTTCCAAACTTCCCTCGCTGCAGCAAACCCGTAAGCCATGCCCGGATCCAACGCAAATAGTCTCTCAGGATGCCATGGACTTTAATTTTTTTTCATTAGCCGTTGATGGGGGACTTGGTGAAAAGCCTTTTGGAGGTTTAGGTACGGGAGGTCCACACTTATTTTTTCATCTTTATCTTTCTCATAATTCATAAGCCTGGAGTATCTCTTCGATTGGAAAAAGTTGCACCCTTTTTTTATCTAAAATCCTGTAATAACATACGTTCTTGGTGTTGAACCTTGAAACCACACGTTTCTTTCTATTTTCTTCTTCGGATTCTTCTTTCGCCTCTGAGATTGTTCTCCAGGGAGAGATGCTGCTGTGCGTCTCTTGTTTTTTTTTTTTTTTGCTGTGGGAGTTTCACTCTCCACTGTATTATTAGCATTCAAGGCATGGTGATTGTGTTGTTTTCCAGAACTCCTAAGGCAGTCAGTACAGTTCCATTTTGAATTCTTTTGTAGGCTATTTATAATTTCTACCGTGTCTACATGTTGCTCTTAGCATTTTTAGGACTGCATAGATACACACACATCCTGAACACAATTTTTATTTTGCTTTTGTATTTTCATCCTTGCACTTTTCACAGTCAATCTTAGTTCTCGTAAGAGCTTGTACTTACAGAGCAACCATGTCCACGAGTGCAAGTGGGGGCATGATATTTACCGTTCCGGTTAACTGCAATGAACAAGGCGTGGTAGAAATAATGTTTACTGAGATAACACATTTTTTCTTGCTGTTCCAAACAACATTATTGCTACCACACAAAACTTTTTGGTGGATCATATAACCACAAACGTATCTTAAGCACGGACCTTCCTTTGACCTGCAGATCTGCGTCAGATGTGAGCAAGTTGCCTGCCGTTGCTACGTCGCCCAACCTGCACATCGCAAGAGCGCAATGAGATCAACTCATGCAACGCAAGAGAGCAATGAGATCAACTTATACAACGCAAGAGCACAATGAGATCAACTTATACAAAACAAGAGAGCAATGAGATCAACTTATACAACCCAAGAGCACAATGAGATCAACTTATACAACGCAAGAGCGCAATGAGATCAACTTATACAACGCAAGAGCACAATGAGATCAACTTATACAACCCAAGAGCACAATGAGATCAACTTATACAACGCAAGAGCGCAATGAGATCAACATATACAACCCAAGAGCACAAAAAAATCAACTTATACAACAGAAGAGGACCATGAGATCAACTTATACAACCCAAGAGCACAATGAGATCAACTTATACATTACAAGAGCGCATTGAAATCAACTTATGCAACACAAGAGCACAATGAGATTAACTTATACAAAACAAGAGCACAATGAGATTAACTTATACAACCCAAGAGCACAATGAGATCAACTTATACAACCCAAGATCACAATAAGATCAACTTATACAACAGAAGAGCACCATGAGATCAACTTATACAACGCAAGAGCACAATGAGATACACTTATACAAAACAAGAGAGCAATGAGATCAACTTACGCAACACAAGAGCGCAATGAGATCAACTTATACAACCCAAGAACACAATGAGATCAACTAATAGCTACAACACAAGAGAGCAATGAGATCAACTTTTGCAACACCAGAGCGCAATCAGATCGATTTGCCCATCGCAAGAGCACAATGAGATCAATTTATACATCACGCGCAAGAGCCCAATGAGATTGACTTGCACATCACTAGAGCACAATGAGATTGACTTGCACATCACTAGAGCACAATGAGATTGACTTGCACATCACTAGAGCACAATGAGATTGACTTGCACATCACTAGAGCACAATGAGATT
>LQNS02278070.1:24772422-24784208 GCA_001587735.2 Parhyale hawaiensis
GGGAGGGGGTGAGGGGGGCTGAGGGGGCTGAGGTGCACAAATGGGGCACCTCCAATCTGGGTGGTTGCTGGCGGGGCTGAAAAGGCCAGAACAGGGCATGTGGACCCAGCGCGAGCAGGCGGAACACAGGAAAAACCACCCGCGGGTGACGTTCCGCGAGCAAACTGAGCAGGGGCAGGCGGGGCCAGGGTTGGGGTGGATGCCACCGCATAGCAGAACGGATAGGGGGAGAAAATGGACAGCGGAAGGGGGAAACAGGTACAGAAGAGGCTGCCTAGACAAGAGCGGGCAGGTCGTCGGCAGAAAGGACCTGTCCGTGAAGGAAAAAACACGAGATAGCGAGAAAGAATAGTGGGAGAAGAGAGTAAGAGAAAGAAAGGAGCTCCACTGTGACCCGCGAAGCCACTCCGAACGGTGAGTGCCTGCGTTTAGCAGACGGAAGTCCCCATCGCAGCGCAGAGACTCCCGCAGGGTCCACCCACGACGAAGACTCACAGGCATCGGGTGGGTCGGAACAGTTAGATGATGTCCGTGGAAGTTTCGAGTCGCGTAAGTCTTGAGCCTTCTACGACCAGTATTATATGGAACTAGTGGACCCGTGAGTGGAAAAATTCACGCAATAATGGACGTGTTTGCTTAACATAGGCCGGTGCGGAAGGACTCAGAAAGATCGGGGCGGTGAAATTGGACCTGTGGAGGTGGCTCCTGTGTCGCATAGATGCGTCTTCTCTCTCCATTGGTAGCACGTCTTTGTTCTTCCAGTCAGCTTATATGCAATGTGAGCGTGCGTACTGTAGCCATGATACTGAATTTCAAGCTTAAAATTTAAAATCTGCTTGATTGACATGCTGAAATTTTAGCCTATGTTTCTTAGGAAGCGGACACAAAATTTCTAATAAATAAAAAATAAATACACGACGCGTTTTATTATATTATGCTTCATACCACCTGAATATATCTCTATATGGATTTTCATATACACAAAGGTATAATAATAATGACTACAAGGGACCCGTGGTATTTCCATGGTTAATTAATGTTTTCACTTACTTTAGTCTAAGCCGAGGTAGCGCTTCCAACTTAGCCCAACCCGTCGGAACTAATGTCCGCCGCTATCCCTGTCTATCATTTCGCAGCCCGTCTGTCGTACACCTCGTTTAACCTCTCTTAGTATTTTAATATCACTTGTAAATCACGCATTTGTTCCGTCAGCAAAGAATTTGAGCTTGTGTCTCGACAAAGGCATACAAATACGGCGGTACTTTTTGCATTGTTCTCCAGTGTATTTGCACACTTTTTCTCAGCTCTGTTTCCCACAGTTTACTGGTAAATTAGTTCTTCCTAATCTTTACGTTTCAATGTTTTTTTTGTAGGAGTATCCGATTTTACGCACTGTTTTACGGGACCCGTTAATATTGATCAGTAGCATATCTTTGTTCTGCTTTATCTGATGCGATAGCTATACAACAACAGACTCGGTAAATTTCATTGGTCACAGATGCGTAACCCTCTGTTCTCCATATGTCGTTGTATTTCCTAATATCGCACAGTCGCTTCAAAAAACATTTTAGAGTCGAAATGTCCAACACATCCCGCTCTGTTCTCCCCCACCGTATCCAGCTGGCCCCGTTAACTTAAGAACGTCGCGCTTCACAAGCAAAGTCAAAATAACACGCCGTGAAAAAATGAAAAGTGGTAGATATGATACGAGTGAAATGAACTCTGTGTCATTGCTTCGAAACTAACTGAAATTTTTTACAAAAAGAGAAAAAAAGACAGCTATGGTTTAACATCCTGCAAGCGAAAATCACAGCGTCTAGTAAGTTGATTTTCCCCTATCCAATACGGAAAATCGAAACGTGTAGACACATAGACGGACGGACGTACGGATGGAGCCTCAAGCAGAAGTATAATATAGATTCTGGCAAATGACTGAATTTCTTGCCGACGGCCCCGCTTCTCAGAATTATGTTATGGAGAGAATTACGATGAATAATTCAGCACGGCACGATTTATTACTCGAGTGCAGCTAACACCTCAACCGACGCTACATTCTCCCGCCGTCCACAAAATGGAACAAGTTGATGGATGAGCTCGTCAGCGGGAGCCTCTCCCAGCATCTGCATCTGATGCTCTTCTTGCTCATGTTAGCGGGCAAGAAGTCTACTGATTTGCATAATGCTGTTGAGGGGCCTGTACTCTGTGGCTAGCTGAACAAAGAATTCTATGCTCCTCTTTAACCGTAATAGCCTGTGACACCATGGCTAGCTGAATACATTAGTCTGGAAGGCTAACCATAATAGCCTGCACCATGGTTAACTAAACACAATATTGTGGGTGGCCTCTGTAACCATAATAGCCTGCGACACCTTGGCTAACTTAACACAGTATTCTGGGAGGCTAGCAATAATAGCCTGTGATACCATGGCTAGCTCGATCATCACAGTAATCTGGGTGGCTCTGTAACCATAATAACCTGTGATACAGTGAAAGTTTTTATACAATACTTTGAGATCGTTGACATACAAGTGTCCAGACTAACATCAGGAAGGGAAAAGACAGCAAATAGTATCGCAAAAGACAGGAGGTCTGTTCAGCGGTATCAGTTTACGGTGCAATAGGTGCGAAAATTGAGTAAAACATTTCAAAGGCCATTGTGGTGTCATGATGCAAATATAACATATACTAGTGGCGGGCCTCGTCGACAAGAATGGCATTGATTTGCGATGGCGTTCATTGTTCATGCTTTGGGCGCTGATTTAAAAGCAGAAAAATACATTGCCCCTGCTAGCTTGATCTAAAGTACAGATACTATTTCATAAAGAAAGGATATGAGCAAATAAATTTCATTTACGTAAAAGTGATCTCCCATCATGTGAGTATTGATGGGCGAAAGTTTCCTCCTTAGCCACATACAGTACAGGCAGCCACGCAATGTACAGCAGGCACAACAAAAACACGGTCGCCCTGTCAAATTCGCCACAAATGCCTCCTAAATCAGCAGGGTCTAGGACACGGAGTATAGCTACCATTCAGATAAAAATACTTTATTGGCAGTGAAAAGCATATTTTGGAACTCTCCTGCAGCGTTTTGAAGAGAATGGGTTATGAAGAAAAATATACAGCCGTAATAATGAAGCGCCTGAACGGCATCTTGATAAGAAGAAAAACGTGGCACAGCAATATAATAAAGAAAATCCAAGATGTAAATCATTCGTTGTTTCAGATAAGAATTGGAGAAAAAAAACTGATGCCCGTCTCAGCGACAAATCAGCAATTACAGATACCATAACTAATATTGGGCGCGATGGATTGGAAAGGTTAAAAGCTGTACATTACTAATACTAGTGGCAAATGCCGTCATTCATTAATGGACAGAAAACAGTCATTGAACCGAAACCTCATATTTTGCACTCTTCGTGGTTCTACTCTGGAGAATATCTTTTGACTTCTCTTCGCTGATCTTCAGCTTAACTGGCGCTCGCAGCAAGTACAACTTTACGCTGGTGGAATTGAAATTCAGTGTCCATGCTACACCTAATAGTTACTTCAGATGCCTTCAGGGTTAGATTTTAAATAAGGCAAAACAATATTCGCTTCACCGTTCAGCTAGTGCATTCATTCTAGCTCGTGCTAACATCCTCTGGAGGGAAAAACCCAACCAACGCGACCAACAACCAACGAACTGTACTTGAGTACGAGAGGAATTCAAGAAGTTCGCGGAGTTGCTGAAAATATTTAACACGAATTCAAGCTTGTTGGCGTTCGTGCCAATGTATTGCTCTACCTAGTGTGAAACTCTTCATGCTTACAACTTTGACGTAAGTTGATGCACTTGGATAGGTATATGAGCAATTACTCATTTGAGCATCACCGTGAAGCGTTTGGTAGCGAAGTCGCTGTAAGTTCCTTAGTATCAAATTTTCCTGCGCCTTGCTGTCTGTGAGGTGAGTGGTAACTGCGTTGCGTTCGAATGGATAGGAATCGAATGCTAGACTCTGACAGCAGATTTGGGTCTAATACTTCTTACTAGTTTGATATTAGCCAAAACTGAGAGCCTCCATCCCAGCGTTGCTACCACTTGTTATGACCTGAGTTGTGCCTTGTATAGCGGTCGTATGCCAGCTACCATATCAGACAGCACTTGACGTTATTGGTTCAGTAATGACGGTACGAAGAAATTTCCCGCCAATTTTTTTTTAATTTCCCTCGTATAAGAGCCTAGTGAGATCATTAAATTACATAATATATTACATATATATATATATCCTCAATTTAGATAAGTTCACCCTCTAGTGCCTCAATTAAGCGTCTCTATTCGTTGGCACTAAAGGGTAAAAGTCAATTACTGGCCGGTGGATCCCATCAGTGGGGCTAATCTTCATCGGCAGCGAGTGAGCTTCAAATCAACAAAACTCACACAAGTGAACTGTATCTGTGATACAATCTTCACTTACCCAAATTTTTCAGGTTCAGTTGATACTGCCTTCGTTTACTTGGTTTCCTCATCAAAAATTCTTATTTAATTTTCGGTAGAATAATTATTGTCGAAATTTCAATATCTTCAATTCTGTTGTTTTCATCTCGGAAATGTTTAGCTAGAGGATCCGTGTACCGTGCAGTTCTGATCTTAGATAATGTTAATATGTGCCGAGCATATTGGTTATTGGCTGCTTTACCAGTAAGTATGATATGGTATTATGGGTCAATGCGAAATTTCATAGATAAGATTCCTTGCCTTACGAGAAATGTGGCTCTTTATAGATTACGATTTTCATTGTCACTCGGAGCTTTTCGCTCCCTCTATATATGTGGACAAAGAGTACATTTATTGTTACATATAAAGATATTAATTTTTTAATTTGAGAACAGTTTGCTATGTTTTGTATGAACAAAACTATCTTTTAGGATTTTGCTTCTTCGTTATAGGCCTACTATTGCCGGAGTTTTACCTACGCCAAGGAGGTTATATTTTATCGTGTTTGTTATTCTGCGCGCCGGTGGGATTTTCTGTCACCAAGGCAACTCAAAAAAAATATGGGCTGATCTTAACGTAATTTACATATATTTTTAGGGATGTTGGAGGAAACAATTTTAAACTTTTGGTGAAGACCCGTTGAACCGTTTTTTGTTTGTCTGTGTGTTTTTTTCTGGCTAACATAATTCAAATATTAATGGACAGATCTTTATGAATACTGTACAAATTGTTAGGAATGTTACGTAGAGTAAATAAGTTATTTTTGTGAGGATCTGTTAGTCCGTTTGTCTTTATGTTTCATATTATGTTTGTTAGGAACATAACATAGAAAGCTTTGAACCGTATTTTATGAAATTTACAGGAATTAGTAAAAATAATAAAAGACATAAATGACCAAATTTTGGTGATGATCTATTTGTACGCGTGTGTGTTTGACGAATATTTGTCATACTGTTTGTAAGAGCATTGCTCAAAAAGCTCTAGATTGCTATTCATAAAATGGTAGGAATTGCTAGAGATGTTATGAAACACAAATGATCGAATTTTGGTGAAGATCAAAATGAAATCCTAATTTCAAAACCAATTTGATTTTTTTGTTAACATTCTTAGCTAAAATTTTCGGCCGATTTGTCACCAATGATTTTTGTTATATCTTCCATTTCTTCGTCGGGGAATAACGTGAGTTTTTTTGTTTAGCGCAGAGACATGATTTTGTCTTTTAATTTCGTTTCCCGGAAGATTTCTGGTTTATCTTAGTTGTTTTTATTTTCTATGTATCAGGGTTTTTCTTCTTTGTGATGAGTTGAATTTGTTAGCTTTGTTTTTGTGTTAATTTCACTGGTGTCCTGTTTTCTTCTTCTACTTCTACTACTACTACTGCTCTACATCTTTAGCCTTTTTCCACCCCAGTGGCGGGGCCGCGAATGGATGCAAGCGCCCACCTCGGGGCTTTGGCTATTCCTAATGTCAGTCAGCGGCACGCCCAATATGTCAACATCACCGGTACGAGCGTTTAAAAAACTGTACTTATTTGTAAACTTTAAACACGTACCTAAAACAAATATAGTAAGTTTACGTCTAATATGAAAGGAATCAGATATATAAAATCGAATATATGAGTCGCTGTATTCGAAAATAAGTTACGTCTCAAAATTTCGACGTTGCCTTAATTTTCTGTGCTGCACCCGGCATCGGTTGCGCTGAGAGCAGCATCTGAATCTGAGGTATCTGCAGTGCAGGATTTATTTATTTATATTTATTTTACAATTGGATTAGGAGGCCTAAGCGGTAGTAATGAGCTGTGCTGGGTGCTTATATATAGCAGGGGCTTTGACGCAGCGCTATTAAGCCATTAATCCTGTCCATTCTTGACCGTTTAATTTTGCTGCCAATGTTCGGAATTAAGCTTGTGCATCCTCAGGGGGTCAGTGATGCGCTTCTTGAATAGGCGTTCGAAGGTTTTGCAGACGACCGAAGAAAGACTGATTATCTGATAGTAACTGGAACTTATCTTATCCCTTTCGTATGCATCGGAATCATGTGAATGAGTTTCCAGTCCTGTGAAACTTACCCGTGCTTAGAGACCGATTGGATGTGTTGAGCAGCTGCGCTGCGATGGCTGGTGCACAGTATGTTGCAGATACTGAATGACAATTGAAGCAAACTGTTTGTCTCATATGAATAGCACTATCAATCATGTCTAAGCTACCGGACACGGTACGTTAGTAGCGTTCATGTCCGTAACATATTAGCTTGCTCGTCTTCACGAGAATAATTGCAAATACTCTGCCTCAACACCTTTACATTTGCTTTGGTATCGTTGTCGTTATTCTATGTGGTGATAAATACTGAAGCTGGCTGTTTGATCTTCAAATTAAACATTGAAAGAGGTTAGGACGTCCATTCCATAGCGTTGCCATCGTGCTTCCTGTGCTGCTTACTGCAATAAATTCATGCACAGCTGAAGAACAGACAAGGAAGTTTGTTCAAAATATCCCCCGTGTAATGGATGTATCGTTAAAATTCTAACCGAGTAATTATACCGAGGTAAATATTTGAGCATAGCGCACGCGAGACGCTCTGAGAAGCATAGGAAACGTTAATGAACCAGTAACGTAAGAGGAAAAAAGTGTGTAATCTTTGCCATCCTTGTGTGTTGTTTCTCTAACGTCGATGGAAAACAACACGACATGCTGGGAAAGGAAAGGAGGAAAGGTACGAAGCATCCTAGTAATTTTGTAAGCTGCAAATCATTCAAATGAGTTTGTTGTTAAAATGGTAGTAACCAGTTGATAGTGCGGGAGTGTCATGTTTCCGACACAATGGCGACATTGAACACTGACACTCTGCCCGTACCCAAGATGGCGGAACCAAGTTCTTCTGTATACAAAATGGCCGTCCCGACATGCCAGAAACGTCGATTGTGGCTATTGGCAAGGTCGTGGTACTCAAAATGGCAGCTATATGGGCTGGTAATACACAATAAGATAGCGCGCGGCATGCATTACAGTTCACAAATCATTGGTATGAGAAAAACAACTGGTAATCTTCTTCGAAGCACAACTTACCTGGATACAACCGCAGCACACAATGGTAGTTACGGCGCGCCTGAGGCCTTTGTGCAGACACAGGAAAAGCGCTGGGTTGACGAAAGCGTGAACGTACGCCACGTGCAGGGTCACCTGGAGATATTTGTATTAAATCAGAGAGTGAGGTTATACAGACTGGACGAAGAACTGAAAAGGAATAATACAGACAAAATGTAGGTTTAGGTTAGTTGGGGGTCAACCATGCTTTGTTTTAGGGAGCCGTTCTACCAGTAAGAAGCCACAGGATATGTTAGCCTTACGGACGCCTTGGAGATACTTTTCTATTTAGCACAATTCGCTTCCTTCGTCATTCATGATGCTACTTATGACCTTTCATTGCTGCCTGAACTCTCCTTTGGCTGTTTTCTGTGTCCATGCAAGAGCTCTTGAACTTCATTTTCACCATGAGTATGGCTAGATTCTATTTCAACCGGATTTTTTCATCCTCATTGAACTCTACATAGCTACTCATACTTCACTTAACCCTATTCAACTTCTCTGGCTGAGCTTCATTTTGTTTGATGCAACACCCAATAACCTCATCGGACGCTATTTAACCTACATAATTGCACTTTATTCCATAACTTCCTAACTTCATGCAGTTCCTTATTAGATCGAGTAAAGCACCAAACAATAGTGAAACTCATCTCAATTACTTCATTGCAAAAAAATGCAATTTTCTATGATTCACTAAAATTGAATAGAAAAAGTGGAAGACAGACTGAAGTATATTTTAGTAACTTTTCCAAACCTGGGGTTCTGGGTGCGCGTATCTTGGTTTTCACGAAACATAACATAGAGCGCTGTTCCTGGTGCACGCTATTCGGTGATGTACTCTACTTCATTTGCCTCCCTCCATTCAACTCAAATTCACTCCATATAACTGCTAAACAATACAAATCTAAATACCAAAATTTATCCCTATACAACTTTACTCAATGCTTCTTAACATCTTTCAAATACATTTAACTCTACAAAACTCGACATAACTTTATTCAAGCTCTTGTAACTCCATTTCAGTATAACGCCATTTAACTAGCTCCATAAGTAAATATAAAACAAATTAACCCATTCAACTTCGTAAACCGTCATTAAGCTCGATAGAACTGCATTTAACTCTATACAACTTCATCATCTTCTGTATAATTTCATTTAACTCTACTGAACTTCATTTAATTACGTGCCCCTCATAACTAAATATATTTACTTTGTTCAGTTCATCATAACTCCATCCAAATCCCTGCAATTGCAGTGGACTTAGTGCATTAGACTACAATTTTCATTTTTTCAGTAGCCTGCAGGCGTGATAAACAGGGGCAGAAAAAATAAACAATACAGCGAATTTAATGCTCATATTGAGGCATAACAGACAGATAACGCCACAGAAAACCTCAGTGATGTGGTAGTATATAACTGACTCTTCTCCTATTTATAGTAATTACTCTTGGGCAAATAAATACGCGAAAGAACAGCAGGCCAGGCATCCAGATATGTCAACCGCGGCCAAGATCAGGGCCACTAGCAAGTTCATGCCTTCATACACCCACAGTGAGAGGACGGTACTCACATCATGGCTCAGGCCAGGCTTGTCAACTGCGGGCGTTATCAGGGTCACTAGGAAGAGCGGACCCCAAAACACCAGGTATGCCACGATCACTACAACGAACATCTTGACTCGCTCGACACCTTCTTTCTCCATACGGGATATGTAGCTCTTCACTTGGCGGTGCTCTCGTGTTTCAGGATCTGAAAGAGGCAAACTTTTCGTTATGAGTCGCCTTAGAGTTACTGTTCTCAGGAATCTACAGGCATTTATGTCCCTGTTGTTAGTGATGCGTTTTAAACGGTTTAGCATTCTAAATCATGTGACGCTATCGATATCTTTAAAGTACAGTATGTACAGGAACCTCCTCTAGTGTAAAAATCACAGAATGGCTAAATTGCCTTCCGTGGCATAAGCCATATCGGGGGCTGGCATTTTCAGAATGTGCGGGCTTCATCTGCCCGACAAGTCACACAGTCGAAGTTTAAAATGTGCCAACTGTTACTGCCTAACCTCTTTAAGGATTCATTTCCGTGAATTGAGTTAACTTTTGCTGTTCACAAGCAGAGCAAGGAATTTTGTGAACCTGTTATAATTTTAGACAACTACTGCACTACTGTTATGGTCATGTAGCTGAGGCAGTTGGAGATGTGTCACGCTGAACATGGTGTGGTCACACTCACCAGAGTCCTGGGGCTGTGTCACGCTGATCAGGGTGTGGTCACACTCACCAGAGTCCTGGGGCTGTGTCACGCTGCTCAGGGTGTGGTCACACTCACCAGAGTCCTGGGGCTGTGTCACGCTGATCAGGGTGTGGTCACACTCACCAGAGTCCTGGGGCTGTGTCACGCTGATCAGGGTGTGGTCACACTCATCAGAGTCCTGAGGCTGTGTCACGCTGATCAGGTTGTGGTCACACTCACCAGAGTCCTGGGGCTGTGTCACGCTGATCAGGGTGTGGTCACACTCACCAGAGTCCTGGGGCTGTGTCACGCTGATCATGGTCGTCACAAGAGATGCAATTCTCACAGCTTCAATGCTTGAGGTGCTGAGGTCGCGGTAGAGCTTCACCAAGTGAAAGACTGTGAGGAGCACCACCACCAGGTTCGTTATGATCCACAGTACATTGAGCACATAGTGCCGGAGCGGTCCCATGATTATAGGGCACGACGGAGAGTGGTACTCCTGAAATGAGGAGTACAAGAGTTAGATGAGGGCACATGGGGACACCTTTTGTTAGTTGAGGACCTGTCGAAACCTTCGACACATGGCAGTCCATAAGCGTCATTCTTCCTTTGTGTCTGGCCCAGTAGTGCCGAGGCCACTCTTTACAATTCCACGCTCAACTTTTGAGTGCACGTTCACCTAGCACGTCTTCAACTTTGTGACTCTGCAGGGGTATCTTGGATTCAGGCCCCCAGCTGAATCCAATAAGGACAACGTGTGTGTCGAAAGTCAGCTCATAAGTTGAGCGTTCGCTTGTGTAGTGTGACTGTGGCATAATATGACTTGTAAGCCTGAAAATATATTGCAAGTGAGAGCACATCTGTGACCTGTGAGTAGCAGCAGTTCACCCTTATTTCCCCCAGCTACTTAACACTGAAAGTGAAAGCGTAACGTGCAGTCGCACGGATGGAGGAATGGACGTTCGAAATCCTAAGCAAAATAATGTTATAGCCTTTATAGGTGTCGAGAGACCGTGAAAATAGGTATACTTGATACTTCGGAAATATGTTCAGGTCTTTACTTCGAAATCGGCAAAAATTTCTTCAAGAAGCAACGAAAATTTAGCTCTGGTTGAAGATTCTACCAACGAGAGTTCGAGCTGCGTGAAAATTACATTTACTCGGCCCAAGATTGCAAGCGGAACGGGCAGAAGGACGAAATGGTGAATGGATGAATCGCAGGCAAATGAGCACAGACTGGAGTTTCTTCATCACTGGTATAGAAAATTTGCGACAGCGATGACGTCACTGTTCGTCGCTTGCATAGTGACATCAAACTGTATATCCGTAGACAGGATACCAGTTCAGGAGATATCTCCAGAAGAGTCAAATTTCTTTAATCCACCAGATAATAATACGCAGTTACACGTAATGCTGCCTGCATTGTTGCTCATGTAAGACATGGTGTATGTAACGAACGCTGGAAAGGTCATGGGCGATATCGAAGGAAAGGGCGGACTGGTATACACCGGAATGAGCCTTATAGATTCGAAGCGAACATATCAATTGAGCGACGCATGCTCTTTAATTAGTGATAGGTGCGGCGGAAGCCATTATCCTTAAGACTATCTCTCAGGCTGCTGTTGTAACCTTAGGCGAGCATGCTTACCGGTCTCTCAAACATACAGGTATCCTATTTAAGGATTTTATGGGAGATCCGACGTCTCATCGGAAGTTGGATAATAGATAAGCACATACCAGTTTCCTAATCGCGAATGCGTTTACCGAAAGCTAACTAGTACTTATACATTTATCTGATAAGCACGACCAGCATTATCTGTGCAGACGCTGTACCTTGCTTGTCTGTGACTCGGGGCATCTAATCTAATACTAAGAATAACCTTCGTGTGTTTATAAATAAATATATATATAAATATATATATATTTATATGTTTGGTGTCACGCTCTTAACGAAATAGATAGGCGGAAATTAGCCCAGGTTGGAGGCTCTG
>LQNS02278070.1:24792039-24804116 GCA_001587735.2 Parhyale hawaiensis
GATATTATCAACCAAGAGGATAGACTTAATATATCACACATCAAGTCCCAGTGTTGAAAGTTTTACGGGTCTGTCTGAAAGGCCTTACAAAGCCGTGAAAGTTTCACGGGTCCAGCTAGTTAATATTATAGAAGATATTTCCGCTACCATGGGCTGATAATTGATACTGGGCTATTTTGAACCGGAAAAAAGAACTTGGTAAACCTTCTTCGTTTTCCTAGAGCACCGGAGAAGCGAAAAAAGCGGGTTTTGGCAGCAATATAGTATACTAAGTTTTTGCTCTCAGCGGCAACATCTACTGTGCTTCAAACATTTTTTTTGCCCAGCAAAATAAAAAACCACGACGTAGTAATTATGAGTAATTCAGTTTTCCCTAAAAAATTTTCCTTGTAACCACAATCAACGCTAATTTCTGTTCAAGAAGTCATCAAACTTGAAGCAAATTCTTTCTTGGTACACGTGGAACGTATGTCTAGTCAAATTGCTCAAATAATTACGTTTTCTCGTAAAACTCGAAAGAAAATGCTATTTTTAAGGGCAAACTGTTTAATTACATGAAATACTGCTTCTGAAAGACAGATATATGAAGCTTGAACTAGTGAAAAAACCACTCCTCCGTTTGACTTTCCAATATTTTGACGAGAAAAGCTCATTACAATACAAATTTCGCAAATAAAGTTGATAAATTTGGACTTACTATAATTTCTAGAGCGTTCAATATCCCACCGATAGTACGTATGCTACTGTAGTTTTTTTTTCCTGTCAGCCAGGTTCTTCCGCGATAATTTTTCTTGGCGGAGTGTACTAGTTTGTAAAAAGATATATGATGATTATAAAATAAGCCATATCAATACTTAGGAAGCCGTGGCTACGTTGTTGTAATTGATTTCTTCGTCTGTCAGTATAATCGTTTGAAATTTTATTGCCTTATTTCTAGCAAACTGATTTTTGCATCGCACAGTTAACAGCTGTGATCGTGCAGAAATGAGTACTGTTCTTTTTTCTTTTCATGGAAGCCCACGCTCACCCTATTTATTAAGCAAGTAACTGGTATGAACTAATTAACACTGTTTGCAATCTATCTCTCCACCTGACGTCACAGGAGTGGGCGGGGCTTAACACACTACCTACGCGTGAGTTAACCTGTTACGTTGTTCAGCCATGGCCTTACCCATATCACTTAAAATAGCGCCATTCGTGAATTCAAATGCTGGATATCTATCATGAAGTCACGGACCACACGATACTTTGTACAATCATCACAAGTGAGGCTGCTTGCAAATAGATAAATCCTCGATAATATTTGTTCTATTAAATGTGCCGACTTGAAGCAACAAAACGGTTCTTGGACATGCAAATAATGTATCTATTGGAAAGAAACACGCATGCGTCAGCACTGACCAACGGTTAATAACAAAATGTATTTTAGCCAATATTAGGTCATTTTTCTGTCCCAAACGTCAATTACAATCGTCCACAGTTGATGTATATAGCTACTAATTTCTGTCTTCTACTGATAAACAAATTTCTTGCATCACCTAGAGCTGTTTACTTTTTGTTTGAGGCCGTTCTGTTAACTGGAAAAACTTTATCGAAATTAAATCTATTTCCAGCTTCATTTAACATTATGCTCCTTATCTGATCTAGCGCGTCGCATCTAAGCTAACGTTAATCCTTTGTGATATAAACCTAACAAACATAACGCGCTTTCTTTAACACTACTTTATCTAACGTAACACCCTTTGTTCAGCCAACCCAACCTCATCTAACTTTACGCTTCTCATGCAGCTCATCATTAATCTTCTCGCCCAGCGCTCCTCGTACAGGAACACTCTCATCGTCTAACCCTACGATCCTCATATTCATCCAATCTAAAGCCTCTCATTTCAAACCTAACGCGGCGTATCTAAATTGATACTTCTCTTCCTACTGATGCACGCCATATAATGAAGCATAGCCCTCAAAATATAACCCAATCATCTATTTCAGCGCTTCTCGTATGACCTAAGCCACTTCATCTACCCTCGCCTAGCGACTCTAACGTGGCCTAATACTCCTGTATTGCGACTGAACGTATCATAAATCTTTTACTGTATGCAGATTGAATCAAATTAACACAGGAAAGAATACATGGAAACTGAAAAGTTATACATATAACTCTCGACTATTACGTGTCTCGACGTTTATGCTCTCTACTTTTATTAACGTAATTTTGCGGACCTAACGCAAATTTTACGGAAAGTGTTCCTTACTGTCGAATATTACGATTTGTCCAGTAATTTAAGCGTTTTCGATGATATTATTTAGTATTGTTTATTGTATAATACCAACTTCTTAAGAAATTAATAGACATGCTTTCAATTGCCACTGTGTATATTTCCTTTATACTTTTGTGGAATAACGAATTTTTTTTCCGGCTATCTTAACATAGTCATGCTCGAAAGAAATTTTCTTCTTTGTACATTATTAAGGCCCAATGTTGCCGACATTGCATTTTAAGACCAAATTTAGCATTATTGCAAGTAACCTTCCTCTCAACGGAAAATAACGAATAGTGTCAATATCGTCTCATTAATAGATTAGATTATATAGGCGGCAGTAGACGAACCAATAGGCCCATTTTCTAAGAGACACCGGAACTTACGCCCCGACCCTCTATGAGCAATTTGCATTGTGTAGGTAGGATATAAAGGACTGGAGAAAAGCGAAAAGGGGGCGGGGGGGGGGAGACTCCCTGCCAAAGAGACAATCATGAATGCAGGCAAGCACGATCAAGAGCCGCTGATGTGCGGAGCTTAGAGATGTCAAACTGTGTAGTTGGAGCGAGAGAGAGAGAAGACAGATTAAGGTGGCCTCAGGAGCTTGGCCGTTAAGAGTTTGCGACTCCTGTAGGAGGAGTTCTTAGCTGTGGAGGATGTCTGTCTCAATGTATATTAAAATGATTTTTAAACTCTATGACTGACTCCGCACTAACAACATCTGAAGGGAGTCTATTCCAAATGTTTACTGCTAAATACGGAAAGAACTGCTTACTTAAGGTTGTTCTTCGAGCTTTATGCTTGAGTTTTTTAGCGTTGTTTCGTAAGTGATCATTGAGGTCTCTTTCAAAGAGTCTCATTGTAGGTACGTCGTTAAAGCCATTCAAATACTTGAATGTTCCTATTAGTTGCTCCCTGAGTTGTCTTTGCTCGAGAGAGATCAGACTCAATTCTTTTAGGTAACATTTGTACGGCTTGTTTCACAGCTGAGGTATCAATTTCGTTGCTCTGCGCTGGACTCTTTCCATATTATCAATGTCTTTACACAGATCCGGCGACCAGAATTGGACAGCAAATTCTAAGTGTGGCCGCACTAATGCCTTGTACAAGGGAACGATGATGTCCTTGGACTTGTATTCAAAATTTCTGGCGATGAAACCTCGTATTCCGCTTGCCATTTTCACACTCTTGTCAATTTGCTGACTGTGTTGTAGTTTGTTTGTAAAGTGATTCCTAAGTCACGTTGTTGGGTGACTGCAACCAATACCGTCCTGTTCATTTTCAATGGGGTTTATGGGTTCATCAGCCCTATGTGCATTACTGAGCAATAATATGTATGCATTGCACCAGTAACTCTCAACAGAACAGATACTTCTTTTCTCTTATGTTATAGTTTGGAATTATTCTTACGTTAGCATTTATGTCAGGCAGCCTCGGAGTGCTGTGCTCTAACCTTGTTGGACACAGCATCCATATGTAAAAGGTATAGGTGAAGTCAACTTTGACTGTAGCCTCCACTGGGAAATTCACTCCCACCGGCTCGTGCGGCAGACGTAGGCTAACTGGCCCCAAAGGAGTAAGTGCAGCTGCAGCCGACGACTCGTTGCTAAGAACTATTGCGCCAAAAAAGAAGGTTCAACGACCAGCTACCCCCCACCCTAGGGCAGGTACCCCCACGGCAGCTATGCACACAAGCAAATGTGCTGATTCAGGCCGCAGAGCGCCTTGAGTAAGACTGCGCCTGGCGTGGGGATCGATCTCGTGGCCTTCATCACAACTGTGCAGTACTCAGGGTCCGTAGCTACCGTAAATAATTAGGATTTATTTATTATTTATTTCCGGTGATTTAGCCTCATCATTTTATTGTTAGCATCTATCAGGAAAAAAAAATAGCATCGAAACAGAATATTTAGCGGTTTTGGGTATTTTTATTATTATTATTATTTTATTTTTATTATTTGTTATTTACTGCAATAATACAGAAATTTCAAGCCAATTTGCCCCATTTTGTAACAAAAATCACAATTCACAAGTCCTATGATTGACGTCCGTTGCAAGCTTGAACTGAACTTGTCTAATGTAGCCATGGGTGTGATCATGTAAAATGAAGAAATTAAGTAGCTCAGTTTTTTTTACCCTAGTTTTTTTTTCTAAAAAGCATCAACAGAGACGCTGTGATGAATTATGCAAGAAATAAAGCCACCTCCTCGAAGCAATTTTGGTTTGCCACAATTTGACCGAAGTGTAGCAGTAAAACAAACTGTTACTCAGAAGTTTAATTGATACAAAAATTAAAACAAATAAAATGCCTCTATCAGTGTTTTGTCACGTTATCGCAAAATATTAAGAAGAAAATTAAATTTTAAAAAGTGCTGGAAAATTGTTTTCAACGAATAAAACCATTGAATTTATATTACTCTTAAAGAGCTCTAGAGACATAAATGTGCTGCATAAGTCCCTGTGTTATGATAAAATTTAATTGAAAGGTAATTTAAAACGTAGTTTTTCATGTAAAATATTTCTCTAGTATTTTCTGCTCCGTAAAGAGATTTAGCATTTATTAACATTTTTTTCCAGAATCTAGCAGGAAAACCCAAATTTCATCTAATACTAAGAAAGACCGTCGTGTGTTTATATATAAATATATACAGGTAACCTAGTAAACTAAAACAGAACTCCATTCAGTTGCATTTTAGACTTACTGCGAGCAACATCTTAGCTCCATGATATGTTGACTATAAATATATATATTTATGTATGTATATGTTCGGTGTCACGCTCTTAACGAAATAGATAGGCGGAAATAAGCCCGGGTTGGAGGCTCTGGTTGTCCTCTCAAGCTCAATTGAAAGTGATGGGCAGAAAATAGGCCGGGTTGCAGAAGATGGCAAACGTATCTTAAGCAGGGACAGTTGAAATTCCAACAATGAAAACATCGCAGGCTTAGTCTGATTTGTACGAGTATCAGCTTCTCCATACATCGAATCTACGGCAAAGCATAGGGCGACCTTATGTCTGAATGCACTTCTTGCATTACCGAAGTTAAAATCATAGCACTGAAGATATTTGAAGCTTCCGTTGGCACTCTCATGCTTCTTGATTCGTAGTTTCTTCCCACAGATGATTTCGTTGCATGAGCTATTCTTCCCACTTTGATGCAATTGTCAACGAAACATAAGTTATCACGGGCAGTAGACAATTATTTCTTCTAGCTAACTGTTTTCCTCTGACGAAGCAGGTTAAAATTTGAGCACCTCAAATTTAATGAAATATATATTTGCGGTGGAAAGACGGTATCAATGGTATCTTTGCTACGGAGCAAACATTGTATATAAGCTGCCATTTTGTGTAAATTTGTTGGAATGTTTTACTCAAGATGTTGCTTCTCCCTGTCTATATAGAAGACCTAAGAATGACAGCGCAACAAAGGATCAGTGAAGAAAAGAAGAAAATTAAGAAGTAAATTAGAGAAGAGGAGTTTCCGCACCGGCATAGAGGCATTAGGCAAACGTATAGGTTATTGCGTGAATTTTTCACGCACGGGTCCACTAGTATGTATATACTTGTTGCAAAATACACTGCGTTCTATTGTTTTCTCTGAGATGAATACCAAAATTCAATTTCCTTCCTTGTCAACCTTTGTATTGCTCATTTATTTTAAAACCTCAGACGTTACTCATTGGAACTATGGAATTATGCTTAAATTTCCTGCATAGTCATTCAAGCCATACTGAATAGATGTGTCAATCTTGGTCTTTATCCAAATATTTTCAAGAAAGCTAGAGTCATCCCTGTTCATAAGTCTGAAAATCCAAACGAAGCCTCTAACTATATACCTATTTCACCCCTTTCTGTTTTCAATAAAATTTTCGAAACGATTATTCACTAAGTTTGCTGCATTTTCACAAATCTCAAAATGTCCTTAGCAATGCCCAGTATGGTTTCCAACTAGGTAAGAATACCACCCAGGTAATATTTAGTCTCATCATTTCATGCTTTGCACGCATTTGCTAATGAATCGTTTCCAATATATTTATTTTTGAACTTATGGAAAGCATTCGGTCGACAAAATAATGTTCTTACATAAGTTAGATCATTATGGGGTATGTGTATCTGTCAACAGCTTGATACAAGAATGACCGTTACTGTGACAGTTTTAGAATACTTGGAACATTCCTAACAAAAATATAGAGATGGATTCTCCATTTTTTCCCTCATAATATTTTTTATCGTATCTGGATTCTCCATTTTATATTTCGTTGCAATCACTTACTAAAATATAGAGGAAAACACAATTAAGTAATTCGGATACAAGCTGCAATAAAAAAATATTATGAGGGTAATAATTAATAATCTAGTTCCATAGTTTTGTTGAATATGTTCCAAGGATTCCAAAACTATATTGTTTTTATTCTAGAATAATATTCACTGAGTTCTATTCGTTTGAAATGTCCAAAATATACATATATATTTATCTTAGCGTAAGTTGGAAATAAATTTTAGTTTTAAACAAGTATAATTTATTAAAGACCAGGGAAGATTCACAGTTAATTATTTTCTTGTTCTTTTCAATAGTACGAATTAAGAGCTTCGTAGGTTCTGGTAATTGATAGACGAAGGCTCCTAAAGTCATTATGACAAAACTGGATTTCTGTAATGGACTCCTGTAATGAGGATCCCAACATTGCTTTGAGCGTATTTTTAAGAAAAGTATATGAGATCTATTTTGCATCCTTCTCCTTGTGGAGAGGTCGAGTTGGCATGAATAACAAAAAAAAAAAAAAACAGTATTGTGGATGATGGTAGAGTTGAAGGAGCTCATTGTCAAAAAACATAAACTTCTCAAGTTGCATGGCGCAATGTACAGTAATTTCTAAGCGCTCTTATGCTACATTTCGAAATGTTCTCAACGTTGTAATTAGGAAATCCAAACAAATTTATCACCATAGGCAATTATCATGTGTATCATCGGATGTGAAGAAAACCTGGCAGATTGTTAACCATTGGATTAAGCGGGCGAGGCGGACTTGCTTGGGTGATATGGTGGTGGATGGTGAGTCTCTCAGTGGTGCTGGTCTAGCGAACCATTTCAACGACTTCTTTACGTCTGTAGCTACAAATCTGGCATTGCATTTTCCCCAAATTGTTGCTCCTTACCCTCTTGCCCACCCATCCATTGATGCGACGTCTGTTTTCGATTCAGTCACACCTATGGAAATCATTCAGATTGTTGAGAAAATGAAAAAAAGAGGTACCATAAGAATGAATAGCAACCCCTACTTCTACTGCTTGTGTTACCTCGTATAAGTAATTATTTATGCTCCATTTTCAACGAATGCGGAGTTCGTGGAATTTTCCCGTCATTCTTAAAGTTGCTCGGGTGGTCCCCATCTTCAAATTTGGAAGTGTTGATGATGTAGCCAATTAAAGACAAATTTCAACTCTGTCAGTGTTTAATAAGATATTTGAAATTGTATTACATAGTCGACTGTCAGCTTTTGTCGAATTCCATAACATTCTAATACCAACTCAGTACGGTTTCAGGAAAAGAAAGAACACCTCCCAGGCTATCATTAAATTAGTAAGTGATGTTATTCCAGCTTTCCGTGACAAAACCTTCACAGTATATCTTTTCCTGGATTTGAAAAAAGCCTTTGACCCGGTCAACCACAAAATACTGTTACACAAGTTGCAACATTACGGAATGCGGGGAAATTAACTCTCTCTTTGCAAAAGTTGCCTTACCAATCGTAAACAGTATGTTGTCATAAACGATTACATCTCCAATAACGCTAATATAGATTCCGGAGTTCCCCAGGGATCTGTATTGGGACCGCTTTTGTTTAGTCTCTACATAAACGACATCAATCAGTTAGTTCTTTCGGTTAATACCATTTTATTTGCAGATGACGCTGTTTTTAATACGAATGATTCAGAGTTTTCCCGAGCCATAGAGCGCCTCAATAATTTCATAAGGGAATTATTACATTGGTTGTGTGTCAACAGGCTAACCCCTCACTCAGCCAAAACTAAACTTATGTTATTTACGTCACGCCCACAACCCGTCTTGCCGGATGTCGATTGCTGTGCCAGTAGGTTGCAGAGGGTGACTTCATTTAGGTATCTCGGTATTGAAATTGATAACAAGCTGAGTTACTCGTTGCATATTCATAACATTTGTTTGAAGGTTCATAAGGCAAGGGGGCTATTTATGCCGTCAGAAAATACCTTTCCCGGGATTCCCTCATACTTCTGTACTATGCTCTTGTCTATCCCCACCTGACACAGGGAATTGTATTGTGGGGAGGGTCACCTTACATACTCCTGAGGCCCCTTGTTGTCGCTGTGAATGACGTTCTTAGAGTTATACTGTTTGTCAGGAGGAACCATAATAATATGCCCCTGATGTCTGTCAACTCAATGTATGAGAAATTGAAGTTAATGAAATTACAGCATGTGTATGACTACTTTCTAATGAAATTTTATCGTGATGCTATGCACGGCGATGTGGAGCTGTACCAGCAACACTTCAAACGATTGGTGCCTACTCACGATCATGATATTCTAATCCTAAGGCTCAATTATCCAAGTACCAGATTAGAATTACAGAGACGTTCATTGACTTCCAGACCGTGAGATGTTGTAACTCATTACCTGACTATTTAAAGGAGCCTATGTCTAATTATATATTCAAGGTAAAATGTAAAGATTATGCCATAGCTCAATATATGATGGGAAAATAGCGGTATAATTGTAATTGGACGGTTTTTGTGCAATATTTCTGCAAACGTATGTACCATAGTGTGATAAATCAGCTTTAATGATGACTATAACTAGTGGCCCGTGCCGTCATTATAAATGACGGCAAAAAATTAACACTTCACCAAAACCCCCGCCGTCATTTGGGCTTCCTCATTTTTCCCCTATCTAATGGTGAAGAAAAAGATTCCAAGGTACCCAACTTTTTCTTCGCCTTTTGAAATCTGAATTTTCTCCTATCTTATTAGTTCTATTTTTCCCTTATCTAATACTGAAGAAAAAGATTGCAAGGTACCCAACTTTTTTTTTTCGCCGAAAAAAAAATTGCAAGGTACCCCACTTTTTTTTACATTTTGAAATCTGAATTTTCTCCTATCTTATTCCCATAGAGCGTGACAGGAAAGATATAAATTTATAAATAAATAAATAAAAACACGACGTGAATTATTATATAGTAGATGACATTTGCATCATAAGCTTATTGCTTCGAGTAGGCACGTTCTCGATCTTACTACTGATGTCACATGTAAATAAATTTTAAATGTGTTTGTAATTGTAAACAGAGAACAATAAAGGTGTATTGACAAAATACAGTTTGATCAATGTTTCGAATGATCCTCATTCATTGTCAAGATTCTACTTTTACTTTGAAAATTTAAGACATAAGTTGGTTCATATTCTAGCTTTGATACCAAAACAGAATTATTTTCAACTAGCTGTACCCGGCTTTGCAAGGCCTTTCAGAAGGACCCGTGAAACTTTCATATTTTAGCACAGTAATGCTGCACTTACTCTACAACACTGGGACTCGATGTGCTATATGCTAAGTCCACCCTCTTTCTTTTTTTTTTTACTGGTAATTCCCAGCAGCGGCGAGCATGGGAGGTAGTACTCCCTCCCGTAAAGTCTCACCCCCCAGTGAAAAAGTGAAAATGAGGCCTTAAAATTAACATTGCTTAGGGCCTAGTTTCTTTTGTCAAGCCGTCAATCGCCGCCCCCCCCCCNCCCCCCCCGCTCCCCCATGGAGATTTTCCTGGCTACGTTACTGATTCCCAGAAGCTGCTCCGTCTAACCAAAAACTTGGAATTCCCACGTTATCAGCAAGCAACAATACATGTTTATACATAAGAACTCTGGCATCTATAAGTAATTATTAAAAAGACCTTGCCCAGCTGCACCGGACTGCTGACCCACGCAGTATCTAGCAGCACCCGTGAAACGTTCACGGTCTGGCAAGGCGCTTCAGATTGATCAGTGAAACCTTCGCATTGTACCATAGCAATTCCCCATCAACTTCACAAACTACTCCGAGATTTGATGTATGATATCTTATACGACCAGCCATTTTGCTGATAATAATTACTGAAGCTGCCCCTCTCTAAGTGGACCCGTGTATTATATTTATAAGTTGCTCTGTGGAATTCCTTTGGCACCAGAGATTTATTCTTAAAAATTTCTGGCGCATAAACATAAATAAAAAGCCCTGGCCTGTGACCGAGAGATTACTGACACCCGCCGTATCAAAGATAGGTACGTCAGCTCCCCAAAGTCAACAAATCTCGAATTTTCTTATATCTATTAGTGATGAAGAGCGTGACACCAAAGGTAGGTACGTACGTAGGCACTAGCGTATTAAAATATAGACTAGCTGGACCCGTGAAATTTTCACGGTCTACCGGGCTTTTTATTTTATATATATATATATCCTCCTGACCCAGCGGTCCCTGCATACATATATCCTCCTTACCCAGCAATCCCTGCACATATATATATCTTCCTGACCCAGCAGTCCCTGCATATAATATACATCCTCCTGACCCAGCGGTCCCTGCTTACATACAAATATCTTTCTGACCCCGAAGTCCCTGCACATATAAAGTCTACCGGGCTTTAAGTAGTGTACCTGGCTTTCCACACTTTGGGCACCTGGTGTTCGTTAAGGGTTAAGCCTAGGAAAAATTCGTGCTAGTGTTAGCTTGGAAATTTAATGCCCTTTTCAATGGCCCGAAAACCATTTTCCTACGTCTGATAGTACTCGAGCAATGAGCGAAAAACTGACAGAAACATGGAAAAATGGGCCAATTTTGGCCAAGTTTCCGACTTTGAGGACCCTCCCCCCGCCGAGAATTGGAACCAAACCCAAAGTGTGATACCCGAAAAGAAAGGTCTTGAAATGAGCTTTCCAACAGTGCAATTTGATCTCATTCTGTTCTCTCACTAACCTCTACTTCACCCCCATCCCCTTCTTTGCCTTACCCCCACCTCCTTTCTACTGAAACATGATGCAGTCCCCGGAACTTTGGCGTCATGAGTTGCTTGACACGGTGCAATATCTATTTTCAATGCCCATTATCACTTGTGCACCCGACTGCAATTAAAAAGACTTTGCCCAGAGGCCGAGATATTGCCTGACCAACGCCGTATCATAGATACCCAGCTTCCCGAAGTCAACAAATCTCTAATTTTCTTTTATCTATTAGTGATGAAGGGCGTGACACAAAAGGTAGGTAGGTACGTACTACTGTATTAATATATAGACTAGCGGGACCCGTGGAATTCCACGATTGAATAAAGACTATACTTTCCAAAATGAACCAATCCACGCTACACTATTGCAATTTACCTCAGTTTAACCTAATGCAGCTCTTATAACGTAGCCCACCCCGTCTGAGTAAACATCCGTCGCTTATCACTGACGAACTCATTCGCACTCAACAATGTCTGCATATCCATGTTTAATTAAGTCGCATAAGCAAACGTGACCGGTGGTAATGCTCCCACTTTATAAGATGTAGCAGTATAAGCTATACGCGATTATAACGCACCTAACCTAATACAGCCCCTCTAACCTAACCTACCACATAAAAAACGTCTGTCACTTAATCCTGACGAAATCAGTCTTACGAAACATGGGAACGTTACTTCCTACCCTTCTAATTACGCTGCTGTGGGTGCAGCTGGAACCCCTTAGAAATTCCACAGAACAGAAGCAATGTTCTTCAGTGATATCTCAGTCCCGTATCATCCGAATTTTCCCCTGTTTAATACGGAATGAACCTT
>LQNS02278070.1:24823051-24841897 GCA_001587735.2 Parhyale hawaiensis
CTTCAAGTATTTCACGGGCACTGGGCAGTAGACAACTATTTCATCTAGCTCACTGTCTTTCTCTGAGAGTGCATATTTCGCTTCAGAGGCCGAAATTTGAGCACTTCAGTGAAGCAGAGAGTTAAGTATGGACGACAGTATTTTATGGATACGGAGCACTAATATTACATGCTAGTGGCCCATGCCGTCATTATAAATGACGGCAAAAAAATAACACTTCACCAAAACCTCCGCCGTCTTTTGGGCTTCCTCATTTTTCCCCTGTCTAATACTGAAGAAAAATATTCCAAGGTATCCAACTTTTTTTTTTTCGCCTTTTGAAATCTGAATTTTCTCCTATCTTATTAGTTCTATTTTTCCCCTATCTAATACTGAAGAAAAAGATTCCAAGGTACCCCACTTTTTTTTTACATTTTGAAATCTGAATTTTCTCCTATGTTATTCCCATAGAGCGTGACAGGAAAGATATAAATATATAAATAAATAAATAAAAACACGACGTGAATTATTATATAGTAGATAAGCTGACTGGAGGGGCATCCAAGTGTATTGCAATGGTTTAAACGAAGACGTGCTATCAATGGAGAGATGAAGCGCCTATGGGGCACAGTGACAAGAAATACTTGAAGCAGAAGGGCTAAAGATGGAAAATAAGAGTTGCTAATAAGCGTGAGGGGGAAAATGTGAATCGGCAAGTCAAAGAGAGAGCAAACATATCGATTACTGCGTGAATTTTTTCGCGCACGGGTCCACTAGTTTATAGTAAAGGGTGAGCTGCAACTTGTCATCAGCGTTGGTACATCTGACGTTACGACTGATCATTTACTGTAGAACTCTTTCGTCTGTTTTTGGGCATCACTCATTTGATTTCTGTAGAATATTTTATGCACTTGCCCTGACTGGTTTTGTCTCATTTGGATTAGCTTCATCTCAGCTGATTTTATTCAACTATCAACAGTTCCGTTGGAGTAGCCGTTGTTAACAAGATTTTGTTTGATTCTTCGCAGCTCGGCTTTCGGGAGATGAGCAGGTTTTCATGGCTCGATGTACGTAAGATCTTATTAGACTTCTTTTATAACTTTCAGGGCACTCACTCGCTGCATTCATACATTTGTCCGAGTTCGAAGCTTCCCTGTACACTGTAGTATGGAAGTTGTTTGTTACGCTGATGTACGTGATGTCACGTCCAAAAAAGGCAAACGATTGTCAGTGCTGAGCTCACAGGTGAAGTGAAGTATGGATTTTTCTTCCAAATGCTCTTCTGAGCTTAACAAATGATTTTCATTTCTGACAATGACAAATATGTCATCTAATCTTAGCTACTGATTGTCATTTCATTCACAATATAATTATTGTGTTCGTTTTGCTTGCGGCGCTCGACGTCGTTAAGAGGCCAGCCAGATACGTAGGTAGGGTCTGGGAGTGAAGATTCTACTGGAGGGGAAGGAGGAAGTCAGGTACCAGGCCTATGCCCTTCTTCACATGTCCACGTCTAATAAATTTTATATTTTAAATTCTCTAGAGAAAACGATTAAAATAGCCTTAGGTATCTTGTATACCAACTTTATCAAGTTTCCGCCCCGTCGTGAACATTATTATTTTTTTCTTTTTGTGACGAAATTTGAGAAGAGATTTTGCTAGCATATTTCGCGAGCTATCTTGTACTGGTGGGGTGCAGGCTACTCAACTGCTCCGTAAAACTGGCTGCAAGCCAGTCACTCAGCCAGGTTGACTGCTGAAGCTAAAGATTTCAATTAATTTAGATTGGAAGATGTTACAGGTAGGGCGCTGAACAGAGCTTAGAAAGGTATGCATAGATAGAAAAACACTGCAAGAAGTACTGTTGTATGCAAGATTCACAGGTGAGAGGCTAGAGTCCGCTAGACGAGGTGTGTTGCGGTAGACGGGATTCGTCAAGCGGACTTTGGATTGGACGGGGTTGGTTAATTTACAGGAGCAGAAATTAATCGTGGAATTTCCACGGGTCTGGCTAGCATGAATGACTTGTGGTGAAGTCTTAATGCGTTCAATCGTTTGTTAATTTGCTTCCCTGTTATTTTTGGCAACATATCTCAGAAAGTGGTTAACAAATTTTTATTTTTTTTTATTTTTGCAGGATGTGTTAAAATATTGCGAGAATTAAACGACTATATTTTTGAGCTGACCTGCTACTCAGTTTGTCTGTGTGTTTTACTCCTTGTCAGCAACAAAACCCAAGAAGTTAAAAACGGATCATTATGAAACTTACAGGACTGTTGGTATGGTTAAGAAGCACGCATGAGCAAATTTTGTTGATGGTTTACTCATCTGGTTGTGTGTCCGTTTTTGTTTGTCAAAACATGGCTCAAGCAGATAAGAACGGATCTTTATGCTAAGAGTACCACGAAGAATAGATGATTAAATTTTGGTAATAATAAAAAAATATTGGATTCAAGAGCAACTCGAATGTTTCGCTAGCATTCCATTATTTGGTGGAGGTATGAGCTCTAGGAGTGCTTCTGTAGCTGGAGATATTCTTCACAGAATACCGAAGAATGTTCTTCGTGAAAGCAAAAGGACATGCCAGTGTCCAGAACCGGGAAAGAAAATTATGGAGTTTCATTTAAAAGAAAACGGTAGAAGCCCCGAACTAAGAAGAAAAAAATATGTAAAAGACACTGCATCGTACGAAGAGGGACCAAGAAACGTTTAGGACGTCTACCTAATATTACAGATGCAACTTGACGTTGGCCTTCACGAGAGGCTTCTAAAGATCAATCACGCGCAAGAGATCTTGAAGTACCTCAGAATTTGCCCATCACTCCAAGAAGAGTTCCTCCACTTCTCCACAGCTCGAAAAAAAAAAAAAAAACATAAAATACGGTCCCTCCTGTAACTGAGACGAACAGGAAACCCCGTTTAGACTGGATGAAGGAAAAAGTAACATGGACTGAAAAAAAAAAAATACTAAATCGTCATTTTTTTCGGTGATGAAAAATTTAATCTAGAAATCAGGAGGAGCTGGTTGAAAAAAAAAAAATTAGGAGAGGGTCTTTTCTGTGACGAGAAAGTTGATTTAGCATTTATGGAAAAAAAAAGCAAAATTCTGCCGCATACAGTGCATAAATGTCCTGATAAAAAGTTTTTCCTATGATGAATCATTCAGACAAAAATAATGCCATGTTTCAGAAAGTCAAACAGCCATACACACCTCTAAGCTCTCGAAAGACTGATTTAAAAACTATAACGTCGAAATTTTGGACTGGTCTGCTTGGTCTCCTGAATTAGAACCGCTAAAAAGCCTGTGGAAATTTTCCAAGAGGAATTTACGATAATGGACGGCAATTTAAAGATATAGATACGTTTAAGGCTTGCATTAAAATGTACTGGAATGAATGTTTTCGCGATACGCTTACGGATCTCATTGGTCAAATACAGAGTAGATGTGATGAAGTATTCCGATTGGAAGGCCATAAATCCAAGAGAAATCCAACAAAAACACAGCAGAAAATCAAAGCAAAATATTCCCAAGGACGAGCTGTCTTATCGATTAACTGTTAGAATCGAATAGGAATTTCCAAGCCACATTCATCCTAGACTGCACACCTGAACTAAACGTCACCAATACAATAACGTCCTAGATGCCACAGTAGGCGGCATTTCTATTAAAGGTAAAGTCAACTTTGACAGTACCGTCCCCTGGGAGACCCACACACACACACACACACACACAATGGTTTGTGTTGCGGATATAAGCCAACTAGCCCCAGTGGAGTAAGTAGAGTCGCAGCCGACCACGGGTCGCTAAGAACCATGGCGCCAAAACGGAGGGTTCAACGATCCGAGCACCCCCTCCCACCCTTCAATATTCATGGTCAGGCAGGTGCCCCCACCCAGCTGCGCATACCAAACAAATGCCGATACCACCTACGTGTATTTAAAACCCACTTTCCAAGGCGTATATATACCCCTGCATGTCAACAGTGACTGTCCCTAGCTATAGCGCTACAAAAATGGTCCCGTAGAATCCTTGCTTCACTGCGACCGAAAAGCATGGCCTACTGGGCAGCTTTCTCACACCGCAATAAACCATATGGAACAATCTCTAATGAACAACGGAAGATTCACGCCAATAATTATTGGACTCCATCGTCTGACCCTAACTTAACACCAGAGCTACACTCGCAGATGTATTAGGACCAGATCACTATCCGCACACTTTAGTACGAAAAGAACGAACACCAAATGTCTGCAGCCTACGAGGCAGATGAAAGTTTGCTCCAACAAATTATAAAAAAGACAACCTGCATCAACGAAAACGATCGACTGAAGCTGATCATCTGGTATAGACGCAAGCTTGGAGATTGCAAGCTCTAAAAGAGCCCATATAGCGGCATAATCATGGCTCTGTCAAGGCATCGAATCAGGCACAACAGCAACAGCGCCACGAGGACCCACACCGGACAGCAACAAGGAACCGCCTACACAAGAGACATTTTAGTTACAAGACGAAATCTTCCATCATAATAGCAACTAGAGCACTCTGAGAGCGCATACCTCCGCCAAGTGAGGCAACGGCAGCAAAAAATTCAAATTGGTTCTGAAACAATAATTTTGTTTGCATAAACTCCAAAATCTAATCATTTGCGCCTTTTTATATTAATAACAGCTTGTCCAATTTTGTTGAAGATCCGTTCTTAACTTTTTGAGTTATTCTGTTAACAAACGTTAGGACAAGCATACGTCAAACATACAAAGGAACAAACCGATCTGCACCAAAATTCGACCATTTATGTCTTCCAACATTACTAACCAACCACATAAATTTCATGAAGATCCATTGATTATTTTTTGAGTTATTATGCTAACAAGCATAAAATTAGAAACAGTGACAAACGAACGAACGAACACACGAATCATTAAAAAATTTGGCCATATACTCTTTGTTATGTACCTAACAACCCATGTTAATTTTATCAAAATCCATCGATAGTTTTTTGAGCTATGGCATTGAGAAAAATGAAGCAGGCTAACAAACAAACAAACGGATGGACATATCTTTACCAAAAGTTAATCATCTGTTCTTCCTAACATACCTAACAATCCCTGTAAATTTCATTCAAATCGGTTCATAACTTTTTGAATTATCTTGGCGACAGACAGACAAACAAAGAGACAGACAAACATGACGAAAACATAACCTCCTTGGCGTAGGTAATTACCAGCGCCTACAAATAAAAGGAACAGCCACATTAAAGTGAAACGATCAACAGCAAATTAATAGGATCCCGTAGAACTCTAAAATTACACGGAGAAAGAATGTAGCACTCGAAGGAAAAATGAATGTTAAATGTATTTCGTCTGAGATGAAGCGTAACATTCCTTCAGTTACCGACTGCAGAGTAACTATAGTCACAGTTCAGCAACCAATCAGAGCGCACCATCATAGCAGGTGAACGCTAAGAAGTAAACGTCTGCTCCTGGCAGTACTGTTTTATTTTCTACTCAAGAAATAAGTTGTCAGCAGCCTTCAGACACTTGCTTCCGCAACTACTTTATAGAAGATGGTCAGTGAAACGTGAAGTGGCCGAAATTTGTCGCCCAACACCTCTATCACTTAAGCCCCAGATATATTACTGCTATAGAGAACCCGACTCATCGTGACGGACAATATCGATCAACTGCAGGGCACAAGTCTGCCAGCAATAGATTGCAGCACCATCAGCTTTGGTCAACTGCTCCATCAAACGGACCAAGAGATCGTACAAAAGGTTTATTATAGATACTTCAACAAAAGAGGTGAGCCGTCATTTCTATAAATGAAGCGTGTTTTCCCAGTTAATGTGAACTATATATATATGTATATACTTTTTTATCCCGTCAACGCCTGGCATTATCCAGATAGGGGGGGGGGGTGATATGGTGTCATCAGTAATCACTTGTATTTTTAATAGAATAAATACAGTAAGTCGAATCAGGGACTCGACCTGGGAACCATCAGATCTCCGAGTTGCAACTCTGCTACTAGTCTACATCCAAAAATACTGTATATTGCTCAGGTTATTAACTATTCAGGAAGGTCAAATGAGTTTCCTTATCAGCAAGTACTACTCTGCCTTCACCCTACAAAGGGAGACCCCTAGCGAGAAGTTATAACGGGAGAGATGCGATGCAGTGAACTGCAGTCTAATGAATTGTTTATAAATTAATTTATAGGTATTTTGCATAAAAAATCAAAAGGCATACTCTTCAGACATTCACACATGAGTTGAGATACAATTTGAATAATCAATTCAATAGTAAATTTTAATAAAATACCATAAAATAAACATTTCTAAGAGCACGGTAGAAAGCATACAACCATATACATATTGTATGGCAAAAGAGGCAGTTTACTCTCCAATGCAGGCAGTGTGCATGTGTTGCCGGAATCAGAGGGGCGCCTTCTGTATTGCAGGGACTGTACTGTCTACGTACGCAGTGCAATCAGTGTAATATGAGTGTACACAATAATATTCATACAATGGCACAGTTTACAATGGACTGCAACCTCACTAATGTTGCCTCATTTAGCTAAAATGGTCATATTTATAATAAATAATGTGTATAAAGCTTCGTTGACTATCAGTTATAATACCCTGGGATGAAGTTACATGCGGATACAGAGCATGAAGAGACGTTTGAACGCATGGTGCTGCCGGCCGTACGACAGCAGGGTGCGGTGCACTACACCGCAGGTCCCCCTATGTAGGGACCATTTCTCATAAAATCTATGGCATTTTCATTTATGCGTGGTATTCTCACGTAAATTGTTACACAAAACATGCCATTTTATGAAAAGTCACAAGTTTCCACCAACTCAGCTGAAATGTGAATGCAATAAAAATGCAAATTTCCGCAGAGTGCGGCGTACTAAACCGCTGGTCTTTTTTGTAGCGTTAATATTTTCACCATAATGAAGCGGGCAGCTCAAGCACCTCGTATGCTTGTGTCGCTTTTATGCTATGGTGGCCTAGTGGTAGAAGAGGGGGCGTGGCCTTTGTAAGTCCCTAATTATGCGAGTCACTGGCTCGAATCTCACTGTAAATATATATTATAATGTAACTGTATATTGTAGCGGGCCCACGAGTGGAGTCAGTAAAATATGCCTTTCGACGTAGCCGCAACATGCCCCAAAATTAGGAGCCTGATGCAAGCCGAAGTCGACACCTAAGGTGATACCTGTAAGTGATTCTTTTATGACAGCCTTAATCTTCCTGTCACATTTGCCATATCCTCTACCCGATTCGTTTCCTTTTCCGTTTACTGAGCCATTCGCCTCTCCTACTTATATGAAACTTCGACCGTTTCCTATCACCGTGCCTGCCCAAAGACCTCCACCTTCTCCTGCAACTGCACAATATCTCAGGTGACCTAAGTGGCCAAATTGTCTTAGCTTCGTTGATCGAACGGCCCAAGTTCGATGCCTTAACCGGCAAACGTGGCGATGCCACGACCGGTAGAGGCTAATGTACGTCTTCTACGTCCCGATGGCCTGTGACTGTGTCATGTATTCTTGATGTCAATCCTCAGTCGATGTCATTGCGCGTCTTCTAGTCCTTATGACTGCTCTTCTAACGGGGCACAATGTATTTTGGTATCGGCGTGGTATAGGCGGTGTGTCACTAAAGCGCTAATAAAACTTTTACTACTACTGTATTTTGGTATCGGCGCAATATAGGCGGTGTGTCACTGAAGCGCTAATGAAACTTTTACTACTACTGTATTTTGGTATCGGCGCGGTATGGGCGGCGTGTCACTGAAGCGCTATTAAAACTTCTATTACTACTGAATTTTGGTATCGGCGCGAAATAGGCGGTGTACCACTGGAGCGCTAATAAAACTTCTACTACTACTACTGTATTTTGGTATCGGCGCGGTATAGGCGGCTTGTCACTGAAGCGCTAATAAAACTTCTACTACTACTACTACATTTTGGTATCGGCGCGATATAGGTGTTATGTCACTGAATCACTAATAAAACTTCTGCTACTACTGTATTTTGGTATCGGCGCGATATAGGTGGTATGTCACTGAATCACTAATAAAACTTCTACTACTACTACTGTATTTTGATATCGACGCGATATAGGCGGTGTGTCACTGAATCACTAATAAAACTTCTACTACTACTACTACTACTACTGTATTTTGATATCGGCGCGTTATAGGCGGTGTGCCACTGAAGCGCTAATAAAACTTCTACTACTACTGTATTTAGTATCGGCGCGATATAGGTTGTGTGCCACTGAAGCGCTAGTAAAACTTCCACTATTACTGTATTTTGGTGCGCATGCTAATGCCGTGCATGTCATGTCCTAACAGCCTGCTGCTGTGTGATGGGCGATAAATACATTAAATGTCCATCACCACATAATACTGCATACATCTGTGATTAAACACTACGTACATGGTCCCAGTGTCTTTCAACATGAGCTATGTACTAAATGCACCAAAATGTGTTAACGACTTTAGCTAAATGCATTACCTGTTCTTATTTTTAAACACTAGAATTCACTGATCCAGCCATATGTGTAGTGTATATCCTGGCTGAACAGTGGCTTATGTGTTTTGTTCAGAACGTAACAGTATCCACAAAATCTCCAAACAGGCCTCGTTTCCGCCTAGCTATTTCGTTAAGAGTGAGACACGAAGGAGACAACGGCATACAATATAAACATACTAGTGGACCCGTGCGTGAAAAATTCCCGCAATAACCTATACGTTTGCCTAATGCCTCTAGGCCGGTGCGGAATCTCCTCTTCTCTTATTTGCTTCTTACTTTTCTTATTTTCTTCATTGATCCTTTGTCGTGCTGTCATCCTTAGGTCTTCTATATAGACAGGTAGAAGTAACATCTTGAGTAAAACACTCAAAAAAACTTAAACAAAATAGCAGCTTATATACAATGTGTTCGCTCCGTAGCAAAGATACCGTTGATACCGTCTTTCCACCTCAATATCTGTTTCATTTGAGGTGCTCAACTTTTGACCTATGAAGAGAAAACTGCTTCGTCAGAGGAAAACAGTAAGCTAGAAGAAATAATTGTCTACTGCCAGTGAAAACTTATGTTTCGTCGGTTTAGTTAACAATTGCATCAAAGTGGGAAGAATAGCTCATGCAACGGAATCATCTGTGGGAAGAAACTACGAATCAAGAAGCATGAGAGTGCCAACGGAAGCTTCAGATATCTTCAGTGCTACGATTTCAACTTCGGCAATGCAAGAAGTGCATTTAGACATAAGGTCGCCCTATACTTTGCCGTAGATTCGATGTATGGAGAAGCTGATACTCGTACAAATCAGACTAAGCCTGCGATGTCTTCATTGTTGGAATTTCAACTGTCCCTGCTTAAGATACATTTGTCATCTTTTGCAACCCGGCCTATTTTCTGCCCATCACTTTCAATGGAGCTTGAGAGGACAACCAGAGCCTCCAGCCTGGGCTAAATTTCACCTATCTATTTCGTTAAGAGCGTGACACCAAACATATAAATATATATATAAATATATAAATTTATAAATATATAAATACTTTTATATATAAACACACGGCGGTCATTCTTAGTATTAGATAAATAAAGTGACTGTTGCTTGACATATAAACATACTGACACACGATTATGTTCATTATATTGTTGTTTTGGTTGCGTAACTAGTAGTACAACTGATATCGGCTCATATTCTGAAAAAGCCGTATGGGGCGCTCGTACACACATAAAAAGCCAGAGTCCATCTAATTAAATTGTAATTATATGCAAAAATATGTGGTGCTTTGTATTCGTTCTTTGCATTAATTATTATCTTCCTTAATTTGTAATGCGACTAACCCCCAGGGGCTCACGGTCAGACCTCCCAGTTCCCCCAATAGTCAAAACATCGCGCAGTGACGCTGCCGCAGACGCTGCTGTAACTACGTATAAATGAACTCGTATCAAGCGCGCTATCTTTCGATCAGTGTCCAGGGTTTTGCGCATGATCTAATGTTAGTAAGAAATTGTTACTGTATCGCTTACGAGCGTAAGAAAAGTAACGTACTGTAGCCCATACAATTCTTAGTGTATTAATTACCTTTCAAAGTAACATGTAGTGCAATTTACAAGAGTGATAGCGTAACGGTTATGTCCAGGGAAACAGATTCAGTCTCTGAGACTCGAATTTTACAGAAATTCAGAGAAGTGCGCTGGTTTCGACACGTTGAATCGAGTTTCAGGTGTTAACTTTGATCAGATTGCTCTTGAGAGTTTCAAAACCTCGCCCTTGTTCCGTAAAATGCATTTAAGCCATCTCAATAGGAATCAGGTTAGAGATTGCTTCATATACCTGCAACACGATTCAAAGTGTATACGCACGTGTCTAATGTTCTGGGCAAGTCAAGCCTTCTGGGCTTAGTTTAATTCGACTTTATTCAACCTGAGGGACAACTAAGAAATCTACTATTAGAAGTAAGAACATAGTGCATCGATTGGCAATAGCAACAGCAAACATCGTTCGTTCAGGAATGTACGCTACACAAAATTTGGACAATACTAAGAGTCAGCGGCTTACTGGAGTGGAATCCCCAGTTCAGTCCGGTATGGCAGGCGCCAGTCGAAGAAGGGCTCATCATCTGGCTCAGTAAAGTCGAACTGAGTCGAACCCACTAGGACTGACTTGACTTGGACGGCAGACAGGCGCGTTTGTTCTGCCCCCTTGAATGATGTCGCAGGTATTGACAGCAGCCCCATTGTGCTTAAACACTGCCCAAAACTCTACTTTACTGAGCAGGGTTGAGTTTTCAGCTCTTTTAACGGCAATGGAGTCGGCGTTCATGCTTATTAGATGATTCAAACTCGATGAAACCCAACGCACATGTGTAAAGTTCTGGACAAGTTACACCTGTAAGGCTTTGCCTAATAAACTTGACCTGTGGTGCCAAACGAAGTTAGATAATATTTGTCAGCGAGAGTTAAGTAAATATGTCATCGATTAAAGGGTGAATTCGAGTTCCCTAGCCTTGACATGTCCGAATCATCAGTCGGAGCTTTGGCTGTATCACTAATCCGTACTGAAGTTTTAGAAGCAGCCTGATCACGTTTCATTCTGCTGAAAACACCATTTTCTGACTGCAGAAGTCCCCAAAGTAATCAGTTAAATGTTCACGCCCGAAGTCGATTCAAAGTGTCCAGGACCTCTTCGCAGGAGCTTGCTGTTAGCGTGCTGGCTCGCCTGTACTTTGTAGTACTCGAAATCGCATCTCCACCAGACATGATAATTCTTGCGCAGGGCTAGGCTAGTTGAGACGGTAGGTGTTTACAGACTTCTTCAAGGGGGGGGGGGCTAGTCCAAGCAAGAAATGAAGTTGGGAGGTCGCAGTTATCGCATGAGCTTTGCGTCCTCTGACGACATACCTCTGACACTCTGAGGTTGACTTCAGCTGCGCAGTCCTATGGAGCTAGCGGGCATCTACAGCAATAACCAGTGCATGAGGATTTTCTAGTGAAGATGTTTGCCTCTGCTATCAAATTGGCTTTACCATTATCTGCCGGAGGTTCTGAACAAATCACGCCTATTGTGCTGGATTTTCCTCATAATTGACGAGGCCTTCTAGGCTTCTCTGGTACACAACTTCAGAGAAGAGCCTTTCATCACTTCTTTGGATGGTATCGTAGGGGTTCGCGGTAACCCGCTCGCGACAGCCGAAAACTCCTTGTCACCGAGCAAGATCGAGTTTGGGGCAGTCTCACAGGCAGTCGGTTCTACCAGAACGCCGTGACGACACCGGCGTACATTTACAAGGCTTCGGATGAGGCAAGCCCAGAAGTTATAAACTAGCTTCACTTTGAAGAGCTACCAATGAATGGCACCGTCACTATAGTGGTTAGAGAATTCAGACCGGCCTGGTTAAATGCATTCCGTCCTTGAATAAGAGCATTTGGCTAATCTATTTATCAAAGGGACGAGTATTTTTGTCTTGACAAAACTAAAATTGAACGTTCGTTTCAATACGTTTCCCGCATTTTCGGTATCATCGGAATACAAAGTCCTCTCCGCTTACCTCTGCGCACAGGTAAGCATGCAGGCCCGCGTTAATGTGGGGGTGGTTTAGTTCTCGGAAAAACAGCCTTCACCGTGTTAATTAACTGAATTACGAAAAAGAAGAATCCGTTGATATGTTAACTGAATTACGAAAAAGAAGAATCCGTTGATATGTTAACTGAATTACGAAAAAGGAGAATCCGTTGATATGTTAACTGAATTACGAAAAAGAAGAATCCGTTGATATGTTAACTGAATTACAAAAAAGAAGAATCCGTTGATAGGTTAACTGAATTACGAAAAAGAAGAATCCGCTGATATGTTAACTGAATNTTGATATGTTAACTGAATTACGAAAAAGAAGAATCCGTTGATATGTTAACTTAATAACAAAAATGAAGAATCCGTCGATATTTTAACTGAATTAGAAAAAAAAGAATCCGTTGATGCGTTAGCTGAATTACGAAAAGGAAGAATCCGTTGATATGTTAACTGAAATACGAAAAAGGAAGAATCCGTTGATCCGTTAATTGAATTACGAAAAAGAAGAATCCGTTGATACGTTAACTGAATTACATAAAAGGAGAATCCGTTGATACATTAACTGAATTATGATAAAGAAGAATCCGTTGATACGTTAACAGAATTACAAAAAAGGAGAATCCGTTGATACGTTAACTGAATTACGAAAAAGAAGAATCCGTTGATACGTTAACTGAATTACGAAAAAGAAAAATCCGTTGATATGTTAAGCGCCTATTTTAACTAGAGAAGCAGGTACTGTTTAAGCACATACCCTCGTCCAGCACTGCAGGGTCACCGAAAAATTCAGATTGGTCCCGAATACAGCATCTTCCATTTCTATCATCACCAAATTTTAGGGCATTTGTCTCTAGTAACAGTCCTTAACATTTCCTGCAATTTCCATGAAAATCCTTTATTAATTTTCTGAATTATTAAGAATAAAAGGTGCAAACAAACGGTTGAACGGATCATCACCAAAACTTATTCATCTTTTGCTCCCAACAAACCTAGTAATCCACGTTAAGTTCATGGGGATCCATCCATTACATTTGAGTTATCTTAGTGACCATCAAACAGACAATGTTCGATAGAACCATATCTTCCTTGGCGGAGGTAAGAAATTGGTATTATATCGGTCTGCAAATCCAACAGTGGCAGACCTGATCATCAGTTATTTTAGTCTGTTACTTTCCCTTGGCGGACATTATCGCTGCATGATTTAGTCTGTAAAGAAACATAGCATGCTTGCTTTGGATTACATACCCTACAACCAACTACATCATCCATCTTTATTTTGACCAGCAAACTTAATATGATCTACCTTATTGGTCTTACTATTTGTCATCAAACTTTTTCCAGCTACTAATCAACAGTGTTAGTTTTAACCTATCCACTCTACCATGACCGGCTTCATCTACCTTTTGATCTGTAAACTTTTGCCGTTTCCCCTTATTGCTGCAACGCTTGTTCTCCAGACTCGACCACCCATGTGTAATTTTCCAGCAGAATTAAGACGAACTCCATTATTTAGCCAAGGTTTGGTTTGCCAAACTGTTGCCGTTCCCTTCGTCGGTATTGCGCTCTTGTCGTCCATGCCGCCCCGACGTCACCAACGTCTACTTATGCCCTGCACCAACTACCGCGACTCACCTCTCCAATGTTGGCAGCGAGGGCGCCTGACAAGAAGGTGGGCCCCAGGTTGATGGTGATGGAGGCGAACCAGATCATGAAGGTCCCGAAGAAGACACACTGTGGGCTCTCCATCATCAGTGGCATTGCCTTTTGGTCAGTGTCTTCGGGCAGGAGCGGGGCGTCGTTGAGCACCTGAGACCAACAATGAACCATGTTATAGTTTGGCTCGGAGCTGGAGTCCAATTTTAAGATTATCTAGCACACCTCACATTCTAGAGTAGATTTGGGCCCTATACTTAGCTCAATATTGACAAGTACAAGATGACTATGCGGCTGTGGTGGTGCAGATGAGAGGAGTAAATAATCACCATTCAGTCTCAACTTTCATATATTACATTGTTGTCGTTGATCTCTTTGCCTGCTAAGCCGGACTTTTTTCCTAAGTTTGTTTGGCAAAAGTTTCGTTTCAAAATTCTTTGCGGAAATATGGAGTAATAGGAGGTTACCAGCGTTGAAAGGTTGATAATTTTGCTTACTTATTAATGAATATTGCACAGTTGACAACATTATCTCAATAATGTACTTCTGACAACCCTGAAGATGTTCGTGAGCCAGATTCATTGGGGTGAATTAGCCGACTATAGGCAAGCAGAGTAAAGTACATAATTAAGTTGCTACGAAATTTCTAATATGACTTTTATGAAAGTCTGGGGACGTTGTGTTAACCATAGATCATCTTGCACTGTTTTCTAATGTATAGATGGATCCTATGGGGATAACTGCTCAGCAGTGATTTCAGAATCTATATTGCTGATCTCAGTTTCGGTTTCAGGATCAGCATGCTGGATACTCGTATGTTGGTCACGAACATAGTACGTGCGCTCTTCGAAATCAATTCTTTAATTCAAATGATTGACACATGGCTAGTTCAGGTTGATAATTTGATTCTAAGAGGCACAAGAAGATGAACTCCCAAAACTAAAGGTAGGTCTTCTATTCAGCTACAGCAATATTTTCAAGCAGTGGTAAAGGTATAAAATATAGTCGCCTGGACCATGCACTCTAACCACGTGCACTTGTTTGTGCTGCAGATAGATCCCCTCTATGGGCTCAATGGGCTGTACAGCTGTAGTCGACTACAGATAGTCTGAGCTATGACGCCATTGACAGAAAGCTCATGTAATAACTGCGCCCCTTCCTGACCGGAAGGTCAGTAAAGCCCCCAACAGACTGAGTGATAGAAATGCAGACAGCGTATTGCCGATCACCGAGACTTTCCTTTTCAGTTTGTAAGCAGCGGATGTTGCGTGACGCGCAATAGTGCTGAGGGTCCCGAGAACGACCCCCAGGCGAGTTTCGGTCTTTTTCAGGGGCACTTGGTGAGGTGAATCAGCAAATTTGCTTGGTGCGCCTAGCAATCGAGTAAGTGCTTACCCTAGGGTAGGCTGGTGGGGGTGGTTGAACCTTCCGTCTCGGCCCCATAGATCTTAGAGGCAAGTAGTCGGCTGCAGCTGTACTTACTCCTCTGGGGCCATTTACCTATGTCGGCTGCTTGAACCAGTGCGTGTGGGTTTCCCGGAGAGGAGGCAGTCAAAGTTAACTCTACCTTTACTTTGGGAGGGAACGTCTGGTCTCATGACAGCAATGAGCCATCTCCTACCAATGAGCCACTTGGCTGACGCTATTATCTAGTTTCATATGCAAAATCATAATATCATTTCAAGAAAGTCTAACTTTGACTTCTGTAAGAAATCTCTCGAATGTCTGAGCATGACCTTCACTTCAAACAAACGAGTCTGGAAAGATTCCATCGCCATTCGTGAGTAATCACTTTTAACCTCCACAGTTTGAATGCCCCGAAGGCGCTGCGAGAGCATCAAGCTTCTCGTCAATGCGACTAATGAGCGGAGCACCAAATAGGCCATTCAAAGTTGTTTTTGGCGACTAACTCTGCTTTGATTTTTGTTTTTGATTCAAGGCTGGTGGAGGAATTTGGGGCGATGGAGAGGTTCGAGGATGCAAACTTTCTCTCGGAGTTTCATATTTGGGGAACAATTTGACGTGCAGGTGTAATGTATTTAGAGCGTACAGGGTGTGTCGCATACATCTAAGTTGACTGAATGCTGGATAGAAAGGTGTATCAGAAGTCTTGTGCGCTATAGAGCTCAGTTAACAGCTACTTTGTTCTTTGCTGACTGTGGTGTCTATTTGACTCAAACCACTCTGCTCCACCACAGCACTGATCCAACGGCTGCACAGCACTGATGCAACTGCTGCACAGCACTGATCCAACGGCTGCACAGCACTGATGCAACTGCTGCACAGCACTGATGCAACTGCTGCACAGCACTGATCCAACTGCTGCACAGCACTGATCCAACGGCTGCACAGCACTGATCCAACTGCTGCACAGCACTGATCCAACAGCTGCACAGCACTGATCCAACTACTGCACAGCGCTGATCCAACTGCTGCACAGCACTGATGCAACTGATAAGCAGCACTGATCCAACTGTTGCACAGCACTGATCCAACTACTACACAGCACTGATCCAACTGCTGCACAGCACTGAAGCAACTGCTAAGCAGCACTGATACAACTGCTGCACAGCACTGATACAATTGCTGCACAGTGCACATCACTGATACAATTGCTGCACAGTGCACAGCACTGATGCAACCGCTGCACAGCTCAGATACAATTGCTGCGAAGCTCAGACACAACTGCTGCACAGCTCAGATACAACTGCTGCACAGCACTGATGAGACAGCCGCACAGCAGTAGTCCAACTGCTGCACAGCAATCCACAACATTTGGCAGTCATATTCATTAATATTTTCGAGAGACTACATAACAATGACAAGTTAATGCTCCAAATCTCTAGTGGCCCTGAGAATGACTTACGACTACAAGCTCCCCTAATTATGCTTTAGCAAACTCTACACTTTATTTAATACCCGCAGTACTTTAGCGCACAGATGCTTTAGGTTGGAGCTTTATGCTGGTATTAGGTTTAGTCTTCAGGTACAACTGATACAGGTATTAGGTACAATGGTTACTACCTGCGTGATGCAAGTGTGTGGAGGTTAAATGTGTAGTGGCAGACAAATGTGTGCTCTTACCGCATCAGAAGCCAACGTTAGTGCCTGGGCTGATGTGAGATCCGAGTGCTATGAAGTCTGTGATGCGCATGTGAGTCTAAAACATAATGCATTGGTGTAGCACAAATGATTTGTGTTATTATTGTGCCAGACACAAATGTCGCAAAGAATGTGAGGTAAGTGTATCTGCAAATAACCATATTTCTAACTGCAGCTACAGTGATAGAGGGATAAGCATACCTTGTTACGACGGTACTTTCCTGTACTTATATTCATTGCTGATGTTCGTCGTTGCGGCAGTATAGATGCAGTGTCAGGTACTTGCGTTGAGAGTATAGACTCGCATGGTGTGGTGTGTCCGATAGTATGTGTGAAATGCAGATGCAATGGCGCTGTCTGTGCCATAGTGTCTGTTTCACATACAATGGGCAGTTTCTGTGGAATACCAGTGTATTGGTCTGAGCCTTGCGATTAATCTATAGTATTGGTGGGCGATTGCTTCTGCTGTTGCATCAAATACTTGCTGCCACTGTTGGTAATTGTTTCTGCTGTTGCATCAAATACTCGGCGCCGCTGTTGGTAATTGTTTCTGCTGTTACATCAAATTCTCGCTGCCACTGTTGGTAAGTGTTACTGCTGTTGCATCAAATACTCGCTGCCACTGTTGGTAATTGTTTCTGCTGTTGCATCAAATACTCGCTGCCACTGTTGGTAATTGTTTCTGCTGTTGCATCAAATACTCGCTGCCACTGTTGGTAATTGTTTCTGCTGTTGCATCAAATACTCCCTGCCACTGTTGGTAATTGTTTCTGCTGTTGCATCAATTTCACGCGTGGCCTGCACGTTATCAGGCCGCCCCCACTGTCCGGCCACCGGACGCTTCTTTGTTTGTATGAGCTGGCTTTGGGTTTGGGGCTCTGGTAGTACCTGAGTTGGAGGAAACGCCACTCTAAGGGCGGATGAGACCTTTTGGTCCAACGGCATCCCTGAGAGGAGATGAACAGGCTGGTGCAATAGCTGGATACTCAGTCTTCCGCTGTCTGCTCCTCTCTCTCTTCCATCAGGTAGTACCACCTGATGCTCTTTTCCTTTCCTTTCTCTTCTTCTTCTTTTCGGCCAAAGCCTGTACTGGCGATGGCAGGGTCTGGGGTGCGTAGATAGCTGGCCGCTTTCGTAGCTATCGTTACTGTCGATTTGTTTTTGCTTTATTATGCTTTATACTACCTTCTTAGTTCATGGGATTCTTTGTTTCTTCGTTGTATATTTCTGTATTTATCTGTATATTACTGTATATTTAGGTTTTTTTTATTTTTTCTCTTTCTCTCACTTTCTGGGGATGTTGAAAGCAACCCGGGATCTGGTCGGGCTCAGGGGTGCCGTCTCCTCTTTGTTAACATTAGAGGACTGCATGCAAACCTTGCCGAGCTCGACTTTGTGTCCCGTGGTGTGGATGTCGTGTGCTGCTCCGAGACATTGGTGACTGGCAGGAGGTACGACGCTGAGCTTGCCTTGGCCGGTTTCCAGTCCCCGTTTTGAAGGCTGCGGGGTTCGGGGCCTGGATTCTGTGGGATGGCCGTCTATGTCCGGAGCGGATTCTGTGCTTGTCGGCAGTCAGTGCGCAAATGCGACTGTCATGAGATCATCGTTGTAAGGGTGTGTGGCCTACAGAATAATTATTGTTTATTCTCCTTATATCGGAGCCCTGCAACTGATGATTCTCTTTATGACTGTTTATTGACGGCGATGGCCTCGATACAGAGCACGGATCCCAAGACAGCGTTTGTTTTTGTGGGTGATGTTAATGCACTCCACAGGAACTGGTTGGGATCTGCATCACCGACTGATTGCCATGGTGCGGCTGCGCTGGACTTTTGCACCTTGTCTAGTTGTGTGCAGCTGGTTCGTGGGTCCACGCATATTGCTGGTAACTGCCTCGACCTAGTTATGACTGATGTCCCGGACTTGATGACGGTGACAGTTGGCTCCCCTATTGGCTCTTCAGACCACTCACATCTTGTTGTGTCCTTGGACCTAAATCAGGTTGTTCCTGTGG
>LQNS02278070.1:24846520-24859155 GCA_001587735.2 Parhyale hawaiensis
GTGTGGCGGCGTCGGGCAGTGGTGCGGCGTCGGGCAGTGTGGCGGCGTCGGGCAGTGTGGCGGCGTCGGGCAGTGTGGCGGCGTCGGGCAGTGTGGCGGCGTCGGGCAGTGTGGCGGCGTCGGGCAGTGGTGCGGCGTCGGGCAGTGTGGCGGCGTCGGGCAGTGTGGCTGGTATCTGTAGGGTACAGCAGCAGATTCAGTACCTGGTAGCTGTGTGGTGCCTTGGTCAGGTGCAATGGTTGGCTTTTAAACGGTGCGACGGAATGAGTTAGTACTGGTGTTGTAGTTGTTGCAAGTGAAGTTATTATTGGTGTTGTAGTTGCTGCAAGTGGAGTTACTGCTGGTGTTGTAGTTGCTGCAAGTGTAGTAACTGTTGATGTTGTAGTTACTACAAGTGCAGTATGTTACTACTGGTATTGTAATTGCTGCACGTGTATTTACTGCTGGTGCTGTAATTACTGTAAGTCTATTTACTTCTGCTGTTGTAGTTACTGCGAGTGTAGCTGCTATCAGGCCTCTATACTACTGCTACTAAGTTAGAATGGAAGCCACAACTAGTGGTGCTGTTACTATTTACATTACAGTTACTACTAGTGTTGTAGCGGCTGCTGTAGTATTAGGGTTCCAGCTGCTACAAGTGTTGCAATAAACTGGAGTTGTCGGTACAAGAAACAGCCACTTGTTACCACTTGAAGCCACTCACAGTTATTTATGACAACTTGCAATCACTTGCATTAACTCATAGCCACTTGGAGGCACTTTCAACCATTTGCAACCACTTACAACCACTTACAGCCACTTGCAACCACTTACGACCACTCGCAGCCACTTTCCGCCACTTGCGACTACTTGCAACCTCTTGCGACCACTTGCAGCCACTAACAGCCACTTACAACTACTTACAGCCACTAACAGTCACTTACAGACACTTACAGCCACTTGCGACCACTTGCGGCCATGTGCTACCACCTGCAGCCACTTCTCATCGTTCGGTAAGTGTATTGCTGATGGTGCGTGTGGTTTTAGAGACGTGGCATGTTTGTGGAGCGTTTGTGTTGCACGGACTTCCGTACTAAAGTGTCCGGGTAGTAGACAAGTGATGTAACACTGGAAATTAGAAGAAGATACTGATGTATGTCTTAACAATTGACTACCAGCAACATATCTCTAGCTATAGCGTAGGCTCAGGGTATATTGTACCCTATTTTATCTTTCTAGGGTAAAGAGAGTTACAGCTCATGAGCAATGACAACCTAATTGTGTTACATTGTTGCCTGTGTTGCACGCATAACATCGTAGGTTTGTGCTACATGTACATCGAGCAACACTGAGTTCTTATCCATCTATAGAGAACAGGTTGGTTCAAATAACCAAGATTTTCTAATGGAACGTTTCGTTATTGCAGGTAACAATAATTCATTACTTGTTTTTTGAAAGAATAGAACTGCTGACTATGTACGTCAACACTTCCATTATTTCTTCGTCGAAATGAGGTATTTACATGTGGTTATTTAAAACAACCCATCCCGTGCGTGCACCATACGAGTGACACCAACACAATGCATGAAATGAAATCGTTTCAAACACTTGCATTAAATTCAATAAATTAGCATGCGATGTGCACACAAGAATGTATCCATGCCATGCATGTGTCACAGACACACGGCCTAGCTGCCAGGTCACTCTTGAGACCCGTGCGGGACACACACTCGTACGCCCAACTTATGCCGGGCCACAGACTCGTGCGCCCAACTTATGCCGGGCCACACACTCGTGCGCCCAACTTATGCCGGGCCACAGACTCGTGCGCCCAACTTATGCCGCGCCACACACTCGTGCGCCCAACTTATGCCGGGCCACACACTCGTGCGCCCAACTTATGCCGGGCCACAGACTCGTGCGCCCAACTTATGCCGGGCCACAGACTCGTGCGCCCAACTTATGCCGGGCCACAGACTCGTGCGCCAAACTTATGCCGGGCCACACACTCGTTCGCCCCACTTATGCCGCGCCACACACTCGTACAACAAATTTAATACTGTATTATGTGCAGCTCGTGTAGACAGTACTTAGTGTGATGAAGTTTCTCAGTGAAATTTAAGAAAGCTTCTGCAGTCTGCACTAGTAAAATTAATCATGTACTAAAGATGCGATTCGGACGCATCTGTCCAATGCACGCAGCACAAATTCCCTGCAAAGGCTAGTGGAACTCGCGGGGTCAAGTGTCCTGGTAGCATTTCTCTCCTTGCCCTTCACCGAACTTTGGAGCACCATTTACCACGATAAAATTTGCCGGGCGGGAAAGTCTAACCTTTCAGTACCTTCTGAACGCATTTGTATCTGCTACAAAGACTGCTCTTCCCACAAAAAGTTACATTTAATTTTAGTGAAGCAAAAACAGAAGTTGGGCCGAGTAAATAATAAGCCTTAAGCAGCGGTCGGCGGGGGCAGTCGCTCGGCAGTAGCTTCTGCGGCGTTTAGGCGCCGTAATCGCCAACTGCATTTACCACAGCCAGAGGGAAGGTTCTTGGAAAAGCCGTACCACTTGCTGCCAATAGCAGCACTATAATTTGGCAGCACTTGCCTGCCAATAATTCGGAAACGACGAGCCAAATTTCGACAGGGGGATCCGCCCCGCGAAAAGCTCACCAAGTGCCACTACCATCTTTGTAGGTAACCATTTTTTTTATTAGAGAAAGACCTTATAATTCTTGGAACAGAAAGATCGCGAGACATGGCACAATGAAGGATATATTTTGAAGTTAAATCCCGTGTGTACTGCTGGCAGCAATGCCACAGTTTCTCTCCAGAGGTTCGCTTAATACGGCCGGGTGATGTAAAAAAAATGTTCTTCAAGACTAAGACCCAATTTATTCTAGATATCAACTGATATTGCTTTTACGCGCCTAAACAACGATGTGCTGTGTCCCGGCTATATTAAGTAACAATTTTTGCTAGGAATAAACGCATACATTACGGGTGTAAAGTCGCCCTCTAATACTTCTATCAGGAACCCCTTCACAACTCACTCGCTAAATAACGTGGGACTGACTAAGCGATACAAGCATCACCAAATTGGGACAAAGTTGTAATAAAATCTGTAAAGAAAGATGCAACTTGAAGAGGACCCTAAAAATTCACAGCATTAGTGGTGGTTCTTAGGGACGCCAGGAGGGGAGGCGTGCCACAGAGCTCCCTACCACTGGGATAGTTTCTCGTTTTTTCCAAGATGGCTTGTGAAATCATTATTGTCAACAGCTGTACTCTAGCTGCTATTGGGTACGACTGTTGATATGTACTCTTATGTTTGATTAATATCAGAAGTGCTTCAAAAATTCAAGAGTGACTGGTAGTATGGGCCACTGCTCAACACAATAATTCTCTACGTATTTAGCGACTCAAGTGCACCACGACCACAAACGTTTCACAGTCCAAGACACTTCCATGACCGACTGCATGTCTGGACCGCGACTTTAGGTCGACCTTTTTTTGTACCCAAAGTTTCGTTAACTTATTACCGCTCAAAAAAACGCTCTCGGCCCCGTTTTTCATAGTTCTATTCTGGGAAAATTTAGCTGAAATACAGGGGGACAAAAATTAAGATTTGAGTCCCCAAGGCAGTTATGCAAATGGCACGTTGGGAGTTTTCTTGAAATCTTGAGGAGTGGCGGCTCTTTGCTGAATTTTGGGGTGTGCCTCATAAAATTAATAATAAAAAGGAAAAATAAAAATACAATAAACACCATCGGGAGGTTTTTACAAGTTTATATGTCTATCTATATTTGTATGTTATGTCTTGATATCAAAATACTCTAAGTAACACCATCATATGTTCATATTATGTTGTCACGTTTTGTTTCTTTGTCTCTTCGTCTGTCACCAAGATAATTCATAAGCTTATGAGCGGGCCTTCATGAAATTTGTATGAATCATTTGAAAGAGTAAAAGACACGAATGGTCATATTTGGATGAAGAACAGTTCATCCGTTGGGTGTGTTACTAATGTTTCCCAAATCGATATAGATACTGGTTTCAGGACTAATTGGATTTTTTTTTGTAGCGTTGCATTGCTTTATGAGTGGGGGTACCTGTTGCTCAGCCAACGTTGAATTAAAAACAGGGAAGATAGCTAAAGCTTCTCTTAGCGCTATCTTGGAGTTTCATTTTTATTGCTTTCTCCATACATTCTCCAAAAACTACATTAATTTTTGTTCTCAGTTCACGATGTACAAAATAAGTAGATGATTAACGCAGCACAGGAGAAGCGATTTTTCGGGATGGAGTAGACGCAGTAATTATTTTTATTTCTTCAGCTTGTTTCCTTCCTTTGACGAAAAACTTTTACTGGAGCTAGAAAATTTCGATGCACTGAAGTTCTATCATGGCGTATACAGGATACGCGACTGGGAATTTAATTAAGTTCAGTGATGCTTCACTGCTTGCTAATATAAACCAATTTCCCGAGTCATCTAGGGAAGGAGGGTGTTGCATAGATGAATTAAAACAGAGCACTCATATCTTATGACCAATTTGAGTTGGCTCATGTAGCGCATCTCCCAGCAACATATTAGAAACGAAAATTTGATCAAAGTACAAGGGTTGTCAGAAATTACACGCTGTCATTTATGACAGCGTGTTCTATAGTCATGTATAAGAATGGCGGTAACTAGTCAAGAACTCGGGAATGGCTGCTGATATCAGCGGGATACCTGTTAATCTATATAGGAACTTGTACACACGGCCGACAAAAAATAATGCCGAAGAAGTTGAGGTACTTCTTCTTTAATCAAAACTGCCTATGCCAAGGAGTTTATATTTTTCTCGGAGTTTCTTTGTTTGGCAGTTTGTCTGTCTGTCTCAAAGATAACTTAAGAAGTTATGGATGGATCTACAGTATATAAAATTTACAGGGTTTGTTGGGTACTCGTACGTAGGTGTAGCAGAAGGTTACCTTTTAGTGAAGAATCGTCCAACCGTTTCATTGTTTGTATGCCCTTCTCTGTTTGTCGCAATGTTTGTTTTATGTTTGTCGGAACATAACTCAACAAGTCATGGACGGATCTTCATTAAATTTGCAGCAGTTGTTAGGAGTATTAAAAGGGCCAAATGTTCACATTTTGGCGATTAGCGGATCCTTCGTTCGTGTGTCTGACTGTGTGTTTTTCTTCGTGTTTGTCGAAACGTAACTCAAAAATTTTACAGATGAATCTTGAAGAAAATTGCAGAAACAGTTTATATTGTCAAGAGGTACAAATGAGCAAATTTTGGTGATGGATATAAGAAATCCAAGTTTCAAGATCAATTTGAATTTTTCGTTGACATCGTCTTGCCTGTCGGGGGCATGCGTTCTCAGAGAGCGCTAAAACTGTGAAAAGCTCCCTTGAGAAATTATTTCTGGAGATTTGGAAGTCTAGATACACTAGCTGTATGTTAGAATTGTTGCAGCACGTCCATGAATAAGGAACACTGCTGATAGTATAGGCGTTCCTCTCAGTACTGCATGATAATTGTTGTCATTTATCCACAGACAAAGGGAAGGCTTTGGCAATAATGCTAAACTAAAATTTAATTTTCCCTGACAATAGCTTTGTTTGAGATGCTCTCGACGGAAGGCGCTAGGCGTTAAGATGAAGGGTTGTATAATGTACAAATATTAACTAATACTAAAAAAAGACTTGCTAGGACCATTGCCGTGTTATCGGTAAGTTCAAATTAGAGAGGAAGAGGTTCGCCCCCCCCCCACCCACAGTCTCGTTACAAGAGACGCTCCCACGAGATGGAATGTTCACTGCTAAAATGAAAACTCGAATTCGGTGATAGAAAAGGGCGATATTTGAAAGCCAAACTCCCGACAGCGTAATTGGTTGTCAGGATTGCTACCTTGTTTTGGTGTTTGTTGCATTTGGAGCCTCTGGTATTTTGGTGTGTTGTACCTGCCAGTGGATTGACATCATATGTTGACGCACCTGTACTGCACACGCTTTCTTGACACGCAGGTGTTGCATACGATTTTTGACACACTAATGTTGTAGAGACCACTTGATGCGCCTGTGCTGCACACACCACTTGACACGCCTATGTTGCACACGCCACTTGACACGCCTATGTTGCACACGCCACTTGACACGCCTATGTTGCACACATCACTTGATACGCCTGTGTTGCACACACCACTTGATACGCCTGGGTTGCACACACCACTTGATACGCCTGGGTTGCACACGATTTCGGACACGCCTGTGTTGGACACACCCCTTGACACGCATCTGTAGCACACACCACGTGATACGCCTGGGTTGCCTGCAACACACCACTTGACGCGCCTGTGTTGCACACGCCACTTGACACGCCTGTGTTACACACACGACGTGATACGCCTGTGTTGCCTGCAACACACCACTTGACACGCCCATGAATCAAAGCAGTATGGATACAGTCATGCGGCTTGACAACAAGTTACAAAACTAGGAGTACGAGCAGCACACTATCGACCAAAGATTAGATTGGAACGCATGCTAACGTGCAAGTGCCATGCATAATAACTATTCTGCATTAAATATGTACCAGGTTAAGAAGCTAGAATATTCAGTGAGGTGAAAAAGTTTTTGGACATTCTCTTTATTTTTTTCTGCAATATACTGCTGAACGTAAGAGAACAACCTTAAGCAATTGTTTAATAAACTGAGAAGAACATTGAAGACTGATATGGAATGCCACTGACTGTGTCCCATGGGTATAGCTTTATGTTTGATAGTATAAGAAAAATGGGACACAAGCAAATTGAAATAGCATTCTACGCCTCCTAGTTCCGCTTCACTTCACTGCACATCAGTACGGGCGTTACCAGCCACTCAGACAATGTTGAGCTAGAAGTCGATGTCTGTAGGAGATAATATCAGGTTATTAACGGAAGTTTTTCCGAGTGCGTACACACTCACGAACATGCAACCATGCTCTTCATGAAAGAAACTTATATGATGCCTTGGTGCGCATGCTGGCATGCGGGTTAAATAGAACGTTGGCATTCCAGTAGGGGCCTCGTTACTCGTACTTTTTCTGATCGAGCAAATCGTAACGTGAACCGAAAAGTTAAAAGGAATACCACCCAATCGGAAATTTGTAGGCATTTATCCGATGTTATCGGATGCCCTTCACTATTTACTATAAGTGCCTAGGAATTTCCGATTGGGCAACAGCGACGGACATTGTACGAGAGAAGTCTGTTTCCCGATCGCCTGACGCCTAGAGAAAGCACCAAGACTCGTGCATCGGCTCCTTTATGAGAATGGGTCGTTAGAATCTTCCATTGTTTCACATCTAATCCCAACTGCAACTAGGCAATTTAAATAGTAATCATGTGAGCTAGTTCGTGACTCGTCTGTTCGTTAGGCGCAGGACGTTCTCGTAATAGAACACGCTCGCATTATTCAGCTTTTTTTATTGATTTTCAGAATATTTTGTTTCAGGTATCCGGCTCTCTTGGTTCAGGATTACAAATGGCGTAAGCCTAGAATTAAAAAATCTCAACAAAAATGACGGTTACTGAAAACGAGTCCGAAGTCTCACGAGCACTTCCTCTGCGGTCAATATTACATTCCCAGTTTATCCAATGCTAGCTTTTCAAATCTCAAATCGCTTCCTGGATCGAATAAAATGCAAGTAATGAGGCAATCCCGGGCTGGAATACCAAGTAAGCATCACGAACAACTCGTCAGTATGCATGCCAGCTCGCAGAAGGATTACAAAGCGATAGCCTCGACAGAACAGTGGTCAGAAGAATCTGTAGCGCCAACGACAATGGTGAGGACAAACTGGGTGGTCAAGTTACCAAAAGAATCTGTGGGACAAAAGTTAACGACAACGATGAGGATGAACTAGACGACCAAGTTGCTATCCTCTGTTCAATATTTCAAGGCAGTTTGGGCGTGGTCAAATTCTTCTACAGCGTTGCCAATTGTATGGGCTTCTCTGAGATTTTGTTCGGCCCATATCTTAGCTCCGCCCACTTCCTGTATATAGAGAAATCTCAGAAATGTCTATAGAATTGGCAACGCTATAGAGAAATTTGACCACGACCGAGCTGCCTTGATCCAATGGACAGAGTGTAGTAAAGACTGTAGGGATAGATGCTAGTTCACAGGACAGTCTTTTCGCCCCCAAATGTGGTGCACAGTGCTGAATGTCTAGCTGTGTTCATCTGAAGTGTAGAAAACACACAGCTACTGAGTGCTACTTCACTACATTTGAAAAGAGATCTCTGACGCTTTACTTCTTCCAAATTGAAGTTTCTAAGCCAGTTAAATAATTTAGTAGCCACAACTAAACATTTGGAAGCTGAGCAGTACTGGCGGTGACCAAGAGACTGTCGTATGAGCCCGCAGTAAAGGACGACGGCGAGAACAAACTGGACAACCAAGTTACAATTCTAGGAGACTCGTGGTGTTACGGCAGTTTGAGAAGAGCAGTGATAAACGCAGGAACAGTACGGGCAGCATGGTGGTACGGAAGAATATATTGTGACTCAGGGAATAATAATAGCGTGCATGAGTCAGTACATGTTAAGGACAGTCTGGGCAGTACAGTTGTGAGGGCAGTCAGTAAAACAAAATTAGGAACGGTTTGGGTAACGTAGTAATAACCGTGTTCTGTATAAGAAGATTTAGCGACTAAATGGGGACTAGATAGGCGAGGACGGTATACAATGCATGTGCTATGTACTGTCTGAAGCATATCCCCGTCACGCTCAAGAGGGCTATTTGGTCACACTTTAAGTTAATTACTAACATTAACGGCGACGGCAAAGGATTCTGGACGTCGTTGACAGGATAAAATTAGGAACTATCATGGGAAGACAGAGAGGGAACGCCATGGTAAAGGCCGTCTACGCTACCAGTAATGCAAGCGGGCTAGAAATCACACGAAATTACTAGTGTTTTAATGGCTTTCCCTCCACCGGAACAAAAACTTTAAAAAGCTGCGACCTGAGCACTTAATTTAAATACACATAAGAAATATATTGAAGGGAAGGGAAGCTATCTATAGATCTGTGGCCAGTAGTAGTAGTAGTTCTTCAAAATAAAAGAAAGCAGAAGGTTGAAAACTTGTCCGAGCGGTCTGGACAGGATAGCGATGAGGGTTAAAGTTACAGGGGTACCGACAGCCCAGTCGCGATCAGCTCTCATCCCGAATATTTTTTGGACAGTTAGGCAACGTGGTGGACAGGACACTCTGGGCAAATACACATGTATGACAGTCTAGGCAGTTTGGTGCTGGCGAGATCACCCCTATGCCGAACTGAAGAACTACAGCCATAATGGATGGAATAGACTCGTCATGGCAGGTAAAACTGTGAATACAGTCTAGGCAGTGGGTCGATAAGGACATTCATTTATTGTATTCAATACATTTATATGAATAGCTGATCAGGGCAAGAATTTTGATAGTCAAGGCAAACAGAAATAGAAAATAGTCGGGGTAGCATGGTGGTTGTGGTGGTAAGATCATACTTCTTCTTAGTTCTTTGAAAAGTCACACGACATGGTCTTACGTACTTTGCGCAAGAAAAAAAAAAACAATGATAAACATAAAGACCGCACACACAAGGTGGAAATCCACATGCACTGGTGCGTGCTGCACATAAATACCCACTGGCCCCAGAGGCGTGAGCGGCTGCAGGCAACTAAAGGCTGTCAGAGCTATAGCGTCGGAGACGGCAGGTTCATGCGACAACTGCGAACCCCTGACCAACCCCACATTCGGTTAGGGTCACTATCCCCACAGTAGCGTCTGAATGCCGGAAATGCTGACTAACTAAGCCAAGCATCGCAAGAAGCCACCTGAGGCTCGACGCCAGGCACTAGCGTGCGTGAGCCTGAGGCTCGAACATTCTACCACTGCTGATATGGAGGCAGCAGAAGCAGCGTGGTGCTGCTAAAGTAAGTTTTCTGCTCTAATTGTGGGATAGTCCGGCCCGTGATGCAGCAGTACTCTTATTTTATTCCATCAAACAGAAAGCAGTAGCAGCTGCATATGCAGTACACAAGCTAGGTGAATAATTAAGTACCAAGCTCAGAAAACTTTCAAATTCTCGATAGTCGACTAATCATATAAAACTTAACGTTTCGGGAATGCCTCCCATCTCTAGAGGTATAAAATATCTAATGTAACCTAGCAAACTAAAACAATTATTTTTATTTTCAAAATGTGGGGAGCTGAGATGCTTTTCGGGGGAGGTCTAAGATGCAACTGAATGGAGCGAGCTTGGGGGGTCTCGATGTCGACGTCTGTACAGTCGGAGGACGATGGTTCAGGCATGAACCGTGTGTAGAGGTACAGCCGAGGTCATAATGTTGAGGCTAAGTTTTTCTCTATTGATTAGAGAGATTCCAGTGGGGTAGAAAAGTCTATGATTGAGAAATCTGTCGTGCGGACATGGTGATTATTTTGTTCAGCGTGGAGACGGAGAGCAGAATGAGCAGGTTTTGTGAGGGGTAGACCTGTTCTACTGGATACGCCTAAATGTTGATCGATTCGAGCTTTAAAATGTTGTCCAGTGCTACCTATGTACGAAGTATTGCAGCTTCTGTATTGATATTTGCAGATAACACTAGACAGGAGAGCTGTAGGAGGATTGTCTTTGAATTTAACATAAGACCCAATGGTGAAGGAGTTTTTGTATGAAAATTTAAAGTTAATGTGCGGGTAAACTTCAGAGAGGAAAGTTTTCAGAGTGTTAACCGTGTTGACAGAGTCCTTGTTGTAATAGGGTAACGAATAAAAAAAGTCTAATTTACGGACAGAAGGTTTAGTTATGCCTGGATCGAATAGTTTGTCAAGGAACAGTGTGCAGTAGTGGTCCAGAAGATGGTGTGGATAACCGTTATTTTTGAAAAATGTTCTAAGAAAGTCTATCTCATTTGAAATGCTAGGTAGAAAGAAGACAAATGGTATGCCCGAATTAATAAAGTTTTTATTACATTGATTTTGAATGAATGATGATCTTAATCCACAACATGGATCAACCTGCCTTTAGAAGCTTTCTCAGTCTTGCCATTGAAGATTCTTTTTTCATTTTTACAATAAAATGTACAAGCAAGTGGAGGGAGTTTCCATGGGCAGGCCACTCGGGCCTACGTTATCAAATATCTTTTTATGTCATCATCAAGCCTTTTGACTAAACGATTGCCCAAACAATTTCAAACCGATACACTGTAAGCGTTTCGTAGATGATACCTTCCTCAAGTTCAAAAATCAAACAGATTCGCACTTTTTTCTGCAGTATTTGAATAGTAAACATCCAAATACTAAGTTCGCCGCTGAAAACCAACACAAAAATTCTTTAGCTTTTCTAGATGTTTTCATAACTAATCAAAACCCAGCACTGACCACTAGTATTTACAGAAAATCCACATTCTCAGGTCTCGGGACAAGTTTCTTCAGTCACTGCTATGATCAATTCAAAATCAATGCAATAAAAATGTTATTATTTCGGGCATACCATTTGTCTTCTTCCTACCCTGCATTTTCAAACGAAATAGACTTTCTTAGAACATTTTTCAAAAATAACGGTTATCCACACCATCTTCTGGACCACTACTGGAAACTGTTCCTTGACAGACTATTCGATCCAGGCATAACTAAACCTTCTGTCCGTAAATTAGACTTTTTTCATTCGTTACCCTATTACAACAAGGACTCTGTCAACACGGTTAACACTGTAAAGACTTTCCTCTCTGAAGCTTACCCGTACATTAACTTTAAATTTTCATACAAAAACTCCTTCACCATTGGGTCTTATTTTAAATTCGAAGACAAGCCTCCTACACCTCTCCTGTTAAGTGTTATCCTCAAATATCAATGCAGAAGCTGCAATGCTTCGTACCTAGGTAGCACTGGACAACATTTCAAAGCTCGAATCGATCAACATTTCGGCGTATCCAGTAGAACAGGTCTACCCCTCGTAACACCTGCTCATTCTGCTCCCCGTCTCCATGCTGAACAAAATAATCATTCTATCTGCACGACAGATTTCTCAATCATAGACTTTCCTACCCCACTCGAACTCACCACACTGGAATATCTCTACATCCATAGAGAAAAACCTAGCCTCAACATTATGACCTCGGCTGTACCTCTACACACGGTTTTTGCCTGACCCATCGTCCTCCGACAGCACAGGCGTCGACATCGGGACTCTCCAAGCTCGCTCCATTCAGTAGCATTTTAGACCTCCCCCGAACAACATCTCAGCTCCCCACATTTTGAAAATGAAAAGAATTGTTTTAATTTGATAGGTTACATTAGATCTTTTATACCTCTGAAGATGGGAGGCATTCCCGAAACGTTAAGTTTTAAATGATTAGATGACTTAATGAGTACCAAGCTATAAGCGCAGTAGATGTGAGATCCTCCGTAACCATAACAAGCTCTGGTGCCTATTGTGTCGATAGATAGCTAAGCGGACAGGGATGCCTAGACAACACAGCTGTGGGGACAGTCAAGGCAAGCAACACAACAACACAGTTGCTGCATCACAGGGAAATGGTGAACTGTGTGGGGAGACTGGCAAATAGCGACACTATTGGCAGCCTAGTTTGGATGGCGGGTAGTGAAACAGAGAAACGTCGAGCAACACA
>LQNS02278070.1:24859638-24872498 GCA_001587735.2 Parhyale hawaiensis
AGGCAGGACAACAATATAGACAACAGACTGCAGGGCATAACAAACAGTCGCTGGGCAACACCAGCTGCAATTGAAGCAAACAAAACCAGGTTCCATTTTTCCGCAATTACAACGACAGCCAAGTGCGACAGTCAGTTTCAGGAGTCCAGCAGTGAATGTGGTAGGAACAGTTACAGACTACGAGCAGTCTGGGCAGCATAACAGCGAATGAAGTCAAGGCAGCCAAGTATGGTGTGTACTAAAAACAGTGTGGGAACTTCATCAGCGGAGGTAGGGCAAATTCAAAGAACCAGGACCGGTCTGTTAGTACCGTTCCAGTGTCGCTTATTTCCAATATGTCGCGTCCCCAGTTTGTGACTTGTCTTTGCCGTATACGTCAAATTCGTTAGTCTGATGCCTATAACACGCTTCGTGCTGTCCGAATACCGCCTAGCTAACGCATTACATTGAACAGACAGTCTTGGTAACGCAACTGCAAATTTATTGAGACAACAGACGCGATGAACAGTTTTGGCAGCACAAGAAATTTTTAGATAACAGAGTGCTAGGGACAGTCTTGTCTGTACAACAGCGAAGGCCTCCCAGACAACTTAAGACTTTGGAAGATCCTGACAGCAAGGTGGCGGATACAATCATGGGATTCAAGTACAACTGACTGTCTAGGCAACACAACAATGAGTCTGACAAGAGAAGTCATCTATTATTTGTCTTCCTATTTGGGGATCGCATTAGTGGAAGCTATCTAGGTAGCTAAGCACTACGATCAGTCAGGGCAACACAACAATGAATAGGTACGCTATAGACAGCCAAGTTCTACAAACATCTTGGACAGCGCATCTCTAAATAAAGCCTAGGAGCAACGTACGAACGACAATCTGGGCAGCACAGTAGCGAATACACTCTTGACGCCTGAAAACTAGGGACAGTAGGCGCAGCACAACAGCGAATGTGCTCTAGACAGCGGAGTACTATACGAACGCTCTGAGAGACACAGTAATGACAGTCAGAACAGTCATGTTTTGTGTACACAGTTTGATGAGCACAACAGTGAGGACAGCTTGGTCAGGCAAGCACACGTACAGTCTGGGCAGCACAACGATGAGGGCAGACTGGACAACCATGTAATAGGGCCGAGCAGCAAACTCTTCATGTCTCACGTCACATATTACTGAATGTGTCCATCACTGGCCGTTATTTGCCTCTGGCCACGGTCCGCTGAGCAGGGCTTCTTTGTGTTCACTGCGCTGGGCAAGAAGACCTCGTCCTGGACGACCGTCATCTCTCGCTAGACCTGATTACGTTCGGCGCTAAGAATGAGCCCATTTTTCAGCTTCTGCAAGGGCTGCTGCACAGATTTAATCTTACTTTCAGTTTTATTTAAGCTGCTTGTACTGGACTTGAAGATCTTATTGTGAACGACAATCTTCCCAATGGACACACCGACCCAGAAAAAATTTATATTTACAGTATGTACATTTCTTCCGTCTTGAGCAAGATCCCTCGTGGGTCGTGTGTCTTCCTATGACTTTTTGTTGGTCCTCTGCGTCGGTGGGCTGGAAAGCCGCGTCTAGAACGACCATCTCGTTAGACCTGATTACGCTTCAAGCTAAGAAAGTCGTGATTTTTCACAGCAACAGAATTCATCTCGTTTCAGCCTGCTTCTATCGTCCCATCTGGTTCCTGAACTGAAGGAAGCCATATTCCGGTCTATCCCCAAGACACTGGACTTACATCACCTCTGCACCTAAGACTTTCTGCTCTGTTTTCGAAAATCCTACAGTTGCTGCATTTGTTTTTTGCAAAGTACATCTTGGCATCCTCCGTGTTGAAGAACGTGAAGACCGTGTCTTGGGCGGCAATTATCCCTCTGAAGCTGATTACGCTCTGTGACATAAAACAGACTTGTTTTCATTTCTTTCAACATCTTCAATGTCTACAGCGCACCATTAGCTTTATCTGTGCCGGCTCAGTGCCGTCTGCCTTTGTGGAATTGGAAAAACGAAGAAAAAGAATCTCGCGGGCGACCATCATCTCGTTGGTCTTGATTATTTTTGTTGCTAAAAAAGTTCCCATTTTTTTCTGAGTCTGCACAGTCTGTCGTGCAGAATTCGTCTTGTTTTTCACTTGATTTATGTCGCCTGTGCTGGCGGACTGGTGCCGGTCACAATCTCGCTTGGAGCAGATTATCCGAAGGGGACTAACAATTTTTATCCTATCATTTGGCATGCGCAAGATTTCTTATGTATCAAGAGTCTGGCTTATGCCTTCTTTTCTTGTAGGCTCGAAAAATTATCCTGAGTGATTCAGCTTGCGCAAAGCTGCTATGAAGCAAGACTTTTGTCTGTGTCTGCTGTTTCCCTGCAAGCTGAAAAGGTGTTGAGGGTGATCATCGGCTACTCTTTGGTAAATGATTTCCTCATTTCTGCCTGCTCACACAATTCCCCTTGTCTGCCTTTTCAACGCTCTTTATATCTGTATCTTTATTTATTGTCACATTAGTTCAAGATCTGGAAGCCCTAATCTCGATATTAATTATAAATTGACAGGCTTTTCCGAGCAATGCGGACGTTGTGTGGCGTTTCTGCTTTCGCAAGGCCAGCACAGCACCGTATGGTCGCTTCAGCGCTACTGGCTATATCGCACATTATTATTGAACATGCAGGTGAACAGCGACGTCTCTACCTAATGAAATCTTCGGCAAAGTCTTCTGTCATGGTTAAATATGATGAGCAGGCTGTCTGCACGGTTGGTTGAGGGCCTCCGTATTGAGAGAGGTCCACCGCTTATCTTTTTTGAATTGTTTAAAAAAGCCTCTGCCCATGAGAACGCAAAATTTGAAATTTTCCAAGTTGATAGAACCAAAATTTATGAGGTCGCGATAATAGACACAACAGGCGCCATCTGTAGTGTAAAGACTGCGGAAGCGGCAGAGAACGTTAGCATTTCTTCGTCGTAGAGCAATAGAATACTACTATAACTCCACTATACAGTACTTGGTCCTCTCAGAATACCAGATATGCCCTGGGGCTGATAAACGTCCATAAAATGTTTTCAGGTTAGCATTCCTTGTGCCACCGCAGACCGTGTATTTTCGATTTCAGGTCGATGTATTAATCGAAATGGAGTTGTTGAAGTTGGATCTAGCAGTTGGGTAGAAATCATCAGCCAAGTAGAGTGAGAGTGAAGCCTGCATGAGGGGCAGAGCAACAATGTGCATGTCGAAGCTGATCTCATGGTGCCGTAATCAGAAGGGTTACGAGCATTTCACATTTTGTGCTCTCATAGGCAACTGCTTGATGCTGCTTAACGTTTTTCTTAATTCAAACGAATATGCAGCTTGCCCGATATGATCTTGGAAATATAGTCAGTTGGAGTACTGACGGCCACCGCACTCAACCTTCTCTTCATGTTGCCGCCTCTACTCTTCATATCAATGTGCGAGCCTTGTTCGAAATTATGATATCACTTGGCAACTGTTTTTTATATTAATTAATATTGAGGTAAAAGAACACTTCAGGGAGCCTTGCCTTCTGGTAATACCTCCCATCCATTCCCTGCTACTGCCTGCAAGTGGCTGGTGAGCAGCTCGCTGCATGAATCTCAATCCTACAACTGCAAAATGAATTTCATTTTGCCGTAGCAGTAACATTAACTGAAACAAGGTCTGTAAAGGACGTTGAGCATTGCAGATTTCATGACTTTATAATGGACATGAAAAAAGAAAATATGAAATACAATCAATTCATTCTTTCGAGTGCCCCATAACAAAACATGAGTAGGAGGTGCAGCTTAGCTGGGCGAAAGGATTTTTGCATCTCCTCAGGAACCCGGGAACGCCTGCTGACGCTAGGCTGTGTTTCCTAACTTTCTAGCCCCCATACAATTATCCTACTTAACACGTCACCTTGCGGTGCTGCAAAGTCGAACTCACTAGATTTAACTTCTTCGAAATTCAGACGGTAACGGCAGTTTTGACTCTTGTAGCTGTTAGCAGCAGCCCAATTACGGCTGAGCCGTCTGCAAATTCTATTTGCGGACTAAGATTGAGCAGCAGGGAAGATTAAAAATAATAAATTAAGAACTGGTGCCTGGAACTCGACTCACCAAGACAAAGTAGGGGCACTTGTCTGCAATTCCAGGCCAGTCACGACTCGGGGTTTTAACTCGAATTTGACCAGCCATGCGATATCACCTTTAGTGAACCACAAGGACTTCCCATAAACTATCACAGATATCGTGTGTCCGCTAGCAGAACTATTCCCCATTTATAATTAGTAAGGAATTATTATATATTATAAGATGCATGGACTCTAAAAAACCGTATTTTCAACATGAAGGCGCTTTTCACACTGAATGGTCGTAACGGAATTTCATTAAGGGTTAGGAACTAGGAACTATTTACCATGTAAGAATAGCAGAAATAGCTGATAAAGCAGAATGTCGTTGAAAACTAGAGCACTGTGAGATCGTATACCTCCAAAAAGCAAGGCAACGTTAACAAAAAATCAAATTGTTTCTGGAACTACAGTACCGTCCAATACCACAAGACAAGTTTTCAAAACGGCATAACTTTTGTCTAACCATGCCAGGTCCTTCTTCTTCTGCAAACTATTAGCCAGTAAGACGTTGATTATTATTATTATTGTCTTAAAATTTGAGACATGTATGAAGGATAATGATAAAGTTATGAACGAAAAGCTTTCCTCATGAAATTTATTACGCCCAAAACTAAGGAACAAACAGGGAAAAAAATGCATTTAACTCAATATTTTGCTAGAAATATATAGGAAATATGTTGTGAACAATTAATATTTGGTAAATAGTCCCTTGCTTTCGATTACAGCTGCACATCGTCGACTACATGACCGAATGAGACTCTGACAATCTTCAACAGGAATTTTTGCCCATTCCTCATGAAGTTACATCCAAAGATCTTCCGTATTGTTAGGATTTCTTGCCATAACTTTCACGCCTAGTGTTTTCCAAAGATTCTTGATTGGATTTAGGTCAGGACTTTGTGGTGGCCAATCCATAACTTCGAGATCTTGCTGCTCAAGGTAACTCATGAGTGTCCTTGCCTTGTGGCAGGGGGCATTGTCTTGCATGAAGATAGGGCTGGGGACACCTGAGTTTACAATATTAGGCACGTCAATACCTTTCAAAAGATTTTTATACACCTGGACATTCACACAGGTTTGCAAACGAACGAGAGGCGATGTCTCTTGACTTGAGAACATACCGAAAATCATCACACTCCCACCGCCAAACTTCACAGTCTTCCTCATTTTATCACAATAATCAACATCTTATTGGCTAATAGTGTGCAGAAGAAGAAGTACCTGGCATGGTTAGAATGAAGTTATGCCATTTTGAAAATCTGTCCATTAGTTTCGGATGGTAATGTACGGTTTCCTTTTTATTACCACCAAAATCTGGTTATGTGTGCCTTTTGTCATTAATAGCAGCATCTGCAATTTTCTTGAAGATCCGTTCATATTTTTTTGAGTTATGTTGCTGACAAACATTCTGACAAACAGTATAGTTAAACGCACAGATGGACCAACCGATTATAACCAATATTTGTTCATTTACGTTTTTTAACATTATTAACAGTTCCAGTAAATTTCATAAGGATTCGTTCCTAACTTTTGGAGGAATTTCGCTATCAAATATAAAATCGAACACAGAGAAAAAAAAAGCAGTGAAGAAACCGATCATTACAAAAACTTGGTCATTTATGCATCGTGATATACCTAACAGTACACGCAAATTTCATAAACTTCCGTCCGTGGCTTTTTGAGTTGTGCTGCTATGGAAAAGAAAAACGAGGCAGATAAGCAAACAAAGAAACAAGCAGACAAATGGTTGATCGGATTTCACCAAAAGTTAATCATCTACTACTCTTAACATGCCTAACAATCTTTGTAAATTTCGAGAAACAAAAATCAGTTTATAACTCCTTAAGTTATCTTGGTAACAGACGAAGAGGCAGACAAACACGACAAAATAGAACCTTCTTGGCGGAGGTTACTATCATCTTCGCTTGCATAGCCAAACGTTCTTGATACATCAGCTAGTGAGACTTGTTTGTGTCTATTGGCATAGCTCCTATGCACCAAAGTGAAAAGCAAAGAAGGCAGTGCATTCTCACTTGACCAAAACAAGCCCACGTACGACGTTTCAACCTTTTGCAGTCAAACAGAGGCGGTGACCTCCTCGTTGTGAGTAACCTGTCCAAACGTAATTGGGAATGACGTCACGCTTGGCCTGTTATTGACTATATGAGTACAGCGAGGTTGACGTGCTGCGCAACCCCCCCCCCCTTCCTATACACCAGTGGGATTCACACCCCTGCACCAGCTAGGAAGACAACTTCCTCCCCCCTCCGCCTATACACCACTGGGATGTGCACAGTGCACCCCTTGTGCCTGTCCTCCACGGAGACAACCCCCTCCACCTCCCAGCTCTCAGCCGCACCTCAGCTCCAGCAGCCTCCTTTGCATATTTCATCGCAACAGTCTCTTGGCGTGGCAAGTTGATGCCTGGAGCGTTACTGTGGCCTCAAATCATTGCCATGGTGACCGTAAGGGCTGCTCAGTCGTAGGCAAGTACTGTAAGTTGATGCCTGGAGCGTTGCCGTAGCCTCAAACCATTACTATAGTGACAGTATGCGAGTTTGGTTCCTATAGTCTGTCAGGACCAAAATTCTACACCAGGAAGCGTTCAGCTAAAATTTGAAATAAACGGCTAAAGTGAACCACGGAAAATAGAGATTTTAACTGTCATCTCAAACCGATTATTCCTAAGTAAATAACTTACTCCTATTCTGCAATTGAACTGTCTGCTTCTCTTGGCAACATTAAAGCATGGCTATGAACAATTTACCTCTCATTGCAAAAAAAATAAATAAATAAAGTAAAGAAACAATGCTAGACTGCCTCTACTAGCAAAGAACATGCAAGAGAATAGCCTATCTTTCTGGGTAAAAAAGCGACAAATGATCAGTGTTCGTCTCCAGGTAAAAATTGTCCAAAGGTTTCCTTGCCACTCTCAACACGCTGACAAAAAAATTGTGCCTGAGAACAGCGTGCAAGTAGTGAGAACAGGCAGCTCTCTGGGCAATAAACCACAGGCTCAATCGAACCATCCGCCTCTGTGGTCAGCAAACAAACAAAAGGTAGAATTCCCGACTCAGGACAACTAACAGACAAAACATACAAAACGACCGTTTCCTTCTCTGGATAGAGAGACAAAAAGACAGTTCGTCTGCCTCTCGGCTAAGCACAAGTAAAAAGTGTTCTTCTAAACTCGGAACCATCAGCTGAGTGGCTGGAATGACGAGAAATCTGAGTAAGTGCGACGGACACGAAGCTAAAAAGTGCCGAAAGAAACTGGAGATACTCAGCACAGTCTGAACATTGGTTACCGGTGTACAGTGCCTGCAAAAAATATTCCTTCCCCAAGAATAGCACTGAATACTTTAACTTATACCTTAGAAACTGGTCATGTCAGGGCAATGAGATGGAACATGCTTTCAATCAGAGAAATGAGATATGGCATACAAATGTCCAGATTTATTTGCAAAGCAATAAAGAATTTACAAACAATATAAAAAAAATGGAGCCATAAGTCAACTGAAAGTCAGAAAAAAGTCATCAAAACTTTTGGGGCCTGGAGCTTCAGTTTGCTCATATGTAAACTTTCCGAAAAATGTGAAAAATCACCATCCCTGGCGCGTGGATCCTATCAAGCGCCTTTATCAACTACCCACTTTCTCCTTTTTTTGAGCGGTTTCCAATTCGCAGAAATCTATATTTTACCTTGTCTGACACGATGCTCTACCACTTACAGTTGTAGTCACGGCACCCTAAACCTAATCGGATTAGTTACTTTATGAAGATACCGCCGACGAAATAACATGAATCTGTCAGCACGGCAGCTCAAGTGTCACGGAGGTGATAAGAGAGGGTTAGGCCTCGCTCTTTTTCCCATTCATACAAAAAAAGAAAACGCAAAGTTTTAACAAGCTCTGGCTTTGATGACGTCAGAGAGTAAGATGGATAAAGAGCATTGCTACAGTTGGCGATAACAGGGTTTGATAGCACGGCGGGTACGGCGGGCAGGAATTAGCAGATTTGGTATGGATTCTCTCTGACGCCATCAGGATCGAGCCAATCTACACCGCCAGACACTCTATAAGCTGTCATTTCTTTTCTTATAGAGCTATGAATAGGCTAGTGAACTAATTTTTTCATCCACTTCAGAGTATTTTGCCGGTAATAACTTATTTGCAGAGCTGAGAGGTACAAAGAAATTAATAAATAACGCGATTTAAAGATTATTAGTAACGCCATCTCACGGTTAACCATTCATGTCTGAAACGAAAGCGTAGCAGCTAGTGTCGGTTAATCAACATTGGCCACTTCTATTCTCGTCCTTTTAAAGGTCTATGCTACCAAAACACTTAAAGCACTCCTTGCGTTTGGGTCAGATACTAGTACTGTATCTGGGTATAAGAACTGCACTGTCAACGCTACGTTACTTGTGATAGAGGTAACCATTTTCTGCACTGTCCGTCGGCATGTCATTAAGTGAACGCTGTTATCGATCGAATTCCCTATACATAAGGACTGAAACGACTATAAAATGATATTTAATGCATCATCTGTAGTTATATTCTTAGACCCTTGTTACAGCAACCAAAAACTGAAGCTGTTGTGCGCGTCCCACCGTTGCTCAAAATGTCAACAAACTGAGAGCTTGCCGGCAACTTATACCTTAGAGCATGATGCCAGGTGCTATTTTTTTATAAAATAACGATAATTATTGTCTATCTGTGTCACCTGTTACTGTTATTATTCCCTGAGTGATATAGCCTCGTACGCAAAATCTGCAATACGGTTCGGCTTGCAGTTTCACACATCCATTCCCATGTTCGCTTCCAAGATTCGACAGGCGAAAATGGGTTATCTCTGATACAGAAATAACTCTGTACGGCACGATCAAATTTAAAAAAAAATATGCTCCACGCTCTTCGAACTGTTTCGGGAAACTTTAGAGGCTAAGCCAGTGTTGAGTACGCTCCACAGCGACTTTCCGCCAGTTGCCTTCAGCCATTTTGTCGTTTCCTCGTGCTCTCGGCAAAGAACAGTACTGATGCTTACTCATAGACCGTAATAACTCCATAAGCACTCACGTGCGCTTATTCAAAATTGAACCACAAATCTTCAATTCTTTAGTGAACCCGGTGTACATAGCGCTCTGCATCCAGGTTACCGTGCTGTCGGTACGAAATAATCTTCTGCCGTTCTAGTACACTCAATTTATTTGCATTGTTTCACAGCCAGAAGGATTGCGATTCTCAGACTAATGCTTGCCAGGTTTTCTAGGGAAAGTTCTGCATGGTTGAAGATAGATTTGTTTCCCTCAGCTCTTCGGATTATTCAATAGAAGATGAAGCTTACACGAGTAATGTATACTTCATAGCTATTTCTACGCCAGTGAAGATATAATACGACCCAACGCACATTCGTTGCCGTAGCTATGTACCTTATATAATTTTCAATGCAGCTGATGAATTCTTTATTACTTTGTATACTAAACACTACATTTGCGTGACGTTTATACTTGAAATGTTTGAATCCATGTGTAAAGATCATTACCTCGATACGTTAATTTTTGAGGTAAAGTACAAACTGTAACAATATTGTCGGGGTGTAGATACTTTCTGCAGGGACTGTACTTTATTATTATTATTATTATTAACCGTTAGTGTGCCTTCAATATACACAAAGACACCCTGTCACCTCAGACATAAATTTGCCACAGATTTCCTTCTGCAAAATTTGCACTTTTCCTATCCAAAGCTCTGACAGTGAGAGCTGAATACACGGGTAAAAATAAAAATTTAATGCAGTTGCAATCATATGAGGGCGGGTATAGGTCTCCCTACAAACCAGCACTACGTATACAGAATATAGTACCGTAGCTGTACAGTCCGCCTAAACTGAAAGTCTGTATTGTAAGTAGATGCAAAAAAAAAGTCAGCATAGTCAAAACAAGCAGAAACAACTGAAAATATTAGACTCAAAAACACCAGTTCCCATTAATGAGGGAAATTGAAATACATAGAGAATGTGTCAGAAATTATGGCCAACACCTAAGGGACTGTCACGCAGGGCCTGATTTAGGCAAGGAGGGGCACGGCAAGTTAAGCTGGGGCCCCATAACCATTAACAAAGAGCTATGGCTACATAATGAAACATGTACATACCACACTATTATGTACCTTCCTTCCAGAGATGAGCACTCTTGGCAGGGGTGGCCCGAGGCAATTGCCCCAACGCTCCATTATAAATCCGACCCTGCAGTTAGGATTACGGGTATAATCTGATAGAGAATATTTTTTTAGTTGAAGAGAAGACCCCAGACGAAGGAGTATACGGGGAGAACACGACAATTATTGATAGAGGGGGACAACTTGGGCATAATCTGCTTTAAAAAACACTCTCCAGTATAAGTACGCTACACCGTGGGTACAGACTGTGCAACAAATTAAGTAGAGTAAATTATAGAAAATGAAAGATACATATAGCTGCCGCGTCCTGGAGCAGGGAACACAGTCTGGGACAAAATAAACTAGCCGAAGGAAGGCTACACTTAAAATAACAGACAATCCCTACAGGGCAATGCTTTAGGCAGTAAATCAAGCAAAAGAATATATTGTAAATGAGAGACACAGCACCCTGAACTGCACTAGGAGACAGTCTTGGTAATAAACCTGGTAGGAAGAGTTAACTGGAGTGAGAAATACAACACCTCGTACTGGGCAACACTCTGGGCAACTAACCAGGTAGAAACAGCAGGTTAAAAAAAGTCAACAACACCCGGTACAGGACAACGCTTTGGATACCAAACGAGATCGAAAAAAAATATATATCATAGAGAAATGAACAAACAGACGGTACTGGGGACAGTCTGGACAAAAAGAAAAAGCGGAACTAATCACATAAATTCGGATCGTACCCGTTCTCAGGGTAAGTATGGGGCGCAAATCAAGCAGAAAAATTAACTAATTCCCGAAGAACCAGCGCTCAGATACAGTCTGGGCAGCAAGACGGAAAACAATAGATTCGTAGCAACCCGTGCTCAGGGAGTTTGGGTAGCACATCAGGCAGAAGATGCAAAGAAATATTCTGACCCGCCCAGGGACAGTGAGAGCAGCAAACCAGGCAGGAACAAAAAGAAACTCCAAAGAGCCAGGGATAGTCCGGGCAGAAAATCAAGCAGGAAAGAAATAGTTTAATAAAACAAATTGAAAAGAATACCTTGGTGGAAAGAGAACAATCTGACAAGAAAACAAGACTGAGCAGCAATATAAGAAGATAAGCAAACACCGTGAGGAAGACGTTCGAGGCAACTCACCAATGAGTCTATATGGAATTCATTCTGCCCACAGGTTACCCCGGAGAGCATGAGATGTAGGAGTGAGAGAAAGAGAAAGACAAGTAGAGGCATGCCAAATTAGTACCAAGACATTTAGTTAATTAAAAAGCCTATTGAGTCTTGTGAGTCGTAATCGGGAGTCATGCGAGACTGCAGGCCTGAACGTGGCAAGGTGCTGAGTTATGTGTTAAGAAGCAAATAACATAATCCAGCACCCCCGCGGTCCAGCATCCCACAGTCCAGCACTCCACAGTCCAGCACCCCACAGTCCAGCACTCCACAGTCCAGCACCCCACAGTCCAGCACCCTGCAGTCCAGTACTCATCAGTCCAGCACATCACAGTCCAGCACTCCACAGTCCAGCACCCCACAGTCCAGCACCCTGCAGTCCAAAACCCCGCAGTCCAGCACCCCACAGTCCAGCACTCCTCAGTCCAACACTCCACAGTCCAGCACTCAACAGTAAAGCACTCCACAGTAAAGCACCCCGCAGTCCAGTACTCATCAGTCCAACACACCACAGTAAAGCACTCCACAGTCCAGCACCCCACAGTCCAGCACCCTGCAGTCCAGCACCCGGCAGTCCAGCACCCGGCAGTCCAGTACATCACAGTCCAGCACCCCACAGTCCAGCACAATGCAGTCCAGCACCCGGCAGTCCAGTATCCCACAGTCTAGCACCCCATAGTCCAGCAACCTACACAGTCCAGCAGCCTGCAGTCTTGCAGTCCACCACTCTACAGTCCAGCACTCCACAGTCCAGCACCCTGCAATCCAGCACTCCACAGTCCAGCACTCCACAGTCCAGCACCCAACAGTCCAGCACCCCGCAGTCCAGCACTGCACAATCCAGTACCCTGCAGTCCAGCAACCCACAGTCCAACAACCCACAGTCCAGCACCCCACAGTCCAGCACCCTGCAGTACAACACCCCACAGTCCAGCACCCTGCAGTCCAGCACTCCACAGTCCAGCACCCTGCAGTCCAGCACCCCACAGTCCAGCACCCCACGGTCCAGCACTCCACAGTCCAGCACCCACAGGGCAGTATCTCATAATCTCACAGTTCAGCACTCCACACTCCAACACTCCACAGTCCAGCACTCCGTAGTCCAGCATGCTACAGTCCAGCAAAAAGCAGTCCAGCACTCCACAGTCCAGCATCACACAGTCCAGCACCCCATAGTCCTGCACCTCGCAGTCCAGCATCCTGCAGTTCAGCACTCCATAGTCCAGCACTCCACAGTCCAGCACCCCACAGCCCAACACCCCGCAGTCCAGCATCCCACAGTCCAGCACTCCGCAGTCCAGCATTCCAAAGTCCAGCACCCCGTAGTCCAGCACTCCACAGTATAGCACCCCACTGTTTAGCACCCCGCAGTCCAGCACTCCACAGTCCAGTACTCCACAGACCAG
>LQNS02278070.1:24894517-24913884 GCA_001587735.2 Parhyale hawaiensis
ATCCAGGCTCCGATCCCCACAGCCTGCGAAAAGGAGACTGAAAACCCGCCAAGGCAAGCTCAGCGTCGTGCCTTCTGCCAGTCACCAATGTCTCGGCGCAGCACACAATATCCACACCACTGGACACAAAGTCGAGCTCCGCGAGGTTCGCATGCAGTCCCCTAATATAGCAAAGCGTAATGTCTTTAAATAACCTGCCGATCGACATCTAACATAAATTCAAGAAGATAAAGTCTCTTTCTCAGAAAAATTGAGAGCAGATCATCCATCGGTTTCAACAAAACTTGTCTTAGCATATAAACACACGCCAGTGTTTATAATATTGTTTCGATATGATGTTTTGATTGTGGGATTTTATTGAAGTCACCTGTTGCATACCCCGCAACGGAGGTGTTGTGGCGCGATATTTGCTCATTATGTACGCAATAAAGTTATGGATGAATCTTTGTAAAATTTACAGAGAATGTTTGGTTTGTTAGGAGAAACAGATGATTAACTTTTGGTGAAGATCCGTCCAACCGTTAGTTTGTCTGCTTGCATAATTTGGTTACCTAACTCAAACAGTTATGAATGGATCATCATGAAATTTGCAAGAATGCCTGGGAATGTTGCGAAGCGCAACTGATAAAACTTTGTGATTATCTGTCAGTCAGTTTGCCCGATTTTCTCTGTTTTCATGCTTGTCAGAACATAACTCAAAAAGTTATGGGCAGATCCTCATAAATTTTTGAGGAAATGTTAGAAAAGTCTAAAGGCACAAATCACCAAATTTGGTGATCGTAGCTTCTTCCGTTAGTGTCTTTGACTATATGTTTGTCCTATAGTGTTTGTCAGAACATAAATCAAAGAGATACTGGCAGATCTTCAAGAAAAGTACAGGAACTGTTGATAATATCCACAGGCAAAAATTATCAAATTTTGGACATTATAAAAATTCTGACTTTTGGACCAATTTTAATTTTTTGTTAGCACTGCCTCGTTTGGCGGATGTATGCGCTCCCACAGTGCTTTTCTAGTTGAACTGGTATTAGTACCGACTTGCAAACTCTGTGGTAATCAATTTTACCCATTTGTTCTACCTATGGATGACCCACCATACGCCTTCCGGCTGATCTGACATGATATCAAATCATATTATTTACGCCATAGAAAGCTATTATTGCAATGCTACTTGAGAGGGGAAGTTAATATTTCACTCTACAATACCTATTGTACTCATTTGAGGACCCTACAAACCCTCTTATCCCTGAGAAAATTAGCACCCAAATTGAGGCATGCCGAAATTGGGGTTGAAGTAAACTCACCTTCTCAGATGCTTCATGATGACCAGTAGAGACATGAGCGTGATGTTAGCAGCCATGCCCAGGATGCCAAGGGACAGAATGATTGTAGCTTCTGTCATGCCACCAGGATGGCACTCAAAGACGGTGCTTGGCCCAGTCCTGTTCTGTGAGTCTTGTCCTGTGACGCCGAAGCGAAGATTTGCTCCAGACATTACTGCTGGCCAGTGTTCTTCCTTCCCATGAGACCAGGAGCGATGTTAGGTGGGCAGGTCCAGACTCACTGGCTACCGTTCTCTCCTGAATGATGGTTTGTTCGAACGCCTCCGAAGCCCTCGTGAGTTTGCTATTGCTTGTAGGGGAAAATGTTTTGGTTGTTGCGCCGAAGTTTCTGAAGCCCTCGCGAGTCTGCTATTGTTTGTAAGGGAAAAAAACGTTGTTGGGTACTGCTTGAATGGTTCTGAAGCCCTCGTGTGTATGCTATTGTTTGCGAGGGATTCTAGTTGTAGCTCGAATGGTTCTGAAGCCCTAGTGAGTATCCTATTGTTTGTGAGGGATTCTAGTTGTAGCTCGAATGGTTCTGAAGCCCTCGTGAGTATCCTATTGTTTGTGAGGGATTCTATTTTTCTGTTACTCGAATGGTTCTACCGCTTGCGTAGGTCTGGTACTGTTTGCCAGGGAGAACTGTTCTTAGGTATCGTTCGAACAGTTTAAAGTCTTTGTAAGCTTATGTTGCTTCCAGGAAATACCCGACTTTTATAGAGACGACAATTTTGCCGCTCTGCTCGAAAGTTCATACGAACTGCAATTGAACGAAGCAATTCAAGTACCCAAGTAAGTGGTGGAGTTGAAGCGCATGCCAAACAAGCGGAGCTACAGCAACTGCAGTGTATATTTGTATAGTATGCACTGTTATTCGAAATGTGAGGTATTTCTTAAGTGTACCTAGTGTATCCAATTACTATGATTCCTGCGCTCAGATGTTTCCTACAGTGCATGCGATGTCACAAACGTGGCATGGCACAGTCAGTGCATTGCTAGCCTCTACAGACATGCCGAATGTATGATATGATCCTAGTGGTACTTCTGTGTTCGCTCATGACAGCTGCGTCATGAATTTAGTATAACTAATATGTACAGTCTCATACGCAGAGCAGCTTGCTCGGGTTAGCTTACCCAGGCACTTATGCAGTTTCGGACTTAAAAGGCTTCCAAAAAGGAGACTAGCATTAGCTGTGTTTCAACTTTTCCTAATTTACAAAGCCATACCAGTTCTGCATCACCAATTGTTGTTCTCACAGAAACTCGCTTATTTCAAAAGTTCTCAGTCCTACCAGCAGTGTCGTGTGTGCCTGACTTCACCCAATGTTTCAATTTTCTACATGCAGTCAGTCGAACGAGTTCTACACCAAATCATGCAAATATGCACAGACTAACACAAACTTCAACATTCAGTGTTAACTGGTTTTACTGCTCGAGACCGTTTTTGTTTTCAAAGCTTTCCGGGCTGTTTCTGCCAGTTTGATATTCAGCAAGTGAGTAACATGATCTGCATGCGCTCAGAGTGCTACTGAAATACACAATCTGCTGCTACAAGTGGCTATCCAGCAGTTGTACAAGTCGCTTGCTTGTGGCAGAGTGCGGAGACCCTTTGGGGCTTTTGCTCTATTTTATCTGTTGCAATAACTAAAGCATGTACGGCAAATTTAAAATAACAAACATCTCAACCCTTGCTGCATATGCTGAAACGTTACAATGTACCTAAACTTTTTAAAGTTACCGTAATGTTTCTGTTGTTCCAACGCTATTGGATAGGCGAAATATCCTAGCATTTAGCGGTACAGGCGAAATAATTATTGCACTTGTTCCCAGTGCAGCTAATTCTATCGGCAATGAGTACAATCGATATATTGCCTGTGTACACAGTCGACACCACCTCAGGCTTGTCTTGAAGCTGAACCTTCTCCTGCACTGACCTTACCAGCCTCCGATCTGCAGCCGTGGCATTTGTCAAGAAAATAAAGGCTATCAGGAGAATAGGGACGCGCTAATTTGGAACGCTCACTCTAGCACAGCTTATTGCATGGCATTTTGCGTCGTGTCCTAGGCCGTATCGTGTTCTGTATTCTGCGACGTTGCTAGTCTTTATTCTGCTCCGAATGCTAGTCTTTATTTCGCCCCGTATGCTAGTCTTTATACCACGCCTATGCTAGTCTTTATTTTATGACTTTTGCAGTTTCGTATCCTGCTCTGGATTCTGCTCCGGATTCTATATTCTGAGTTGTATCGTGATAAGTATTTTACGTCATATCCTGCCCTCTATTCAGTAGGGTGTTCCTCAACATAGAGCTTTGGCCGTGTCGAATCCTGCTCGAATTCTACATCGCTTTCTTCAATATATCGCGTGTCATATCCTCACTGCATTTAGCATAAAGTATTTTGAGGCTTCTTTTGACTTATACTCCGTCAGATTTTGCCCTATCATAAACTGAAATTTTTGCTATAATCTACGCTATATATTGCGACGTATCATGCAGCTTATACGTGGTTGTAATCCCTGCTATATCAATGATGACTTTTTATCCGTGTCCAATAGTCTATATTCACCACATGCATATACCATGTGTTCACCTTTGTCAGTGTTGTACCTTATGATTTCAGCAGCATCCCCTTTCAAAGTTTATTGTAGTTGTAGAGCGTTGTATGTTGCCTCCTTCTGTGTTGTTCAGCAAGTGTTGCTGTATTCCGCACGCATGGTTTACACTGCACTACCTCCTACGTCTTATCATGAGCTCTATCCTGACGTGTACTACAAAGTCAGTCCCAGTATCCCGACGCTATCCTAACATATCGGTTTTCTTGCTCTGCGTAACACAAAAATCTAAAATATTCTGTATACTGTCATTTCGTTCTCAGCCTCTATATATCCACCGCGGTGTCCCTGAGTATTCTGCACAGTATACTGACGTAACCTGTCACTATAGCAATTCAAAAAACAAACTTGACACTATTTACACTAGCAGCAGAGCAGGTTCAGAACAATTAACGAGAACTTATGTTAGCAAAGCTGCTGTAGACGCAACTCATTATATAGTATGTAAAGTAGAATTTTTGAGAGCAACAACAGCTTATCTTAAATAGGATTGCTTGAGTTACGAAATCTTATAGTAAGAAAACTTGCACAAGTGATAACGATTTATATAGGCAGAGTTGCGTAACAGACAAAGATTTTTTATAGGTAAAATTGCCCAAAAGGCAATGTTGTGTGTAGGTGGAGTTGCGCAGCAAAACAAATTACTTATAGGAAAAATTGCGCAACGGATAATTATTTCTAGGGGCAAAATTACGCAATAACAATGATTGGTAGAGGCAGAATTGCGCAACACACAATGATTTGTACGGGCAGAACAAAACAATATAGAGAACTATTTGATTAGTAGAGGCAGAATTGCACAGCAGTCATTGATTGGTAGAGGCAGAATGGCGCAACTGACAATGATTTGCACAATCAAAATTGCGCAACTGACAAAATTTACAGAGACAGAACTGCGCAACAAGCAACGGTTTTTATGGGTTGAGCTGCGCGACAGAAAATACTTCGTACGGTCACAATTGGGCTACAGGCAATGTGTTACGAGAATAATAAGCGGAACTCACGCTCGTGACACGTGTGGTTAAGGAGCATTCAGCAAACTCTTGCTACTGACAATGACTTATTATATTAGGCAGAACTGCACTAGTCACAACCGCAGATGGCAATAGCAACAAGTGTTGCCAGACGCGCTCCTCGTATCTGAGAAATGCTAGCTTACAAATTACAGGCTCTATCGCTAGGGTTAGACTTGAGCAATTCCGTTGATGGTGGCTGCTGTAGCGTTAGGGTGCCTAGTGCACTGGGTGCTGTAGTGCTAGTGTGTCTAGTTTTATGTGGTTACGGGCGCTGGCCCCGGTGCTAAAGTGACTAGGATTCCTAACGCGTCTAGGTCTCCCAATGTAGCCAGTGCACCACGGTGACAAATCAATTCCCTAAAGTGATCAAGAGGGGAGTGTGGCTGAATCGAATAGAGTGCGTAGAAGTCTAGTGTACTAGGAATGGCTTGAGTCAGCGCTGTTACTGGGATACCTTTTGTAGGTTAGGTAACTAGTGTGATATGAGTCGCAGGCGTGGCTAAATAAACTAGTGAGGCCAAGGCGACATTAGCAGACCATAGCTGGGAGACCCCTGTGTGAATGAACTGCTACAATCTTATAAATTCAGTGAATTTTTAGAAGTTATCCAGGAATTGGCTCTGGAGTGACTGGAATCACTGAGTTACGGGTTAGTGAGGTGCAGAAGCCGCTGGAATCAGTGTGACTCCTCTGAGGCGAAAGTAGGACCCCGTGGCAGTTGCGAATCGCCACTGAGGCAGGAGCAGGAGTCGGTGGTTTCGAGGCAGAGTCCTCTTGCTGTCAGCGGCTGGACTGCATTCCCTGGAAAGTAAACAATGAAAACTCTCAAGCACAAATTTAAAACAACAGCCCATCACGTTCATGCATGTGTCTGCCATAAAACAATTAATGCCAGTACTTCAATTGATTTATACTCGTTCGCATTAAAAAATCTTTCATCGTAAAGAACGCTATTGCATGGCGTAACTATTGCTGCCACCCGAAATTTTCTCAGGAACAAAAAATTCAAATATTCCATGCTGTTAACCATACGAGTGTGAAGCCTAACAGAGACGAGAAGCAAAAATTACCGAAAGTGGCATTTCGCCAACAACTGTTCAACCAAACTGAACGAAAGAGTTGCCTGAAAAGCAAATTCAGGAAGATGGGGTCTGGCTCGATTTTTTTGGCGCGTTCGAGGAATACAAAGCAACTTTCAGTCAAATTTTCTCTGTAACCAATTCATTACTACGGTAGGTAACGCCTGCGTTTTTCTAAAAGCTTTACTTCGAATGGCTGCGATCCTAACTGTAATGTGAAAAGTATGAAAGAAGCTTGTATTTAGTTTACGAGGTGGTAGCCAGACGGAACGTACTCGGCCAAGTTTCGGTGAAGTGACAACGGATCGGCATCGCATCAACGGAGGCTCGGGTTCGATTCCACGGACGGCACGCTACGGATTTACACTGCGTGGAGCACTCCAGCATCGAGAAGGCCAGGCGAAGCACGGCGAGGGATCCTAAATAATTGACTCTCATCACGGACTGTTTCTCCTGCTCTTCACACTACCAGTTCTTCAAAATTCTATAATTAAGGCTAAAAGAAAACCTCGGTAGGTGTATCCACTGTACCCTGTATACGGGATAATAAATGATGTTTGTTTGTTTGTTTGTTTGTTTGTTTGTTTATGAGCTTCAAGACCGTAGCCTAACGATTACCGAGTCGCTGAATAGAAACCGGCGGATAGACACGCTAGAAAATTAAAAGAGTGAATATTTTCTAGTTCATTCAACTTGTAATAATTTTACCTTATAGTATTGCAACTTCAAGAATCTTTCTCCTGCTGCGTGTGTATAGAATTGTCGTGCCAAGCTTAACGATCCGACAATTTTTTCTGGTTGAAATCAGTGAAGGGTGTCGCTCGTCTGCGCACGCCTTAAGAAAATCATTCATGCTCAACTCGCAGTTTTAAGAGTACCTCTGTTAGTACCTGTAGTAGACTAAAGAGTGCAGGGTTCGCTTGCTTCAATGCTACGAGCAACCTATATAATGTATCGCGCATCCTCTGTTCCTTTAGGAGAATACTCAGCACAATGGGTAGAAAGGGATCCCTCAGCACAATTTTTTTCCAGCGGCATGAAATTCTCATTGAAGACACTGAAATTTACACGCCACCACTGACCGCCTTGCCCCCGCGGTGGCATTGTGGCTACAAAGAGCCACATAGTTTATTAAAGCAGCCGGCCTATACAACTCTAGATAGGCCAAGCCGCTCTCCGGATTGCTGGCGCAGCAGCAGCAGCAGCCGCGCAAGGCAACACAATAATGCAACAAGTCACGATGAATAATTATTAAAGCTTTGCATTCCAAATGCATCAGGCGCAACTCGAGAATTACATTCATAGTTGGAAATAAACTACAATAATTCAGACCCTAACATACACGCAGCAAAGCTTAACACAATACCATTTGCCACTGTTTGGAAACTAGTCTTGTGTAACAGATACCGTTGGAAATGTTCGCCAGTTCTCTTCAGTGCCAGAGGAGCGAGCCTTTCACCTGATATCGGAGTAAAAACATCCACGTAAGACCACAGGTCTGTCCGTAATCAAATTCAACTAGAACGCCTCGTGGCATAAGACAGTCACGCACTGTGGGAGCAAATTTTATCGCCGTCACCTTTGATTTCCAGCTAATCCTAGTTTTTTTGGGGAATGGGTTACATCGAGGACAACCCACCAAACTCCCTACTAAAACTTATGAACGTAGCTCAACTCATAACTGTTTTAGGGTGGACAGCAAGTTTGATCGCAGTCATTTTTTATGGCTAGCTAATCCTAGTTTTTTTAGCATGGGTCATATCAAGGACTACCCACCAGACTCCAGGGGAAAAAAATATAAACATTGCTCAACTCTTTCTACCACGTTTTGGGTGTACAGACAAATATATATATAATAGCTATACCTTTTTGCAATTGCTTTTCACTAATTTAACAACTGATTTTGACAATGTGCAATACAGTCTAACGAATGTTCATTTCGCCTTGACACTATTCAAAACTCTTTGACAAAGTTCACTCTGGGAAAGACAAACTAGCAAAACATATTGATAATTGAAGACACATTGACAAAATATTCGATTTCCCTTTGACAATCTTGAAAAATGTTGTTAATCATAGAAATAGTTTGACAATTGCTAAAACCTCTAGATGAACTTAGTTTCATTCAAATCTTTCTCATGCAATGACGAAAGAGGGCGCTTATTTTCTTATATACTACGGAGACTCGCTTGTTTGCTCCTTGCATATTTTGTGTTATACATTATGTATTGCATCTCGCCGGCTCGTTGCCTTCTCACCACCTCATACATAATCCGCCTTCTTATATATAGATTTAATCATTGTCAAAACGATTTCCATAACTGTCATATTCATTTGACCATTGTCAAAGTGAAATGCAGGTTGTCGAAGGTTTTATCAATAGAACCCTGACAAACTGTTTTGCCAAATTGTCAAACAGTGTTGTTTCTTGTCTTAAAATTGTGAAATGTGTCGAAATGTGTCTGTTAAAAAATTATGAAGACTGACAAGCATTTATGGCAAATTGGTCAAAAGCAATTGTAAAAAGGTGTATTGCTTTCCTCGATTAGGTAAAATAAAATCAATTAATGACTGGTATATTCAATAAGTTAAGCTTATCTTCAACCTGAAATCGAAGTAAAAATATGTCCCCCACTTATTTCAGAGAAAATCTTGAAATAGTATAAGGTTAAATGAGTATTGTCTTCCAAAGTGATTCAGCAGACTTCAGGAAAAATAAAAAGTACAGCAAACCTTAAGTGTACACAGTGTGCGGAGAAACGAATAGGTAGAAATTTTTGAGCTCAGCCAATAGCTGTTTCGTCGACGAATCAAAGCAAGTTGAAACAATAAGTGCCCCAATCAAAATGTCGGTGGGGAGAAACTAAGAAACTGGTCGGGTGAGGGTGCAAATGGCAGGGAGCTTCAAATATCTTCAGTGCTTCGATGTCGACGTTGGCATTGCAATATATGATTACAGTACACTTTTGGCATTATCCGCAACCTGGCTTAATTTTCCCAAGTGTTCTTCAAGCGTGACAAAAAAGATGAACAGATAAATAAATACGCATCATATAAACAAATAAATAAAATATTAAATATACATTGGTTTTTATTATGTTTTCTAAAATAAATTTCCTTGCCTTTCGTAAAATTGTTGGTGCGTGCGTGAGCGCTTTTATTTTGCTTGAAAGTTTTACTGACTGTTTTTACTTGTTTTAAATTACAGAATTCTCCATTTATCCTCTATTTCCAATGAATGCAGTGTTTGCTTGTAGGCATCTTGAAAACTAGCTTTAAGGGTAAAAAAAAATTATCAAAAAAAGTACGCAACACCAGAACTTGACGACCGAAAATAGAAGAGAGATAATGAAAATTCAGAAAAATTGTAAAAAAAAACGGTACAACAAAAAAAGAGCGATTGGGAGAGTACAAGACAGGAACTGCTGTTCAAGATGAATGAAAAAGAATCTTCGGTACAATAGTGGAAATATTCTAATAGAATGAAAGCAAGTTTTTCCATTTCAAGAACTTACAGTTCATCACATTAGTTACTGGAAACAAATTTCTAAATTTTGCTTGTCAAGTTGATATGAATATATTTGAAGAGGCGTAAAAATTTTTTCGACAGTATCTGTATTATAATTCTGCTTGAGGCTCCATCCGTACGTCGTCAGTACGACCATCCCTGTGTCTGTATGTTACGCTTTTCAGTGCCATCTGTGTTTACTTGATAAAGTGGTTCGTCGATGTGCATTCATTCTGGGTGGTGTTGTGCCTTGTGATCTGGCGCATCGTCGCAGAGTTGGTGGGGTCTGTTTTTTGTATTAATTCTATAACTGCCCCAGTCATCGGCTGGCTGAGTTTCCTCCGGATCCATTTGTTCGGGTGCGGTATACTCGGCGTATTGGTGCTCTTCATGAGTTTGCCTTGGAACTGTTGCGATGCCGTACGGGCCAGTGTTCCCGTTCGTTTTTCGTATCGTATGTAGATGTTTGGAATGGTCTTGATGGCTCTGTCTTTGCTGGTGCGGGTATTGGCAGCTCTAAGCGATCTGTACACAGAGCTATTCTGTGATCGTGGATCTTTTTTTTTCATTCTTTTGTTTTTTTTCACCCGCTTGGCTGGTTGCGTGGGCGTTTGCTAACCTCATGGAGTTTCTCCATTCCCACGTCGCCAGTCTGGTTTGATTTAATAATAATAAGACAGGGAGAAGCTCAATTTGCAAACGAAGCTATGATTTTCGCTGGAGCGAAGTTCAACCATAGCTGTCTTCTATAGCGCTTCTTGAAAATTTTGAGTCTCTTTCAAAGCAAAGACATGAAGATAATTTTACTCGTATCTTATATACTGCTTTTCATTGCTTTCACCACACATTACGCTCGGTTTCCTTGTGGCGCCCGACGTTTTTAATAGCGCAAGGCACATACAGTATGTAGTTACGATACGCTGCAAGAGAATAGAGCAGGCAGCGTTGGACATATCGGCTGTAAGATATTCCTTCAAGGGAATGTGTGATGCCTATGGAAATACAATGACATATCGAGAAGAGAGCGTTCAGTTGATCTGACTGAAGAAATTTGCAGACTCGGTTTGTTGAATAGCTATCGCATCAAAGAGAGCAGGAAAATGATAGGCTACTGATCAATATCCATGGGTCCCGTAGCCTTGCAAAAAAAAATAAATAAATAAATAACAAACAAACAAATCGGACACGCCAAGTTATCTGTAAACAGTGGAAAACAGAGCTTAGAAAGGCATGCATAAATATAAGAGAGGAATGCAAGAAGTACCGTTGTATGCAAGATTCAAAGGTTAGAGAGACTAGAGTCTGCTACACGAGGTGTGTTGGAGTAGATGAGGTTCGTCAGACGGACTTTAGATTAGACGGGGTAGGTAAATTACAGGAGCACTGAATTATGACGAACGAAAGTAGATGAAATCATTAATTAACCTTGGAATTTCCACGGTTCCACTAGCAAGATTGCGAATTCGAGTGAAATTTACTAGGCGTTGCAGCTGGGATGAAAATCACTTTTAACCTTGTTCAGTTTGGTTTTTGAACGCGAATTGCATCAGCCGTTTCCCGATGATCTAAAGTTTCTGTAATTACTGTTAACATCATTAGTAAATGCAATTATTGTGATAAACCTCTTGCAAAATAAATCTGCGGAACTTTCCTGTTCATTCACACAAGGCATGTTTCTGTGAATGTAGACTGATTCAGGCAATCTCAAGTCAGAGTTAGAGCAGTGATAGAGAATTTTAAAACTATCATCATTAATATTATGTCCTGAGGTTGCAATTGATCATGAATGTTACTTTTGATGTTTGTTAAACACACCTTTGTGTTGACAAAGCCTCACTTTCGGTTGTTTCCTGGTTTCACCAATCTAAGAGGCAATGGATTGACTGCACTGAAATTTATAGATTACCAAGGATGTAAGTGAAAGTGAATCTTTAAATTTAAAAAATGACACAGTAGAATTTGAATTAGTAAACACTTTCCTAAAAAGGACTTGAGGCTAAAATTTCCGTACAAGCCTAGTTACATTTTTCGTCAAGGAGTAAGGATCCCTTACTAAAAATGACACACAAAAATAAATCAACTTTCTCTCCACGGTCGATACTTTAGGGGCTGCATTGTCTATTTTTTCTAATGTTTTCCGAAATACGTTTTGAACCAGAGATGATGGGAAGCCATTTTGCATGAAGTAATTTTTAAGGTATTCTAAGTCACTGTTAAAAAATTTTGCAAGAGAACAAATTTGAATGCTCGAAAGACTAGACATGATATTATCTTTCGTTTGAAAATGGTTGAGAAAGAGGAAACTCAAATTTCATACCTAAGCTTATTATTATTATTTTCCTTATGAACTTTAACATCTAAGGAGCTTAATTTTTGTTAATTTCTTTTTCGCAAGTAAATTCAATGCATCTGTGCTTTGAGTTCAGGTAATGTAGGAATTTTCTAATCTGGGATTCATGATCGAAAATTAAAAAGTATCATCGATATGTCGACGGTAAGTTGTGGGTTTTAATTGAGTAGGGCAGTCAGTTGACCATTTAACCTCGTGATACGATTAAAAGACATTGACAAGTGTCGGTCCTGACAGTTTACCCATCGCTATTCCATCAATGTCGTTATACAGCTTTCCATTGAAAATTAATGAAATATTTTTTACGGCAAATTTCAGGAGATCACTGAAAATGTTCTTCGTGAATGGCAGAGTTATTGTTATTCTTGTAGAGTTCATTAGCTGTTATATCTATGGTTTCATCTCAGGGGATATTTGGGAACAGGGACTTCACATCGAAACTGGCCGTAACGTTATTTTTTCTGCTGTTGAATTTCCTTATTTCTTCGGTAAACGAAAATGAATCTTTTACAGTAAATTCATTAGTTGTTAGAGGTGCAATGAACGGGATAAGGTACTTGGCGATGTTGTAGCCTGCAGTTCCTATGGCGTTGATAATGGACCGAATTGGTATTCCATCCTTATGAACTTTAGGCAGTCCGTGTAATATTCCAGGTCGTGAGCAAGATACAAAGAGAGTATTGTAGATTTCTTCGGTCATGACGTAAGAATCTTTGACCTTTTTCAGGAATCGATTGATCTTATATTCTTGCATGATTATGTACTTGAACCAATCTTCATTTATAATTTGAAATTTAGAAGAGTCGCTTAGAAAGTTTCAACTTTCATGATGTAATCTGCCTTATTTGATAAGATTTTCATTTTGGTGAATTCCAAACCGAGTCTCTGTAGTTTATTTGCATGCGTTTTTCTTTTTGACATATTGAAGTTTCGTGTTGTTTGATTTAAAAATAAAGTTAGACAAATAGTACAAGTCAACCCAGCTGGTGAGAGAGCGAAGGTTTCGGCGAGCTAATTTTCTTTTTTCAAGAAGAGTGAAGTAAATTAAAGTCAACTAAAACCGCACCCTCAACTGAGAAACCCACATGCACTGGTTTGTGCTGAGGATATAGGCTCACTGGCCCCAAAGGAGGAAGTGCGGCTGCAGCCGGCCACGGGTCACCAAGAAGTATGACGCCAATTTGACGGAAGATTCAAATGACCTGCGACCCTCCCCTCTCATCTCTGGGGAAGGCATGTTCCGCCACGGCGCAGTGCATGCACACAACTGCCGAGTCAGCACACCTAGATTAGCAAAGAGATCGCGTGCCTGGGTTGGCCTCGAACGACGACACAAGGTGTATATAGAACTGAACGTAAGCATGCTGCTACCGTGGCAGCGTGTGTTCGTGGCAGGGCGTTCATTGTTGAGAAGAAAGAGAATGGTACTATTACCTGACGTCACCATTACCTGTCTGACGTCACTTTTTACCATCCAGTCACGACGGCTGAATATCGGCCAATGAACATTTCGGTTATCGGAGTACAACCTGGCGTCAGACTCTGGGCTCATGGGACACCATCACATTCATTTACAGAAGATAGTTGTGTGAAATTTGAGTCTATGCGCTACGCCCCTAAATTTTTAGGTTTTTGACGTCAAAATTTCGTCACTCCACGAATGCAGCGAGGAGTCTTTGATATTTTCTCAGTGGCGTGACGTAATTTTGTCGTCACAATCCTGGAAATTTAAGAGCGAAGCGTATTCACCCAAAATTTAACACAACTACCTTCTGTCAATGAACTGTGACACCACTGCTGTTCGGAGCTCAGTGTCTGTGTGACTGCTGTCGTGGGAGGTTATACTCGTACTAAGCTGCAAGCTGTTGGTTTCCGCAAAGACTCTAGTTTTAGACTTGTAATAGCCAGCGACTAAGTTATGAAAAAATAGTAAGTGGCAGAGAAACCAGCGCGACAATCGTAGTTAGTTTGAGGACTTGCGAATCCTACTGTCATTGCTGGGAATTCGAGGCAATTTTTTTTTTTTTTTGCACGAAAGAATTGCAATTGTGTTTGTCCTCTTAACGGCCTGTCCCGAGCACAGCAGTCCAACAGATGTCTTATGTTTGGAGATAATTACTTTCAATGGGAAACGAATTTGACGTATATAGCATTAACGGGTAAACTAGTCTCCTTCCTTCACTGTGATAAGAAATCCATATGTGCCATAGCATTACTGAAAGCGTAACGTACAAACGGACAGATGGATGGACAGGGTGACATGCAGAACCATAGGATAAATAATTGGTCTAAAAACTTGTATTCCAAAATCATTTATTTTATTGCATCTTAACAAAAATGCTGCAATATTTACTACCAGACCAACTATGCCTCGAGCTGTCCTACGAGCCGTCCAAAGACTGCAGAAAGCAATCCACAGAGACGCCTCCACGCATCAGTTAAGTGCATTAAAGGATCAATACACGCCATCATCTTCACTACCGAAGAGCTCAATGTCATGACCACATCTCACTCTGTCCCCAACCGCGATATCTGTCGTGTGGGGCTTCCATCACTCGAGCCCTAAATGGAACAGCTCATATTAAGGATAGCGGGATTAGAAGATCGACAGTAATTGACGAAACTTTTCATGGGAAGTGCGTTCTCATAACGAGAAGAGTTCCNCTCACTCTGTCCCTAACCGCGATATCTGTCGTGTGGGGCTTCCATCACTCGAGCCCTAAATGGAACAGCTCATATTAAGGATAGCGGGATTAGAAGATCGACAGTAATTGACGAAACTTTTCATGGGAAGTGCGTTCCCATAACGAGAAGAGTTCCAGGCGGTGAGGGTCAAAGCTGTTTAGCGGGGCAAGAAGGGGACAAGAACCATGACCAACCACAAAATTGGAAGCTCGTTTCCTTAACGAGGATAGTCCCTGGGAATGAGGGACAAAGCTGTATCTGCAATGAGCGCTTAGCCCACAGTATTGGAAGAGCGCTCCGATGGTACGGAAAGTCAAAGGCGAAGAGAGACAAAGTTCTCTATAGAATGAGCGTCTCGTTTAGGCAAGAAAAGCACTAATGGGTGAACCAAACAGGCAAAAACCATGAATTTTCCTAATCAGTTAAAGAAAAAGTGTCGACATAAAATATGTTGTTAAAGATTCGGGAATATATTTCCATCTTCAGAGCTAAAAACAAGGATAAGGTATAAATATCTAAAACTAAAAATTTATTTCAGAACGCAAACTGGGAGAGAGATGCTATCGTGGGGAAGTGTAAAAGGCAAGTGACCGGAGTAAGCTTGAGAGGGTCCCAATGTCAGCGCTTGCGCAGTGGTGACGGCTAGGGAACTACGGTGGCGGAAAGGATGTACAGTCGGGGGAAAAATGTCAGTTGTGGATTGTCGCCGTGATTTTCCATTTAAACAAATTACAGCTCTGTTATGCTATGCCACCCAAAATAAGGAAAGCCAACTGAGAAACACATACTACTATTTTCAAGTGCCTGCAGAACCTACAGAAATGTAGCATGGTAGATTATACAATTGATTCAAGGAGAGATGAAGAGAAAGTAAATAATATGCTAGCTGCTGCGTCAGCAACTTGGGCGTGCGTGGGCCATACTTTCAGGTGCGGGGGGGGGGGGGTAGGGGGTTGGATGAATCTGTTGTTAGTGTCACCTTGTGTTGTTTTCTGTTATCGTAACTGCTTTTAAATGGAAACAGAAAGAAGGCATGTTCATTGTGACAGCAGCAACTAATTCATTTAAAAAGCGTTCATCGGTTTTTGCAGCTATATGATCAAGAATTTCAGCAGCAGACAGCATGTAAAGTTAGCTCCCCTTGTTGCGGGCCAGTGCGAATCAAATACTGTTGTAAAATGGAGTGAAAAAGTTTGTTAGCGTAACCGTTGTTAACCAAGTTCTGTTTCAGGCGTTCTGATGTTTGATGGATTATCACTAACTTTATTTTCTAGATGTTCAAATCAATGCAGGCCAAAGGAATAATGCCACATCAATTCATCAAAAAGCCAAAACACGCTGGTGTTTACTTGACGTAGACTAGCTAGTGTCCACTTATGTACAAAAAAAAAGTTATATTCGAAGTACTGATCCAGAGCACTTGGAAAACAATCAGACTGTCAAATTCTTCATCAAACAGAATAGCGCCTCCAACAAACCTTGGAGCCGTATGCACTTGTTCGTGCTGCTCATAAATTCCCACTATGGCTCAGAGGAGTGCACGGCTGCAGTCCACCACAGATTGTCCGAACTGTGGCGTCATTTATACAGAAGGTTCCATCGACTACAGTGCGCTCGACCCTAAGAACAATACTCAAACTGAAAATGATTGGCAGAAATTTTTGCGCTACATTGGTGAACAATAAAATATTTCCAACATTAAATTTTCTTGATAATAAGCGCGTTAGTATAGTCTTTACCGCTGAGCTGCTGCGGCTATATATTGTACCAATGAAATCCGACATAGAGAAGCACTCTGAGAATGTATACCTCCATTAAGCATGGCAATGTTGATGAAAAATTCAAATTGGCCCTGAAAAATATTCAAATTTTCATCACCACAAATATTTTATGGTCATTTGTCCCTCTTGGCATAAAGAAAGGTGCCTGTAATTTTTCTGAACATCCGTACGTAACGTTTTGTGTTTTGTTCACACAAAATAAGAACAAAAATAGAAACAAACAGACAAAGGGACTGACAGATCTTTATTCTCAACAGTTCCTGGAAATTTCATGAAGATCCGTTCATAACTATTTGAATTATGTTACCAAAAAAATAGGCTCGCACACAAACGGTTGGACACATCTTCACCAAAATTTACTCATTTCTTCCTCCTCACCTACTTAACATTCTCTATAAATATCATAAAGATTCGTTCATATTTCATCTCAGCCACAGATGGACAAACAGAATAACAGACAGATGAATTCCGCCGCTAACATAACTTACTTGGCGGTGGTATTAAATGAGAGCTCGTACCGAATCCGACACACCTAGAGGCTAACTTCGTGATGCGTAGCATTGCAGTGTTTTCATTTCGGAGTTAGCTCTAGGTACACCATTGCGTACTAATGTGAGGCGCTGACTCCAAGCACCACTTTGTCGAGACGTGCGTGGGTTGGAATTTGGGACCGAAGGCTTTGTTTTCCCGGAGCAATGGAAAATGTACGGAAATACCGTAAATTTTACAGGACTTTATTGGTATTCCTGCAGCTGGCCTTTCCTCCGTAAACTTGTAATTTGTTTAGAGTGCTATACAGTAGTTGAGCGGAGAATTGTTTCATTTACTGCATCAGTAGAATTCTGAGCTTCCCAAATACTTCCTTACATTGCGGTGGAAAAGAAGACTATTTAGCAATATATTTAAAGCTTTGCATGAGCAGTTGAAAGTATGTGGGGTTTCTGGCTCTGCGCGGTGACGAGATTCTTGCTAGCGGTGACGTCACGACGCACGCCATTCCACTGGATTAGACGTTGGAGTTCCTGCCACCTGGCTTGGCTATGAAGGAATGGAGCACGGCATGCAGCACACACAATTAGCTATGAAGGAATGGAGCACGGCATGCAGCACACACTATTAGCTATGAAGGAATGGAGCACGGCATGCAGCACACACTATTAGCTATGAAGGAATGGAGCACGGCATGCAGCACACACAATTAGGAGCGAGCTCCGCTAATGCGAATAGTCAAAGGAAATGCAAGAAAAAGCTGGACCTACAATGAGCGCCCAGTTGCAATAAGAAGAAGTATAACCTGCCGGTCTCGTCGATACTGCGCATTAGTCCCCGAGAAGACAATCTAACGATGAAGGTCAATGAAACTAAGGATACCGAAGAGAAGACTTAATTCAAAAACAGCCATTTACCAAAATGAAATTGCGTTAATTTTCCAAAACGAGTCCATGGGAATGAGAGCTTCTTTACAGTGTGAGTTGAGCTGTATAAGACGGAAATGAGAGCGTGAAAACCCACAAAATGCAAGCGCGTTTCCCACACGAAGCAAAGCCTCTGGCGCTGCAGGTCTACGGACAAGTTCGATTGGGCACCGAAATTAAGCCTTGAAGAATTGACTTGTTCGGAACTTCAGACAAGTGTCCTGGTCTCGATCTGACGAATTGAGTTTCAGGCACTGACCCTTAATCAGTTACAGTTGCTACTAGCAGAAATTCAATTTACTCAGTGATATAGAGTTTAGAGCAGCCCAACGTAAGTGCGTTTCCCCTAACACTTGCACCACGTTGAAAAGTTAGAAAGCCAAAGCTTCTGCCTGAAGTTTCGGTTAAATAAAGGCTCGAAAGCTCAATTTTAGCGCTCAATCGAACACCCCGAAGTTTCACTTAAAAGGTATGATTAAGTGTACAAAAGGAAACTAGGCCCAGCGACAAGCAGAACAACCAAGGCATGCTTCCTAAAGAAGAAGCGCCCAGCCCAAAGTGGGCAAGCGAATCAAGCTGCCTAATTTAGCGCCCACTTGCTACAAAACATAAAAGATAGGGTGAAAACGCACCAACAACGATAATATCAACGGAGATCCCATTCACGGGGGAGAAGAGACCTTGAATACGACAGCCAATTGTGTGTGGCATGGGTGTCCAGCTCTGATGCGATGGGAAGTTGGGAACAAGAACCTGCGATTCCCGCAGCACTGGGAGTACATTATCCTCAGCGAGAACAGTCCCAAGTAAGGAGGGACGCAGATACATCAACCAATGTCCCAAGAGTCCCGAGCAAAGAGGGACCCAGATACTTCAACCAATGAGCACTTTTTGGCTGTACAAGATTGAGCGAGGCCCTGGCAACCTCCGCGCGAACAGCACCATTGGGTGAGATGTCCCCGAGGAGCCGGCCAGGAATCAGAAAGGGAAGGCCCGGAAAAACGCAAAGTTTTGAGTGCAGGGGCCGGAAAACAGGTGAATTGCGGCAGACTCCTGGGAGCCGCAAAAAGACGAAAGCACACGACACGGATGATAAAAATGAACGTTCGGCGATGTGAAGAAAGTGGGTATTTTTTTCACACTGATAGCCTGCACTTTGGAGACGCTTCCGCCAACAGCTTTCAACTCCCAATCTTCATTAATTACCTCCGCCAAGGAGGTCTTTTTGTCGAGTTTGTCTGTCTGTCTGTTTTTGCTAGACGGTTTGTCACCAAGATGACTCAAAAAGTTGTTGACGGATCTTTACGAAACTTTCAGGGATTGTTAGGCATGTTACTAGAAACAGATGCTTAACTTTTGGTGAAGACCCGCTGAACTGTTTGTTTGTCTCCCTCTTTTTTCTTAGTACTATAACGGAAAAATTTAAAGGGGTATATTTATGAAATTTGTATGAGGTGTTGGGTATGTTGCGAAGAGTAAATTAGATTAGATTAGATAGGCGGCAGTAGACGAACCAATAGGCCCATTCCCAAAGAGACACCAGAACATACGCCCCGGCACTCTATGAGCTATTGCCAGGACAGGAGAAAAGAGAGAGAGA
>LQNS02278070.1:24939416-24960951 GCA_001587735.2 Parhyale hawaiensis
AGTGCCCTGGGCTTCCTGTAGTGTGATAGCCTTAGTGCCCTGGGCTTCCTGTAGTGTGATAGCCTCAGTGCCCTGGGCTTCCTGTAGTGTGATAGCCTCAGCGCCCTGGGCTTCCTGTAGTGTGATAGCCTTAGTGCCCTGGGCTTCCTGTAGTGTGATAGCCTTACTGACCTGGGCTTCCTGTAGTGTGATAGCCTCAGTGCCCTGTTCTTCCTGTAGTGTGATAGCCTTAGTGCCCTGGGCTTCCTGTAGTGTGATAGCCTCACTGCCCGGGCTTCCTGTAGTTTGATAGCCTCAGTGCCCTGGGCTTCCTGCAGTATGATAGCCTTAGTGTCCTGGGCTTCCTGTAGTGTGATAGCCTTAGTGCCCTGGGCTTCCTGTAGTGTGATAGCCTCAGTGCCCTGAGCTTCCTGTAGTGTGATAGCTTCAGTGCCCTGGGCTTCGTGTAGTGTGATAGCCTTAGTGCCCTGGGCTTCCTGTAGTGTGATAGCCTCAGTGCCCTGGGCTTCCTGTAGTGTGATAGCCTTAGTGCCCTGGGCTTCCTGTAGTGTGATAGCCTTAGTGCCCTGGGCTTCCTGTAGTGTGATAGCCTTAGTGCCCTGGGCTTCCTGTAGTGTGATAGCCTTACTGCCCCGGGCTTCCTGTAGTGTGATAGCCCCAGTGCCCTGGGCTTCCTGTAGTGTGATAGCCTTAGTGTCCTGGGCTTCCTGTAGTGTGATAGCCTCAGTGCCTGGGCTTCCTGTAGTGTGATAGCCTTAGTGCCCTGGGCTTCCTGTAGTGTGATAGCCTTAGTGCCCTGGGCTTCCTGTAGTGTAATAGCTTTACTGCCCCGGGCTTCCTGTAGTGTGATAGCCTCAGTGCCCTGGGCTTCCTGTAGTGTGATAGCCTTAGTGCCCTGGGCTTCCTGTAGTGTGATAGCCTTACTGCCCCGGGCTTCCTGTAGTGTGATAGCCTCAGTGCCCTGGGCTTCCTGTAGTGTGATAGCCTTAGTGCCCCGGGCTTCCTGTAGTGTGATAGCCTCAGTGCCCTGGGCTTCCTGTCGTGTGATAGCCTCAGTGCCCTGGGCTTTCTGTAGTGTGATAGCCTTAGTGCCCTGGGCTTCCTGTCGTGTGATAGCCTCAGTGCCCTGGGCTTACTGTCGTGTGATAGCCTCAGTGCCCTGACTTCGGTCTTAGAAAGGGCGAGCTGTGCTCTCAACAGGTATTATTAAATAATTTTTCAGAACGCGGAAAATATAAATCAATAGAGTTGATTCACCACGCAAGTATTTCCGATATTGTAAAGGAAATTTCTTCATCTCTCTTTTTTTAAAGCATGGATGTCGATATTAGGATCATATTCAAATTTGTTCAGTCTTTCTCGTAACTGACGACAGCTTTCCACATGGCATTGTTCTGCTAGTTTAACTTGTTTTCAATGCAGAAAACATCTTCTCCACAAAAAAGAGTTTGAGCGACACTGATTAATGTAGTTAAAGAAATTTTAACAGCTTTGGGAACAGCTTGTTCGAAGTTGTGTTCAAAAGTTAATTTGCTGAAGTTTTAGCGAATTTACTCGCAGCGTATTGTAAATTCTATCCAAAAAATTTCTCCAAAGAAATCAATCTTTCACCCACGTGGCATAAAAACCAAAGAGTTTATTTATTGCAGTACAGCCGCAAAAACACTCTCCATTCTGTTGAACCAAATTTGTTAATTAATTATAATAACTTTTATTTATTTCTTCCATTAGATAAGTTCGGGTCCAGAGCTGTCACAGATCTTAACTTGTTAATTCTCGTCAAAAGCTAGACATACAAATATCTTCAAACAAGCAATATCTAACCAAAAACCAACCGAAATGAAATGAAACTTGTCAGAATTCTCAACAAAACTTGTAAGCGCGGCGCAAGCGTACGCCCACACACCGCCAAAGGCATACAGAATTCTGACTGCCCAGGCCCTGCTCATAACGCTGTCACTAGCCAGGCCGTGGATCGCGCATGGCACAATAATATATTGTATCCGTAGAATTTGCACTAACATTGAAAGGCATATGTCAATGATACCTGCCTCATATACAAAAATGACCTAATTTGCATTTCCTGCGTTATAATTGTACGAAACCAGAGCACTCTGAGAGCGCATACTCCACTAAGCAAGGCAACGGGAACGAAAAAATCAAACTGGTCCTAAAACTAGGATTTCCTTTGTATCATCGCTAAAATTTAATCATATGTGCCTCTTGACGGTAATATCAGCTTCGGTATTATTCTTGAAGATCCGTTACAAGTTATGCTAACAAACAATCTCATAAACATTAGTCAGACACACGCACAGGCCAACTGATCATAACCAAAATTTAATTATTTATGTCTTTCAACAATAATAACTATTCCTGTAAATTTCATATCGATCCATTCATAGTTTTTTTAATTATTTTGATTACAGGAGTGAAATCAAACACAGCAACAAATAAACGAACAACCACAAAAATCTGGTCATTTACTCTTCGCTAACAAATCATGAAATTACATGAATTTCCGTTTATAACTTTTTGAGTTATGGTACGAAGGAAAACTAAGCAGACAACAGACAAACGGTTGAACAGATGGTTCACCACAAGTGAGTCATCTGTTACTCGTAACACTCCTAACAATCACCGTAAATTTCATAAAAATCCATCCATAAATTTTTCAGTTATCTTGGGGATATACAAAGATACAGAGAAACAGACAGATAAACTCGATGAAACCATAGCCTACTTCATGGAGGTAAATACTATCCTAATTACGTTGCATGATTTAAATTAAATGTAACTGCTAGCATCTTTTGAGCAGGGTAGGCACTGCCTGCTTTGCTTACCTGGCGCGGCTCGCTCCTGAGCCTTAGTATCTTGGACTCCATGTTCTATTGCAGCCTTAGTGCCTTGGCCTCGATGTTTCCTGTTAGTCTTAGCCATGGAGTAATAATAACGGGAGGAACAGAAAAGCATACCAAAATAAAGAACAATCTGGAAGTTTACTTTTATTATTGATATCACCGCCTATTCTGCTCAACCTAGACGTTCTAGTTAAAGCTCAATAGATGCCTGTATTGTAGGTATTGTTTTAGGTCCTTCATTAGTAGGTAAATTCATCCCATGATGCAGATAAGCATATTGTGCTGCTGGAGTAAAACGCTGGCTTAATAACTTGAAAGGAAGAAAAAAATGGTAACAAACATATTATTAAGGTGAGTTCACCCGTCATCCATATCAACGCGTTCGCTCATCCACTTATTCAAATGTGTCACTGCGCCCTAGAAGTAGTAGAAAAGTGCACTGTTCTCTGACTCTAAGTTCCAATCAAAGCCAAAGAGATATCCATATCTCTCTAAGTGACTTTTCAAAATGAAACAGATTTGACGGTGTACATTTTAATAGCTTATTGCGGCGTAAACAAAGTTGGGTTAACAATGACGCTACGAAACTTTCGGATGAGTGCATGCTAAACAGGTGAACATACATTATCAATACATGGAAATACCTATCACAACGTCAAGATAATTGCAATTTTTACAATATGCCAATATTGACTGATGTCAGTACACTGCTACCTACGTTGCATTTTTAATTTTAATTTGTGATTACATATCATCCATGCTTTGTAGAAAGCTCTGCTTCTACTTATAACTTATGAACAATAAGGCCAATAATATATAATACATTTCTATTATTACTTTACTAGGGTTAAAATCCAAGTAAAAACGAACGTTTCAGGTAATCGCCCATCATCAGCGAAAGCTAAGAACATGATTTGATTTCTGGAATAAGAAAAGCAATTTTTAATAGAAAATCAAAACTGTATCTACGTACAAAAGTAAGCAATGAAATAAAAAAACAAACCTAATTCGAAATCGCTTTGGAAAATGAACTTTGCATATCATTAAGGGAGGGTTTCAACTTGTGAATAAAGATGGATTCTGATATTTTTAAGTCACTGAAATACGGGGATCCCGAGAGTATTTTTGAAACTTTCTAGCCTGACGGGAGCACAACACCTCTCTGCGTGGAGGCTAATGTTTGAATGGGGAGAGTTAGCTAGTGGAGTCCGGTACGTGAACTTCGGCCAGCAGGTTCAGATGCCCTTACAAAGAGCAAGTGAGAAGTAAATTCCACGTAGCAAGATGTACAATTGACACAATTAAATTCATAGATAAGGGATCTTCTCATGCCAGCAGGAAGCACGTCCTTGAATTTAAAAAGAGAACCGATAGTATACTTATTAGACAAAATTATTCTAAAGCGGCTGTTGCTCAAACTTTGGTTCAATATCTTCATGAGCTCTGCTCGTAATTTATCTACCTGCAGACCAAAATATGGGAAACTAAAATACAGGGTATACTGTATTTCTTCTGAAGGAAACGGTCGGTGTGAGAAAACATTATCTAGATTTTTTTTTTAATATTGGAATTAATGAGTCCTAGAGGAAAACCATTGGCATTAAAGTACGCACTTTGAAATTGTAATTCGTCATGCAAATGAAAATAGTTAGAACTAATCTTATAGGCACGATACAAAAAGGTTTTTATGTCATTCAACTTGAAATTACGTGGAACATAACTAAAGAAACTCCTACCTAACCCAGAAAATGAATCCTTGCGACATACAGAAGTTTGAAAAGCAAGGTCCTTACGTGTAATACATATGTCTAAAAAAGAAAGTTTGTTGTTTACTTCGGTTTTACAAGTGAAATTTATGTTTGGATGCCTGGTACTGAGATAGCTAAAAAATTTAGTAACGTGGGATTTGTGCCTGAATAGTAGAAAAGTATCATCAATAAAACGTCGATAGAAAACTGGCCTAAACTCTTGGGGACATTGTTCTAACCAAGTCTCTTCATGGAAACACATAAACACATTTGCAAAGGTGGGGCCTAAGGGAGGCCCATGCCAAGGCCGTCTACCTGTTTATACAGAGTTTTGCTATAAATAAAAAACAATGAATTTTTCACAGCCAATTCTTACAAGTTCTTAAATAGCCTGCAGGACAATCCTAAAACAGTATCCTGTGGGTTTGGAAATAATTTTGTCAAACATATGTTGATTGTTTCGGTCAAGGGAATGTTAGTAAATACAGTATATTTTCTGCGTCAAATGAAGCCATGCATAAATGATCAGCAGTATTAAAATCTGTGATATCTTGAATAAATTTGAAGGAATAATCTACAGTGTATTGATTGGTTGTAAAGGGTGACAATATAGGCACTAAAAATTTTGCTAAAACAAAGCTGAGTGTGTTATAAGCAGCAAAAATTGGACGGAATTTATAGTTGGTGAACATTTTTTTGTGAATTTTGGGTAAGCCATAGAGAATGCCAGGGCCGGACCCTGAAACATAAATTTTCTTATACAATTCATCCGCAGGCGGATAAATTACGAGCAGAGCTCATGAAGATATTGAACCAAAGTTTGAGCAACATCCGCTTTAGAATAATTTTGTCTAATAAGTATACTGCCGGTTCTCTTTTTAAATTCAAGGACGTGCTTCCTGCTGGCATGAGAAGATCCCTTATCTATGAATCTAGTTGTGCAAATTGTGCATTTTGCTACGTGGAATTTACTTATCACTGGCTCTCTGTAAGGGCATCTGAACATGCTGGCCGAATTTCACGTACCGGACTCCACTAGCTAACCATCCCCATTCAAACGTTAGACTCCACGCAGACAGGTGTGGTGCTCCCGTCAGGCTAGAAAGATTCAAAATACTCTCGGGATCCCCGTATTTCAGTGACTCAATAATATTAGAATCCATCTTTATTCACAAGTTGAAACCCTCCCTTAATGATATGCAAAGTTCATTTCCCCCAGCGATTTTGAATTAGGTTTGTTTTTTTTTATTTTATTACTTACTTTTGTACGTATATATAGTTTTGATCATCTATTAAAAATTGCTTTCTCTTGTTCCAGCAATAAAATCATGTTCTTAGCCTTCGCTGATGATGGGTGAATACCCGAAACGTTCGTTTTTACTTAGATTTTAACACTAGTATAGTAATAATAGAAATGTGTCATATATTATTGGCCTTATTGTTCATAATAAAAACGCGATTCAAGCAGCCTGCGAAGTTACTTATAACTTAAAGCGCACGAGTTTCACATGGTGGAATTCGCTGGGGCTGTGACGTCACGATTTCTCGATCAGGTGATGTCTGTTCCTCGCGCTATAATAATTCCCTGGTTTGAACATTGTACCCGCAGTAGCTACAGGCAAGCGTGTGCTCATTTCAGTCGGTAGCTCTCGTCTGTTAGCCATGAGCAGGCGAACTCTTGAGGCATCAACGTTTGGTCATCAAGGATCCAAATAACTTTTTTAAAGCTGAATATTCCACCTTAATTTTTATGTTTTAAGGATGGTAAGTGGTACCAATCGACGAGTGAAAAACATGTTCTACGAGGATCTGTAAAAAAAACTGTTTTAAATTTTTGTCATTTAGCACGTTCTGCCTCTAGACGCCGCACTTGAGGTGCTGAACGTGCTCAGTCAGAATTTGCTGTCCGTACGCTATGGCAGGGGTACTGACCCTAGCCCCAAATGGGGCATGTCGGGGAAAGAAGGGCGCAGGTTGCCACATAAGAACCATTCATCAATGATGTCATAGCGTCTTTACGATCTACGGTCGACTCTAACCGTACACTCCTCTTGGAGCCAATTGGTATGCAGCATAATCTGCAACACGAACCAGTGCGAGCAGGTTTCTCAGTAGGGGCGTCTGGTCAAGATGACTTTAATTTTACTTTGCTGTCTTTGGTAGCATTGATGCCATAACCTTGCTCAGTCTGATGGTAGAATTTGTGCCATGACTTCACTGTCTAGAAACATGCCTAATCCATCTTATTATTTTGCCTCGATAATCTGGTGTCCGTCTGTGTATCCTGCATCCTCGGACTCCCGAATATCCATGGAATATATTACTTATCAAATGTGCGTGGCTTTCGACGTAACTCTTCCGCGCACAAGCTTGAATTGCTTCGCTAAAAGAGGTTCTCATATCACAGATAACCAAGAGCGAGGCCCAGACTGTCGTCATGCAGTTGCGCTGCTCATCTCAAGGAAATGGCAAGTAGGTACCTGCGAGTTTGGGGTATTTCTGGACGAGACTCTTTACCCCAAATTTATGGCAGGCTATCGGACGCAGCGCAGCAGCAAGGGCTACTAAAGAAGACTAAGTTGACGTTCGGAACTGGGGTAGAATTTTCGCTGACTGTCAAATCTGTGAAACCGCCGCAAGAAAATAGCCTCGAGAGTTTAGCTCCGAGGGCGAATCGACCGAAAGTTTGAAGACCAAACCGTCTTTATCAATAGCGAATAAGTTCAAGGCAACTGGAGACTGTGTACTTATGATCGGTTGATGGTGCACAGAGTAAAAGAATAAAAGAACTTTCTGTTTGTTAGAGTATACAAGGAGGAATAGATTTATGCTGCCGTTCCTTTTTTTTCCTCACCACAAACTACACGAAACTGCTCGACCCCCTGGAAATCTGTGGTATTATTGATCCTGCAGCTCATGGGCAAATCTTAAATACTCGCTCTCTTCCGAAATAGTTGTGCCCAAATGTTATTCATGTCATTTCGATATGATTATTCCATTGGATAAACAACACAAAAATAAAAACAGGAAACATCCATCGGTACTAAAGTACGGGGTGAACTTGTTAAATCTTTAGACAAGGTCTTCACTACGTCTTTTTTACTAATCCCGAACTCTCCAGCAAATAAACGTTTTGGTTATGAAACAACTGTTTCAGAACAGAGGCAGGAGAATATTTCCTAATCCCTCACGCAACAAGCAAACTGTTCATAATGACGCGAACAAGGCATTTATCAACGAGATACAACATAGGCAGGTGATCGGTGTGAGACAATCACCTAAAAAACGATCGTTATTATTTTTAACTGCCTGCAGCGGGAAGCGCAAGCGGCGGTACATGTATTCTTTTCGGCTCAGTCGCTTATTACTTTTATCCCGCTGATTGCACTCTAGTCTGACAGGCTTTAAGGGTGCGCAAATAACAGCAAGTTGAACACATACAAATTGATAATCTTCAAAACTGCTTCACTAAGAGCCACACGGCAAGCGCACCAAACTCCTTCTCTAGCATTTGCCTTACTCCATACCACCAAATGGCAACTTATCTATACGTTGCAAGCAATTAACGTTGGGGAAGGTTGCAAACGACATTATTTCCCTTATAAAGGGAACAATAGCACAATCTTCTCACGTCGGGCTTCTCCGTCAACGCCAGTGCAGAAAGGAAGAAAAAGAGACACGCTGGATGTCAGACGCAGCGAGAGCGTCGCAAAACTTCGGAGTGACCAGAATAATTCCACGCATTAGCATCCTAACAAAGTTACGTCGTAGGCTATAATAAATTTGCCTTAGAGTACTCCTCAAACAGTTAGCTGGACAATTTTTGATGTAAATACGTTAACACTTCATTATTTAGGGCGACGCAACACGCGCAACCTATTAACTTCGGTAGCCTAGTTTCAATCATACGGTAGTAAACATCACTCCAGTCGGATCTCATGTACAATTGTCACCCCAAAATCCCACCTGTACTATTCTCACCCCAATAAATCCCACATGTACAATTGTCACGCGAACAAATCCCACCTGTACAATAATCACCCCAGCATATTAGGGAAGGTTAGGTAAGGTTTAATTAGTGTGGGTTAGGTTAAATTAAGTTAGGTTAAGACGAAGTTAGCTTAAGACGTTAAGTAAGGTTACGGTAAGGTTAGGGGTGGATCTTTTCGGTTTCGTAGCCAGCAGAGTTTCGTTACGAAAATTTTGTCATTGTCAGTAATAAGTTTTTTTTTGTGCTAATAACGAATATACCATTTATTTTCCAAAGAAATTATTTTTGGATTACCTAACCTAACGCTCAAGATATGTGGATTTGTTAAAAATATATATATTATTTGACATGTCCGAGCTTCAATAAACTAATCATGTATACAGTATGTTGTTGTTATCATGTCCTCTCATTAACTAGTTCCTAACAATATATATTTATTTTGCAACTTCCTTGCGTTTCTCTGCGAAATAAATGTTATACTTGTAATCAGCACGAAAAACTGTATTACTGACGAAAATATCGTAAAACATTCGGCATGCCACGAAACCGAAAAGACCCGGTTAGGTTAGGCTGGATTTGATTAGGTAAGGCTATGTGAGATAAGGCTATTTTACGTGAGGCTAGGTTAGGTAACGATAGGTTAGGTTGGTAAGGTCAGGTTAGGTAAAGCTAGGTCAGGTAAGGCAATGTTCGGTAAGGCTAGGTTAGGCTAGGTAAGGTGATAATAGGTTAGGTTAGCTATGGTTAGGTTAGTTAAAGTTAGGTTACTTAAGGCTAGGTTAGATTAGTTAAAGGCTAAGTTAAGTTAGGTAGAGCTAGGTTACGTTAAATGGACCGAATACCCAAAAAACCTCATGTTATCAGAGTTCGTTTCTTCCTAGTAAGCTGTTGCTATGCATCAGACGGATACGCAGACAAGCCAGTGTAACCCTAAGTGGGTAAAACAGGGGGCTAGGGGTGAGGGGGCGAGGTTTTTGTAACACAACATTTTTTTGAATAGAAAAACTTTTTTATTATTCATCGGATCTTCAGGAAACTTGGCAGAAATATGTAAATAAGGATGAAAATGTTGGTTTGAATCATGTATTTTTTTCCATTATCGCCATAGAAAACGAGTTTATGCAAAGAAAACGGAAAATCCGTTTTCATTGAATGACTCGTTTTCTATGGCGAAAATGGGAAAAAGTACATCAGTCTAACCCAAAAATTATACGAGCACAAAGTGTTTGTTTTAGCGTGGTACACCTTGTGTTAAAGTTTGGGGAAGATTGCTTCTCTGATAAAGAAGTTTTATAGCGAGGTGTTCGGTCCCCTTGATTACTAATTATATCCGTCCCTGTGTACAACTGTCACCCCAGTTTTTTCACCTATGCAATTGTCGCCCCAGTCTTTCGCATGTGTACAAATTGTCACCCCAGTATTTCCCACCTGTACAATTGCCACCCCAAACGCTTCTTGGGTGATTATTGTACAGGTGATCCCGCCAGTCAAGAACAGTAACTACAGTTAATGTCGAGGCAAATGGCTGTGATGAAGGGCATCCCAATTAGGCTACCCACCAGATTATGGGCTCTTTATTTAGTCTTTTGCGTTCAAATAGCTGAGGGTGGTAATTACCACCCGCTTGTTGAGGCCACAAAACGAGCGTGAGTGAAGTGGTCTTGTAGGGACAAGTCTTGTCAGCAACATAAGCTGTTCAAGCCTCCCAGGCACAACCTGTGGTACTGGATTTCAAGAAAGGAGGAGGCTCGCATGTCAATAAAAACGCGGGCTCCCTGCCCGAGTGTACTTGCACACGGGTACAACGCGTAAAGTAACAGCTACTCGGGAAAGGAAAGAAGAGAATAGTACAAAGTATCCCCAGCAGGAGTACGAAAATAATTGAAAGAAGGAAAGTGGGCAAGAAGGGCAGACTTTCCTGAAGGCCCAGCTAGGATTCATCGGAGCGCCACTGAGCACATCTCAGGAAGGACGAACCTATTTAAGCTTCGGAAGAGGATATCCACAGCAATATTTTCAATAAACGTTCTTATTACTTTGGACCGACGTCATGTACTTTAAGAATCCCTGATAATGCCTTGGGAGCTTCCATAAGACAGGGTAACGTAACAGTTCAGTAGTATTTACACACAACGCCAACTCTATTACCTTCGGTGTCAAGACGCGAAAACATATCTAAGTACAAACAATATCGTCGCATAAGGCAGCCCAAACTTCCCCAGTCACAACAAAGAAGTGCAAAGAGACGAGAAGGAAGGGACACAATACAACGCAAGAAACGTGCGCGGAAGCAGACTATACGTGCGAGAGAACACTGTCCCGACAGCCAAACTTTAGCTGCAGCAACCAAATGGTCTGCCCAAAGGGAGCCGAGTTATAATATGCCCTCATATCCCCTAAATTGAGCAGACTCTTGAACCCATGTGTATTCTATTATACGTACAAGGCAATGGCATACGTCCATATTCCAGCCTGTCCAACATGTGCGCCAGTGTCAAGATGAGCGCATGGAACAGTTAATTTTTTATCCGTAAATAATTATGTACTACTTCAACGTTTATGGGCAACTTCCAGTTAAATATACAAATACAACACTGCAATCTTGTACTAACAACCTCAACTTAAAATAGGACTAAGGCCAACAGACGGGTTTACATCTGCTAGGGCCGAATGAAGAAATGAAAGAACTATGTGCAACAGCTGGCATTATATTCAGTCACAAAAAATGGATAAGAAAAGTAAACCTCAGTCGTTCAATGGAACAAAACGCTCCCCAAACCTTATTCAGAGTAGATACGGCGTCCCACAAGCGGGCCTGGGCCCCGGTGCCTCAAAAGAATAGCAATCACAGCGGATGTCCATCAAGTCAACAGGCCCAAATGTTGTCATACAAATGCCGCTCGAGCGCTCACCAGCGGGCCTGGCCTTAACGAAACATCAATAGCAAGAAATGCACCTCGATCGCCATCTCGCAATGACCCTTACTGTTGAATTTGTGCTTCTCGCAAGTTTAATAAATGCATTCCTTACACTATCAAGAACTGTTTGATTTTTATCTGAGGTTAGGTTAAGTGGTGTGAAGATTCATTCTTTCATCCTATATTGTTTTTACTGCGGTCTATTTAAAGCTATTTTTAGCAAAAATAGTTACTAACTACACAATATGTAAAAGTTTTATTGTGATGAAATGGTGCATATGGGGCAAATATTACATGAACGACTTTATTAATAATTACTTAATAGCATGAATGCACATTTTAAGTACATTCTTTCGCAGATTTAAGGGTAATAGCGATATTATTCGATGTTCCCAAAATGGAAACGTTAGGCACGAAGAGGACACGTGTGACTGGCTGTTCCGAGTCGAAGTTGGCCATTTCGTTTGACTTGGCATGTTCGGAAATGCAGTCAGGAGCTTAATTTGGCTTTGTCTATTTTAATCGTGTTGCAGGTGATAGAAACAACCCGATTACGTTGGGCAGACTGAGATCTCCATTTTACGGAGTAAGACTAAATTTATGCACCACGGGTTACTGAATAAAGCCAACGACTGGAACTTGAATCAACAAGTTGAAGCCGCGGCACCTGTGTGAAGATTTGGCAAGTAGAGGTTCGCAGGCTTTTGCAGTGCTGGGCAACTTAGTTAGAACAGTGATGAAACAACGCAATTATTTGCTAATTCGAAGTTTATTTAAAAGAATTTTCAGTTGTATTAGAGTTGATTTATTTTATAGAAGGTATGACCCCCTGTGTATTTGACACCCAATCGACCATGCCGTTAGCAGAGTTATGGAGCTACTTCCAGAAAGCCTAAAGAACAACATTTATCAGAATAGATACTCGCAAGAAACGCGTGTTAAGCAATCCAAATATTGAGTTGGAAACTAAGTTCTCGACTGATTTCTAACATTTTGGAATTATTGTATTTTTCATTAATGGAATATATTTTTTTAAAAATTACATTTAAAAAATGCGGTGTATTTTTCTCGTTTTCGAGTATTCTTTCTTAATGACTGTCTATTTTCAGCCAGCAAAATTGTAATATCAAGCTAGTGGAGAAAATTGAATACTTTCGCCATCGCCTTCTTTTTGCTTAGAACCAAGGTTCTAAGACTGCAAAAACTGCTCACGGTATTTGCACTGTGTATGGAAAAGGGTGCCATAGCTGAAAAGACCTCTCGTTAATTGTTGGTATGACAAGTTCAAAAAATTTGGTCCTCAAAAACTCACCTCGTCCTGGTCGTGCTGTTGAGAGTGATGAAGAACGACTAAATCATTTTTACACGAAAATCCTCATCAAACAGCAGGGGAACTGACAGAGAAAATGGAATGCCATAACACTGCTTTAATAAGTGACAGCAACAAAAGTCGAGTCACAATCTCCGCCGGTTTGCTTATTCGTCACCGCTAAGCTCATAGACACAAGTTACGATTTCTTTACAGAATCGTTACTGGAGACGAAAAATGTTGTCTGCAGGTCAATATGCAGCAGCGCAAGAAAAGACTTACTGTAGCCCCCGATAAACACGCGACACCGATCGTGAAACACGATCTTCATGTTCGCGTAAAACGATTTTGTGTGTATGGTGGACATGGGAGGGGCTATTTATTACGAATTGCTTTGACGAAATCAAACAGTCAATGCGTAACTCAATATTCAAAAGATGTAACGACTAAACGCGGCTATTCAAGAGAGAATACCCACTCGGCAGAAAATTTAACTACGGAAACGGCAAGGACTTATTTTCCAACCCAATATTATCTGCAATAACGATATAAAGCCACAGTCATGAAGGAGAACCCATATGTAGAACTGCATTCGTTTCTAAGAGCGAAACAACAACTGCTCCCTAGCTGCAGCTCCAAAAGTGAATGTGTCAAAGATGTCGTTTCACGCTCGGAAGACCTCAAAAATGAAGGCTTTTTGTTTGCGATGCTCGGCCAAACGCAAAAACAAAGGAAACGCAAAAAGCATTGAAGTTTTTATTTTTTGCTTGTTTTACAGCGGCGCAAATGTGGCAGTCGTGTGCCCGTGTCGAGACAATGGAGCTGGCGCGCCTGTAGCTCAAAAAAAGGCACTTATCGCCGTAAGTTTTCGATGCTTTCGGATGGCAAGTGTCATTAATTAAAACAGCCCTGTCGGAATTTTGGACTGCAGGCGGAGCTGTTGTAAATAAAGTTCAGAGTTTTGTTTTTGTCCCCGCAATTTTGAACTGCGAAGGTGTTGTAAAATAAAATCTTTATGTGGGTGCCTGTAATTTTGTCCCGTGGAGATGTTGCGAGTTTCAGAACTTTGTTTTCGTGTCTGTAATTTGCAATTGACGAACTGTACTACAGATCAGAGTTTACTTCTGTTCCTAAAAATAACACTTTGCATGCGCGCGTTACGAGTGTACTGCTGGAATTATACAATAATTGTTTTTTTTTTTTTTTTCGAAAGCACACAATTCATTTTTAGATATTCACGATATAGTAATTTTCATCCTTGAAACCAGCTTATCTGATCTAGCTTTGAACTTTCTCCAATGTTCTATTAGCTTTTGTGTAGCTTCTATGTAATTCCTGTGCTTATTAGATAAAGAGAGTGATTAAGACTGTATTGTGTGCATCATTAGATTGGAACTGGCTGTGGAGTTTGATTTTGATATGTCTTGATATGCTCCTTGAGTATTGTTGTACACAATAAACTTCTCGCTTCTATCCTACAATGGATCCATATGGGTCCTTGAAAGCGAAATTGTAGTGTACATTCCGTCAATCTGGAGTTTTGTTAATAAGGCATCATTCAAATGACAGGAACCCATAGTCCAAGATCTGAGGTTTTCTCAAGTTCATGAAGACTAGCAATTATGCTATGACTTGTATATAGAATAATTTTTGAGGCAATTTGCCACTGGTGAACTTTGATTGACATATGCTGCATCTTTAAGGCTTTTTCATCAATAATCTTCGGTCTTTTTAATCGTGGATGGTCTTTGAGTTGAAAATCTCTGTATGAAAACTAGCAAACCACTGTTGGCAGGTTCGAACACCTAAAACATTGCTCACATAGACAGCACAAAAATATCTCCTGCAGCATGTGAGCTCAAATGATTTTTTTACTATTAAGGCATAGAATATCGTTGCTGCTCCTTTTAACAATCAGTGCTTGATGACTGAGTCAATAAAATTTGGTTAATATTGCTAATTCGTGTTACTGAAAGAACGATTAAAACAAAATACCTAAATCTAATTGAAGCTAATAATTGAGACACGCTTAGCAAAATACTAGTATAATCGCCATTATTGCCACTAGTTTCTTCCTAAGATACTACATTCACTGCCTGCCCCTGCAGATCCCATATACGAGGCAATACGCAGAGACGAGGATACAGATGAAGACCACGTCTCTCTCTACAAAGCTCTCATTTGTTTCTTTGTAGTGTCGCCAATAGAATGGTTTTAACCACGGGAAAATGATACAGCTGATCGGAAAAGAATGCATGAAACAGATACTGGTTTGTCGATGAAAACTCGATTTTATAAAGGCATCGTGACGACACACACCAACTGGGGAAACAATAAGCACTGGTCTGTGCTGCAGGCAGTTGATCGCTGGTCCCAAAGGTGTAAACGGCTGCAGTCGACCACAGATTGTCAAAGCTCTGGAGTCAGAGACGGAAGAGTCGTGCGATAACTGTGAACCCGACCAACTCTATTATTGGTTTAGGTCAGTACCCCCGTAGTAATGCCTGACTTCCGGAAACGTTGACGACTCAGCAAGTCAAGCACCGCAAGATTTCCTCTGTTTGGCAGCCAGGCTCGATCCACAATACTAGTGTAGGCATACAACATTCACATGTCCTGATATTTGTAACATTAAATGGAAAATTTAGATTGCAATGATACAACAGAGTAGCTGCTGGTATACAAGGTCAGTGTCTATACAAATCTCATAAAAGTAACTACATATAACACAGCAAGCACTGACTAAATAGAACCCATAGGTCACGAGTAGATATTAGCTATAGCAGTGGGATACAGGTACAGATATAAACCAGAGCACTATGAGAGAACATACCTTCAGCGAGCAAGACAGCGTTAGCAAAGAATTCGAATTGGTCCTGAAACCAGGATTTTTTGTTATCACCCCCATAATTTGGTCATTTATGCCTCTTGACATTAGTAACGGTTCTTTTCATTTTCTTGAAAATCTGTCCATAACTTTTTGACTTATGTTCTGACAAACAGAAGGCGAGCACTGAGTCAAACACAGAAGCGAACCAACCGATCATCGCAAAATTGGTGATTTGTGCTTTTCAACAGTTCAAGCAATTCCTGGATATTTCAAGTGGATTCGTGCATAATATTTTGAGTGATATACATATAAACATAGAAACAAAAATAAAGACAAACAAATAAACGGAGTAAAACAGATCATCATCAAAATTTGGTCAGCTGCATTTCGTAACATTCTCAACATTTTTTTGCAAATTTCATGAAGATTTGTCCGTAACTGTTTGAGTTGCATTATAATACAAAAAAAATAATAAGTAGATAAACGAATAAAGGGTTGGACGGATATTCAACAAAAATTGCTCATATGTTTTTCTCATCATACCTAACATTCCCTGTAAATTTGATAAAGATCCATTCATAAACTTTGGAGTTATCTTGTGACGGAAAAATATGATAAAAATATAGTCTCATTGGTGGAGGTATGTATACTGTAAGTAGGCAAGGAGTGAACTATGTTGTGTTTTATCGCGCGCGGCAAAAAGAGAATGGATTTTGTAGAGCCGTGGTTTAGTTAATTTTAAATTAGTGCCTAACATATATGTATAACAGCAGTACATACAGTTGAAAATATTATCTTACGTTAAATAATGACGGAGATGTGAAATCACAATTCGTTTCCCAGGATCGTCATTGGCAAATGACTCGATCACGCAATGCGCAAGCAAAAGAAATTAAAAGTACGCAATCTTAATGACTTTTTTAGGGTTTAATGCTTTCGCAAAGCAAACTCAGCTCTTGCAAAGTTTACTTTGATGCATTTGTTCACGGAACACGTTTTTTGTGGTTCTGACATACTGCATATGTCACATTTAAACTTTACATGAAGACAAGATCAGCGTATTGCATTTACCACTGAAAGCACCGCCAAATTGAACAAAGAAATAACGATCTTTGACACTGGCTGATATCTACAGATGCGGTCGGCATAGCGAAAGCGGTAAGGTTACGTACTAAAGCGCAATCTATAGAACTCTCCACTTCTGTATCGTGGCTAACAGTTCATAACGTAGACACTTGAGAACAACAGCAGCACGCATCATAGAAAACACAATAATTGCTGCATTATATCTCTCAAGAGTGCAAGCTTAGTAGGTGGGAGGGCCGAGTGTTGTCTGGTGGGTGCAGGGATTGAAACACGCATCTTAGGCCTACACTTAAAGACCTTGTAATAATAGGCAATGCTGCCGGCGTCTTCTTCGCCGGAACGGCAATTGCACCGCGACCAGCTACGGAAGAGCAGGCCTGAACTGCGGAGAGTTTTATTAAAAACGGAACTCAATGGGCCATCTGCCGCGGCCTTCTACTGGACAGCAGACTACTTGCCTGGATCACCATTGCCTCCGCTGGAAGGCACATTATACTGCTGTCGGAAATTACTGGGTTTGGCTTGTGTATCCGTGAGAGAACGAGCCGTTGTTGATTTGGAAATGCAAGGAATTGGGTAATTGCAGTACAGTGAATGTTGTGTTAGGGAAAATACAAACATTGCAATACGAAGCATGTTTTCGCATTAGTGAGCAATTAAAAGTGTTATAAACTCATTAGGTAAGGGAATGTACATCAGTGGTTCCCATTGATAGTACCATATAAACCCAAAATGCCTTCCCACTCCTTGATGATTCACGCAGATGCCTCTAACAGCTGGTTCATGACGTTTGAAGTTTGAATGATAATATTTACTAGCTGTACCCGTGATACTCTCACGGTTCGCCACGACCTTTCATGTTGGACTAGTGAATTGTTCTCATCTTTGCATGGCAATTCCACACTTACTCTACAACACTGAGACTCGAAGTGAGGTACTCTAAGACCTGCATCCTCGTTGATAATTGCTACTAGAGGGACCCGTGGAAATTCCACGTTTGATTGATGTCTTTACTTCTAACAAGGTACCAGACCTACGCTACGCTATTATCCACTTCTAGTCTACCACTTACCATCGATCTTAACGCTTCTTATCTGACCTAGTGTTCGTCTCCTAACTTAACATTCCTTCTCTAACCTCACGCTTCTCCTCAAACTAACGCTCCTCATCGAATCTAACATTCATAGCTCACACTCCGATCTAACACAACTTGGTCTACCTCAACGCTCCTCACCTACCGTTATGTTCTTCATTTAACCCAACGCTTGTCAACTAACCTAACCTACTTAACGTACGTACCTTCTATTCTCATTCTTTTCAATTGTTGTAGCTCGCCTTTCATGAGTGCGTATCTCAAATCTGTGCTTACTTTTAATGACTCATGAATTTTCTCCTCATAACTTTCTTCACTCATTCGATCGCGAGAGCCATTGCAATTCTTCGGTAGTCACTTGTTACCTTCGCCCGCCAAGCAGGTTACGTTTTTGGTCGGAGTTTGTCTATCTCTTACCAAGCTAACTAAAAAAAAAGATTTGGGCAATCTTTATGAAATTTAAAGGGCATGTTTGGCATGTCGAGAGAAACAGATGATTACCTTTTTGCAAAGATTCTTCCGTCTGCATATTTTTTCTTGTTAACATCACTCAAAAACTTATGAAGAAATCTTCATGAAACTGGTAGTAATCTTGGGGATATTACGAAGAGCAACTAGCCGAATTTTTGTGATCTGTCTGTCCATTCTGTTGGTCTCGATGTTTGTTTTTACGTCTATCAGAAAATGACTTGAGAAATAATGCACGGATCTTCAATAAAGTAACGGGATTTGGTAAAAAAAAGTTGGAAGGCACCAAGGACTAAATTTTGGTGATGATCAGTTTCTTCGTATCTGTGTTAGATATTATGTTTTATTATTTGCTAGGACTTAACCCAAAAACTTACCAACGGATCTTCAAGAAAAATTCAAAACTGTCGTTAACGTTATGAGGCACAAATTATCAGATTTTGGTAATCATCAAAAAGAAAAATGGTTTCAGGACCAACTTAAAATTTTAATTAACATTACAATGCTTGGCGGAGGTACTCGAGCCCATAATGTGGTAATTTTTTATTGTTTCTGTTTGTGGGTTAAATAGGCAGTAAATACTAACGCTCACACCTGACCAATTTATCAGTAATTAAATGGCCTTTGTTAAACTTTGCTTTGCGGGTTCTCTTCTACTTGTCATTTTTCGGCTCCTTGTCATTGATGTAGCTATCTCCTCTCCCAATTTCTTCGCAAATGGGCAGCTAATAACAAACAATCTAACATAATTAATCCGTCTCACGTGACGACGCGGATTGAGAATTCTATTCCTTAATAGGGGTTTAGTTTCTCCTGTTGTGTGTACTTTTTTATCTCTCACCTCGAAGGTATGTTCTATTCATACTATTCTTCAATCGTATCGGCTCACATTTAATGACTGTATTTCTCAAATTTGTGTTGCTTTCAGGCTCTTTTTCAAATTGACGTTGCTCTCAGGGCCTCGTGAATTTTCTCTCTTTTTATAACACTTTCACCTGCGGGATTCCTTGAATTTTCCGGGTATTCACTTATAATTTTCTGCATTTATTCTGTATACGTTACATGTACAGTAGAAATTTATACATACTTGACCAATTTATCAATACACATCTCAGTTTTTCGTTAGTAATTTTTTTCCGATTGTCTTCGTCGGACATTGCTGTTTTATTTCCCATTTTTCAAGTAGACCAGCTAGCTCATAAACGAATGAAAATGGACAGGCAATCTTGTAGCATTTTTGCAAGGAAACTTGCGACAATGTCGGCACTGTTTCGTCTACCAACATTGTTAAGTTCTGAGAACGTTGCTTGACGGCTGGGCTGCTTCATTTTGATAGATATCAATAGGCTTCTCCAAACTTATTTTCATTAGGCCAATCTTTCGGCCCTAGTCAATTTAGTGCTTCTGTCAGGGCAAAAATTTACAAAGTTATGTTGAGGAGCTATCACATTCCCACCTGTGTGTGCTTCTCCCTAAGTAGGTTGCGTCAGAGAATGCAGGGTCATTCTTTAAGCAATACTATTAAGAAATACCGTACAGGCGGCTTTTGGCCGAACTTGGGAACTTTAACATCAGTTAATATCCTTTGCACTTTGTCTAGTTGTGTGCAGCTTGTTCGCGGGTCCACGCATATTGCTGGTAACTGTCTCGACCTAATTATGACTGATGTCCCGGACTTGATGACTGTGACAGTTTGCTACCCTATTGGCTCTTCAGACAACTCACATCTTGTTGTGTCCTTGGACCTCAATCAGGTTGTTCCTGTGGTAGACACCAGGAGAGTGGTATTTGTTAAGAGCGGGCTAACTGGGTGGCTATTACTCGGGCAGTAAGAACGTTACCTTGGCGTCAGATTATTCACAGTGAGGATCCTGCCATTGAGCTTAACGACTTGACTGTGTCCATTTTGGAGAGGTTTGTCCCTAAGAGGTATATTCTTGTGAGGTCTCGAGACAAGCCGTGGTTTGACGACCAGTGTCGGTTAGCTTTCGAAGCTAAACAAGCGGCTTATCGGGCATGGCGATGTTCGCGTGACCGTACGTTGTGGAGGTCTATGGTAATCGTAGAGCCGAGGCTAGGCGTGTGTGTGAGGAGGCACAGCGTCGTCTGAGGCAGCGTTCCAGGGAGTCTCTACGGACTATTTACCATCCACATCGATGGTGGAGTGAGCTAAAGGGTTCAGTGTTCGGTGCTGAACCTTCGTTGCCGCCCCTTGTTGGTACAGGTGGGGGCATCATTACTGAGCCCTTGGCAAGGGCGGAACTTTTGTCGGCTCACTTCGGCGGGAAGCAGAGCAGAGATGTCATCGCATTGCCTCATGGATGCCACCCTGAACCTCGCTTGACGTCTTTGGCGTTCAGATCTGGTAAAATCAGGGTGCTGTTTGAAGGCCTTGATCCGTATGGAGGTGTGGATCCGGTGGGCATGTTTCCTTTGTTTTATGAGCAGCTGGCTGATATTCTTGCCCCCAAGCTTGCAGTGATCTTCCGCCGCCTGATACGGTTAGGAAGTTTTCCTCCTTGTTGGCGAACTGGGAATATTACTCCTATTCCCAAGGGTCCGGTGTCGCCCTATGTGGCCCACTATCAACCCATCACCCTGACGCACATTTTGTCGAAGGTGTTCGAGAAGTTGATTGCTGGTAAGCTTGGTCGTTTTGCTGACGTTACGGGGTTGCTGCCTGCTGGTCAGTTTGCGTACAGAATTGACTTGGGCTGTTGTGACGCTCTGTTGTCGGTGTCACACCTTTTACAATCTGCGCTGGATTGCGGGTCGGAAGCACGCCTTGTCCAGTTGAACTTTAGCGCGACGTTTGACAGGGTTAACCACAGGGGTCTATTATACAAGCTGGAGTCCTTTGCTGAGGGTGGTAGGGTTTTGTCAATCATTCGCGATTTTGTTTCTGAGCGAACGCAGAGTGTGTCTGTTGACGGCGTTTTGAGTGCGTCACTCAGGGTGGTGTCTGGCGTCCCTCATGGCAGTGTGCTTGGCCCGCTGTTGTTTGTTCTCAATACTAGTGACATGTTCTCTTCACTCGAAAATACGTTGATCAACCATGCCGACGATTCCACTTTGATGGCAGTGATACCTGCTCCTCTCCTGTGTGATGCTGTCGCTCAGTCTCTGAATAGGGATTTGTCACGCATTAGAGCGCATGGTGCTCGACCTGGAGTATGAAGCTGAATGCCAGTAAGACCAAGTCGATGACTATCAGTCGGTCTCGGACACTTG
>LQNS02278070.1:24967128-24980824 GCA_001587735.2 Parhyale hawaiensis
TAGATTGCTACATCTTATAAAGTGGGAGTATTAATCAATCGGTGGAATCCCACCGGTCACGTTAGCTTATACGACTTAATTAGGCTTGGATAGACAGACATTGTTGAGTTGGAATGAGCGACCGACGTTTACTCAGCCGGGGTGTGCTACGTTATAAGAGCTGCATTAGGTTAAACTGAGGTAAATTGCAATAGTGTAGTGTGGGTTGGTTCATTTTGGAAAGTATAGTCTTTATTCAATCGTGGAATTCCACGGGTCCCGCTAGTCCTACGATAAATATATATAACAAAAACAGTGTGTAGCGATATCATGCCAGTCGCAGTGGTGAATCTCATTTTCTCTTATACGAAAACAATGAAAAATTTAAAGTCCAATATCTCGAAAACTAAGCGTTTCGGAGAAAACGCCAGTCATGGAAAATGTCTTAGAATGCCTTATTTTAGCTAAATATGTCAACAAACATACTAGATGTCATTGCTGACTTCATCTGTATATGACCGTTTATTTTACTGGATTCCCCAGATCTAACAATGTCAATTACTATTAGTGTTTTGAAAGGTTATTAGATTTTGGGCATATTAGCTACTAGGCAAATATTAATTAAAGTTTGTAAAGCACTCTTTATTTAACCCTAATAACCTGGGTTTTACATTTCGCACTTTTTATCAGGTAGGAATAGTATTACTGGTGTGAAAATCACACACAGGCCGAAGTTATATGAGATGCTGCTTTTATTCGATGTCTATGGTTTGAGATCTTTTTATTTTTAAAATGTGTTAATGCGATGGTCCATCGCCGATTGTGATTTCCTACGATGGCCATCGCCAACGGTTATTTCATCGCAGTTGAAAATTAGCAATTTTTCGTTCTGATGCCGATGGAGCGATGGTATTGCATTTTTCATCGTAAGTACGATTTCCATGACCATCGAACCATCGATTTTGCCATCGTATCATAATCGGAGATGCCGAGCTCTAGGAATTTGTGCATGCAGGTGCGTGCGTGTTCGTTGAAGGCAAGGAGGTTGTAATAGGAGCAGTGCACCCTCTCTATTTACCCTACTGAGGCGTTTCTAGTAAACTCTCCCTTGAACTAGCAATGTGGCGTTTTCGATCGGAGAGTGGCATTGCCTCACGGAGCCCGTATAGAAAGAAGTATTGAGTTCAGAGTTTTACAACCATTAACCATAGACGAACTTTCGAGCGAATGGAGGTTTGTGAATGAAACTTGTATCCTGTATACTATCTTATTATGAAAGTAAGAAAGTGGGCACTGTGATATCAATCTTCAGACACAATTTTCTTGCAAAAATATTGAAGAACTGCCTGTCTGTATCTTTCTTACTATGCGCTGACCACAGTCTTCGGCCCACTGCATGAGAGCAGTTCAGCAAGTCTAGGGGGCCCAGAACAGCAACTCCGCCATGGGACTCAGATATGTCTGCACTCGCATAGAGTTGAGGTTTTCTTCCCCCATTGCAACCTCCCAGGCTGCTTGATATCCTTTAATTGTTAAGCTGCAGTTGCGTTAAAAATCTATGTTTATTTCATTGCTTAGCCCACTAGAGTAACAGCAACTCTACTCATAATTGCAGCCATTTTAACAATATATTGACCTAATAAGAATTAGTCTTATCGTAAAAATAACTTTGTCTGAAACGTTCTCTGTGAAGGACCCTAGGCATCGTAGGCTTCATTTCCCTGATTCATGTTGCTTCCACAATTTATCTTCCTGCCGTCGGCTGCAGACTTGCCGCTTCGTTCCTTGGGTTTGTTTTATCATTTTAAAGGGAGTATTCGCACCAGCTGCTATTGTTTTCCTTTATCGGTTTGTTTTCTGGGGTTAGTGTGTGTTTTGCCTTCGATGAAAAATGAACTGCGCTGCTGCAGCGACAATAACTGCGGTCAGGTCGTTCTCTCGAGTGGAATTTAAGGAGCTTCAGTTCCCTAAAACTCAGTGACTCAATAATTGTTTCAAAAGTTTATCGCTCCTGCGCCCAGTGACCATCGTAGGCATCGTAGGCTCAGCTCTCAAATCACTCGACATAAAGAATAGACGTAAGGTTCCTTAGCCAATGCAGAAATTAAAATATTAGAGCGCCATGTGTACGCCAAATAAAGTGTACTTCGACCCACTATTAAAATGACATACGGTATTAGGTTTTAGATAAGTTAATTCTCCACCAAAGATAAACATGAAACTGTTAAACGTTTAATGTTGAAAAACATCCATAATATGTTACGAAGACCTCTCGGAAAACTGCAACCTGCAGCATAGCACGCGCGTCATACACTAAGGAAGCCTCCCTCAACACCACGCTGACTCAGCTTCGAATAGAACTTGTAGACACACACGGCACTTATGCGTACACCTTCTCACCGTCACACGCTGCAGCGGTTCTATCAATTTAAATAGGAATTAATTTTCTTCACCCTAATTTCTGTATGATTCAAGAGAAACAACGCAACGAGAGCACGAGTTGGCAGTAACGAGCAGGGAAGCAGGACTGCACTACTCACGGCCATTAATTATTCAACAACGTCAAAGTTATTTTCACTGGTGGCACGTCTAACGTTAATTAGACTCTGGAAAGCGTCATCTTAGGGTAGCCGTAAAACGAGCATAAATCTGTAATAATCAGGGATACTTAATGACGAACAACTATTATTAACATTACTCAATGACGTGAATTATATTCACAATGCTGCTTTCGCAGGGGTAATGATTACATGGTGAAATCATAACAAACCAAGACAAAATTTGTTCTGCGTGCGTGTGCAAAGCCCTATTATAAGTAAGGCGGGTTCTTATGAACAGAGTTCACCATCGTCTAGAGTGTATTCATGGTAGACTTACCGTCAAAGAAAATAACTAACACTCCATTAGAGTTGGTCCGAAGAAACCACCAAATTCCCATTACTCGCTACCGTCGTATCTATGACGCCAGGCCCGAATTAGATAGAAAATTTAGCATAAAATGTGTTCGTCATGCAAAGAAGAAGATCCGCACTGATGCCCCCGTAAGCCCTGCGTATTTAAACTCGAGCCATCCAGACAAAATTGTCTCTGGGTCCTTTATTTAATTGCCACCCGGAAAAGGTTTTACTCGTCCAAAAGAATTATGCCAGGAAGTAATGAACATTACTGAATTATTTTAACAGTGACCCTCGGGATCAACTTGTCTTTTGGGTCATTTATTTAATTGCTATTTAGAATAGCTTTGACTTGTCCTAAATTAGTTTTGTCCGGGAATAATAGAGGTTTGTGAACAGGATTAACTAAGATCATCGAGATGCAACAATTGCCTCAAGCGCCATTTTCTTTATTGACATTTAGAACAGGTTTTATTTGTTTTAAATTACTATGCCTGAAATTCTTGCACGTTCGAAAACTGTTGCGACGAAGATAGTCCCTATTAAAATGTTATCAGTGCATCAGAGATTTTTCAGCACATGATCCAGCATTGAAGAGGAGTTGTTGCTTCCCAGCATTGAATAGGGGTTGTTGCTTCCCATATGTGTAGGGAAATGGTGAAGCTATACAGATAGTTTTACCAAAATCTATCGATAGAGTATTGTCTCTGTGACCCTATTGCTAATTGTCATTGATAAGCATTTTATTGGTTTAAAAGCAGGTATGATTCCTGAACTAGCTCAGCTGGCAATCTACAGAGTAGCGTGCTTGGCCCAACCCTATCTATATTTTAAAGTAATAATATTAATCCTAACATGCGCAGTAAAATAAAAAAATGGTGTATGACACTTAACGCTGCCATCGGGCCTCATCAGACTCAACATAGCTCAGCGAGATACAGCAAGACTTTGACCGCTACGTGGATGGATCGCAAAGGGGCAAACGAGCTTCAATACTGGCAAATGTTCGGTAATGCACAGTTGGATAGAGAATAGTCGAGCCCGACTGGAAGTGAACGGCAGGAAATTAGCTGAGTGTCACAAGAGAATTTTCAACAAGTTGGCAAGAGTGCAAAAATGGTAAGCAGAGCCCTGGGATGGGATAGTTTAGTACAAATCTGCCATAATTCTTCCTTTATAGCAAGCACTAGTGAGCCCGCACTTGAAATTTGCTGTTCAATTCTAGTGACCGCATCACTGCAAAGATATGCACAAAATGGTAAGACTCCAACGGATAGCAACAAAACTAATACCTTATCTGCGTAGCAAGCCATTCAAGCGTCGCCTTCAGGAGCTGGGAATAATCTTTTTCTAGCAATGACTATGTTGGTGGTAACTAACAGAAACATTTAAGTACTTCAGTGTTTCAACAACGTGGCTAGAACAGGACTTGTAATAGAGACGTTGATGATCTCTAAAACAACGGACAAATGCTCAAACACCAAGATCAAAGAACTACGCTCAGTCTGTAGGTCTCTTCGTACTTTATAATGGAAATTTCGAAAAAAAAATATAGCCGGAAGTTATCGGAGCAGAAATTGTGAACTCGTTCCAAAATTGACTAGACTAACACTGGGAGCAACGCTCTCCCTATTTCTGAACGCCTTCGCCAGAGCACGCCAACACCTAACTCAGGAGGCCTCTCTGTTCCATCAGCTTTCCTACCTCATCTAACTAAATGTCGCGAATCCCTGCGGATCTGCCGCAAGTAATCAAGCTTGCATAATCATCTCCTGACCTGTGGTCCTCCCTTAGACGCATGTTTCTTTTTAATGGTAATCGCTCACCGACGCCCGTAGGGCGAGCTTCAGCTCCTCATTGCAAATTTGCTTGTTTCCCGTCTACTGCCAGCCATCTAATCCACTGTAATTGTTATTATCGTATCCATCCATCCATCTAAAGTTTCAGCTTTGTCTACGTTGTCGTTAATTTAACTTCCATTTGAAAAGGGCTTTATTTTGCGAAAAACTATGCACCCAGAAATGCTCAAGTTGATAATCTCTTTTAATCAGTTTTCTAGACGAAATTATTTCAGCGACTCTCTGGGTCCGCCGTAATTACAGCAACAAAATTTTGATATAATGTTGAAAGTTTTTATTTCCAGGCCAAGTAATGTTTAAACCTTAGTTTACACTTAACAGTTTGCACGTTGCAGAAAAGCTGCAAATTCGTCGTGAAACAGTTTGAAAAGTCGTGAAAAATATTTAAGGAAGCTGGTATAACTTGCAATAACTTTTCAGGACAGGGATGAAAACGGTTCGTTGGAACTCAACGTCTTTTCAAAACCACGCGAGTAAAATTAAGAATAAATTCCCGCCAGTGTGTAATAAAATTAGTCATCGAAGTAGGAGTTAGTCAAACTTCAATGCGTCGACTCCTAGAAGAGATATCACGGCACATTGTTACAAAATGCAGAAAAACACGAATTTTCAAAAACCGAAAAACGTATGCGATTTGACAAAATTAATGTCGACACATCCGCAACCACTTGGAAGATGGCCTACTGCGAACTCTCTTTTTCACTGATGAACAGAAATTCGACATTGAGCAATGTTTCAAACATCAGAATGATAGCGTTTGGGGTACATGTAGATCAGCGGCAGGCAAACGAGTGGCGCCACGCGAGAATCCAGTGCCTGTAATGGTTTGGGCTGCAATTGCTGCCACTGGGAAGTCTACTCTTGTTTTTATTCCTTATGGAGACAAACCTAATAGCCATGATCTACATGTACCCCTCCCTATGAAGCTTTCCAAAGTAGATTGAAGTAAAATAAGAGTCCGTATCAAATAAATGTTCTTAATTATTGTTAAAGTTTCTTTGAGCTATATGTTCATTTAGTAAATGTTCATTGTCGCTTTTTCACTGACACACTTGCTAAAACGTTTGTTGCCAAAATTATGCTTTTCCCTATATAGTGGTGAATATACACAGAGAGAAGGTTTTCGTTATGTAAGTTATTTTAGAACCCAAGGAATATTTGATGTTATTAGTTACTTTTCATGTTTCTTTTCTGTTATAAAAATGATTTTGTTCTACAATGAAAAGAAGTTTCTCAAAATGTCAGGAAGATTCGAAATTAAACCTTGAAGTACATTTACAAGTTACGATGGGCTAGCGCTTTGAATCCACAAATATTCTCATCTTCAGCGATTAAATGCAGTTGATTAAACAGAGAAATTTGAAATTTTGAGATTGAAGTAGTTAATATGGTACATGCACTGTGATTTATTGAAACAAATGTTTATATTTGCCATTACGTAAGCAACTATGTTCATTTTTTATGAACATTGCGTAATATGTTAAGCTTACTGCACAACTACTGTAACATTAAATACATAACAACCACCACTACATTTTTTTATTCTGTTATCAAATTTAGGAATGCTCAGCACTTGTCAGCATCACTCTGCTGAGAGCCTCAGCAATAATGAAACAACACGACAAGCAATACGGCTAAAACAGGACCGACCCTCCCAGAACATGATGGTTTTTGGATATCCAAAATTTCACCTAAAAATATGTTTGTACTTCTCAGCCATGGATATAAAAAAATTAATGCAGATAAAAAATATGTAAAATGTAAGTGTCGGTAAGATAAACTCCATATTTTGATGCGCTTCAGTTCATTTGCCTTATAAACAATAGTCTCCAGAGATCTTCTGTTTCCCAAAAGCCTCCGCAGTTGTCGCGTTTGCACTTTAGCCGCCGGATTTGAAGTGCACGTCAATATTGGTGAGGCTCTTCCTTCTGAATAACACTAGCAAAGACATCAAAACTGTTTTTACCGCCAGTGGATATAAATTTTTCAGTGTGTCTGTCCTTCCGCACCCAGAGCTGCCAAAGCATGGGTTAGTCTCATGATAATTGATTGTCTCTAAAATAAGAGGTAGGGTAGGAAGGACGGACTGCGGTCAGCCCACTGTGCCCGTAAGTTGGAACACGGGGACTTTTCACGTTTTTGAAACAAATGTTTCTGTGGGTGTGGCAGCAGCTTAACTTGTTTACCTTCAAAACAAGTGTCGCGGCCTATTGAAACCCACTAGACATCAAGAGAGCTATTCGAAACTGAGAAAGTGGTCCTCGCTGTAGCGGAGTAGCGACCCTGGCGGCTGAGACTTTAAACACTATTACAATACCATAAAATTAGACAAATCGAAACTGTATTCACGGCAGCGTAATCGGAAAGATAGGAAGAAACGTTATTGTGTGTGTTTTGGCTCTCGTGTGCAACAGACTTTAGGTTAGACTAAGCTGGTCAGGGTTACGTGACGGGTGTCATTTTGATAAGAAAGATTTCATTAAAACAGCTGCCTTAGGTGAAACCAAAGTAAATTATAATAGAGTACGCCAGGATTACTAAATTTTAGAAAGTGAAAACATGAACTATCGCACGAATTCCCACCGGTTGGGCAAGTATTCTTTAGCTGTAATGCGCACGGCATAATCCGCGCATTTGTATATGATCTCTCAAATGAACTCATCGAGATTTAACTTAATTAAATGTACCTCATATTATAGAATATTGTGCAACAGAATTGTATACCAGTATAATCTCGTACACACAGACTTAACTCATAAGCGGAACTAATTTATTTGGCAAGAAACAGTTTGGTGTTTAACGCTGGCTATGAACTGTATTCAGTACACAACTAGAACTAACGTACGTCTGGATCTAGGAGCCCGCGACCCATTTCAGCGGATTGGCTGCGGCACACACAATAATGCTTTCAAACTGCTTGCCTGCCCCATTTGCTCATTTAACACAGTACAGGAGGGTCACTGTAGCAGCAATACACCCTATCTCTTTACTGCTGCCTGGCACGCGCTGTCGATCAGTTCTTTATGCCGCTAGTCTGCCTGTACAGGTTCTCACCAGTATCTCAATAAAAGCATCGGCACGCTAAAAGCATAATTATATCAGTCTCGCTCTTTGGAAGTACTTCATTCAGTGCTTTTCATCAATATATACACGCATTTACTTAGCTGTGTCTCTTATCGATTGCGTTAATTTATCCTTTCGTGATCTCAGCATGGCAATTCTTCATAGGTGTATCTGATGTTATTAGTTATAATCAGGAACCCATAGCTATTATATGCAAAAGTCTATTATTTTTTTCTCTTTCTCTTATGGATGAAGCGACAGCTATCCAACAAAGTAAACAAACTCGGCCAATTTAGTCAGTAATTGATTTTTGTTGCTGTAACACCTCCTCTGTGAGTTCAGTTTATTTCATTAAACAATGAGCATTCCCGTCATATCATATAGAATATAATAAGGCCGCTGTGTATAGATGTTTATTTAAGTGCTCGTTAGTTTGGTTTGTTAATTTGTTTGTGTACATGTATATCTTGGGTCAGGCTTTGAGACAACATGAAAAATTTATGCCAGGTTGGAGACTGTGGTCATCCCGTCGCGGTTCATGGAAAACTGATAAGTGGAAAATATATTTGAAATCCAAACAATGAAATTATCTACAGCTTTTCGTGCCGCTACCATGGAGTCTGGATTTTACTACTTTCTCCACACATTGTACCTATATTTGCTCTCAGTTCATGTCGTACGTATTGAGTATATGATCCAATAAACATAGGAGAAGCCATTTTACCAAATGCACTAGATGCCACAGTTATTGTTTTTTTATAGTTCTCTGAATGCTTTGTTTCTCAGATGAAGCCGCTTTCGTTTAAGCGCAACTATTTCGAAAAACTGAAATTCTGTCAGTCTGTATTCTAGAAGCTCGTCGGGGGTAGGGGCTAAGCAATTTTTATTAAATTTAGTATTGATCCACAGGTTTTTGATACAAATTGAAGTGTTTATTATGCCACCAAGCGAAAGGAAGGAGCGTGCTGTCCACGAAATTTGAAAGAGAGATCACCCATATTTTGAAACTATTAGAGTTAGCCGATGCAGCCTATCCTTCAGAAATATGTCAGTAATGGAAGTATGATTAATGATGAGGGGTCATCCCAAATTCCTTGCTGTCATGTTTGCCAGCGCGGGTGCTGAAACAGTCCAGCATTGTTCCCTCGGTGCGGTATGTTGACTACAAAGTATGCCATATTTCAATTATCATGAGACACCAGCACAGGGATTGTAATGTCATGTGAAAGTCGGCTTGTATGACACGCGAGAATGAAATTTATTTCTTCGCTTAGAAACTGATTTTTTTAGGAAGCAAAAGAGCACAGCTATGGTTCAACATCCTGCCAGTCAAAATCAAATCGTTCTAAAGTGAATGTTCAAAGTTTTTTTTTTTTTTTTTAAGGAATAGTGCCGCGTGTGGAGCTGCCAGTATCCAAGCCTGACAGCTGAGTTGATTTAGCAAAAACTGCAGATTTCATCCGGTGTAAATGTTACTCAAATATTCTGCAAGAACTCCGTAGATTTATCTGTGTAATATAGCACCAGAAATCTACGGACTTTCGTCTTAATATTCAATTATCTTATTCGATCTCATGTTACGCCGTCGAAAATATAAAATTATTTACGGTATTTATTCACAGATGTTACTTTATTGTATACTTATTTGTGGCAAAAGCAGAACATACTTTACTGTGAAATCCTAAAATCCTGCAAGACGTTAAGAGCAGTGTTTTTCATCTAGCTATTTTTTAATTATTTTATAACTACTTGGGCGTCTTATTTCTTAGAGTAAACAATGCAACTAATTCTAAAAAGCTACGTTTCAAGCACGAGTCACACTGTCTGCATGCCGTTATTGCACCATGCGTCGACTATGGTGTGCATGTAGCTAATTCGCCTGATTTATTAAATTTTAAAGATAAGGACACTCGTATTGCAGTAGGCATAAAAATTCGACATCCTTATTCAACCATAGTCTTCTTCTTTTTTGCTTCCTGAAAAAAACTTTTCGCCTGTTTCGGAGCAAAGCATGAAGATCGTTTCACCCGTATCATATCTACCGCTCTTTATTTTATTTTATTTATTTCTCAGCATATTATGTTCACTTTACTTGTGGTCACGTGAAACATCCATTTTCCGAAACTTGCACGATTTTTGAACAGCAACCTGCTAATTAAAGGGTTCGGAGTCTACTATTGAAAGTGATCCCGTGATTAATTTCCGTGAAGCAATCGACTTCACTTTTCAAAATTTTGGGCCCATATTTTTTGTTCCACCTAAAACGCCAGTCACTACATGAGTAACGATGTAGAATTTTTATGCCTACGGCGATATGACTGTCTTTATCTTTAAAATATACTAAATCAGGCGAACTAGCTATAGTTTTTGGTAAATCAACTCAACTGTCTCGTTTGGATACTGGCAGCTCCACATACCGCACTATTCTTTAAAATTATATTTACACTTGCGTCATACGCTATCGTTGTCTTGGAAACGCTTGTCATTCTTTATTGAATACACCAGCAGATCTCGTGGAAATTACTTACTTTTGTTTGACGTAAGGTAGTGCTCCTGTAATCTAATCTGCCCCGTCTAATGTAAAATCTGCGAGACGAATCCCGTCTACCTTAACAAAGCTCGTTTAGCCCCTCTTAGTATTCTCATATTACCTGTGAATGTCGCATACAACAGTCCTTCTTGCATTGTTCTCCTGCATTTATGCATGTATTTTTAAAAGCTCTGTTTTCCACAGTTTGCAGATAATTTTGATGTTCATTATCTTACGTGTTTTAATATTTTTGTTAGCGTGTCCGATTTTTCGTACTTCTACAGAACCCTTGCATATTGATCAATAACTCGTCATTTTTCTGCTTTGTGTGATACGATAGCTGCAAAACACAATACAAAAACTACTGCCAATTTCTTCAGTCAAAGCAGCCTAACCTTCTGTTCTCAAGATATCATTGTATTTCCTAAGACATCTCTCATTCTCTTGAAAGAATACTTTAGAGCCGATATGACGAACCCTAACCGCTCTGCCCTCCCTCTCTGTATCCTAGCTACGTATCTGGCCATATTAAGAATACCGTGCGCCACAAGCAAAGCAAAGATAATACGCTGCGAGTGCAGTGGACTAAGAAGAACTGTAGTAGGGCTCTTTCTGTGCATTAGCAAAACTGTTGATGGGCATTGTACCTTTATTGGAGTAGAAGCAAATCAATATTTTGAAAAAATAGTCATGCCTCTCCTAGGAATGAAACTGACAAATTATCACTACGAGGCTTTGCCAACGCTAATGAATACAAAAGCAATTTTATGCACAGCACTTCTCCGTCTAAATCAGCTTTCCTTGTTCGACATTACAGTAAGTTTAACATGTAGGGGGTCTTTTGGAAACGATAGTAATAACGATAGACGCAAACAGCAAGTATTTTTACCTCTGCCGAGGAGGTTATGTTTTCGTCGAGTTTGCTTGCCTATTTGTCTGTCTGTTTGACTCTCTATCTGTCATCAAGATAACTTGAAAAGATATGGACAGATCCTTACGACATTTACAGGGATTGCTAAGCATGTTAGAAGTAAGAGATTATTGACTCTTTGTGAAGATCCATTCAACCGTTTGTTTGTCAAGTTTCTCTTCGTACTATAACCTAACAAGTGATAGACGGATTTAGATATTTACATAGCTGTTAGGTAGCCATATCACGAAGAGTAAAGACCAAATTATTGCGATGATCTGTTCGTTTGTTGGTTTATTTGCTTGTTTATCTCTGTGTTTGATTTTATGCTTATTAGTGAAATAGATCAATGGGATTTAAATGAATCTTTATGAAATTTACGTAATTGTTAAAAGTGCTAAATGATATTATGTTCAAATTTTAGTGATGATCGGTAAGTCTGTTTGCGTGTTTGACTAATGCATTGTCACAATGCTTGTCAGCAACATAACTCGAACAGTTATCAACGGATTTTTGAAAAAATGCGGAAGCTGTTTACTACTGTCAAAAAGTGCAAGTGGCCATATTTCGGTGCTGATAAAAAGGAAATCAGAGTTTCATTATTATTACTAAAACTTCACGCTTGAGCTCCCACGAACAGGTAATGCAACCCAAATGAAGCATCTTGCAACACCGGGAAGCCCAAAAACGCTGCTAAAGGAAATCCAGCAAAAATCCATTGACAGCTTACTTAAACGCCTGCAGGCAAATACGACCAAAAGCCGATGCCGGCAACAAATTCCAAATCCTAGCCGACCAGGGCACGAAGCACCGACAGAACGGATTATTTCGACATACGACAGCCACCAAAGTGAAAGAGTGCGTTCTGCGCGCAGCACGAGTCTCTCTCCCAAACACTTTGAGGGCAGGGAGAGAAGAATACAACCAATGCCTCTCATTATTGTACTCCTTATAAAACATACACAGCTCTGCTATATTTCTTAGACTGTGGGACAGGTTCACTAGATCATTATCAGCCCACAGCCAGCTGGCTGAACTAACAAGTCGGTCCAACAGACGCAAGTGAGTGTCAGTAGCTGAAGCCCAGACTGGTGAGCAATACTCTAACACGGGCAGCAAAAACGCATAAAAACATCTGCGGGCAACCTGATTGTCACCAAACCCAGAATTCACCTTACACCGGAGCCCAAGCTTAGTGGAAGCACGTGACACCAACCTCCTAATATGCGGCTCAAAAGTAAGCTTCTCATCAAAGACAACAAAAAGAATCTCCAAGGAGCTAGACTCCTGAAGCAAAGTTTCATCAATCTCCAGTTGGGGATGCTGTGGCAGAAGTGTCCGAGACCGACTGATAATCATCGACTTGTCTTACTCGCATTCAGCTTAATACTCCAGGCCGAGCACCATGCACTAATGCGTGACAAATCCCTATTCAAAGACTGAGCGACAGAGACCAGTTTGAATTTTTCTTTAATGTTGCCTTGATTGGCGGTGGTATGCGCTCTCACAGCGCTTAACTTTCACATTGCCTTCATCACTCAATAAAGTGCGTTAGGTAAGGCGTACGATTGGGTGTAGTGCGTCCCTCGATAGTAGGCAATAGTTTAACCGGGGTGAGGGCACTAATCGATTTCTTGGTACTTATACCGACAACCTGGACAGCCTGCCCACTATCGAATCTTGCATAAAAGAAATCCGACAGGTAATGAGACCTACCTGAACATCTATCACCCTATTGTTACTATGTTTATTTTGTAGACAATAATTTATTCATTTCTTTTAAATGCAGTTATGAGTGATGATTAATGGCCAATGTATTTGCCAAGGATCGATAGAGGAAATCAGTAATTAGGGCCACTTGTTAGAGAGATCCATTTAACTGCAAGCAGATAAGAGTCCCAGTCTTTGGGAGTCCCCTTCCTTAAAGCTTCTACCGGCGGCGGCCCGTGGCTACTGAACTGTGCCCGCTATGCAGCTCAACAACAGGTTATTAGCAATTCTTCCATCAACGGTACTAAGAGATGGCTGCCGAAGTTACTATGCTGTCCGTAGTGCCAGAATTAGAGAAGGACCAGATATCTGGATCTCCGGATATCCACATCATTCCTGGAACTATTCACATCACATATTCACAGCTTTGATCTTCAATAATATTTTGATAACATTTAGCTCAATGCATTTCCGTTCGCAAGCTAATAAATAAAAGTGATTTCTGTTCGGTAGGCTAAAAGCTGCGCAGTTGCTTCCGATCAGGATATTTTTATTGCTGAAGTGCGCAGCAGCATTCTTGCCGGTAGACAATAAAATATTTTATTTGAGAGCATGACACCCCTGCAAGGTACTTTTCCGTCCTATCACCTTTGGGAGCGATGAGAAGGCATAAATATGACCGCCACGGTGTGTCGCCCCAAGACCAGTAATCATTCCTCCGTTCCCCCCCCCCCCCCCCCCCCCCCCCCCC
>LQNS02278070.1:24984231-24999884 GCA_001587735.2 Parhyale hawaiensis
GTCTCCTCCCCTTCTCAATATCGAATCACTGAAAATCCTGGTAAAGGAAAATGCAAAGCGAAATGCGACAGAATTTGCATAACAGCTCGCGTCGAGTCACATCTCTTTCATAAATTATACACTGTAGGATTTACTTTTCTATCTCATTCCAGCCTGAGAAATAAAATGAAAATTTATCATTTGTACAGTGACACATATGATACGATGTGATGTTTTTCTCATCTTGTTATTTAATTTATGTGCTATTTTTCCGGGAATGAATTCCTGTTAAACTGTAAAAGCATTTCATCTTACTAGAAACAACAGAGTTTACGACACTAGTAAAACTACTATCATTTATATATTCGAATGTGGCGACAGAAGAATCGCTTTAACAGCTCTTCATTTTTTTGTGTTCGTGCGCTTGGTGTTGGTATGGGGGCGCCATCACACCGGCCTGCTTTAATTTCACTTGCAAATGGCAGAAAAGATGATCACCGTCAAATTCATTCAGTAAGACTGTATAAGTAGTTTCCTCGTGCCGACATGACATAGTGGGAAAGTGAAGGCTGGTTTCAGTTTATTTGGTTTAGCTGGACGCATCTCCAACGAACGCAATGCCTTCCATGCGGCCATAATGATCCAGCGGCAAAAATTCCAACTTCTGAATGCAGAGCAACCATCGTCAATAATTACCCTTGATTTGGCCATATTCAAGATACGGTTGGACCAGTAATATGCACGGTCTACGTCAAGTGTGACAGAATATGGACAGATGAACACCTTGTATGCACATCGATAATTGACGGAATAAAGGTAAAGTTAACTTAGACCACATCCTCCCCTTAGAAACCCACATGCACTGGTTTGTGCTGCGGGTATAGGCACACTGGCCCCAGATGAGTAAGTATAGTTACAGTCGACCTCGGGTCACCAAGAACTATGGCGTCAATTTGACGGAAGGAACAGATGACCCGAGACCCCCCACCCCCTCATCTCTGAGGAAGGCAGTTCCGCAGAAACCAACAACTTACAGATTAGCACAACCTCACACGATAGGAGTATAACAACTCCTGACACAAGGGCTCCTAGACACAAATTTATATGAGCTCCTATTAGACCCTGCGAATTGCTACTGTCGCCTAGACGTCCTCATTTCACTCGTCTGTAAAGAAGCAAAATTAAAATATCTCCAGATGCCTTGGTCAACTTATGAAATATGAACAGAAGTACGAACGGGATTGTTAATACTTTTTTGCTGCCTTTGACCTTCATCAAGTTCGGATTTCTTTCTATGCATTTCATATGATTAAAAAAATACATTATTTTTTGTCGTATATGGGCATATTTAGTCACTTGAGGCTTGGCCGCTAGAGCGAAAAAGGCCTGAGGCCGCAGATAGTTGGACTTATGACTTTAGCGGCCGGACCGCATGAGCCGTAAGTTCTCAATTCTTTTAATTATCCGACGAAAGGGGAGCGTTGGTGTTCAGGCGCGCAGAACTAAACGTCTTACTTAACTACCAAACCGAAAGTCAGACCTGGACACCGTGGCACCTAAAGTGGGGTACTGCACGGTAGTAGACGCTGTGACACTGCAAGCTCTCCAGCGGAGGTAAGGCGACACACTGGGCCAATTGCAGCCTACGCAATAGCTCAAAAACGTTGCCAGGTGACAAGAAAAGTACACAAAGCACTCAAATTTCGAAAAATCACCAGCTGGCCACGATTGGTTCCATAAAGTCTCTAGGCCCGGGCAGTGTTTCCTATTGGAGGTGCATATGAACCAACGGATCCCCTGTGGTTCACGTACGGACCCCCCACTGGTTCATGACGTTTGAAGCTTTCTGTGGCAATAGTACATTAATTTTATGCCCTAAATGATTAAAATTGTAGAATATTTTAAGGTTACAAGAGGAGAAATATAAGTTTGAATAGCTTATAATATTCTTTTACATCAATTTATTGAAATTGAAAATTTTAACTGCTTATGCTCGATAAGAAAAACTTAGACTTTTTTTTTCAAAACGGCGAGAACAGCGTATGCTAACCCTCATTCAATACGTGTGGACAGAGACCGAAAAAGTTGACGCACAGGTCGTGTTCATTTTCGTGATTGAATGCGCCACGATGATGGACGTGTGAACTCGCCCTTAGATAACATAAAATATTGCATTTATAACTTGCATTGTAGTATGAAGGCATGTGACACGTGGCACTTATTATCATTATTAATAATAGTTGCCACATGTTACAAGACTTCATACGCTATGACAAATGATTCCCTTATAAATTATTCTTCAATGTTTTTGTTAGGGTAAAAATATCTGACCGTTAAATTTTTGTAACATTTTTTTGTTCTGGGAATATATCATGGTATGATGTTATCAACAATCATTGGGAAGAATTTTCAATAGCATAAGCGCAATGTATACTAACAGGTCTAACTTTTTTGGTCGTTTCAATTTTTTGCTGTATTTGTCATTTCCTTGTTTCCTATTTCTTCTACCCCTATTGCTTAGGTGCAATAGGAGCAATTTTTAGGTGCAATAAGAGCAAATTTCAAGTGCAATAAGAGGAAATTTTAGGTACAAAGAGAGCAATTTTTAGGTGCAATAAAAGCAATTTTTAAGTGCAATCAGAGGAAACTTAAGGTACAATGAGAGCAATTTTTAGGTACAGTAATAGCAATTTTTAGGAGCTATAACTGCAATATTTTAAACGCAATAAATCCGGGCTCTACTTATAACAGCTGCTGTTATTTAATGAAGATTTGGCCATAACTTTCTGAGTTATGTTCTAATCAACGTTTTTGACAAATATTAGTTAAATACACAAAAGGATGAACCGATCGTGTGGCAGGTAACTAGTTGGAACTAATGATAACTGGCTATAACTAATAGTAACCACTGGAAATTTGTTGAAACTAGTTGTTACGTGTTGCAACTAGTTGTAACGAGTGATAACTAATTGTAATTAGCGGCAACTGATTGTAACTATTGGCAACTCATAGCTTGTGGCTGACAGTCGCAACTAGTTATAACTAGTAGTAAATAGCTGTGACTAGTGGTAAACAGTTTTAATTACTGGTAACTGATGATGACTAATTATAAGTTAGAGAAACTAGTCGTAACTGTTTGTGACTACTGATTACTAGTAGTATTTAATTGTATCCTGTAGTATATGATTGTAACTGGTTTCAACCAGTTATACCTATTGGTAGCAATCATAACTAAAGATAAATAATATCAATTAGTTGTAACTTGTAGCCAAAAGTAACAAACATAATTGTCCCTAATGTAGCTATTGATAACTAGAGGTAAATATTTATCACTATAAGTAGCTAGATGTTATTAATGTAAAATAATGGTAACTAGTTTTAGGTGATGGTACTTGTGATAACCGGTGATTTGGGGCGACATGTGCCGACCTTTCTAATTTAAAGTTAAAAAACGTTACGTAAATATAGAAAATTAAGATAAGTCAAGTTCAATAATTTAAAAGAAAGCAATTTCCAGTTAAAATAAAACAATTTCAAATTGAAATCAATCACTTTCAAATTATTGTAAATCAATATCAAATTAAATTGAGTCAAATTCAACTCAAAAATAGAGCACTCTGGTAGCGCGTACCTCACCAAAGCAAGAAAAAGTCAACAACAACTTCAAATTTGCCCTGAAATTAAGATTTCTCCGTTATTTTCCCTAAACTTTGGTCATTTGTATCTCTTGACAGTAATGACAGATTCAGCAATTTTGTTGCAGATTCCTTTGTGACATTTTGAGCTATGAACAACAAATGAACATTTGACAAATATTGGTGAAACACACATAGGAAAGAAGCGATGACCAAGCTTTAGTCAGTTGTGTTGTCTTTTAACATGTTTAACGATAATTATTGCAAGTTTCACGAAGATCCATTTATTACTATTTCAATACTGCTACTGACAAATGAAAAAAAAAAAAAAAACAGACAGAGACACAAACAAACACACGGACAAACAGATCAACAAAAAATTTAATCATTTACTCTTCGCGATATACCTAACAACCCATGTAAATTACATGAAAATTTGTCACTAACTTTTTGAGTTATAGTACTAAGAAAATAGAGTCAAACAAACGGTTGAACGGAACTTCACCAGAAGTTCAACATATGCTTATCCTAACATCTCTAACAATCCCTGTAAATTTTTAAAGATGCATCCAAAACTTTTGAATGATCTTTGTAACAGACAAGTAGCAAGACAGACATGGACAAAGTGGACAAAACCATATATCCTACTTGGCGGCGGAGGTAATGAAGTGCCATTACAAATTCTTCGCTGTCAGTTTGATGGCGCGAGCAGTGTTGTCATATTACATTCTGCTTGTTCCTCCCGACATTCCTTAGTTCCTTCCTTCGTTACTGCATTAGTTAGTGCGACCGCTACGCTTTCACTTTTAGACAGAGGAAAATTAGGGCACCAGGATCCCGGGAGGGAACAGCAGGAGTCGAGTTGGCAATTTTGCAGCTAGATCATCTGCAGGTTTCCTGGGTAGCGGACTTGCAACAATTTTTTTGCATTTCGTATGCGTGATTCCGGTCTGAGATATCAGTGAAGAATGTTGTTTTTGTTCTGGGGAATTTCAACAGCTTCCAGCTAGTCTGTTATTATTATTCAGTGCTGTCGAGAATCACAATTCCACCCTTTTGTCTTGTTTCAAAATGATGATGGATTCATCTTTTCTCGTATATCTTTGTGAAGTTGCTGTTATTTTTGTTACCAAATAGTTGGGGACCATAAAGATCAATAAATGAGAGTGGTTTGAGACTGCTGCTTAGGTGGAATATTGTCAACGAAGAACCTGAAGCAACATTTCGGATGCCAAAAAGAATTGGTACCACTTAAAATTTGCGAATGATATTAAATTTTAGACGTTTTGCTGGGATTTCTCTTTGAGGTGATGTTAACATTTTACTTCAGATTTTACACATCAGAGAGTGGCTATCGAGATGCTCAGGTTGCTCCTGTAGTGCGAGGCGCAAACGTATAGGTTTTGATTTTCTTTAACGACAGTGATTTTTTTTTTCATTAGTACATGTCACAAAACTACGGAATAGGGAAAATTTATGTTTCTAGCTGTAGTCATTTTGAATTTTACCACATTTTAAAAATTTCGCATTTTAAAATTCGGTGCATACGGCAGTTATTGTGGTGACTTGAGCAGTTGATTATGATCCATGCACGAACATCCAATCAACGGATTGCTTTTCTTTTTTCCACATCGTGTGACAGAGACTTAAACAACAGCTTCAATCGCTGCCTCTCTTAAATATTTTAAGATCATAGTAAATCGCAGTGAATGCCTGAGTACGTATGATGGGTATCCGTGCTTCACGCTGTCGCTCTCTCTTCACACTACATTTTACTTTCCGCCATTCTAGCTCCAACATAGTCACGTTTCATTTAAACTTCTCTCAACAAAATCATTTACTGGCTGTACACAGACATGCTACGGCGTCGTGACACGGAGGGGGGGGGGCAAGCGGACGCGTAACTGAATCTGTGCTGTCGAAAGGTAGGAAGAAGCGCGACAGATGTAGGCACTTCAGGATGACTCAAGGGTGGAATAACCGCAAGTGTAAAGAGAAACCTAGTAAGTAGGAATAAGAGCTTAAGGGTAAGGCTAGGCTAGGTCACATCAGGTGAAGCTAGGATACGTTAGGTAAAGTTATGTAGGTAGCCTTACATTGGGTACGGCTCGATTAGAAATAGTTCTGGGGGCTTAAGGAGCCTCAATGCGCTAAAATGCACCTACCGACGCCTACGGTTGGATTGTAGTAAGTACCTAATGCTGTAAGAATTAGCTATAGTAGCTCAGGTCAGATTAGGTGAGGATGGAGTAGGTTGGGTGGGGCTTATTCCAGTTCGCTTTACAAAATACAAGTGTGTAAATACAACGTACCTTACGTGAGCAATTCCTGTGTTATGGAGAAGTTAGAAGTCCATAGGCCCTGCTAGTGTAAAATTATCGTCCTGTTATCGTAACCGGCCTACGAAATCTCACACTCGCATCGGACAATCTCCGTGTGGACATTACCGCAGCCAACAGAGAACGAGAAAATCCCGCTGAAGTCCTCACCTGAGGCCCTTCATTGGCGCAAGTTGCCGACTGATGGACAGAATTACGTTCTGGAAAAACGCAGGCAAATCTCACTAAAGCTCTCACCTGAGACCGTTTATTCCTGGAAGTTCCCAGCTGATGGACAGCAATGCAATACTTTCTGGAGGTTGCCGGATGCCCAAGGCTTGCTGATGGAGGTCTTGACGTCGCCCAACACACGGCGCTCTTGTGTCGGCCCGGGAGATGTGGTATATTTGGAGCACCAGTAGATCAGGTGTAGATGCTATGCCGAATATCTATGGCCTACGGATGGGACGGACACACCTGACAGGATAGTCTCTACAACAACGACTCCCACGAACTCAAGTTTGAACGAAACTTGGAATAAATGTACTGTTGTTGGCACTACGCTACTGGCACCATAAGCAACACATCCAACACAGAAGTCAGTCTACACTCAACTGAACGAAATAACTCATGTAAAACATCAAACTATATGAGAAAACACCCTGCAAAGAGAGACATATTAGGTTATTACAGTCTATTGAGCACCCGCTCGGATGTAAAGTTTCCAGAGTGTCTATCTGTTGTCCTACAGCACCTGGACTACCAAAGCATGGGGGTTTTCCCAAGATAATGGGTTTTCCCAAAAATCCCATTCATGTCATGTACACATTCCGAACAGAAGTGGTGGCAAAGCGGTAGCGACTAGGATTCTTATAATTTCACTGCATGGGGAGCAAGCCTGTTTATTAAGTGTCGCGGCACATTCAAACATCCACTGATGTAAAGATTATATAATTAAAATTTGGAGGCTTCTCAGTTACGACAAATGCCAGATAGACCAGCGGTTGCATGCAGTGGGAACTTGCTGCTGGCTCTCTCTTTCGTCGCTAACTGCGACTGAACAGAACAAACCCAACACCGGGACTTCCCACACGTAATGCCGAGTCCACATATGCATTCACACGAACAACTGGCAGCGAGGATGAGCAACTCACTCTTCATCCCGAAACATATTTCATCTCGGTAACATAGATACGGTAGCAAGAACGACATACGAGCTGTGGACCCTGCATCACGTTGTTCGTGCGAATGTATATAGTGGGACCCCGCATTAGGTGATGTGCGAAACGTCCCCTGGACTTCGTGCAAAAATTCACCAGGTACGAATGTCAGATAAGGTAATTCCTTGGTAGTGGCAGTATGTGCAGCGCAGTAGCAACCTGCCCAAGGAGGTTTTAATAAAAGGAGGACCGAAAAGCCTCGGCGACAAAGCTAAACTTCCGGCAAGGCTGAAACCTGGCTGACGGGCTGCAATACTGTAATGGAGTTTCTGAAAGTTTTCTGGGCATTGCACTCCAGAAAATATATAGTCTAATACTAGGAATGACCGTCGTGTGTTTATATACTTATATTTTTATTACCTCCGGCAAGAAGATTATGTTTTCGTCGTGTGTATCTGTCTGTCTCTGTCTTTTTGTCTATGTATCACTAAGATAACTCAAATAGTTATGAACCGATTTGGACGGACTTTACAGGGATTGTCAGGTATGTTAGAAGGAACATATGTTTAACTTTTGGTGCAGATATGTCCATCCGTTTGTTTGCTTTTCTGCCTCATTTTTTGCAATGACATAACTCAAAAAGTTATGGATGGATTTTGATGAAATCAACATCAGTTGTTTGGTATATAACAAAGAGTAAGTGACCAAATTTTAGTAATGATTTGTTTGTTCGTTCGTTTGTCACTGTTTTTAATTTTATGCTTGTTATCACAATAACTTAAAAAATAATAAATGGATCTGTATGAAATTTATAGAGGTTGTTAGTAATGTTGAAAGACATAAATGCTTAAATTTTGGTGCAGATCGGTTAGTTCGTTTGCATGTTTGTCGCATGTTTGTCATAACGTTTGTTAGCAGTATGACTCAAAAAGTAGTGAACGGATCTTAAAAAAAAGTTCACAAGCTTTTATTACCATCAAAGGCACAAATGGTTAGATTTTGGAGTTTATTCAATAAAAATTATGATTTCAAAACCAATTTGAATTTTTTGCTACCGTTGCCTCGCTTGGCGGAGGTATGCGCTCTCAGAGTGCTTTAGTTTATTTATTTATAGGTTTCGTGTCACGCTCTTAACGAAATAGATAGGCAATAATTAGCTCTGGGCTTCCTGGTTTCTACAGTATATTTGTCTGCTTGAAGACTGCGGTTATCCTGCCAAGCTTCATAGCATACTGATAGGTAGAAAATTTTCCAGGTTGCAGATGATGGCACTCAAACAGTATATCTGAATTCCGGTCATTCTTTGGCTACGTTGAAGACCACTCGATATAGATGCACACGGTTTCTCTAAGCAATCTCTTCCATCGTGTTGTGTACTCTCTTTTGAGATTTACATCATCCAAACTTCAGCTGATACTCTTATTTTGTTAATTATCGAGGCAACTGGTAAGATATTAGATCTTGAGCGGTCAGCAGGCGCGTAAAGACCACAATGCTGCTACAGACATCCAGTTCAGGAATATCCAATCATCACACAAGATTCAGCAATGGAGAAAGCTACTCTGCAGTCCCTTCAGCAAGGCAAGCCTTATCAAGTTCCTGATAGATGAATGGAAGTGGTCATAGCACAGGGACAAGTTCGACGATAAGGTTCTGTATGCCACGTGGGAGCAGCTGTGCTTTAAGATCACCAGAGTAGACAGTGGAAAGAGACTCCAGAGCTCTAGGCGTCACAGCAAGTAGCAGGCACGCGCGTTGATCTCCATGCTCTTCATGCAACAGAATCTGGATATAGGCAAGTCTGCCGTCAAGACTGCTGAGAATGCAGACGTCATGGTCCTGTGCCTGAAATTGTGCAGCAACATCCCATGCTCCATGTACCAGAATTGCGGGACAATGGACCGAACCAGGTTCCTCGATATCACTAAACAAAGCCGTATACTGCGAGACTTGTGTATGTGATACCTTGATTGGCATCCATACCTTTACAGGCTGTGATGCCGTCAGTCATTTGCTCGCCGTGGAAATATGACAAAATTGAAGTAGGCGAAGCTGTACAAAACCTATAAGGACTTGAACACCATTGGAAGGTGTCTACAGGACTGTTAGAGAAACTACAAGAAATCCCCTGCCATATGTACCTGTCTTCTACCCATACAGCTAATGTGAGCAAGCTTCGGTATGAACTTTTCTGTGTCAAACGTGGAAAAGTGGAGTCAAGTCAACCCCCTCCGTATGAGGACTGCCTCTTCATGCATACACTGCGTGCCAACTTCCAAGCTGCAAGCTTGAAGGAGAAGTCTGCAGAGCCAGCGGCTGGCCAATAAATGAGAACGGCAACCTGGTTAGTGGTTATCATTGGATGCGTCGCTCACCTGTACCAAATGCTGTTATCCAGCTGTTCTCCTACAAGTGCGTGCCTTCATGCATTCTCCCTCAGGGCACATGCCTCAGCAATAGCCTGAAGTACACGGACGTGTGCGGGTTACAGACATGCCAGGAGAGAGCTGATGACGAAAAGCCTGTACTCGGTCAGACTCCGAGTCTCATACAGATGATGTGGAGTAACTTGCCATAATAGTGTGGACAAGCCTATGGTAGGCTACGTATTTTGAGAGCTTAGGTTAAACGACGTCACAGTTATTATATGTTTTTTCCCATTCCTTTCCAAAATAAGACATTTTCCGATTTTTTTTTTATTTTATTTTTAGCAGCATTTAACTATTCAAGACGTGAAAACCACTATTAAGCTGCCAGTCTGGAAGGGCGATCATACCAAAACCTAAACTAGAGACATATCATTACCTAAAAGCACCAACCAGAATTAATCACTCCAGGTGTTACCGATATCCCAAAATTTGGGTGTGGGCTCATGGACATGGTGTGGAGTGCCTATCAGGCACTTCAGGTTGCGTACGGATGGACGTCCAACAGTGGCTGGTTATCTTGACATGTTGTAGAGGGCATTAATTGGAACAGAGAGTCCTCGTTTGCCTGGTGATTTATATTTCTCTCAGTATGATAATGTTGCGATCTAAAATGCCCCATCGTGATTTTAATCTAAGAACTACGAAGCATTTAGCATTAATTTCGTTTTTTTTTTTTCAATGTGATTTTCCACTATAATTGGTGCAATTTGCGAGAGCGAAGCGTATAAACTTTGTATTGAGTATGATACAGCAAAATAGTATGCATGGAGATTAGGCATAGAAGAAGAAACCTACCTCGTAATCTACAATATTAACAGCATTAGTGGGGCGGTTAAGGGAGGATTTTAGGTGGAATCGTGCACTTTGGGTTACAAGCATGAAACTCGGCACACTGGTCCTTTGGACTCTTCTGAACAATTCTGGATGTGGACCAACTTGGCTGCTATGAATGTTTTTTTCATAAATGGCCGACAGTTTTTAATAAATGCCTGTAACATTTCTATTTTTCAACAAAGAATCACAATCTTGGTGTCAAAGTCTACAGTTTCGAAGGTGTCGAAAACAGCTGACATGTCACTAGCATCAAACAGCAGCCATTTCAGTCAATTGTCAACATGATTTTTAAATGCTTTCTAACTTTAGCCTTAATCATCCTAGAGGCACACTTTTGGTGTCGAAATGCAGAGTATTGAGGAGTCCAGAGACACTGAACATGCCCGTAGCTCTAGGTGACACCATTGCTTGCATTGTTTAGTATGCAGCTTAGACGGGATAAGCAAGATACCTGTGTCCGATGTTCGGTCCATGACATCTTTGTGTAAATTGTTAGCTGCATCCAGGAGATGAAAGATTAATCGACTATCAGCTGTCCCATGTGTGCATGGATCAATGAGACTCCTGTCTTCTCGCAATAGTGATGCAAACACATGCTTATCATCTTAGTTCTGTACTGTTCACCTCTTTTCCTTGAAGCGTCTATTTGTGACTGCTTCTGTTATGTTTCATTGACTTGAAGAAAGCTTTGCCAGTTACAAGGCACATTCGAGGCAGCTTCAACCCTTTTTCGCATCTCAGTCCCTATCTTTTCTCTCGTGGCTCTTCTAACGTTGCTTGGATCTTACACATCCCAGACAATGTACCAATAAATAGTAAGCTAATACTAATTACTTATCAAATTAACAAAAAGTGTCGACATAAAAAATGCCAACGTTTCGGGATTAGCTATATTCCCATCTTCAATACTAAAAACAAGGATACGGTATAAATGTTTAAAACTAAAAATTTATTTCAGTGCTCTGACTGGGGGGAGAAATCCTATCGTCGGGAAGTGTAAAAAGCAAATGACCGGAGTAAGCTTGAGAGGGTCCCAATGTCAGTGCTTGCGCGGTCGAGACGGCTAGGGAGCTTCGGAGGCGGAAGAGATGAACAGTCAGGGGAAAAAATGTCAGTAGTGGATTGTACTGAGGGGACTGAAGTCATTATGTTGAGGCTGGGATTAGTTTTATGAATGTAAAGAGGTTCTAGAGTTGTGAGTTGTATTGAGCTTGAGAAGTCGATAATGGAGAAGTTTTTCCTTCTAATGGGATGGTTATTTTGTTCTGCATGAAGACGGGGAGCTGAATGTGCAGGTTTCGCAAGTGGTAAACTTGTTCTACTGGATATACCTAAATGTTGGTCATTGCGGGCCTTGAAATGCTGCCCGGTGCTACCCACATACGAAGCTTGGCAACTTTTGCAAATGTACCTGTAAACAACACCCGACAGCAAAGGTGTGGGGGGTTTGTCCTTAAATTTACAATAGGATCCTATGGTAAATGTGTTATTAAAAGAAATGTTGAACGAATCCGGACCCTCACGAGAAGTGACTACCAGTGGGGGAAGCTTCAGGAACGTTTTGAGAGAGTTAACTATAGCGACGGAGCGACGGTAGTTGCACTATAGTACATGAGGGAGTGTAAACAATTTAATTTATCAACAGTAGGTTTAGCAATTCCGGGGTCGAGTAGTTTGCCTAGAAGCAGCTTGCAATAATGGTCCAAAAGGTGGTGGGGTAGCCGTTATTCTTGAAGAAAGTTTGAAGAAAGTCTACTTCGTTTGAAAACGCTAGGTAGGAAGAAAACAACTGATATGCCCTAAACTGTAAAGTTTTGATTGCAGTTATTTTAGAAAAAGCTAGTTCCGAGACCCGAAAAAGTTGGCTCCCTATGGATTCTAGTGGTCAGAGTTGAGTCCTGATTTGCGACTAGGAAGTTTAAAAATGCTATAGAATTATTTGATTGGCTTGATATAATACTCCATCCTACCCAATAGCCAAATTCCTTGTCCCACTTCTTGGACAGTTTATAACGAATCAATCAATGCCAACAGTATACTTCCATGACGAATAATGCTAAACTCAAAAGCATTCTGAAAGAAAAAAGTGGCCATATTGAAAATTACATTAGAGAACGTAGCTGACAGTAGACGCACCTACAGGCCCATTCCAAGAGAGCTGCCCTGTTTACGTTCTGGCTCTCTATGACCTATTGCCATTACATTAGAATCATGGAGATATCGGAGAAAGAAACGAAAATGTAGAGAGTGAATCGCGAGGGAAGTCTGTTTCAGGTATTCACTATAAAGTACTTGAACAATTGCTGGCTGAGACTAGTTTCTGGTCGTTACTTTGTAGGTAAAATCAACGTCTGAGTCAAAAAGCCTCCTTGTAGGCAAGGCGCTAAAGCCATTCAAGTACTCTGATGTTGCTATTAGCTGCCCTTGAGTCGTCTTTGTTTGAAAGAGATGCGTCGAGCTTCTTGTAGGCGACATTCGTACGGCTTGTTATGCAGCTAAATGTATGGTTGTCATATGCTGCTAGTGACGTATCCACCGTTTCTAGCAACCTAAATATTGTACATTTTGACTCCAAGATTGTGATTCTGTGATGCAGAGTGCCAATTTCTTGGGGATTTGTTACATAGTGGTGGCCATTTTGGAAAAACGTCCAGAGCAACCATGAAATGGGAATGCTGAAGGGGATCCACATCTGGAATCAAACACTAGGGTTCAAAGTACCAGTGTGTCATGTTTCATGCTTTTAACCCAAAGTGCACGATTTTTTTCTTAACCGCCCCACAACGTTGTTCCTACGTTGCTTCGGGTGTTACGTTCTTCTATAATAGATAGAAGGAAATTAGAGCAAATAGTTTTAAAGCTCAAATAGCTTGAAAGAAAGTCGGGAAAATCTTCAGAATAATGCGAATCATACAGCATTATGAAGCCAGCGAAGGTATCTATGATACGGCGGGGATCATCAATCAGAAGCAGCAGGGCAAGGTCTTTCTACAGTAACTAGTGGACCCCTGAGTGAAAACATTCACGCAATAATTGACATTTTTATTAACATAGGCCGTTGTGGAATCTTCTCTTCCCTGACTTGCTTCATTTTCTTCATTGATCCTTTGTCGTGCTTTCAGCCTCAAGGCTGTTTTTCTCTGACTTTTCGTTTCCTCTTTTGCCGCTCACGCTTATCAGCAGCTCTCATTCACTTCTGTTACTTTTTTGCCTCAAGTCTTTCTTGACTGTGTCGCATAGACGATTCATCTCTCTCCATGCATTCGTAGACTGTCTTCGATATTGAGACTGTACTAGTCTCGTACGACTTCCACGTTCCCTATCTTCCTTCTTGATTATGCTTGCGTCTTCAATAGTGAGAAGCAGAAGTAAATCTTGATTAAAACACAGCAATAAACTTGAATGTAGCTCCAACCAGCTACGGTCTTACGAACCTAAATATCTGCTTCACTGGAATTTTGAAATTTTGGGCTATGAAACAAAATTCGCACCTTCAGAGAACGACAGTATGAAGGATGGTATGAGTGGTATGGAGCTGAAGGAGCACATGGTAAGGGACAGAAATACATGGAATAGTAAAATCTGCTTCAGCGAACCCCCTTTGAACGGGAATAATACTGCTGTGGTAGAAAAAAAAAGTGAAAGACAGTAAGCTAGAATAAATAGTTGTCTACTGCCCCATGATTAATCACCCCCTCCAGAGCGCTTCGTTGACCATCTGGCGAATTTACACGTCATGACCGGAGAGAAAAAATTATAAAATCGGGCTCCAGAAGCTACATAAACAGTGTTCCAATTTCAAAAAGTATTTCAAGCAAGAAGTGTCTTCAGAGAAGGGATAAGGAGCAACTGTCGCCTTCCTCTGCAACCTGATCATCGATTTACAAAATCTGCAACCTGGCTTATTTTTCGCCTATCTATTTTCTCCAAAGCGGACACCAAATAAGTACACGAAGCTATTTATTATATAAGGATAATTAATTTTAAGCACCTGAGCTGTCCTGTGCACAGTTTATTTACTACAGATAGTTATATCTGCTCTAAGCGAACACCGTTTCGCCCAATCTCAGCCAATCAGTGACCGCCGTAACAACATCTCAGCCAATCAGCGACCTCCGTGACTGGCGTCAATTTCTGCCAATGGGCGACTGCCACATACTATGCTGGTGTAAACAATTGAGGCCGCGAGCGACGGCTCCTTGTACTACAGTATACCAGTAATATTTCCTCTTCAATTGATGATCATTTACTATTCCAAATTGGAACAATCCATACAGCTAATTACATAGGTAAATGAAAGCAATAGACCATAGATTTGATGTATTGTAACTGCATCTTGATTTCCAGCGCCATAAAAAGAACTGAGGAAATCATCGGAAAATGTTTGCCTAAGTTGAAGCGAATGCTTTGCGCAAAATAGAATGTTTCGAATGTGTAAAAGAAGACAAAATTAGACGATTTTCATTTACCAAGAAAACTTTGCATTACAACAGGTTATCAAGTAGGATGTTATACATACATGAAAAGCACAATAAACTGCAACTGAACAATTTTACCAGCGTTTATAATAAACAATCGCGACACACACTTCACCTCTCGCCCACACGACGCCATATTGGAAATTACCCACGATGCCTCTGTCTTGGCATTGCCCAGGATACCCAGCTGCAAAAGGAGAGACGCTATTGTCTGATTCATTTTTGTGTGACGTTACTATGCTGCAGGTGCTGCAGGCCCTATTGTCTGACATAACTATCTCTACGTAGTAAATGAACTGTGGCTCTGTGTCAGCGAGTTTGAATCTGTGTTATTGTTTGCTGCCAGCAAGGGGAATTCCGCCCCAACAGTGCGATGTCTGAGCAAATACAATGACAGCTTGAGAACAGGAGATTACCCTGTTGCGAGTGAAGAAACTGACCTAAACTGTTTTATTTTATCATCTAGCTATCGCATTAAACAAAGCAGGAAAATGATAGGCTATTGATCAGCATCCACGGGTCCCGAAATTGTGAGAAAAATTCAATTCGCCAGCAAAAAACATCGAAAAGCGTAAGATAAGAAGGGCTAAATTACCTGCAAGCTGTGGGATAGAGAGCGTAGAAAAGGTGCTGAAATACATTGGAGAACAATGCAAGGAGCACTGTCATGTTTTTGTCTTTATCAAGACGCAAGTGCGAATTCTTATCTGACAGAATAAATTCACGATTAATTTTAGTGGTGAAGTAAAAATACTAAGATAGGTTAGGCGAAATGTAAGGTAGACAGACTGCGTAAAAAGACAGGAGTAAGCGGCGGACG
>LQNS02278070.1:25008626-25019085 GCA_001587735.2 Parhyale hawaiensis
TGAATTTCGTATTCATGCTTCGTGTCTCTAGTATCAGCGAAGAAGACCAACGCCTCTGTTCTGTGGAACTTCCAAAGGTTCTAGCTTCCTGACCAAGTTAGTACGCGTGTTACAATCATACACGCTAGTTAGTGTATTTCGTTTGCAGAGTTTTAACTACAGCTGAACTTCTTTCGCTGATTATAATTTGACGGCAAAATTTGCTCTGTTAATTATTTTAACTACCTAGAGAATTCTGCAGCTGTATACATGTCGGTATCTTGGAGAAATTCCACACTCAGAGACCATTATTGTCGCATTTTCGCGCAAAACTTTTGACTTTTCTTTTAAATTCGAATCATCTTGAACTGCCTCGTCAAGACACCAAAATGGTTCGCCAACGTAAATTAGATGCTGCTCGGTTGTGACTGAAACGGTATGGACAGCGCATAAGGGAAGAGCAAAGGCAGGATATTTTTTAAAGGGAAAGAGCGTGAAGTCGATAACAGAGAGCGGCAGTGGACGACAGCCAGGGAGCTGTTCACTTGTAGCAAGAAAGAGCTCGATAGCAAAACAGAAGACAGGATATGAATGTAGAACAGCGTGACTAGTCCCTCCTGCACCAGAGACGCTTGGATCAGCAATAATGAGATGACCTGATTAACAAAAACAAACAGAAATACGTCCAATTTCATGTGTGGCCCAGAAAGCGTGTGTGTAGTGACAAAACAAAAGGAAAAGAAAATCGACCGTGGAAAATCCACGGGTTCCGCTAGTTATCTCTAATTTTCCCCTATCCATTAGTGAAGAGCGTGACACTTACACGCACACTTGGAGTAAATACGTATACGACTGGAGTACACCTCAGATACCGTTGCTGACAGTCGCTGCCTGCCTTTGTGCCAGTCAGCTTGGCTGAGAGACTGGGTGACAGCCAGTTTTACGAAGCAGTTAAATAGCCGCTCCTCATCAGTGCCAGCAGCTTGTGGAATTGCTAGCAAAATCTTGGAGCAAACTTTTACCCGGAGAAAAAAAATGACGTTGAAGACGTGGCGGAAATTTAAGAGGGTAGATATATAGGATACGCACTGCTTTATTAATCGCTTTTTCTAAAGAATTTAAGACCTAAAATTTAACAGACGGGGACAGTATATGCAGCCAAGGCAGTTGAAGAAGAGCATGAGCCTGATAGCTTGCACCACTTCCCCCTCCTGCTGCAAGCCAGAATGGTAGGCAAAAAGGCACGCACGCTGTGGTAAGGATTAGCAGAGCCTAGCACGATAGCCATCGCCGATTCTACGATAGCGATGGTGTGAAGAGCGTCGCCATCGAAGAAACTTCGATGTTATGTTGGAACATCGCAAAACTCCAGCGGCGACAGCGATTGTCCGATGGAAAGTGTACCAAACAAACGGCGATGGCCATTTTCTCCATCGGCGATGGTGTTATGAGGAAGAACTGGTCCGATAAAATAGTTGGCATACGATGTGCATCGTCATCGGTTGTACATCCGATGCCGATGAAGTCATGAAATAAGGCTAAAACTGCAGAGAAACAGCCTTACGAGTTTGAAACATACATTTTTTTAGTAACACTAAAACAAAAAAAGGTTGCAAAGTTTATTTGGTGAATTTTTTGAGGAGGTCAGCAATGACGTTTAGTATTTTTGTTGACATATTTAGGGAGAATAAGGCATTCTAAGACTTTTCATGAATAGCGCTTTTATCACAAATGCTTACTTCTAGAGGTATTTGACTTTAATGTTGCTATTGTTTCTTTGTGAAAGAACTTATGATGCGCCACTACGGCCGTGGCGAGGCATCAAAAACGAAGCCTCGTAATAGTTTTTTTTTTTCCGGCAACAACGTTGCTCTTACTCATTAAAGTTAGGCAAGCAAAGACTGATTCTGCTAATATCCTACTAGAAATATAGATAAAAAACAGTGTGAAGCGATATCGTGCTAGTCGTAGTGGCGAATCTTATTTAATCTCATACGACAACAATGAGGAATTTAAAATCAAATGTCACGAAAACTAAGCGTTTGCGGCGAAAACGTTTCAGGATTCAGGAAAAATGTCTTAGAAAGCCTCATTTTACCTAAACATGTCAACAAACATACTAGATGTCATTACTGTCCTCTTCGGAAAATGACAGTTTATTTTAATCGATTCCCAAAATCTAACAATGTCAATTACTATTAGTGTTTTGAACGGTTCTTAGATTTGGGGCATATTAGCTACTAGACAAATAACAATTAAACTTTGTAAAGCACTCTTTAATTATCCCTAATAACCTGGGTAAAAATCGTACACAGGCCGAAGTTATATGACATGCTGCTTTTATTCGATGTCTGTGGTTTGAGATCTTTGTATTTTTAAAATGCGTTAATGCGATGGTCCATCGTCGAATGTGACGCCTTACGATGGCCATCGCCGATGGTTATTTCATCACAAATGAAAATTGACGATTTTTCGTTCTGATGCCGATGGAGCGATGGTATTGCATTCTCCATCGTAAGTGCGATGGCGATGGCCATCGTTCCACCGATTTTGCCATCGTAACATCGGACCCTATCGGAGATGGCGAGCTCTAGGAATTAGTGCATGCATGTGCGTGCGTGTGCGTTGCAGACAAGGAGGTTGTAATAGGAGTAGTGCACCCTCTCTATTTGCCCTACGGGCGCGTTTCGAGCAAACTTTTCCCTTGAACTGGCTGAGTGGCGTTTCCGATCGGAGAGCAGCATTGCCTCATGGAGCCCGTATAGAAAGAAGTCTTGCGTTCAGAGTTTTATAACCATTAACCATCGACGAAATTTCGCTCGAATGGACGTTTGTAAATGAAACTTCTATTCTGTATACTATCCTACGATGAAAGTAAGAAAGTGGGCACTGTGATATCAATCTCCAGACACAATTTTCTTGTAAAAATATTGAAGAAGTGCCTGTCTCTATCTTTCTTAATATGCGCTGACCACTGCCTTCGGTCCACTGCATAAGAGCAGTTCAGCCAGTTTAGGGGGTCCAGAACAGCAACTCCGCCACATGACAGCCATGTGTGGACTCGCCCGAAGAGAGCTGAGGTCCTCTTCCCCCATTTCAACCTCCCTGGCTGCTTGATATCGTTTAACTGTTGAAGTATCGTTACCCTAAAAATCTATTTTATTTCATTGCTTAGCCCACTACAGTAACTGCAACTCTACTCATATTCGCCGCCCTTTTAACAATATATAGACCTAATAATATTAGGCTTGTCATCAAAATAACCTTGTCTGGAACGTTGTCTATGGAGGACCCTAGGCATCGTAGGCTTCATTTTACTTTTTCATGTCGCTTCCATAACTTATCTCCCTGCCGTCGGCTGACGGCTTGCGGCTTCGTCCCTTGTGTTTGTTTTGTCATTTTAAGGGGAATTTTCACTCCAGCTGCTGTTGTTTTCTTTTATCGGTTTGTTTTCTTGGGTTCGTGTGTGTTTTGTCTTCGATGAAATATGAGCTGCGCAGCTGCAACGACAATAACTGCAGTCAGGTCGTTTTCTAGAATGGAATTTAAAGAGTTTCAATTCCCAAAAACTCAGTCACTCCATAATTCTTTCAAAAGTGTATCGGAAATTTATTTAATATTCAATTTGATATAACACTTCTGCGCCCAATGTTATGGGTTAGCTCAGCTCTCAAATCTCTGGACAAAGAGAATGAACGTAAAGTTCCTTAGCCAATGCAGAAATTAAAATATCAGTCGGCCATGTGTACGCCATATAAAGTGTACTTCGACCCACTATTAAAATGACATATAAGGAATTAGATAAGTTAATTCTCCATCAAAGATAAGCATGAAACTGTTAAACGTTTATTGTTGAAAAACATCCATTATATATTACGAAGACCTCTTGGAAAACTGCAACCTGCAGCATAGCACGGGCGTCATACACTAAGAAAGACTCCCTCGACACAACGCTGACTCAGCTTCGAATCGCACTTGTAGACACACACGGCACTTATGCGTACACCTCCTCGCCGTCACAGCGCTGCAGCGACTCTATCAATTTAAATAGGAATTAATTTTCTTCACCATACTTTATATGAAATTCAAGAGAAACAACGCAACGAGAGCACGAGTTGGCAGTAACGAGCATGGAAGCAGGACGGCACTACTCGCGGCCATTAATTATTCAACAACGTCAAAGTTATTTTCACTGGTGGCACGTCTAACGTTAATTAGACTCTGGAAAGCGTCATCCTAGGGTAGCCTCAAAACGAGCATAGATCTGTAATAATCAGGATACTTAATGACGAGCAACTATTATTAACATTACTCAATGACGTGAAATATATTCACAATGCTGCTTTCATAGGGGTAATGATAACATGGTGAAATAATGACAAACCAAGACAAAATTTGTTCTGCGTGCGTGTGCAAAGCCCTATGATAAGTAAGGCGGGTACTTATGAACAGAGTTCACCAGCGTCTACAGTGTATTCATGGTAGACTTACCTTCAAAGATAATAACTAACACTCTGTTAGAGTTGGCCCGAAGAAACCACCAAATTCCCATTACTCGCTACCGTCGTATCTATGACGCCAGGCTCGAATTAGCTAGAAAATTTAGCATAAAATGTTTTCGTCATGCAAAGAAGAAGATCCGCACTGATGCCACCGTAAGCCCTGCGTATTTAAACTCGAGCCATCCAGACAAAATTGTCTCTGGGTCCTTTATTTAATTGCCATCCGGAAAAGGTTTTACTCGTCCTAAAGAATTATGCCAGGAAGTAATGAACGTTACTGAATTATTTTAACAATGACCCTCGGGATCAACTTGTCTTTTGGGTCATTTATTTAATTGTTATTTAGAATAGCTTTGACTTGTCCTAAATTAGTTATGTCCGGGAATAATAGAGGTTTGTGAACAGGATTAACTAAGATCATCGAGATGCAACAATTGCCTCAAGCGCCATTTTCTTTATTGAAATTTAGAACAGGTTTTATTTGTTTTAAATTACCATGCCTGAAATTCTTGCATGTTCGAGAACTGTTTTGACCAAGATAGTCCCTATTAAAATGTTATCAGTGCATCAGAGATATTTCAGCGCATGCTCCAGCATTGAAGAGGAGTTGTAACTTATTGCTTCCCATATGTGCAGGGAAATGGTGCAGTTATATAGATAGTTTCACCAAAAACTATCAATAGAGTGTTGTATCTGTGATCCTATTGTTAATTGTCATTGATAAGCGTTTTGCTGCTTTAAAAGCAGGTTTGGTTCCTGAACTAGCTCAGCTGGAAAACTGCAAGGTAGCGTGCTTGGCCCAACCCTATCCATATTTTAAAGCAATAATATTAATCATAACATGCGCAGCAACACTAAAAAATGGTGTATGAGACTTATCTCTGCCATCGCGCCTCATCAGACGGCAACATAGCTCAGTGAGCTACAGCAAGACTTTGACCGCTACGTGAAATGGATCGCAACGTGGCAAACGAGCTTCAATATCGGCAAATGTTCGGTAATGCACATTTGGATAGAGAATAGCCTAGCCCGATTAAAAATGATCGGCATAAAATTAGCCGAGTGTCACAAGCGAATTTTTTCTTCAAATTGGCAAGAGTGCAAAAATGGCAAGCAGAGCCCTTGAATGGGAAATTTTTATCACAAATCTGCCATATTTCTTCCTTTATAGCATGCACTGGTGAGCCCGCCCTTGAAATTCGCTGTTCAATTCTAGTGACCGCATCACTGCAAAGATATGCACAAATGGTAAGACTCCAACGGAAAGCAACAAAACTAATACATGAGCTACGCAGCAAGCCAGTCAAGCGTCATATTCAGGAGCTCGGTATAATCTTTTTCTAGCAATGACTATACAGGTAGCAACTAACAGAAACATTTAAGTACTTAAATGTTTCAACAACGTGGCTAGAACACGACTTGTAATAGAGACGTTGATGATCTCTAAAACAACGGACAAATGCTCAACAACCAAGGTCGAAGTACTATGCTCAGTCTGTAGGTCTCTTCGTGCTTCATAGTGAAAATTTCGAAAAAATTATCGCCGGAAGTTGTCGGAGCAGAAATTGTTAACTCGTTCAAAAATTGACTAGACAAACACTGGGAGCAACGCTCTCCCTAACTCTGAACGCCTTCGCCAGAGCATGCCAACACCTAACTCAGAAGGCCTCTCTGTTCCATCAGCTTTCCTACCTCATCTAACTAAATGTCGCGAATCCCCGAGGATCTGCCGCAAGTAATCAAGCTTGCATAATCATCTCCTGACCTGAGGTCCTCCCTTAGACGCATGTTTCTTTTTAATGGTAATCGCTCACCGACGCCCGTAAGGCGACCTTCGGCTCCTCGTTGCAAATTTGCTTGTTTTCCCGTCTACTGCCAGCCATCTAATCCACTGTAATTGTTATAATCGCATCCATCCATCTAAAGTTTCAGCTTTGTCTGCGTTGTCGCTAATTTAACTTCCGTTTGAAAAGGGCTTTATTTTCCTAAAAACTATGCACCCAGAAATGCTCACGTTCATAATCTCTTTTAACCAGTTATTTAGACGAAATTATCTCAGCGACTCTCTGGGTCCGCCGTAATTACAGCAACAAAATTTTGATATAATGTTGAAAGTTTTTATTTCCAAGCCAAGTAATGTTTATACTTTAGTTTACACTTAACAATTTGCACGTTGCAGAAAAGCTGCAAATTCATCGTGAAACAGCTTCAAAAGTCGTAAAAAATGTTTAAGGAAGCTGGTATAACTTGCACTAACTTTTCAGGACAGGAATGAAAACGGTTCGTAGGAACTCAACGTCTTTTCAAAACCACGCGAGTAAAATTAAGAATAAATCCGCGCCAGTGTGTAATAAAATTAGCCATAGAAGTAGGAGTTAGTCAAACTTCAATGCGTAGACTCCTAGAAGAGATATCACGGCACATTGTTACAAAATGCAGAAAAACACGAATTTTTAACAACCGAAAAACGTATGCGATTTGACAAAATTAATGTCGACACATCCGCAACCACTTGGAAGATGGCCTACTGCGAACTCTCTTTTTCACTGATGAACAGAAATTCGACATTGAGCAATGACTAAAACAACAGAATGATAGCGTTTGGGGTACATGTAGATCAGCGGTAGGCAAACGAGTGGCGCCACGCAAGAATCCAGTGCCTGTAATGGTTTGGGCTGCAATTGCTGCCACTGGGAAGTCTACTCTTGTTTTTATTCCTTATGGAGTCAAACCTAATAGCCATGATCTACATGTACCCCTACTGTACTGATCTACATGTACCCCCTCCTATGTAGCTTTCCAAAGTAGATTGAAGTAAAATAAGAGGCCGTATCAAATAAATGTTCTTATTTATTGTTAAAGTTTCTTTGAGCTATATGTTCATTTAGTAAATGTTCATTGTCGCTTTTTCACTGACACACTTGCTAAAACGTTTGTTGCCAAAATTATGGTTTTCCCTATATAGTGGTGAATATACACAGAGAGAAAGTTTTCGTTATGTAAGTTATATTAGAACCCAAGGAATATTTGATGTTATTACTTACTTTTCATGTTTCTTTTCTGTTTTAAAAATGATTTTGTTCTAAAATGAAAAGAAGTTTCTCAAAATGTCAGGAAGAGTCGAAATTAAACCTTGAAGTACATTTACAAGTTACGATGGGGTAACGCTTCGAATGCACAAACATTCTCATCTTCAGCGATTAAATGCAGTTGATTAAACAGAGAAATTTGAAATTTTGAGATTGAAGTAGTTAATATGGTATATGCACTGTAATTTATTGAAACAAATGTTTATATTTGCCATTACGTAAGAAACTATGTTCATTTTTTATGAACATTGCGTAATATGTAAAGCTTACTGCACAACTACAGTAATATTAAATACATAACAACCACCACTACATTTTTTTATTCTGTTATCAAATTTATGAATGCTCAGCACTTGTCAGCATCACTCTGCTGAGAGCCTCAGTAATAATGAAACAACACGACAAGCAACACGGCTAAAACAGGACCGACCCTCCCATTACATGATGGTTTTTGGATATCCAAAATTTCACCTAAAAATATGTGTGTACTTCTCAGCCATGGATATAAAAAAAATAATACAGATAAAAAATATGTAAAATGTAAGTGTCGGTAAGCTAAACTCCATATTTTGATGCGCTTCAGTTCATTTGCCTTATAAACAATAGCCTCCAGAAATCTTCTGTTTCCCAAAAGCCTCCGCAGTTGTCGCGTTTGCACTTTAGCCGCCGGATTTGAAGTGCACGTCAATATTGGCGAGGCTCTTCCTTCTGAATAACACTAGCAAAGACATCAGAACTATTTTTACCGCCAGTGGATATAAATTTTTCAGTGTGTCTGTCCTTCCGCACCCAGAGCTGCCAAAGCATGGGTTAGTCTCATGATTATAGGTTGTCTCTAAAATAAGAGGTAGGGTAGGAAAGACGGACTGCGGTCAGCCCACTGTGCCCGTAAGTTGAACAGGGGGACTTTTCACGTTTTTGAAACAAATGTTTCTGTGGGTGTGGCAGCAGCTAAAACCTGTTTACCTTCAAAACAAGTGTCGCGGCCTATTGAAACCCACTAGACATCAAGAGAGCTATTCGAAACTGAGAAAGTGGCCCTCGCTGTAGCGGACTAGCGACCCTGGCGGCAGAGACCTTAAACACTATTACAATACCATAAAATTAGACAAATCGAAACTGTATTCACGGCAGCGTAATCGGAAAGATAGGAAGAAACGTTATTGTGTTTTGGCTCTCGTGTGCAACAGACTTTAGGTTAGACTGAGCTGGTCAGGGTTACGTGACGGGTGTCATTTAGATAAGAAAGATTTCATTAATACAGCCGCCTTAGGTGAAACGCAAGTAAATTATAATACAGTACGCCAGGATTACTAAATTTTAGAAAGTGAAAACATGAACTATCGCACGAATTCCCACCGGTTGGGCAAGTATTCTTTAGCTGTAATGCGCACGGCATAATCCGCGCATTTGTTTATGATCTCTCATATGAACTCATCGAGATTCAACTTAATTAAATGTAACTCATATTATAGAATATTGTTAAACAGAATAGTATACCAGTATAATCTCGTACACACAGACTTAACTCATAAGCGGAACTAATTTATTCGGCAAGAAACAGTTTGGTGTTTAACGCTGGCTATGAACTGTATTCAGTACACAACTAGAACTAACGTACGTCTGGATCTTGGAGACCGTGACCCATTTCAGCGGATTGGCTGCGGCACACACAATAATGCGTTCAAACTGCTTGCCTGCCCCACTTGCTCATTTAGCACAGTACAGGAGGGTCACTGTAGCAGCAATACACCCTATCTCTTTACTGCTGCCTGGCACGCGCTGTCGATCAGCTCTTTATGCGGCTAGTCTGCCTGTACAGGTTCTCACCAGTATCTCGATAAAAGTATCGGCACGCTAAAAGCATAATATTATTAAATCAGTCTCGCTCTTTGGAAGTACTCCATTCAGTGCTTATCAGTGCTTTTCATCAATATATACACGCATTTACTTAGCTGTGTCTCTTATCGTTTGCGTTAATTTATCCTTTCGTGATCTCAGCATGGCAATTTTTCATAGGTGTGTCTGATGTTATTGCCATGCAAATCAGGAACCCTTAGCTATTATATGCAGAAGTCTATTATTTTTTCTCTTTCTCTTATGGATGAAGCGACAGCTATCCAACAAAGTAAACAAACTCGGCCAATTTATTCAGTAATTGATTTTTGTTGCTGTAACACCCCCTTTGTGAGTTCAGTTTATTTCATTAAAGAATGAGCAATTGAGTCATATAATATAGAATATAATAAGGCCGCTGTGTATATATGTTTATTTATGTGCTCGTTAGTTTGGTTTGTTTATTTGTTTGTGTACATGTATATCTTGGGTCAGGCTTTGAGACAACATGCAAAATTTATGCCAGGTTGGAGACTGTAGTCATCCCGTCGCGGTTCATGGAAAAAACTGATAAGTGGAAAATATACCAGGTTGCAGATGATCACAAACGTTTTTATAATGGAATGCCCTTCTTGCTCAGCCCACTTTGAAATCCAAACAATGAAATTATCTGCAGCTTCTCTTACCGCTACCATGGAGTCAGGATTTTACTACTTTCTTTGCGCATTGTACCTATATTTGCTCTCAGTTCATGCCGTACGTATTGAGTATATGATCCAATAAACATAGGAGAAGCCATTTTACCAAATGCACTAGATGTCACATGTAACTTGCCTGGCCCACTTCTGTTCTCAACTTACATCAATGATCTCGATCTTAACATCCGTAGTAAAATCAGTAAATTTGCGGATGACACTAAACTATGCCATCCTGCCACGAAAAGAGCCGAGCTCCAACAAGACCTTGACAACCTCATGGAATGGAGCAGAACGTGGCAGATGAGCTTTAATGTCGACAAATGCTCAGTAATGCACATAGGGCTGATGAACCCTT
>LQNS02278070.1:25074447-25087748 GCA_001587735.2 Parhyale hawaiensis
CAATAACTCAAAAGATAATGAATGGATATTTATGAAATTCCTGGGCGTTGTTAGTAATGTTAATTGACATGAATTATTAAATTTTGGTGCAGATCGGTTTGTTCGTATGTATGTTTGACTCATGTTTGTCATTACGTTTGTTAGCAGTATAACTCAAAAAGTTATGAACGGATCTTCAAGACAATTGCACAAGCTGTTATTACTATCAAATGGCACAAATAAATAGATTTTGGAGTTTATACAAAGAAAATTATGGTTTCAGAGCCAATTTGAGTTTTTTTCTACCGTTGCCTCGCTTGGCGGAGGTATGCGCTCTCAGAGTGCTCTTGTTTCCCATATTTTTATCTCCGCCAATGAGAATATATTTTTGTCGTGTTTGTTTTTTGTCTGTCTCTTTGTCTGTCTCAAAGATTATTCGAAAAGTTTCAAACGGTTCTTTATGAAATTTACAGGAATTGTTAGGCATGTTAACAGTAACAGCTAATTAACTTTTTTAGTACCATAACCAAATTTTTGTGATGATCTGTTCGTTTGCTCGTTCGTTTATCGCAGTGTTTGATTTTATGCTTGTTAGCACAATAACTCAAAGAGTTTGGATGGATCTTTATGAAATTTACAGTACTTTTTTAATGCTAGAAGACATAAATGATTGAATTTTAGCGATGATCGGTTAGTCCGTTTGTGTGTTTGACTTATAAGTTAGTCATAATGTATGTTAAGAACATAACTCAAAAGGTATGAACGGATCATCAAGAAAATTACAGAAGCTCCTAATACTATCGAGAGGCACAAATGATTAGATTTTGGTGTTGATGTAAAAAAACATGGTTCCAAAACCAATTTGAAATTTTCGTTATCGTTGCCCTGCATGGCGGAGGTATGCGCTCTCAGACTACTCTTTAGTTATATTTAAATTCCTTGACAGCGGGTGAAACTCAGCGCTAAGCTGAAGCCAAACGTTTTCAATTGCTACTGCAGACAAATTTTGATCGTGATGGTTCAACTAACTTTTGTTTACAAACATTTTCTTTGCCTGCAGCATAGAGCGCAACAGTACCTGACTCTTAGGTCTGACGCTGGCGGACAAAATTCGGATATTCTCCAGAGCTATTCTATTTCGCCTATCTAATACTGAAGAAAAATATTCCAAGGTACCCCACATTTTTCTTGTGGAGAAGGTATCTTGGATACGGCGGGGACGCACTTGTACGCTTGCCTGCATCACCGTGTCTGGACATGTTCATAATAGCTGTTGAGAAAATCTTATTTTCTCATTTTGGCCGCCAGCGTCAGAGGCCACTTTGGACCTAAGAGTCATGAACTGTTGAGGTCTAGGCTTGCAGATATCTGAGGATGAAAATAAATAGAAAAACACAAAGAAAGAATTCAGTCAAGTCTAGGAGGTGATCGTGCAAGCACGATTAGTTGCAGTAGACTATCGGGGATTCATCGATATTCGGTTAAAAGGGGAATGAAAGACAGTGGATTAGGGTGGCCTCTGAACCTTAAGCCGTTAAAAGTTTGTGACTCCCAGGGGAGGAGTTCGTAGCTGTGAATGTTACTACTCTTAACGTTTATCATGAAGGACGTTAACGCGTTGACGGTCTCCGCTGAGAGTAGTTCTTCGGTCTTGATATTTGAGTTGTTGGCCCTTGTATTGCCGGCGTCAATAAAGTCTCCGTCCCATTGAAGGCATATCGTTTAGACCATTCAAGAATGTCAAGATTTTATTAGTTGCCCTCCAAGTCTTGTTTGCTCAAGAGAGATGAGTCCGACTTCCTGTAGGAGACACTTATGATAAGTTTCCCAGAATGGTATCAGTTTTGTCACTTTGAGATNCCCATTGAAGGCACATAGTTTAAACCATTCAAGAATGTCAAGATTTTATTAGTTGCCCTCCAAGTCTTGTTTGCTCAAGAGAGATGAGTCCGACTTCCTGTAGGAGACACTTATGATAAGTTTCCCAGAATGGTATCAGTTTTGTCGCTTTGAGATGGATTCTTTTCATTTTGCCTATATCATCACTCTAAAGCGGTGATCTGAACTGAACAGCAAACTCTAAATACGCGGGCACTAGTCTTTGTTCAAAAGAAAAATATGCCCTGAGATTTTCATTCAAAATTCCCGATAATGAAGGCCAATGGACTCTGCTTAATATTTTACACTATTGTTTACTTGCGGCCTGTGTTTGTTTGTTTGTGATAGTTATTCCTAGGTCATGTTTTGCTTGGTGGCTGCTTATTCTATTCCAATAATTTCCAATTGGGCTATGGCGGTCTTTGCTCCAAAGCGGATTACAGAACATTTGTCAGCATTGAAATTCATCTACCATGTTGCGGCCAAGGTCTTGTTAGAGCTCAAGTCTATGTTGGTCTGATAGGGCCCGATGACATAGTTCAGTGCCATTTGCAAACTTATTGAATTTACTGTGGATTTTAAAATCAAGATTATCGATGTAAACTATGAACAGGAGTGGACCAAGCACGCTACCTTATGAAACCCCAGATTTGAATGACGCCCAGNTTCAAGTCAATGTTGGTCTAATAGGGCCCGATGACATAGTTCAGTGCCATTTGCAAACTTATTGAATTTACTGTGGATTTTAAAATCAAGATTATCGATGTAAACTATGAACAGGAGTGGACCAAGCACGCTACCTTATGAAACCCCATATTTGAATGACGCCCAGTCGCACGTGTCTTCTTGCAGCCTCAGGCCGGGGACAGACCGGAGCAACAAGCGACACAATGCAATTTTTACCGGAGTGGCGTTGCAGCAACGTACGGGTGTCGCGAGGCATCGCAGTTGCGGCAGTGGGGACAGCAGACTGCTGTACCCTCCTTTACATTTTGTGGTGCAACAAATTTGTCGCATTGCACGCCGCTTGTCTCGTCAGTTTGGCGGCGGCCTTACTTGCTGCTGCCGATCAGAAAGCCATACTCTGATCCAGTGTAAATAATCTCTCTAGATGCCATGGGCTTTAAATATTTTATATCAACCGTTGATCGGGGATTTTTGTCAAATGCTTTCTCTTCGTTCCATCGCTGATTTTTGCAACTTTCGAAACGATGTTCAGTAAGTTAGTTAAGCAGCTTCATACCCACGGTAGCAGCGGACGTTGCGTGCTGGAGAGTTTTGCCGAAGATCCCGAGAACGATTCCCAGGGCAGGTGACCAATCTTTGTGCAAGGTGTTCGGTGCGCATAGCTATCGTGGGGGCACCTACTTTAGTGTAGAATGTGGCGGGTGATTGAACATTCCGTTTCGGTGCCATAGTTCTTAGTGGCCCATCGTCGGCTGCAGCTGTACTTACTCCTCTGGGGCCAGAAGAGTCAGAGTTGACTTTACCTTTCACCTTCCTTATCCCGGAAGTCGTACTGGGTGTTAGAAATGAGTTGGTGTGTCCAGTACCCTCAGGTGCTGAGTGACGTCAATCTTCAGTACGTGTTGGATGGTTTTGCTGCCGACCGAGGTAAGATTGATTGGTCATAGTTGATGGCGCTTTTCTAACCCTTTTCTTGTGTATTGAGGTCACGTTAGCAAGTGTCCAATCTTGGGGAACTACTCCCGCACTTATATATCGATTGAATATTTCAATTATTGACAACTGAATTAAGAAGGCTCGATGAGCAGCTCCTATGCCACAAACATCGCACGGTGCAAGAAAGGCCGGGAACACATTGACGCAGCAAGCGATGCAACGCAAGTTTCGCAAGAGGCTTGTTGCATGCCGTCTACAGCTGTGTTTCAGGCTCGGCTACACTGACGAGATGCAGCAGCAACATGCGTTGTGTGTGCCTACGTACGTTCCGAAATCTTGAACGGCAGTGTGATGTTTAATTCGCAGACGTTCAAAATACATATAAGCGGACAATATTACGAAACTGCAATTGAAAGCTAATGAGCGACGAAGTAATGTATTGGTGATACTAATAGACATAAGGAAAACAGATAAGCACATTTTAACAAGTTGGCGAGATTTAGCCCATGCACTTATGTAGGTTAACACCTCTATACCACACGATAGTATTTAGCATGCTTGTTGTGAGTTTTAATTATTCATCAAAGCTTTCATCTGTAATAAAAAACAGCTTTGCCTAATATCAAGAATATAGTGTTTACTCGCTAACGATATAACGGACGAAGAGGCNCACTTATGTAGGCTAACAACTCTATACCACACGATAGTATTTAGCATGCTTGTTGTGAGTTTTAATTATTCATCAAAGCTTTCATCTGTAATAAAAAACAGCTTTGCCTAATATCAAGAATATAGTGTTTACTCGCTAACGATAAAACGGATGAAGAGGCAACGATCAATACGAAATAGTCTGTATTTTGTACGTCCAACAAAACATAACACGGAAGGACAAGTTCAACCCCGTTATAGTGACATTGATGGAGTATTTCATTCAATTAATACCACAAATTGTTCACCATGGTAAAAAAAAATACGTATCATTTCCTATTGCAGTATAACTATAGGTTTTATTTAAATAATTCGATCGTCAAAAACCAAACTTTCACTCGAAATATGTTATCTCTGGGTTGTGTACTGGAACCGGACGATCTTTCTCATATTGGAAGCGACACGCTGATTGGTGATTTATTTTCACGTCAAAGTTCCCCACTGCCGCAATCTCGGTCAATTCACTACAGAGAGATTTCAATTTTTTTCGGCAAAACAAATGGAACCATTTTGCAACATATGTCTGTAAAAGCTACATGAATTATTTTTTCATCACTGATTGCTACTAAATTCGTATCATTGCTCAATTAAGACTAAAAACGAGTGAACAAAATAAATAAAATTATCTTAGGTTGCCAAGTAAGCCTTTTTGTTTATTCATGTACACTCTGCAGACAGTTGCGGCATGTTATTTGCAACAATTTTCGTAAAGAAGGCGCAAAAGTTCACAATATAAAAGCAAAATTATCGAATGCTATTCGGCATTCATCTGAGAGTGACTCGGGGCGCTACCGTCGACGATTAGATCTTTAGCTCATAGAATTTAAAAATGGAATGAAGTTTCCAGGATGATGAACGCAACTTGTCACACTTGCGGACAGAAAATAACTCCTTGTAAACAAATGTTTAGAATACATTAGCATTTTCTTGTGCCTATTGCCCAATCATCATCGTTTCTGACGCTCGATAGCACACTTATTGCAATTAATACCATGAGAGCTGCAAGAGTTATTGAAAGCTCATTGAGAATTTCATGGGAAAAGTTAAGACTTGTGATTGAATTGAGGGTGTGGCGGCTCTTGGCATCTATCCATAGGGCGAAGTTACCAACGCCTGTAGATTTGACTGTTATAGAATCCAAGATTGAAACTTTTTTTGTTGTTGAGAACGTAACTATTCAGAGGAAAATATGAAAAAGTATCTATATATAAGCCAAATAGTGCTGTTTCTCCAATGAGCATATAATATTCCTCATACTTGTATACATGGAGCAAAAATGCTGGTTCTTTTAAGGCATAATACGAATGTCAACTACATAACGGGCCACATTCAAATACCATGTTTTTGTAAGAATAGTGTTCTTCTGCCATTTGAAAAATAAATAAATAAAATGCTTCAATGAAGCCACACAGAGAGCAGGCTAGTTATATTAAAATAGAATTCAGCTCAGTCGGTGTATGGATGTAGGCTAGAGCTGAAACTGTCAAGAGATATTTCCGATCGATAGATAATTTTGTACCTTATTTTTGGCAAATTATTTTAGAACATCTAGATGTTTTCAGTTTCTGTAGGTACAGAAAATATGCTGGCAACAGTTATTGATAGATGCTTCCTGGCTGCAGCCAAGTCAGACTTCAAAGCATCATATTTTTCAAATCGCACGAAAATTTGTAGCGAGCAGCGTTGGCAGACGGTGCGACACGCAGTCTGTGCTGCGTTAGAGCGTCCGCTTGCTAGCAGTGCTCGAAGTTACATTTTTTCAAGCAACGAATTTGTTGCGTTGCATGTCGCTTGCTGCGTCAATGTGTTCCCGGCCAAATTGTGCACCTCAAACAAGGGACAGAGCAACTGTTGCCGCATCTGATGCTGCCAACACCATGTAGTGTAACACAGTTAGTGTAGCACGTGATACCTCAAATATCATGTATTGTGACAGCTACGGCACTTGATGGTTTAAACACAGCACAGTACAACAGTTGGTGCACCCGAAGATCCTAACCTAACGCTGTGCGAGAGTTGCTACACCTGACGATTCAAGCACAGTAAATGTAACACTTGCTGAATCTGATATTTTTTGACAATGCAGTGAGAAAATTGCTGCACCTGGTGATTGAAACACAGCAAGTGCAGCAGTTGATGCACTTGATTATTCATACGCAGTACACTGGAACAGTTGCTGAACTTAATTTTCCGAACACAACATAATGCAATAGTTTCTGGGCCTGACGCATCAAACACGCTTCAGTTCAACTGATGGAGGGTCGGACGACACTTACACAGCCAGTGTAATGGCCGCGGGATCTGACGGTTCAATCACCAATCCCTGCAAGGCTTGCTACACCTGATCATTCAGCAGGCTGGCTGCAACTGTTGCTGCACCTGTTGATCCAGACCCAGAGCAGTTCAACAGATTCTGGCCCTGACGCCTCCAACACCACACAGTAAAGCTGTTTCTGCTTCGGTTCCTCGAACACGTCTCAAGGCCAAAATATCTTTATTTCATGAGGCATACTCCATAGGACGAGGCAGTTATTTTTGCACCAGAGTTCTCAAATTTTTTTATGGCCGTAATTTCACCACCTGTGCCGTTAAGCTCTAATTATTTATATAGGGTTGGAACGAGAGTTCTGTCCCTTTTATTGTCTTTAAATGGAAATAACGATCAAGTGAAATACAACTTATTTAATCACCAGTACAATTACCAGTCTTATCAATGACCTCTTCCTATCACCTCATAGGATTACTGATATCATCTTCACAGAGTTTTTTTTAACGAAAAAAAGGAAGCTAGCTTCATGTCAACCTCTTTTCTTGAAGTAAGCCTGTGTCCCGCTAAGTGGTTCTACAAGCTTCTAATGAAATGAAAATTTGTTAGAGCAAAATCGGGTGAATATGGTGGGTGAATCCAAATTTCCCAAACAAATTTATCAATGAGAGTCTCAGTCGCTCCTGAAGTGTGGGGTTTAGCATTGTTATGGTGGCGGCTCTCGCCTTTGTTGCCTACGAACGAAGGTCGTTTTTCTTGCAAAAGTGTCGTTAACGGGGTTAGGTGCTGGCAGTACTCTTCAGAAGTTATGATTACTTTATTGTCTCCTAAAAGCTCATTATGAACAATTTCTTTCATATCCTACGGAAATCATAAATCTAAAAGGGGACAGAACTATCGTTTTAACCTGGTATAAAAAAGAAACACTCAGGCGGCCGTCAACGGGGTATGAGACCCAAATGAAGTACTTAGCAACCCCAGGCCGCCCGAAGCGCTGCTAAGAATAATCAATCAAGAAACCCATTAGGGCTGATTTGACTGCTTGTATAGTGTGCGGTATAACCGCTCAACTGAACAAGGAATGCGGCAATGAATTCCAGGCCAATACATACGTGGACATGAAACGCCGACGGCAGCTGACATGTGAGCTGCTTAACAGTCTCCAATGTAAAAGGATCTCCTCACCAGCCGCTGCTCTTGTGTTTCTCCGAAAGACTCTGGGGCAAAGACAAAGGGATAGAACCAATAATTACCATTGTTGTAAGCCTTGCAAAACATACAAAGGCAAGTAACTCTCCATCTATGGGACAAGTTCACCAGCTCATACTGGGCACACAAGCGACAGGCTCCATCGATAACTCGATCCAGTAAAAGAAGGTGACTACAGATTAGCAACTGAAGTCAAGACAGGAGCACAATACTCCATCAGAGGCACAAAGAAGGTATAGAAGAATCTATTGACAACAAATAGATAATCAAATACATAACTGACTGTGCAGCAGCGCAAACCCTACCTGAAGCCCGTGTGACCATGCTCTTGTAATGAGTTTCAAATTAATGGACGTTTGATATCAAAAAGGACACCAAGCATCTCCTGAGAAGTGGACTTTTGCAGCGTTGTGTCACCGACCTTCAGTAGCGGATGCTGGTACAAAAGCGTCCTATACTGATTAAGAAGCATAGATGGGTTTTGCATGCATTCAGCTTCATATAGCAAGCAAAACAGGATGCATTGATCAGTGATAGCTAGGTCTCTATTACATACTGACTGTCACCCATTTTAGGAGTACCAGTACCAGCTACCAAATGGGAACTGTCTGCATAGTTAATCATTGTGTTCTCCAGTTATTCAAGCTAATCATTTGCGTGCGTAACGAAGAGCATGCGGCCCAGCACGCTACTTCATAAAAAGAAATCTCTGCAGCCGATGAGCAAACCCCTCACAAAAATGCACTTCCTGTTCTTGATATCTCCAACACCTGTCAAGCAATTAAATTTGTTCGTTCACTCAAACACCTTATTCAGAAGTAATTCCTGCAGCTGATACTCCAAACACCTCAAAAAGAGACACTTCCTGCTCTTGATATCTCAAACATCTCTCTTAGCATTAATTTCTTCGCTTGATTCCATACACACCTTTAAAGAAGCAATTTCTGAAGCTGATGATGATTCAAACACCTCACAAAGAAGCAATTTCTGCAGCTGATCCCTCTAGCACCTCGCACGCAATATCTAAATGGATCTCGGCAGCGGCTTACCTCTCTGCAGCTCGGCTCGGGCGCCTCCCTTTCAACACTTAAATGACTTTCGGACTTCACTCACAACTGCCTCGATGTTTTAGCTAGCCTGGGAGCAGGGGCCATGTCGCCGCTCCCAAACTAGCCCAAAACCTAATAAGTTCCTCCGAGCTCTGCTGCTGCCTGCCGTGTTCCTATTACACTATGAGCATCAGCACTACATATTATCAGGACGGACTTGCTGAACTTTAGTGGTTATTGTGCTCTAAGTGCTGGTGTGTGCTTGCTGCAGGCGATCCAGAGCTTGGCTAAACACGTTCCCTGGAATTTGCTCTGTTTACAGTGAGTCGAAGACTGCACCGCTACGACACTTAGGGGTTTTTCTTGCAAAAGAGTTTTTATGAGGATTGGCTTCAAATTTCCTAAGTTATTTTGAAGATAGGCTTGAAATTTCCTGAGCTCTTTTGAGGATTGGTTTGAAATTTTCTTAATCTTAATTATGAGGATAGGCTCGAACTTCCCTAAGTAATTTTGATAGAGGGCTTGAAATGTCTTACGAAAGAAAATAATTTCATTTTAATGCTGTTTCAACTGTAACTAGCTCAAAACTAAGGACTTGTGCTTGGAGGGTAAATAGAAGCAATTATTTGTATTATTATGCCGCAGTGTTTCTCTGGTGCAGGCTTACCATCCAGTGGGTGGGGACAGCGAACTGTGGCCAACGGAAGCGATGCTGTTAGGCAACAGTGCTGTGTGTGCCGGCGCTCTGTGGCTCGGGGGCGATGGCTGGTCGAGGCTGGAGATCCGAGGCATGTCAGAGTGTAGTCTTCTGAAGGCGTGCTATGCAGCACTCTGTAAGTTTCCGCGTAAAGCGTAAAGCTTGTTGCTATTTTTCGATGAAAGCTTCGACTCAAGTATTCGACCGCGTTGCTGAAAAACAGCATTGAATTTTTCCGTTTTAAAACAATAGTTAAAGCTTTGTTGTAAATCTCGAACATTGTTGCAAAGTTATCAATTTTGTAAAAAAATGGAGAATGAACTTGTAGTTAGTTATTATTATTTTGCAATCACTTACTGACTTATAGTTTATTATTTTGCATAAACATTAGAGTTCATGTTAGAATTTCTCTAAAGTTTGCATAGAAGAAGATTCTAGCAGGCGATGGACAGATATGGTAACCTCCTGGCCGACCGACGAGTCGACAAACCGGCAGTTGACACGTGACATAATTACTGTATATTAAAGTTCAGTTAGCACGTAAACGGGCCCACCACAGCACACGCAACAACGGTATGGACACGTGCAAAGAGCATTAAAAATTTCAATATTTGAGCTGCAAGTCAGCAACTGCAGTGCCTACAAGTTGTCTGCTGCACCGTGTGCACTCGACCGCCGTGGAGACGATGTGATATCGTAGGGGCTTTGCCGGACCATCGTCTTGGCCAGCCATTGTTACGAGAAACCGAATGCAGCTCTTGGAAAAGATAATACCACGCTCAAAACGGTCTGTAAAACTATCCACTATACACAGTAATAATACACAGTTGTTTGTTGCTAACTGTCTGGCTTACCTCTTTACTGGTCCTTGTCTATGTTACGCGCTCAAGGATGTAGATAGGAAATAATCCATATGCCGGAAAGCAAGATGAAATACCATGAAATTTCAGCCTTTGGATATATGACGGCAAAGATAGTTTTCGGAATATCTGCTCGAAAGGGGAAATACTGCAGTTTCTGGAGCCCACTTCGCCTTGAACAGTAGCTCGGTACTATTTGATGTGATTTTTTTTAAGCATGGTGGAGGGAAGGCAGTATACATGACAGTCTTATCCAGTCGGGCATAAAAAGTTTTCCATATTTTTTTAGCGGAGCAGTTAGAAAGGCTTAATCTTGGTTGGAGTTATCGTTCCTTTTCCATCCATTTCATTTATGTTTCCACTAGCTGAATTTCTTTGTAGCAGTAGAGGCGCCACGCTCAGCACCAGCATAATTATTAAGACATCACAGTGCAGCCACATTTTGATCCTGAAAGTTCAACTATCTGCTGGCATCCTGGATTCAGTATGAACTGGGCACTTCCGGCGAAGTCTTTTGATCAAACTATATTTCTTGCTGCTGCTCAACTTCCTAGCATTTCCAAGTTGATGTTTGAGTCTTTACTTGCAGGAGGGAAAACTTGCTTTCACAAACTCACGACAGTACAACTTTCATTTCCCTAATGATAGATCAACCCTTCGGGTATGAGACCTATTTTACAGCAAAACCTATTCCTTAAGCAAGAACAATAAACAGTTTAATGCAGTAATTATTGCCGTCATTTTTGTCGGCTGGATACTCAAGTATTTTCTATAGTAGGTTCCGTATTCAACTGCAAAGAACGACTTGTACATTATGTACCTAAATATGTTTATTACCTCCGCCAAGGAGGTTATGTCTTCGTCGTGTTTATCTGTCTGTCTGTCTCTTTGTCTCTTTGCCTGTTTGTTTGTCCGTTTGTCTGTCACCAAGATAACTCAAAAAGTTATGAACCGATTTGGATGAAATTTACAGGGATTGTTAGGTATATTAGGAGAAACAGATGATTAACTTTTGATGAAGATATGTCCATCGGTTTGTTTGTTTGTTTGTCTGCATTATTTTTCTCGACGCTCTAACTCAAAAAGTTATGGATGGATTTTGATGAAATTAACATGAGTTGTTTGGTAGATCACAAAGAGTAAATGACCAAATTTTAGTAATGATCCGTTTGTTTGTTCGTTCGTTTGTCACTGTTTTTAATTTTATGCTTGTTAGCACAATAACTCAAAAAATAATGAATGGATCTTTATGAAATTTATAGGAGTTGTTAGTAATATTGAAAGACATATATGATCAAATTTTTGTGTAGATCAGTTTGTTCGTTTGTATGTTTGACTCATGTTTGTCATAACGTTTGTTAACAGTATAACTCAAAAAGTTATGAACGGATCTTCAAGAAAATTGAACAAGGTGTTAATAATATGAAAAGGCACAAATGATTTGATTTTGGAGTCTATACAAAGAAAATTATGGTTTCTGAGCCAATTTTAATTTTTTGCTACCGTTGCTTCACTTGGCGGAGGTATGCGCTCTCAGAGTGCTCTAGTTTTAATATCTAACCTGTAGACAAATGTTTGTATGTTTGTCTGTCCGCCCAAAAAGTGGTAAAGAAAGTTAAGCCATGTTCATATTTTTTTTGCTGAGAGTGTGGTCGATTTATATAGATGTGACCCATGAAAAAAAAAATAGGATTAGCTGGTCATCAAAAATGACGGCGATAGATAATAATAGTAGAAATTAAACGGTTTATTCATTCAGAAAAAATACATGTCAGTTAATTTTAGAGAACTTCAAGTGATTTGAAATTGAGGGGCAGTCGTCCTAATTGGAAGACTGGCAGCTGACAACTGTTCGTACACTGAGTGACTATACTCAGGTAACTCAGTGTGGTTCGCATCCTGTGGTGAGACGCTTGCAATACTAGCTAACCATACATAGGATATTCCAAACAATGCTGGGCACGCAATCTTAGAACACAAGGTACACTGGTGCTATTTCACGACCGGAAATGTGGCATTGCCGTAGCGACGGGAGAAAAAGTTGGTCTTTAAGTCAAGATTATTGGACTGCGACATCGCAAAATTATGCCTTGGCTACACAGTACTTTCGTAGGCACAACGTGATGTGAGCACGTGCAGCTTGTAAGTCGTTATGTCGTTCAAGCCACCGTATCTATGCCACCAAATTAATACTATACTAAAGTGCCCGCACTATCAAAAATGACGGCGAAGAATTTTTGAAAATCTAACTTTATTCATCAAAATTTTCTTATCAATATCCGTACGCAGGATGCTATGCAACTACCAACTTGAAGTGAGGAACATAATAAACATGCTAGCCTGAACAGCACCAGGCTTTCCTTCGGTGATACGCTGAAAAGCAATGTGATTTTTTAGCTCGCAGTCGATACTGCTCCTAATAGATACTTGGCTCTTTATCCAGGATACTCGATGGTGCAATATAACTCGGAAGTTTCTCCTCAAGGGAAAAGTTGTTCTGTTCAAAGTAGAACTCAAAATGGAGGAAATAATTTGCTGCCCAGAAATTCTCGTTTTCTTTACCCGTCTACTGACCGCTGAAGAATATCTCTAACCATTTGCTGCGATGATTATGTAGTCAATAAGAATATCAACGTGAACTCAGGGCCGCTGAAGTTTGGATGAAGGAAACCTCGGAAAAGAGTATAAACCACGGTGCAAGCGAGTGCTTAAGAAGCTGTATGTATCAGCATTTAGTAGACTTCAACGTTAGCAAAGAAGAAAACTGCATTCAGATAAAGGTTTGTCATTATCTGCAACCTAGCCTCTTCCGAGAATAGAATACTGTTCCCCACTTTGGATGCCGAGTACAAGAAAAAAGCTTGAACAACTTGAAGGTATCCAACGATCGTCCAAGGCCAAAATTCGTGGCATGCAGGAGTACGATTACCACAAACGACTCAGCTGTCTCCACTTGTATTCAATACAGCGCAGATTCGAACGATTTACAATCATATATGTTTGGAAAATTCTGGAATGTATCACTGTGAATG
>LQNS02278070.1:25172053-25201374 GCA_001587735.2 Parhyale hawaiensis
TTGAACACAGGGCACGTAGAGCTTTGACGAGGGAGAAAACAAAAATTAGGAAGCAAGAGATTGCTAAAAGTTACTTCAAGAGACTTCATTGCTTCAATTTTGCGACTGGAAAAGAAAGAAGCGCACTCAACGCAGAGGCTTCCTTAGTTTTGCCACCGTCTGCAACCTGACCTAGTTTCGCTCTTCGGTTTTCAACGACTGAATGGATTTCCAAAACTATCAACCGCGTTTAATTTCCGACTGTTTTCATTATGCGTGACAGAAACTAGACCAGTAAACGAACAGATAAATATACATCGAACTTTATTTTATCGTTTGATTTATAAATATATATACAGTATAAACAAAACGATGATACGAGTCCACTATAAAACAAAACAAAAAAACTGTTGGTTTCTTGTGTCTTCTCTTGTTAGTTGGTCCGTCTTTCCGTCTCGATGTTGAGCACTTAGGTAGGGGAAAAGTCATCTGCTGAATAGCAACATGAGATAGCAGAAAAATCGAATCCTAAGTTAATATCGTTTTTATTATTTCCGGCATATGCTCGAACTACTGCATTTTCTAAAGCCTGCTTCGCTTAGAAAGTAGTTACATAGGTATTGCTTGATATCCCTCTGAGCGGGGTAAATTTATACAAGAGGTTCAACCTTTGATGGAGTTTTCGTTGGTGTATTGTACAATGCATTTCGTTCTTTTTTGTCAGCTGAATATATTCGTGGCAGTTGAAACTTCGCCTTGAGCAGAAGCCAAAACTTTCAATTCTTACTGCTGCTAAACTTCTGTCTTGCTTATTGAACCGCTGATAACCTGGAAACTGTAAAAACTGAGTCTTTTCGGGGATTTCATTGGACAGAACTGTATTTTACTAGTGCTACTTGTTTTTCAAGCATTTCAAAATTAATAGTTGCGCTTTAGTAGTAGGAGAGAAATTTTAGTCTCCCAAACTCATGACGGCATAAATTTCGCTGATGTAGTGGAAGAGAGAGTCTACAGGAATGAAGCATATTTTTCATGAGCAGTAAAATGCTCAACTACGAAGTTATTACTGTTGTTTTTTACGGCTGTAGGCACTTTAGTTATTATATTGTTTTGGTTATCCAGGCATGAGAAGCGATGCAAAATGACATTTTTGTCAAGCGTACCGCTGTTGAGTTAACAAAATAATTCTATTCTCTACAAATTAGTAAAAGCAAAACACGTAAAATGGAAACACTCAACTACCTGCCTGTAATAGTAATTTCCGGTCTCAATCTCGTTCTTATCAGGGAACAATTAAGTCACAAAGAAAAATTTATCACTGAATACATACCTATAGCATTCAACTGTCCCTTCACTACACACTATAACTTAATCACCTGCAGAGCTACTCAGCCGAACGCAGATCCCATTAATGAATTCCGATCCTTTTTTACTTTTTGAACCCAAATGCAAGTAAGTTATCTTCAAATGTATCAAGAGTCGTAAGATGATGCTTGTTGAATAATAAATTGCTTGCTTTCTTCATTGGTCTTTCCTTGCCCCGTCAATAAAACATATAAAAGATAATTTATTTACTCTAGAGCAAAGGGGCTTATGCTTTGCATACTTTAAAATCCGAGCATTGAAGACATCTGAAGCACATGGTAGTGGTGCCATAATACTCAACTCTGTTCCCTCTCCTCAGCAAAGCTTTATTTCCTCTAAGCTCACGATGTGCCAATTAAGAAGGAGATCAACGCTTAAAAGAGAAACATCTTCCTCAGAGCAAAACCACGTGAAAAACAGGAAAACTTTTTTCTAAGTAATCATTCTCTTTCCTCAATTCATGAGAGCGCAAACCACTAACATCACAATAAGCTGGCTTACTTAGAGCTGGAAGAGCAATAAATGAATCTACTGTAAGTGGTCTGAAAAGTTGGCATATACAGCGTCCCACGATCTGCCGTCTTCTGCCATATTCTCCTCACTTTTGTATTGAGTTTCAAAAGCACACGTTTGGAACACTTCCGCTGTTCAGGCATTATTGCAACAATTATTGTAGCACCATCACGAATTTGGCGAATCAGCTGGTATTCTTTCCAGAAAGTTTATCTCTGATTGATGTGGTTCCATTAATTAATGATCATAATAGTAACAATAATAATTTATTCACTGTAAATTTGGAGTAATTTATGGTGAAGCCTATGCTTAAGAGCTTCATCTATAACAAAATACAATCCTGCCATGTAGTTTTTTTAGGTCTCAGAAGGTCTATAAAGAGGGAAGCAACAAATATTTTACAATTTATTATTTGAAATGTTTTACATGTACATTTATAAAACTTGCGCAATGTATACTTGGAATATATATATGAATGTAGCTAGATCGTACATTATGTGTAACGTTTCTTAAGACGACATTAAAAATAAAATTGCCTATTAGGTGTAATAAAATTATTGACACTTCACGGCCCAAAAAATCTACGGGTTTTTCCTCGTACGTTTCCCGACAGATAAAAGGTCTGGGCACTCCTTAGTCCACCACCGCCCGCCTTCAAATTTGCTAGCCCGTGTAAGGTTAGGTGAGGGAAGGAGTGGTTCGTGTAACGTCCCAATGAGCGTTTATTAAATGAATGTTAGTTTTTTTAGTGTTTCTTTAGTAAAACTCTGTTTTTTAGGTTAGATTTAGGAAGGTTAGCTTTCTTAGGTCGTTAGCAGAACCAGTCTTTGCCCGTACCTAAAATTAAAGGAGGCTTGCTCATTTGAACGTTAGCAGTACCAGTCCCAGCCTAACTTAAATTTACACCAAGGTATAGAGAAACTCAAAATAAATCGATGTTTATGAATGAAAAAATGCCCAAAATTTCTTAGTTTTCGAGTTATACTAACTTAAAGAAATTTAGAACTTTAGGTAGGATACTACGTGCGCGCCAGTGTTAGCGCTAAATTTGATCGTTCAACACGTATTCCGATCACATTCCTGCCCATGCGTTTAAATTGTGTCTATAAGGCTTATTAGGCTTGAGCTGAATGATGAATATTGTGAATAATCCTGAAAACCCAAGGATTTATATAACTACAAACTTCTTAACGGACTTCGAGTTTACAAAACTAAGCATTGAACTAGCCATTGATGAACTTAGTGGCAACTGTGCAGCGGGACCAGATGAAATGAAAAATCCTTAAGATGCGCAAACTAAGCATCTTTTACTCCCTGTATCTTATGTGGCGGAAATCAATGGATGATGGAGAAATTCCACTCACCTACATGCACGCGATTATTTCACCTATTCCTAAAAGCTGGAAATAGCGTGGATCCAGCGAACTATAGACCTGTCTCCCTAACTAGCCACGTAGTGAAGACGTTTGAAAGGGTCTTTAGGAAACACCTTGTACATCATTAAGAAAGCAATACGCTGCTTACATCAAATCAACATGGCTTTCGCCATAAACGTTCAACCACTTCGCAGCTGCTTGAACATTATGACTCTATTCTCGACCTACTATGCCAAGTAATAAAGTGTGGACGTAATACAGTTGCGAGCATAATTAGGGGACAAAAATAAAAAATTTCATATCTCAAGAACTGTAGAAGGTTCAACGCTGAAATTGCAACACAAAAGAGGTATTGGGATACATAATAATATGCTATGAAGTTATTACGATCCGAAGGATAAGAAAAAAGTTATGTATATTTAACTTATTATTAAGAATTTAGTGTGAGCAGAATTAAGGGACACTTGACAAAAACGCAACAAATTTAACAAAAACCTTCATCCTTAATCAACATTTTGTGAACGATCCTTTATGTTTGATGACTTCAACACATCTTCGAGGGAAGATTCAATTAAATTGCGGCATCGTTCAATATCAATCCTGCCCCATTCTTCTTGAAGCTTTGTCCACAAATCCTCAGTGTTTGTTGGATTTCGAGCCATGACTTTCTCGCCCAAGACTTTCCACAGGTTCTCTATGGAGTTGAGGTCAGGACTTCGAGCAGGCCAGTCAAGAGTCTCCACTCATTCCTTGTCAAGAAACCTCAACACACTTTTGGCTTTGTAGCAGGGTGCGTGGTCCTGCATGAAAATGGGGCCGTCAGTGTCAGAATTGTTTAAGATTGGCAAAACATGATCTGCCAAGAGGTTCTTATACACAGCAGCATTGACACGCGTATTCAGACGGACGCAAGGAGTAGTACCCTTTGCAGAAAACATTGCGAACACTATAACGCTATCGCCTCCAAATTTAACAGTTTTCTTTGTGCATCTTGGATCGTATTCCTCACCTGTTAGACGTCTGACATAAATATTTCCATCATTCCCGAACAAGTTGAACTTGCTTTCATCACTAAAGAAAACTTTAGAAACTTTAGACCACCATTCTTGAGGGCTGTTGACGTGTTTGTTGGCGAACTTCAACCTTGCAACTTTGTTCTTCTTACTGATTAGCGGTTCCTTTTGAGGCCGACGTGCACGAAGACCAATCTCATTCAGTCGCCGTGATACAGTGAATCTGGAGATGGTTTCGTCGTTAGCATCATTCATTTACCTAGAAATAGAAGAGGCAGTAGCAAAACGGTCCTTTAATGCTGTGCGTTAGATTATCCTATCCAGCCTAGCAGAAGTTTTCTGGGCCTCCCACGTTTCCGTACACTCGAAATACGTCCAAGATCTTCATAATCTTTCACAATGCTTCCAACAATACTCTTTGAACGATTTACCTGTTCTGCGATTGCCCTGATGCTGAGATTTTGTTTGTGTTAATTGACGATTTTCATGGGTAAAGATTTATCAACTTTTTCCCGGGTAGCCAAACTTGCAGTACTTGCAATGTTTACATATGACGTAGGCAGTCTTCTTCTTCTTCTTCGGAAACGGAAGAAAATGGGGTTACTGAAGATTCAAACTACGATATTTGAAAAGTGTCCCACTGAATTCATAATTATAAGTTAAATATACATAACTTTTTTCTTATCCTTCGGATCGTAATAAATTCTTAGCATATTATTAGGCATCCCAATACCTCTTTTGTGTTAGAATTTCAGCGTTGAACCTTTTACAGTCTTTGAGATATGATTTTTTTATTTTTGTCCCTTAATTATGCTCGCAACTGTACATCATTTCGGATCGAAAATAAAAAAGGGCCCATACTCTAATGAGGCTACGCACTTAATTTTCTCGAAATAATTTGTGCACTGTCTAGAGCGAGCGATATATGCAGTTGATCGTGAGAATTAGAACTTTTGTTTATACTGTAAATTCAAGGGTAGATTTAAGGTGTCATCGAGTGACTGACTCGTTAGAGTAGGATCAAAGTAAATCCACAAAGGTTAACTTGCATAGAACTTGAAATAGAAGTTCTGCTTTCATCCTCCTGAAGTGTGCTTCAGGTGTAAGAAACTACTCAGCCTAGTTTTAAGTGCAATATACGAGTGGAATCACTTTCTGTCCACTCTATATTTTGTTCCTTTGCTGGCCTGTATATTTACTTACATATTATAATGTAATTCGTATATTATATTTTGTCAAAACTAAAAATTGATCGTTGAGTTCAGTCGAGTCGTTATAGTCTAAACTGGTCTGGAATTTCAAGTACACGCGCTTTCACTAACCTTCTCTAAATCGCTTTACATGTGTTAGAGCTAACCTAATGACGGCTGCAAGCTCCATTTTACGGAGCTAGACAAACATTTCGAAAGTCTCATTTAAAACCAAATAAGAGTCAATGCATTGAAACTTGATAGAAAGTGTAAAAGACGCTACCTAATCGACGGGATCTTTGCCTTAACTTCTGCGGAAAGCTAACAGTTACAATAACGTCAACTTGACCGCACATCCAAACTGGGAAGCCAACACGCACTGCTGCAGACCGGTATGTGCCTTCTGGCAAGGTCTCCAAAAAATCTTGAGCAGGCCTAGCTTTCGGCCCCAGAGGCGTGGATGGACTCAATCGACCAGAGATCGTCAAGAGCTATGGGGCCAACGATGGAACCTCCTATATGATGGTTTGGTCCCCGGACAATCCCCACTATGGTTAAGGCCAACAGCGCTGCAACAGCATCTGAACACCGAATGCTGCCTTTACAAGCGAAGCAGAAGAACTCGCCTGCTGGCAACAGTCTCAAACTTATGCAGTCCGGGTGTGACATTACCACTGAAGCATCCTGTTATTGCACGATGCTTGATTACTAAGGTGAGCGGCAGGTCTACTTGTGGTTAGCTTAAAAGTTAAATTACCCAGATTGCACTCCCCCCGTGGAAAATCCACAAGCAGTAGTAGAAGTATTCTCCTATTTTAAGCCTCTCTACCAACAGTGTACACCGTGATCCAGAGAGAGATAGAAAGACCAGACATAAAGAATATCAACATAAACGTGAAACCCATGTCCGGATCACGCGCTTGGGAAACAGCAAGTCGGGAAAGAAGAGGAAGAATAGAACAAAGCATAATCAGTAGGATTATGAATTTGGAAGGAAAAGTAAAGTGAGCACGAAAGACACGTTCCAAAAGATCCTCAAGCAGTGGTTCGTTCTTAAGATGCTATTATGCTAACTGGCTCAAAGTAGTGCACGGCTGCAGTTCATCACAGTTCATCACAGTTCATCAAGAGCTATGGGTCAGGATTGAAGGCTCTTGTGCTTCATAGTTATTCATGGGGGAAAACATCCTTAAAACACGACGGTATTTCGATCCTACAAACTTTATTTCTGTAGGTTTGAATCATTTCAATGAACTGGTGTTTTAATTTTCAATGTCCATAAGCAAACCAGGAAACTTAAACAGGCTAAATCAAGTCTCTAGTGAAGTGATAGCAGGGGCTAAATTGGAAGCTCTCGCCTCTGAATTGTTTTTATATTATCTAGACTCTAGAGTATTACATACGACTTCTGCAGAATGTCACATATTGTGCTAGTATATCAATATTCAAAATTCATGAACACCGAAAATACACCTGAGTTTTAGTGCCTTTTGGTGCCCAAAAAGGATAACAATTGAATGTATTTACTCAAGTATTTAAATACATTCTTGTACTTAAGTATTTACTATTTAAATACATTCCAAAAATGTAATTAGTATTTAATTACATTTTACAGATGTATTTAGTAATTATTATGTAAATACTTTAGTGTATTTGGTGCCCATCACTGGTCTTGGTGACAGACAAACTCTGAAACCGACAGGCAACTCCGATAAAAACATAACCTCCTCGACTGAGGTAATAAACATTAGCATGAACTTTCCTTTTTTTATCTAAGCTCTACAAATTGTCTTTCATAGACTTTGATGAGGTTCGACTAACATTCGGCTGCTTTCATTGGCTAGGCTTTCTATTCCCTGATGGTTATTCTGAGCTTCACAACAGTTACTTATCCTCGGTTTAAATTCGAGCATAAATTTTCTACGAGATTCAAGTCAGAACTCATCGAAAGTCATAACGGAATACTGTAACATTTTTCTTGACGCCGTGCGATTACGGGTATAGATACACTTATGCTTGGATGCGCTGCGCGCTGATAATGATCTGGTGAACCTGTGCCAGAGGAGAAGGGTTGCCGAACTCTGTATGTTTAATAAGGTGTACAATAATGAGAGGCATTGATTTTATTTGTCTGTCCCTGCGCTTAAGGTCTTTAGGAGAGACATACGAGCTGCGTGCGGCGCGCACTCTTTCACGTTGGAGGATGTTGGATGTCGTTCGGTCGGTGCTTCGTGCCCTGGTCAGCTAAGGTTTGGAATTTGTTGCCGGCATCGGCTTTCGGTCGTATATTTGCCTGCATGCATATATGCCAGCTGTTAATGGCTTCTTCCTGGATTTCCTTTAGCAGCGTTTAGAGCTTCCCGGTGTTGCAAGTTGCTTCATTTGAGTTGTATTATCTGTCCGTGGGAGCTCAAGCGTGAAGTTTTTATTAATAATAATAATAATGGGTCATCCTTTGCTGGTGATTCGTCTGCCTAGATCAGGATTTCATGCAGATAACTTTGGGTTTTCGTACATAATTTACAATAAAATTCAACGGAGGTCACTGCCACGATGTTGAATGTTTACATAGACGAAACATGGGATACTGAGTGACAAGATGAAGTGGCACGCAACTTGAGACCTAAGTTACTCTAGCTAACGTCTGTTTTTGGAACATGCTCGAGCTACTGCATTTTCTGAAGCTTGCATTATTTAGAAAAGTAGTTAGGAACTATTTTCGACTGGAGTACCCGCACTGACAAACATGGCAGCGAGGAATTTGTGATGACCCATCTCAACTGATCATATTTTCGTTAGTAATATACTTCCGAAGGAAACAATACATTGGCCAATTCAAATTGTCATATGTGCGCTTTCAGTCTCAAATCATCTGAGTAGCACACTGCTTCCTTCCCTTAGATGACACGCAAAAAAACATAATTCATGTGACCAAGGAGTGAAGCATTTACTTAATTTAATTTAATTTCCCACCCTGTATCTCTTATACAGGATGATACTTAAGAAGCTACATCGAAATTATTGCGCTCAAGCAAAAACCTTGTCTGGAGAAAGCGAATTAGAAATACATCATTGTAAAAATCCCTTCTCCTGCGCTTCGTTGATCGTCTACTAAATTTATGCGTCGTAAAGTGAAAACAACTAGAATTCGATGGTGGAAAAACTAGTAACAATCTGACACTCCATGGCAACGCTAAGGGAAGCCGTAAATATACTCTTTTGTCGGACTTCAGCGTCGGCTATGCAAGAAGTGTATTCAGTTAAGGCATCCAAAATTGCAATTTCGCTGTCTTCTACAACCTGCCTCATATTCAGTTATCAATCAACATTAAAACGGAACATAATTGCAAAGTCTGTAGCCTGGTCTAATTTTCGCCTATTTTGTTAAAGCGTGATATGAAGGATATACAGTAAATATACAAAAATGCTAGAACACCTTGTCGCGGATGACCATCACCCGCAGTAGAGGGGGGGGGGGGGAAATTCAGCGCCGTCATTTTAGAAGACCAGCTTACTCTACAGTAGAGTTTTGGCATTTTTTTATCAATCGAGGTTTAGCCACCTGACTCCCTAAAAAAAAAGAACACTGCTCAACTTCTTCTCCCTCTTTTTTTTGTGGACAGACAAATGAATATACAAGCAAATATTCATGCCTAAATTCTTAACAGAAACATTATCACCATTCTCACTTCACTTGCGGGTTATAATAAATACATAAAAACATAAATATATCTATAATATATAACATATGAGCACATCACGGTGTTTATTATATGATTTTGATCTTTTTGAGCGTGGTATATAACCTCGCTAACATCCGACCTTGCATCAAAGTTGTGAGCTGCAGCACAACGTAGTATGAACGTTCGTGGATTCGTGGAATCCAGATAACGATATTAGCACGTAGTATCACAATAAGCTAGCAACGTGCTGGGCACGTCCTCGGTACCTAGTGCTGGGCGGTGCCTTGGTACGTTGAGATACAACGTGTTGAACACGTCCCCAGCGCATTATGATGCAACGTGATGAGGACATGCCGGCACGTTGTGATACTACCTGCTAACAACGTTATCTGGAGCTAAATTGACAATGTCAAGTAGCTATGGAGGTTGCCACAACGTCGTCACCATGTTGTCTCACACGTGCTGGTCACAGCATGCTAACAAAGTTATGAGCACTTTCAACCTAATATCTACGTAGAACCAACGTCAAATTGCTTTCAGGGAAAAGGCTCAGTCTTGAATAGAGATTTCGCTCCTGTGGTTCATAATCCTTTGCGCTTGTTTTCCTTGGCTGAATTTCTTCGTAGTAGCTGAAACTTCACGCTGAGCAGAGGACAAAGCCGTTTCAGTTATTTTTGCCGCTTAATTTTATCCCGGCTGATCAACTGCTAGGACCTGAGTATTTCCTGCGAATTATTTTGAATGAACTATGTTTCTTGGTGCTACTTTACTTTCAGGCTTTTTAAAACAAATTTCCGCCCGTTTGCTTGTAGGAGAGAAAATTTTTGCTATCATGATGGTACAACTTTCGTTGATTTAATAGAAGATCTAGCCTACAGGTATAAGGCATATTTTGCAGCAAAACCATTACCGCTAACAATAAGGAGCTTCATGGCGAAATTGTTGTCGTCATATTTTACGGTTAGGTACTCCAGTCTTGCAATAATCAGTGACCTATATTGTAATTCTGCTTGATGCTCCATACGTCCGTCCATGTGTCTGCACATTCCGGTTATCAGTATTAGATAGGGAGAAAATCAACTTGCAAGAAGCTCTGACTTCGCTGGGAGGAAGATCAACCATACCTGTCTTCTTTTTCAGTTGAGTAGATTCAGAGGCGAAATAACCCTTCCTAATTCTAGTAAGCTCACACTTCTATTCCCGGTGATCTTCCCACTGCGAAGGCCGAGGAAGTCACTCGTAGGCCTGGGAATCTTAGCGCCTGATATCCTTTTATATGCTAGCTATGGAGAAAAATACATGAAGACCATCTCCCCCGTAGCATATTTACCGGTTTTAACTCTTTTTTATAGATGAGTTATACCCGCTTTGGTGATGGCTAATGACATTCTTAATAGGGCCAGATAAGTAGCGTGGACACTTTTTGTTTTGGAGTCCAGAGCGAGTAACTGTTGGATATCTCGACTCCAAAGTATTTCTTGAAGTGAATGTGCATCGTCACATGAAATACAATGGCATCTTGAGAACAAAGGGTTACTCTACTGTGACTGAAGAAACTGACCGAGTCTGTTGTAGTTTTTTGTTGCACAACTATCGCATCAAACAAAGCAGAAAAATCATGGGCTACTGATTCGTATCCACGGGTCCCGTTGAAGTGTAAGAACAAAGAATAAAAGAATTGGATTTGTCGACAAAAATTTGAAACGTGTAGGATCATAAAAGGCTAAATTAGCTGCAAACTGTGAATAACCACGCTTAGGAAGGCATAGAAATACACGGTACAAGAAGTACCATTGTACCCCTTCATATACATGTGTATCATTATCAAGACACAAGTGCGAAGTCTTTACTGGCAGTACAAAAATAAGAGATGCACAGGTGACATCAAAATGGTAAGGAAGTTAGATGAGGTGTAATGTAGACGGACTGCGTAACGACAGACAGGGATAAGGGACGGACATTATATAATGTAGCATATACCACACCACACATTGACTGGACACTGAAATCGGGCCCCTCGCACTGGAGGCCTATTTATGTGTTAATAAAATGAGTTCTAATAATCACAGAGCCTTTAATTTCTTCGTCGTAACGTAAGGAATGTGTTGCAGAGCAGGGAATCAAAACTTACAATCATATATCTTCAGATGACTATGTATATCATGCATTCAGACAAAAAAAATAATTGAAAATTCACCAGAAGTTCCGAAAATATCAAAATTTTATAGGAAAAGTTGACACATAGACACCACATGTAATGTACTTTAATATCACATACAACAATAGAATTATTTTCCAACGACATATATGAAGCAATGACCTCAGAATTGACGTGTGTAGAGCTTTCGGTAGAGCTGATCCCTATAGCCGCAAGGAAAGGAAGGTTAAGAAATCCCAGTAATACTGAAAAACCTGATTAAAACCACAGTAACACTGCAGAATAATACCACACTAGTAGCCTTGAACTGAACATGCATAATTAACCAAGAGGACAGCCGCTAAAAGACATTAAAACGACATTTTGGTGCTGATACAGGCCTTCATCACTGAAACCATCTACAGTTACATCATGCCATTTCACATTACTACCTAGGAATACTACGCTACTTTGTGGTTGCCTACGTTAAATCACTTCATGGTTGCCAATGTTAGATCACCCTAGGCCTGCCAATGCTACATCATTTCACTGTTGATGATGCTAGATCATTTCAAGGCTACCAATACTATGTCACCTCACGGCGACTTCGAAACCCCTTTGAGAGACGCCAGTGTTGAACAATGCTCGCACACTTTGAAGACGAACATCCTGAGAGCAACTGAACGATACAGCATAACCAAATAAACGAGTTCGTATCAGTAATGATCCCCTCTGGATGAATCGGACAGTGAAATGCTGCACTGCAAAGCGACAAGTGCGGTACAAAGTTTGGAAGCGTAATCCAACAGAGGAGAACAGGACCAGTCACAAAAGGGCATGTCGGGATGTAAAAAAAATATTCAGGACCACAAAAAAAGAAAAAAGAAGTTACCGTAGCCGCTATGACAAAACGCAACCCAAAGGCATTCTATAAATATATAAATGAAAGAAGACACAAAAAATAAACCATAGGTCCGGTCAAAAGACCTGTCCGTGAAATCACCAATGACCTAATAAATAAAGCCACGATCCTGAACTTCTATTTCACCTCTGCATTTACTATTGAAAATGTTACGAATATCCCTGAACCTGCACCGATGCAAGGTGCTCCAATACACACATGTGTTTTCGTGGAGATTGAGATCCTTCAAGAGCTAACCCACCTAAATGTGTACAAATCCACTGGCCCAGATAATCTTACTCCCCTTGTACTACGAGAAATGTCTCCCGTCATCGTGAAGCCACTGTTCGAAATATTTAATCGGTCTCTAAGAACATGAGAAGTTCCGCAGGATTGGAAATTAGCTAATGTGATACCGATACAGAAGAAGGGGGATAAGAAAAGTCCCAGCGACTATCGACAAATCAGTCTTACATCGTTCGTCAGCAAAACCATCGAACGCCTCTTGAAAAAGTGCATCACTGATCACCTGAGGATGCATCAGCTCATATCCGACACTCAGCATGGCTTTCGTAATGGAAGAAGCTGCTTAACAGACCTACTGGATTTTTTCTCAAAAGTTACAGATATTAAAGATAAACAAAAAGGTGTAGACCTTGTGTATCTAGACTTCCAAAAGGCTTTTGACAAAGTCCCCCATCAACGGCTAATGAAAAATTAGAGGCCCATGACATCCAGGGAGACTATTTACGATGAATCAGGGCATGGCTTACGCGTCGGTAGCAGCGAATGAAGCTTGAAGGAAAGACGAGCGCCTGGACGCAGGTATAATCAGGGGTTCCACAAGGTAGCGTGCTTGGCCCGCTTTTGTTCTCAGTTTATATCAATGATCTCGATCTTAACATCCGTAGTAAAATCAGTAAATTTGCGGACAATACTAAACTATGTCATCCTGCCACAAAAAAGCCGAGCTCTAACAAGACCTTGACCACCTCATGGAATGGAGCACAACATGATAGATGAACTTTAATGTCGACAAATGCTCAGTAATGCACATAGGGCTAGTGAACCCTCCAACCCCATTGAAAACTATAGCACTGTGAGAGCGCATACCTCCGCCAAGCGAGGCAACGGTAGTAAAAAATTCAAAGTGTCTCTGAAACCCTAATTTTCTGTGTATAAACTCCAAAATCTAATCATTTGTGCCTTTTGATAGTAAAAAGAGCTTGTGTAATTTTCTTGAAGATCCGTTCATAACTTTTTGAGTTATACTGCTAACAACGTTGTGACAAACTTGAGTCAAATATACAAACGAACGAACCGATGTGCACCAAAATCGAATCATTCATGTATTTTAACACTACTAACAACCCCTATAAATTTCATAAAGATCCATTCATTATTTTTTGAGTTATTGTGCTAACAAGCATAAAATTAAAAACAGTGACAAACGAACGGACGAAGCAACGGATCATTACCAGAATTTTGTCCTTTACTCTTTGTTATATACCTAACAACTCATGTTAATTTCATAAAAATCCATCCATAACTTTATGAGTTATGGCATTGAAAAAAATTAGGCAGAAACACAAACATACGGATGGACATATCTTCACGAAAAGTTAATCATCTGTTTTACCTAACATACCTGACAATCGTTGTAAATTTCGTTCAAATCGGTTCATAACTTTTAGAGTTATCTTGGTAACAGACAGACAGATAAACACGACGAAAACATAACCTCCTCGGCGGAGGTAATGAACGGGACGCGCTACCGTCTCTCACGACGATTTGTGTGCGTGTTTGTCTACGCAGATCGTGTGCGCGTGAGCGGCGTTCAAGTTGGTGCACCGCGCTGTTCGCTGTATCGCTGATTAAGTTGGGTTAGGTTAGGTTATGTAATGTTGGGTAACGTTAGGTAACGTTAGGTAACGTTAGGTAACATTAGGTAACGTTAGATAACGTTAGGTAAGGTTGGGTAAGGTTAGAAAGGTTAGATTGGGTTAGGTTGGGTTAGGTTAGGTTAGGTTAGGTAAGGTTAGGTTAGGTTAGGTAAGGAGGTTAGGTTAGGTAAGGGCAGGTTAGGTTAGGCTAAGTTAGGTTTGCCTGGGTAGTGTTATTTTAGTGGTGGCGCACGCAGGAAAGCTTACGTGAACGCAAAATCGTCGTGAGAGACGATAGTGCGAAAGGGACGGTATTGGCTACTGTCACCCAACAACGTGACTTGGGAATCACTATTACAAACAAACTACAACGCAGTCAGCAAGTTGACATGAGTGTGAAAATGGCAAGCAGAGTACTCGGATTCATCACCAGAAATTTTGAATACAAGTCCAAGGACTTCATCGTTCCCTTGTACAAGGCATTAGTGCGGCCACACTTAGAATTTGCTGTTCAATTCTGGTCGCCACATCTGCGCAAAGACATCGATAACATGAAAAGAATCCAACGCAGAGCAACGAAATTGATATATCAGCTGCGAAACAGGCCGTATGAATGTCGCCTAAAGGAACTGGGTCTGATCTCTCTCGAGCAAAGACGACTCAGGGGGCACTTATAGAAACATTCAAGTATTTGAATGGCTTCAACGACGTACCTACCACGGGACTCCTTGAAAGAGACCTCAATGATCGCTTGCGAAACAACGGTCAAAAACTCAAGCATAAAGCTCGAATTACGACCTTAAGTCAGCAGTTCTTTCCGTATTTCATAGTCAGCATTTGGAACGGACTCCCTTCCAATGTTGTTAGTGCGGAATCAGTCAATGCGTATAAAAATTATCTAGACATACATTAGGAGAGACATCCTCTACAGCTAAGAACTCCTCCTCTAGGAGTCGCAAACTATTAAGGGCCAAAGCTTCTGAGGCCACCTTAATCCGTCTTCTTCTCTCTCCCGCTCCAAGTACACAGTTTGACATCTCCAAGCTCCGCATATCAGCTGCTCTTGATCGTGCTTGCGTGCATTCATGATCGTCTCTTTGGCAGGGATGCCTCCCCCTTTTTTCTCTATTCTCCAGTCCTCTTTATCCTACTAACATAATGGCAATAGTTCATAGAGGGCCGGGGCGTAAGCTCCAGCGTCTCTTTGGGAATGGGCCTATTGGTACGTCTACTGCCGCCTATCTAATCTCATCTAATCTACCAATGCTGCATCACTTCACGGCTACCAATGCTGTATCACTTCACGGCTACCAATACTGTATCACTTCACGGCAAGCAATGCTGCATCACTTCACGGCTACCAATACTGTATCACTTCACGGCTACCAACACTGTATCACTTTACGGCTAGCAATGATGTATCACTTCATGGCTACCAATGCTATGTCACTTCACTGCTGTCACTGCTTAATGCTACATCACTTCATGGCGGCCAGTGCATCTTCATTTAGATGACTTCACGGCCGCCAATGCTATATCACTTCACTACTGCCATTGCTACATCACTTCACTGCTTCCAATGCTACATTACTTCATGGCAGTTAGTGCTTCATCACTTCACTGCTGCCAGGACTTCTTCACTTCATGTCTGCAAGCTATTCCGACGCACCCTTCAGTTCTGTTGTCTGTTCTGATCATCTCGCTTAGCCCGTATACTAAGTAAATTTCATTAACATTTTCATCAGCTGTTTACTTTGCATTTCATTGAAAATCGAGTATACAACAAGTTTGAGAAGCTTCTGTTCTACAAAATCAGATCGTTTATTTCACACACTGTTGCGAAATAGTTTTACTCTACTGCAATTATTAAAGGATGTCATTAACACTTGCTCTATCTAATTACACTGCTAGCCTTAATATTTTTTTCTGAATTTGTTGCGTATAGAAGTTTTAGAAGCATGTACAAGTTTTCCAGTCATTACTGAATGCAAAAGAATTAAGTCAAATAGCTAAACAACGTATGAAAAAGTAATTGGAGAACATATAAAAAAGCGTCTGCCGCACCGTGCAAGCAGGCACAATTACGGGACCGAAATCTGCCTTAGGGGCCAGTGTCCAGTCAATGTATGGTGTGGTCTGTGAGTGTTGTTAAGGTGGGGAGAGTTAAGTCAGAAGTGCTGCCTCAGGTCAAACTAAGGTAAGTGAAAACATTAATTATTAATCGTGAAATTCCTTAATTCGGAATATATTTTCCAATGTCACTAGAAGAGAACGTACCCTGAACACCATAGTTCCTCCTCTATGTATGCTTAACTGTTGGCACGGTCTTCTTTTGAAGAAAAGCCTCACATTTTTTGGGCCAAATCTTGACATCATTTGGTTACAAAAACTCGATTTTTGGTTCTTCAATCCATAACATCCGTTTCCGGAAGCAATCCTGTTGATCCAATAGTTTTAATAATATTTGTTGGAGCAGCAACATGATATCATGTACGAAGAGACGTTCCTCGTTGTAGATTGCCAGCCAGTCCAGCCAGGTTCACATACCGCTGTAGTGTGCACGTTGGTTGGTACCCTACGTATCCAACATCCTTGCAATGCCCGTCACCTCAACTCCTGGGTTCGTGTTGACTTGACGACTCAGTTTCCGTACAGTTCTCGGTGACATTTTCTATTTCCTTCCACGTCCAGGTAAAGTCTGCGCTGCTGCAAATTGACCAAAGTTCTTCACACCAGATTGCACTGTGGATCTCGGGAATACGAAGGTTTTAATATTGTTGCCCTAACTATTTCCTTCTATTGTACGGAGGTCAATAATCTTTTATTTGTCTCAAGGCAACGCTAAGCTCAGTTACTTTTTCTATCGTGACCTTGACGTGGGAATGGCAAAACATTGCCCTTCCTACTTCGCGTGGCCCATGTTCGTTGAAAAATTCTAGAAAATATCTGTACAAGAATGATTTAGAATGCTCTGCACAATAAGCAAACTAAAGTAAATACCAAATAATCATATGTCCTATTTCTATGCATAATTTTTTATATATTTTTCGAAAACTTTACTGTATACATTTAACCCACACATCCTGTTTTTTTTCTAAAAACTTAGTTTTGTATCCTTTTACCGTACCAATGAACTATTTCTATAAAAGAACTTAGAACTGAATAAACTTTAGGTTGACAGAAATTAGTCAAACTACATATTATGTTGAACGGTGTGCGAATAATGTCGTCGCTAAAACTATACTCGGTGGCTCTTAATAAGATGAGCAGCCCAGTTTATGCGGTCTATTGTTAGCGATCAGTAGTAAAGAAATGCTACGTTACTTGGGTGGACGAGTCGTTTGATGACGTCTATTAGCCTTTTTCAATCAGCTTCATATGCAGAAATACTTCCGATTATATAAAGCCCAAAATCCGGTTATTACGCAACTTTCAATACCGATACGCTGCATGCCTGAATTAGAGGAAGTCGGTCGTAAAAAAAAAAAACATCTATCCTCCGGGCAGTAAAATTATCAATTTTTTCTACTACATTTGGTGTTGAAATCCGTAGACCGACGTCAGCTTTTGCCAGCTTCGATTACCCTCACAAACTTATAGAATAAGTACACTAATTGCACACACACTCAGTCACAGCTTCACTGTAACAGCGACGATAATCAGGTACATTTTATTTCAAAATTCACGGTATTACTCATACGAGGCTGACCGAGACACACTAAACACTGACATCAAACGGTATGTAAACATATTTACAATCTAACCTCAATGCAACTGATCGCCTAATACTGTCAGCGTAAACTAGGTTTATGTTTTTTCCAACAGACTTGTAAAACCAAAAGCGGATAGGGTGGAAGTCGTTTATCGATTAATTGCTCTGAGATTGGCTGCACAGCCTCTTCCATTGGATATACGATAAGTGCACTGTTGAAACGATACCAGAAAAACACACAGAGCAGCATCGAATTAGCATTATTAGTTTTGTCGAAGCACAATATACGAAGCACAGCATGAAAGTCATTCCAGCACACGTATTAATCAATAGTTTCTAAACTATTTTCATTGACGACAGCGTCATTGATTAAAAAACAGCTAAAGTAATAGTCATACAGCAAGATAGGCTTTATATATATTGCGATTAAGACTCTCAACTTTCGGAAGCTGCAGTATCTTAATCTAGAATTTCAAGGAGGGTGCCACCTGTATTAGGGGTACACACGGTTGGGATCACTTCGTATCAATAAGAAGGAAGTTGATATAATGTGCTGACTCCAGCGACAATTTATGCACTAAAGTTTCTGACGGGATTATGTAGCATTTTCTCATGATCTGTGTTTCCATTGTTCACAAAATAAGGACAGTTATGTCATTATTTAAGTTTCTTTTGTGAATATTCACATTAAGTTGTGCTTCGTGTTTACAAAATGACCGTTACGATTTCTAGACATTAATATGGCCCGATTGTCAGGCCGAAACGTTGTCAAGAATTTTAAGATTGTGATTTATATGATTTCAAATTTTCCTCTCGAATAATAGTTCTAAAGAAATTGATAGGTGACTGAGTGTCTTGGGATCTTTAAAACTGCTGAAAAAACTTTTACACTGAACCGTAAAATTAACGCTATAATACAGTTTTATATATCATTTTATTTATGAGAGCCGAAAAGAAGGGCGGAAAGCCTTATTGAGTTAGGAATCAAAACGAACTTTTTGGCAGGGCGCCAACCGAAGTGAACTGCTACCATGTATCTTTTGCTATTGTAAGCGATCCGCACAATCGCCGATTCTCACTGATACCAAACATCAAAACTCCAAATGAGGCCAGAAAGTAGAGGCTATAATGTAGTAGTAGTTTGCCTGGGATTTCTCACATTAGTTATTCTGTTCATTCTACTTGATATGAATGACACAACGAATTGAGTGTTGAAGTTACATTTATGTCTAGTAATATCCTTACAAACACAGTACAGGAGCCTAGGTTTCAATCCACCTTTGCCACTTCAATGCTTAAACGACTTCATTTCAAATTTTGTATAAGAGGTTATGTCATTTCTTCACTATTTGCCATGAAAGACCATATTATCAAAGGTTTTCCATTTTTTTTCTGTGCTCTATTGGCACCCTGATATACACGGGGCATACGATGGGCCATAGACCATAGGGCTAGGGTAGTTTAGGTTCGCCCATCTTATGTTATGGGGAGCACGTCACGGCTTATGTTATGGGTTACCTTAGCCATGGCTTCGAGAAGTGTCTTTCGTGCCCACGTTGCTTCTTTCCCATCTCATACTCTTCCTGATCGTTCTTCTATCAATTCTTCCTCTTCTATTCCGACTTGCTGTTCTGATGCGCATTGATCCTGTGTGGGAACACCCTCGTGCATGGGTTTCACGTGTCTATCGTCATGCTATAATATAATGTGTCCCTTCTTTCTTCCTCTGTGATATTGCCTTTATTGTGGAAACGGAGATCTAAACTTTTGGATATAATAATAATGTACACGGATATCCTTATCGGCATCTAGCCGATACACATTATAAAACCTGCACTCTGTGTATGGAGACAATCAATAACGCTTGTGGTAACAGCACGTGGTAACTAATTAGGTGTTCGGTATGTAGCACGCAGGAAAAGAAAGGGTGGGAACCCGCAAACCCGCCGCTGTAATGGATACAGTTGGGCTATACGTGGATCCAGAGTGAGCTGATTTAACACAGACCTGCGCTGGTCTCCACTTCAATGCTTGGCAACAGCTGAGATTCCCTCTTGAGCTTGCGAAACAACGGTCAAAAACTCAAACATAATGCTCGAAGAACAACCCTAAGTCAGCAGTAACTGTTCTTTCCCTATTTCATAGTGAGCATTTGGAATAGACTCCCTTCCGACGTTGTTGGTGCGGAGTCGGTCAACTCGTTTAAAAATCGTCTTGACATACAATGGGAGAAATATTCTCCACAGCTAAGAACTCGTCCTCCACGAGTCGCAAGCACTTAATGGCCAAAGCTTCCAAGGTCATTGTAAGCTGACTTCTTCTCACTTCCGCTCCATCTATATATTTAAGCTCCACATATCAGCGGCCATCGATCATGCTTGTGTGCAATTTTGACCATCTCTTTGGCAGAGATTTTTCTCCCTCTTTTTATTTTTTTATTTTTTCTGTCTTTCTTTTCTCTTTCGCCTTCCATTTTTTCTCCTCTCGTTTCCAAAGTCCTCTACATCCTACTAACATAATAGCAATAGCTCATAGAGGGCCGGGGTGTAAGCTCCGGTGTTTCTTTGGGAATGGGCCTCTTGGTTCGTCTACTGCCGCCTATCTAATCTAATCTAGTGCATTAGGCAGTCCATACAACCAGTTAAAGCAAAGGGGAGTTTCAACCAGTTCTTGAGATTGGTAGCGCCGACTTTACTCAATACAAGGACCAGGGTGCTTCATAAAAGACGTTTCAGGCAATGCGATTTTCTGATTGATGTGACGTCACACTCAACTTTGCTTTGGTGCTACCTGTTATGTCTACTTTGGCTCTTACGATCATCTACATATGCTACAGATTTTCGTGTGTTTTCAATATCTGATTGTTCCACTATCATGCTGACTCATAAAATGAACCTTTAATAGACGATGCTTTGCGCAGGTCGGCTTTGGGCAGGCCAGACACGGTTGACATTATTGATCGTCTGCAGATATCCTCCTGCGATGAAATGAAGAGAAAATATAGAACTCGTGCGTTGGACTGATTAAGAGGCTCCTTCATTATGAGGGCTGCCAAATTAAAGCCGCGGGTACAGCTTTATGTTGAATGTTTTTTTTTTTTCGTGCCATCATAGAAATAACCTGTTAGAGAAACAAAACTTTATGAAAATAACAGCATTTTCTGTTGAACTTTACTATTCTATCGGCACTTTATCATTTAACAATATTTTATATAGCTAATAGAGATCCCAGCCGTCAAAAACGACTGCAATAATTTTGTAATCAAGCTCTTTACTGTTATTGCTTCCATACAGGTTTCGCTGTTAAATAGGTCTCATAGACATGATCTTCCATTAAAGAAACGCAAGTTGTACCGCCATGAGTTTGCGAGAGCAAAATACATCTCCTGCAAGGTAAGCCACTACTATCAGTTTGGAAATTTTCGACAGTTAAGCAGCACCAAAATATATAGTTCAATCAAAAGTATTCACAAGAAATACTCAGGGCTTACTGTAACCTGGATACCAGCCGATAGTTGAACCTTCAAGACTTAAAATTTCACTGAAATATAAATTGCACATAATTTGGCGTCTGTTCAGTTTGAAGTTTCAACTGCCACAAAGAGATTCAGCTAAAGAGAGCATAAGCAAAATGGATTATGCACGAAAGGAACGAAAACTCCAACCAGCTTAGCTGAGCCTCTTTAGCTGCTACGGAAAAAAAATCCGCAAAAATGTACGATATAGCTTATGTCAAACAGAATCAAAATATCAAAGATGCTGCCTTTCATCTACTATGCTCAGAAGAGCAATCATATTATCTCATAGTACAGAGCAACTCTTCAAAGAGAAGCGAGATTCAGAAAATACAATATTTCCCCTTTCAAGCATGTATTTCGGAAGCTGCATTTGTCGTCGTAATTCCAAGGCTTTTTTCATGGTATCTCAACATGTTTTTCAGTAGATAAATTTTCTCCTATCTAATGCTTAGGTAAGCCGGCCGGCGGCCGTACATTGGTGGGGTTCCCCCATCGGTGTATAATCGGTCAAGAATTCCTGAAACAAAGCTTTTCTTAAGATTACCGCCCGTCCGGACACCGGCCGATTATCGAACGGCGTCGGTTCTCAGTGGCATTTTCTTTAAGTCGGCATTTCAGCTACTATCGGCAGGACATCGGCCACTAATCGTTGATCATCATCAGATGTTCATATGTAAATTGATCGACCGGTATACAGGTTATCACATGATACTCGGATGGACATCGGTCGATCTTCCTACACACATCGCCCGCTGTTATAGCGATGTCCGGCCGGGATATTTCGGATTTTACTCCCCGAAAGTTCATTCATTGTCAGAGTACGTATATATATGTATATAATTGACCTGATAGAGATACACCCCTTAGGATATTAGCAGAACCAGTCCTTGCCCCCCAACTTACAAGGTTATCGGAGGGGTGTACCTATATCAGGCTAATAAGATACATATATACGGCCGCCATGCCTTCTGCACCTTCTTCTTCTTCACGACTTCCAATACTTCATTTTTTGTGGTTGCATGCGTTTGGACCCATATTGAAGTAAAAATAAAAAATATGGTAAGAAATTCAATCACTGTGTCCCCTGTGGAATCAAGCAGGCAAATGAGTTGTACATACGAGAATGCATGGTTTATACATTACCCACCGATGTCCGTAGCATCGGTAATATATCGGCCATACATCGTTACACAACGGTGCATCCTTTGCCAATGAACGGTCGGATATCGGCCGATGATCGACCGATATCTGTCCCAAAAAGACGGCCACCGACGGCTCTCCGATACAAGGACATCGACGTTTATCTGCCGGGCATCGGTGTTGCCTCTTCCGATTAGTTGAGGAACAGTGAACGATGCAAAACATCGGTGGAGGCGTCGGAAGATTAAAACTCCTCTTCAAAATCTTCCGATCACCACACCGAAGCCCAAAAAAGCCTCCGACGTCGCTCGATGTCCGGGCGCTATCCACCGATTTTGCCAAAAAATACATCGGAAGTAGCTGTGTCGTCACCTAATCGGCCAGCTTGTGTGACTAAGCCCTAAATCCTCAACAACTTGACAGAGGGGAAGACCAACCGAAGATCAAGCAAGACAGCAAACAAGCTCGGATCAACTAACAACTATGCATGGTGGATATAGTGGATACATATCCACTACAAAATTAACGCACAGTTGTAGGTGCCTGCTTGCTCCTTTGATTGGTCTTTCTCTCCGTCACGCTCTTAAGGATTTAGATTGGATAAATTCAACTGCTGAAAAACCAGAGGAGCTACCATGAAATTTCAGTTCTTGGAATTGCGAGATTGCAAATATAGCTTCTGAAATCTGTACTGGAGAGTCAAAATACTGCAATTTCTGATTCTCGCTTCGCTTTGAAAAGAAACTCGGTGCTACCTGATATGATTCTTCATTTGAGCGTGGTAGATGAAAAGCGGAATCTTTTATAGGATTTTTACCCTCTCGTGCATAAACTATTTTGCTTCTTTTCTTTTGCTGAATTTCTTCATAGTAGTTAGGGCATCTCAGTATTAGTTGGAGTTTTGATTCCCATCGTGCATAACCCATTTAGCTTATGGTTTCCCTGGCTGAATTTCTTTTTGGCAATTTAAACTTCTCGCTGAGCAGAAGGAAAATTTTTTATTTCGCATTGCAGCCAAATTTCGAACCTGAAGCTTGAAGTATATATATGTATATATGTGCTGGTGTCCAGGATACATCAAGCACTGAGCATCTTCGGTGAATTCCATTGACTGCATTATATTTCTTGGTGCCATTGCTCTCCAACTTTCGAACATTTCAAAACCAATATCGAGGGCTTTTCCCTGTATGATGGAAATTTTGCTCCAATATACTTCTAAGGGCGCAATTTGCGTTCTTTAATGAAAGATCAAGCCTACAGATACGAGGCTTATTTTACAGCAAAACTTGTACCGGAAACAAGAAAATAAAAAGCGTAGTTACAAATTAATAACGTCATTTTTATGTCTGGGTACTCTAGTACACAGAATATTTAACAACTGTATTTTGGAACAGAAAAACTATGAGTGTTTCATGAATTAATATATTATAGAAAACGAGTTATTCATAGAAAACGGGAAAACCCGTTTTCTTTGAGCAACTCGTTTCTATGGGGAAAATGGGAAAAGTATAGGAGTTTTACCCAATGTTGTTCCAATTTTACGTATCTCTACCAAGTTTCGTGAAGATCAGTCCAATTATAAAAAGTCATTGACATGTACGATGCAAATATCAAAACTCTAATATACAAAATATTTAACAACTGTAAGTTGGAACAGAAAAACTATGAGTATTTCATAAATGAATATATTGTAGAAAACGAGTTATTACAGAAAACAGTAAAACCCGTTTTCTTTGAGTAACTCGTTTTCTATGGGGAAAATGGGAAAAGTATAGGAGTCTTACACCCATGCTGCTCCTATTTTACTCATTTCTACCAAGTTTCGTGAAGATCAGTGCAATAATAAAAAGTCATTGACATGTACGACACAAATATCAAAAGAATATCGCAAACACCAACGTCTGTTTGTCAAAACATCATAGACCGAGCCCAGCCCCAAGTATCCTACCGACATGATCTCACCTTCAACCAAACATCCCAGCGGTTACCTAAACTGCATTGCCCTACAACTTGCCTAAGTGGCAGTAGCTGCGGCCAGCGCAACAAACGGGCCAGGTATATATAAAAATTTCCACCGAGTGCCATAACCAAAGCTAGTGGTGCTGAAAAAGATCCTTGGCGCTTTTCGTACTCGTTAGGTTGTTAGAAGAGATTGATTATTATTCGTCCCTGGAAGCTGCTGGTCGCATCTGTTGACTTGCATACAAGTGGCCCTCCTTGAAAATACCGGGTCCTCGTTAAAGATCATACTCGTTTTGTACTAATTTTTTCATTAATCATATATTCTATTTTCATCGCTCCAGGTGTTTGATAAATACAGTGCATGTAGTCGTGAAACAAGAGCACAGGCTAGTCTTCCCTGCAGGTCATATTCATTTTAGGTGGTCCCTCGTTTAGGATAAATAGTTTTGTTCCTAGTATTCGATACGAGTTTGCACAGATTTTGACAACGCTGCAGTTCACTATTTCAAAGGTAGGTAGCGGCTCCACAGGGCTCAGTTAGAGTATTTGGCTTAAGTTTACATGAACTAATATTCCCATTGACGGACTCCAAACAAAGTTCCCATTTAAAGAGTCTTTTCATTACGCTACAACTATTTAGTTACTATGATAGCATATGTGGTACTTTACCAAACCCCTCCGACTTCTTTCTGTAGCATTACACGAAATGGTCGGGTATACAGCCATAGAGGTCAGCCTTGTTTTGATTGATAAAGTTTTTCTTTGCAGATTCTGATGGCTTAGAATCCATATAATGTCACCTGGGTGGGAGAATGTGGAGCTCTTACCCACGAGGAATATTTTAAAAGCGTAAAAATCCAAATGGCAGAGTCAACAATATGTGACACACCCATAACATTCGCAACATTTGTAATAGAAACTTGATTTTAGCGTCGATACCTAGGTTTTCAGGTATAAGGATTACCGTAAGATGATTATTATATCAATTAAGTCGACCTATATAGTTAAAATATGATAAATCGCATAGATTTTCACATTGCAGCTATCCAGAACCAACATACACGACTGATATTTTTCAAAACTTTCACTAGCAATTGGAAGTGGTTGGCGTTTCACTGAGTGTCCATTATCAACATGCATCAAATCTTTTTTGGAAGATTAATCTTTGATTCATTGAATGCAATAGTGTTAACACTTAGCTATATTTCATATCAAGCGAGTACCGGTATATAGGTTAACTTCGGTTCAACGGAAAACTTTGTTCTAGCCTCGCGTTTTCATGTATAGATTGTTCTCTAAGGTCTTTTTGCTTCATAGGTTCACTTGATGACTTCATCAAGTTACTGGGGTATCAGAGCAACCCTCTCATTAACAGCAACTGAATGTAAAGTGTCCGTTCCTTGGCAACTTGACCATCCATCTGAAATGACATCAAGGTCAGGTGGATGGGAATCCAATGCGTGTCGCCAGATTTATACCTGTGGCTGAACTCGAAGGATATGCTCTTCTGGCAGCTTCGTCAGTAAAGTTGATGACATCTGAAGGGCGGAGACTCCTCTCTGGGCAATTTTCTTGATCCATGTCTTTTGGTGAGCTTTAATGAGAGACTGGTAGCTTCTTTGAGCATAACATACAAGGAGTAATGTCAAGGAGTAATGTCATCAACTGTTGTCAGTAGCTGTCTACAGTACATCAGATCCAATTGATCAAGTACCCACAAGTCTGGCTTTTGAACATCCTCAGGCCTGTGATCGCACCAGTGCTGTGAGGCGATGGGACCTTGTGGTATGCAATGAGAGCATGGGATACCAACCCATCTGGTATGATTTGTTTGTAGGTTTCCACAATAGGCTTGATGTCCAAAAAGCATTTCTCCGCAATGAGAGAAGTCATGGATACTGTGTAAGGCCGTGTTCACACGTCCCTCAACGAAACGCGTTCCTTCAAATTAATGGACGCGGCGCTTTCATTTGATCTAAGCAATTGCGAGAGACTGGAGAATGAAGCTCGTCCCTTTTTATGAACGCGTCGCGTAATTCAAGTTCAGTAAACAGAACCTATAACTACTGAGTTAATCCTCTATAGCGTTTTCAAATCATGAAGAAGTCGATAAAAATGTTTTTTTTTTACCGTCACTTTAACGATTAATGTCACTGTATTCCCGTTTAACACAAGACAACTAGTTAGGCTGAAAATATACTAAGAACACTGACGCCATCTTTGATTTGACGACGAAGTGGATTGCTTCGTGCTGGTTTCACTTTTATCGGTTTATCACGCTATAAATATTTTTATAAATAGGCTGTTCCTATCAAATTTAGGCAATAAGAGTATCGGATACGAATGTGACTTCAAGCCGATGCGAAATGTAAGCGAAAATGTAAAGAAACGAGTTAACTGAACGCCCAGCGTCATTCATTTTGTAGTGGCTGGAAAACTAGGCCCTACATCAATTATCGAACGCTCTAGATAGTTGTAATCTCCTCGGTCGGCATCCATCGGCAACCATACCCCGGCAGAGGGTAAATAAACTCAGTAAATAAGCATAGATTTTCAATATTAACTCGGCAACTTTGGGATACAACAACTAGGGCAGCAGGCGCAGCAAAGTTAATACAACCTGTGGCTCCACACAGCACAGCCCTGGCAAAATTCGAGCAGCACAAGTATTACACTTGGTTCCATCAAATACCTGCTCGCCATATATCAGAAGAGTTTGATAAATTCATGACATCGCTACCTACACGAATGTAAGAATGCAGCGTCACCAGCCCACAGATGGGCTCCTAAACCCAGAAAAGGGGCGTAACCTACAGAACAATGAGAAGCACCAGTGTCCACTCAATAGAGCAAACTCAAAGATTCAGATACAATACAGGCTCAGAAATACACGGGTTATAATTACCCGCGTAATTACCTACCAAACATCACAATTCTAAAGTTTCATTCAATGGCAAAAGTAACAAAATGTTCGTCGGCAGCGCGACATGTAACATATCAAAAAGTTCGTTTCAAAAGTTAGGTTCAGTGGGTTGCCATCCCAGACGCAACGCGGCGGTTTAGGAGCCTGGGTAACATCACAAAACGTCCATTTTATCGAAGTAAAAATTCTGTAGTTGAGGTGAAAATCTCATATGGACCATTCAGAGGTAAGCTCTTCTTCAATACCACTACAAATAAATTCACGAAGACAGATCGACACTAATAAATAAACTAATGAAAATTGAAAAATCACAATCTGAGCAATGCCATCACGTGCCAACCAAGAGGAAGTTTCAGTTCTTGAAAGATTTTCCGACATTAGAGTAATTTCACCTTAGTAAACTTTCTTCTTTCAATTCAAAACAGCACCATTGAACATTACACGCCCGAACAGAATTTCAGTTTGAGGCGAAGACACAATACCAAGTGGTGGCAGAAGTTGGAGATGCCGAACTCGGAGTAGCAGCATCCCAGCGACAAGGAAACAGGGATGACAGCAGCTGAGGGGCGGGGAACGGAGCACCGGCCACCGGCCACCCAGCCGTGCGAGCATCTCGCCCTCCCTCCCAAACTCCACAGCCATGTCGCCAGAAACTCTCCAGCAAACGTGATGATGAAAAGCAAACGTAAACTACCCCATAATTGTGACTAATAATAACTGCTGTAAATAAATGTTCACAACTCGTTATTTTTGAGTACAATGAATTTAAAAAAATTTACTCCTTAGATTAATCGAACAGCTAGCAACAATGGGAACAGGCCCATTCTCAGAGAGGAGCCAGGACTCCTACTCCGACCCCATAAGCTACAACTGCCTTACTGTTATCACTGCTGTCCAATGAATTCACTTCCAGAAAAATGACAACCAGCATGATAAGCTGCAACAGGTCTGTATAGATAAGATATTTAGTCCGATAGCGTGTGTAGTGAATAGCATTAAAAAGAGGAATTTAATTAGAAGAATGATATTCTCATTAACTTTGAAAGCTTGAAAAGAAAAAATGAAGCAGAAGCGGCCAATGCATAAAAAAAAAGTTGCCACCTACAAATTCGTACATTATAGGTAGTGTTACGAATATTGTGCTCTATGTATATTTATATTCTTAATTAATTAATATTGCTAGGTATTCAACGGCAATAAATTATTCTTTTTTTTTTCTTCATTATTATGAATTTATTTCTCATAGACACGCTGTATTAAAATTATACTTTTTACAAGTATTTCGAACAAAGTTTTCAAAAGTATCTTCCTTTCTTTAAGTGAACGCATGTATTAAACTATAAAACATTTAGGCTTTAGTGAAGCCAATGACAGTGAGACATATGACAGCACAGCTGTTCTGGGGTGTTGGGATCGAGGGACAAGATAAAGACTGACTAAGTTTATATGTTCCCAGCGAGCAACCAAGGGTTTTGAGAGGGTCTTTGTTGGCCTTCGTAAGAAGGGTGTATTGTCTCAACTCAAGATGTGGGAGACTGTTGTTCAGAATTTGTTGAGCGAGAAAACGGTTAAAAAAAATGTTTATCGGGGAAAAGCTTAAAGGTTCACACTTAGGTCTGGTTCGAAGAGGGTAGTCAGTCTGAGTTTGAAGGAGTTAGTAGAAGTTACTTAGCGCTTCTCTCCTTCGGAGGCACGTGTCTGTGCTCTCCCCCGTGTCGGTGGGTTTCGCGTTTGATTCCCCGGACTCCGATCCGTGCTGCAAACGGAATTGTTTTGGCTCCTCTCTGGGTATGGGCCTCTTGCCGTCTCCGAGCCAAGTGTTTTGAGATAGCACGCAACTGCACGTTTTGCATCACTGACGCCATGAGTGCTAACTTTGTAATTTCAGTCCCCTATGTGACGACGGGGCTTCGCCTTTGCGCCAATCAGTGTGCTTGTCATCAAAAGCACGCAGTGCCAGTGCTTATCTTCGAAATGGACGCGAATCTGTTTCTGCAATACATCATTCGGAATTCTTCAAACTACTT
>LQNS02278070.1:25204813-25222386 GCA_001587735.2 Parhyale hawaiensis
AAGCCGAAGCTCTCGTATGAAGCTTCGGACAAGTAAAAAGTATGCGAAACATATTTGTCTGTGGGACCGCAAATAGGCCGACATGCATTCGTTGGTTCTGCAGATATACATGCGCATTGCCCGGTAGGACCAGTTGACTGCGCGGCTCTTGTCAATTATTGTAGAAGCTGTTACGACAGAGACGGAAAGGTTGAATGATTGCTACGACCCTCAGACCATCCCCGTGCGTGCTTGGGACAGTGAACCCACACTGGGGCGTAAATGTCAGGTACGGTACATTGACGCAGCTTGCCGGGATTCACAAGAATTCACACCAACTTAGCTTGGCAAGCGGGTACAACACACAAACATCCCACTAATGCTAATGAAGTCAATCCCAGGACATTACTTAATCCAGAATCATAAAACAGAGTATGACAGTCTTATGTCCGAATTATCCGAAACTCAAAACTGGGTGCTTATTTCAAAAATTGAATAGAGGGACAAGTCGGGGCTCATTGGCTTAACTAAACACAACTAAGCTGTTGAAGTTGTATGACACTTTATCCGGGCAGTGTATGTGTAGAGTATATCACTTCGGATCGAAAATAAAAAAGGACTCATACTCTAATGACGCTACGCACTTAATTTTCTCGAAATGATTTGTGCACTGTCTTGAGCGAGCGATGTATGCAGTTGATCGTGAGAATTAGAACTTTTTGTTTATACTGTAAATTCAAGGGTAGATTTAAGGTGTCATCGAGTGACGGACTCGTTAGAGTAGAATCAAAGTAAATCCACAAGGCTTACCTTGTATAGAACTTGAAATAGAAGTTCTGCTTTCATCATCAAACTTTCTTCGGTATATACGTACGTAACGGCAAGATATTATATGTGAGCCGGACGAGTGCCGGATATCACCTGTAACGTACTCATCTCTACCCAATAATGGGGCCCCACATACATAGAGAACACGAAAGAAGCCCCCATATGCATCTCGGATAACGAAAACTATTAATAATGCAGCATAACATACATATCTTGCGGGAGTAAATTGGACAGAAAAAACATATGTATACATCGCATATGTAAAGAATAGCATTATCATTTCGGATTAAATAAAGTATTCAACAATGCGTGTGAACATGATCATATATGTGTGACAGAAATATGTGTGCATACCTGTGTTCAATGACATTATATGTAATACGTCCATTCCGGCCACACTCAAACTCAAAAACAGCCTTGCTCACATCACATTCGTACTCAACCATGATTCATGAACCCGGTAAAATCCACATTTATATATCCACTCTCGTCCACAGAGTTTGGTTTTAGTTACAGTTTCGTTATCAAATTATTTTGGGTACGTGATTCTAATTGTTAAGGCAGCTACTCGAGCCAGATTTCGTTTACTCGTACATCAGCCATGCCCTTTAGACTCAATGGTGTAAGTGGAAAACCGTCTAATCCTCGGAACTTTGCATGACCAATCAAGCCGTACCTACCCCATGTATATATATATCTACTTGCTGTCGACTTTTTTTACTGCACCAAGCCTCATTACGAACCAAATCAGTTCCCCTTGAAATTTAACTTCAAACTAATCATGGAGCATTTATTTACCAGAGGTTTTCACACTTCACATCTAAAATGAATAAAACACGCTACTGTATATGGCAAGCAAGGCTACAATTTCATGCTGATTATTATTACATCGTCCTATTAATAAACAGGTTAGTTTACTTCATGATCCTTTCCCACTATCTTAACACGCATACCGTTCACTAGGCCACAACATGTTCGTTAGCACCACTCAGCTAATTACCTTTCATATTCCCTGCTGCTAACCGCAGGCATTCAAGCACTCATGTTTCTTTTGGCAAACCATTCGTTCGAAGGCATGTATTCGGATGAAAACATTAGATGTGTTTGTGTCGACACGTACCGATGAGAGTGTAATATGTATATATTGCCTAAGTAGTTACATGTGGAACCAGTAATCACAATTTCTCATAGAAACATGAATGAACATTCTGAAGATGACTTACATTTTTACCTGTAAAAACACAATTGAGAAGAAAAGAGAAAAACTCACTGACATTTTTAGATTCAGCACAGGACGCATTCAGATGCACACTTCTCAATAGAATGTACATCACAATGTTTTAAGTAAAATTCTAGGTGAGAATTTTTTTTTTCAATGTAGCGATTGAATACTCACGCATTTAAAGCATCATGTATAGCATGCTGCACGGTCGCAACTGTTCTGCCTAACGGTTCCATTTCCTACTCTACATTACGCTCTTCACTTCGGGAACCATTGTTAATTCGTGTTGGATAAACTTCTCAACATAAAAAAATGCAGTCAACGTCATATTTACATCTCCTTTCTTTTTGCTTTCTACCCTGACTACGCAATCATCAGAAGCTTCGCCCGCTTGGATTAAGTCGACATTGTCATAACGCTGATAGTGCGTATAACATTTTGATGGAACACCGAGCAATATTTGTAAATCTATTTGAAAGTCATGGTCTATAGCCATGGTCTATTGTCATGGTCTATAGTCATGGTCTATAGCCATGGTTCCCAGCACTCTCAACATGACCGTTGGAGTGACCATGAGTTGTACGGGAAAAGAATGGAGGGGTGATAGAGCTCGCGGTTTAGAGTTACGTCCACTTCCTTCGAGCTGCTCCAGTTGGCAAAGCCTATACCGACTATAGCTGCTCTATGTCAGTTTCTAGGAGTGAAGCTCCCAGTTAGAATGGTGACTCCTAACCTTCACCATTGATTCTCCAACAACATCTGCTACTCATTTCGCTGTTATGGACTTTTATATATATATATCTTATGAAAATGATGACAATAATAATTATAATGTAATAATAAACATAATAATTATGACATTAATGATGAACAAATGATAGTGTAAGTTAATAAGCAGTTATTGAGTTATTACATAAATAAAGAAATAATCAAACAACGTCATGGTATAAAGAACAGGTTCATTCAGATAAATTTTGCGTCCATAATGAGAAGGAGAGTAAGCCCTCCCAAACACATATAATAACCTACATGGTTGGAAGCTCAAATGGTGAAGCATTAGAGATACACAGCTTTAAATAATAATTGTTTATTTTGCATAGAAAGCATTATAGAAATGAACATTTATGCTCTTCTAGTTAACGCTGCAAAACTCTGGAATTACAATTTTTAACGCACGGACTTCACACTTCTGGTTGTCTATTGACAGAACACATCTAAAAAAACATTTAAATTCAGTTCGATTGACATATTTAGATGCCGCCCGTGGAAGGACTTCCTTTGAACAGAAATTTGGAGTACAGATATTGGCGACAGCGTTAATGATTTTCAGACTGAGTTAGGTATTATTTCAATTTGGCACAAATCTAATAGACATTTAGGGCAGGAAACAGTAAGACCGCTGGAAGGAATCACAATATAAGGGCTTCTGAAGATACACATATATAGCCGTTCGACCAGGTTAAGGCCTCGCTGGAAAAACCTCCCTACATTATATATGAAAAACGCGCCAGTCCATTCGTGGGAGGCTAAAGAAACTTCTTATTCCGCGCTCAGCGCTACCTCGTCCCTAAAGGCTCAACAGCAACATACAATTGAGGTGCACTGGCACTTATCTTACGTGGTGGCGAACATACATTGCCGCACCTGAATAACTCAAAACACCACTTAAATGTAATGATCAGCTATAAGTATTTTACTATTTTTTTATTCGCAACAGCGAAACACCGATTTTCTTCTTAAGCAGCACGTGAAAATATTCCTATGAGTACTTAACAACATTAATATAACTATAATTTCATCACGCGGCTTGATGCCAAATTTCCAAAATATGTACATGTGATTTCTTAATTCCACTAAGAATTCTCTCGGTCGCAGTCTCATTGGAGCCTATTTACCTCATAGCATTAGAGGCGACTGATGCATTACGTTTCCTTTAGGACACCTACAGAGTGCTGCTCCTTAATGTAATTTCATAAACTGTACTGGGATCGCCATCACTGGTAGCAGGAACAACTTGCAGAAGCTCTTGTACAAAACTGGAACTGCCTTAATTCACATCTTGCAATTCGATCCATACGCTGATTGGGAACTGCAGGCTTCGCGCACGCGTGCAGAAAATTGCTCATTTTACTAGGCGCTGACAGATCGCGCACATAGGTACTGGACTTTGGAAGATCGCGCAAATCAAAAATAGTTCGCGCTTATGCTAGGCACTGATGGATCGCGCACATATTGGGCGTTGGAGGATCGCGCATATCAAGAGGTTCGTGCACTGACCAGGGACTTCTGCTATCATACTACGCAGTTAACTGGTACAAGATGGCGTCCACACTCATTTAGCCGGTTTGGGACACCAGAACTTAGAGTTGAAACTGACGAGCACAGTGCGGAGTATCAAATTATCCATACAACACTTCTTGTCTCTCTCGCACAATAGCGATTACTTGGGTATCCTCTGTTGTAATTTTCGATACTACTATTCACAATCTTCATCAGCAAAGTAACTATGCCGATGGCGGTAAGATGTCCGGCCATAATGGACAAGGCCGGGAGTTTTTCGCAAGCGCCTAATACGGGCGCTGTGCTATGAATGACTCTACCCTCGGGCGCACCCTTTGTCACCCCCGGCTATACCCGTACGTAACGAGTTGCTTTGGTGGCGTCTGTTGCAATCCGCGCCACCGGTTACCCTTTTCTACCCTTTTAACACGCTCTGATTGCCTATCTACGACACATTATATACATTTATCTTTAAAAAACATGAATACTTAAATCTAATGGTCACTATCAATGATTAATGAATGCCACATAGAGTAACACGTACGATACCTGTACCTCCTATAGTCTGCTACCGCAGCTGGCTCGCAGCAGATCCGCCACACGCAGCTCGAGCGGTGTCGGCAACAAAGAATCGCTGGAGAACAATTTCCTTCCCTAGCCTTACTTATGCTTTATTGATTCCGACTGCGCACTACAAAAGCTTGTTTACCTTTTTTGTTAACGTTGAAAATATAATTCTTAGTGAATTTTGAGCATCTGCATTTTATTAATTTTTACTGAATTTTCAGCATTTGCGTCTTAATAATAATTTTTATTTTTTTGGAATTTAGCATGCCTATTCAAATATGTTTTCATATATATGTAGGCATATCCCTATCTGTACGATTTATTTCGTAACAATTATTTTTTGAGTTATTGTGCTAACAAGCATAAAATTGAAAACAGTGACAAACGAACGGACGAACCAACGGATCATTACCAAAATTTTGTTATTTACTCTTTGTCATATGCCTGGCAACTCATGCTAATTTCATAAAAATCCTTCCATAACTTTCTGAGTTATGGTATTGAGAAAAATGAGGCAGAGACACAAACAAACGGATGGACATATCTTCACGAAAAGTTAATCATCTGTTTTTCCTAACATACCTGACAATCCCTGTAAATTTTGTCCAAATCGGTTCTTAACTTTTTGAGTTATCTTGGTGACAAACAGACAGATAAACATGACGAAAACATAACCTCCTTGGCGGAGGTAATGAACGGGACGGTATTGGCTACTGTCACCCAACAACGTGACTTGGGAATCACTATTACATACAAACAACAACACAGTCAGCAAGTTGACATGAGTGTGAAAATGGCAAGCAGAGTACTGGGATTTATCACCAGAAATTTTGAATACAAGTCCAAGGACTTCATCGTTCCCTTATACAAGGCATTAGTTCGGCCACACTTAGAATTTGCTGTTCAATTCTGGTCTCCACATCTGTGCAAAGATATCGATAACATGGAAAGAATCCAACGCAGAGCAACGAAATTGATACCTCAGCTGCGAAACAAGCCGTATGAATGTCGCCTAATGGAACTGGGTCTGATCTCTCTCGAGCAAAGTCGACTCAGGGGGCAACTTATAGAAACATTCAAGTATTTGAATGGCTTCAACGACGTACCTACCACGGGACTCTTTGAAAGAGACCTCAATGATCGCTTGCGAAACAACGGTCGAAAACTAAAGCATATAGCTCGAATTACGACCTTAACTTCTTTCCGTTTTTCTAGTCAGCATTTGGAATGGACTCCCTTCCGATGTTGTTAGTGCGGAGTCAGTCAACGAGTTTAAAAATTATTTTGACATACAATAGGAGAGACATCTTCTACAGCTAAGAACTCCTCCTCCAGGAGTCGCAAACTCTTAATCGCCAAAGCTTCTGAGGCCACCATAATCCGTCTTCTTCTCTGTCCCGCTCCAGGTACACAGTTTCACATCTCCAAGCTCCGCATATCAGAGGCTCTTGATCGTGCTTGCGTGCATTTATGATCGTCTCTTTGGCAGGGATGCTTCCCCCTTTTTTTCTCTTTTCTCCAGTCCTCTATATCCTACTAACATAATGGCAATAGCTCATAGAGGGCCGGGGCGTAAGCTCCAGTGTCTCTTTGGGAATGGGCCTATTGGTTCGTCTACTGCCGCCTATCTAATCTAATCTAATCTACCAAAGCTGTATCACTTCACGGCTACCAATGCTGTATCACTTCACGGCTACCAATACTGTATCACTTCACGGCTCGCAATGCTGTATCACTTCGTGGCTACCAATGCTGTGTCACTTCACTGCTGTCACTGCTTAATGCTACACCACTTCATGGCGGCCAGTGCATCATCATTTAGATGACTTCACGGCCGTCAATGCTATATCACTTCACTACTGCCATTGCTACATCACTTCACTGCTTCCAATGCTAAATCACTTCATGGCAGTTAGTGCTTCATCACTTCATTTCTGCCAGGACTTCATCACTTCAAGTCTGCAAGCTGCTCCGTTCTGCTGTCTGTTCTCATCATCTCGCTTAGCCCGTACGCCAAATAAATTTCATTAACATTTTCATCAGCTGTTTACTTGGCATTTCATTAAAAATCGAGTATACAACAAGTTTGAGAGGCTTCTGTTCTACAAAATCCGACCGTTTATTTCACACACTGTTGCGAAATAGTTTTACTCTAGTGCAAATATCAAAGGATGTCATTAACACTTGCTCTATCTAACTACACTTCTAGCCTTAATATTTTTCTGAATTTGTTGCGTATAGAAGTTTTAGAAGCATATACAAGTTTGTCATTCATTACTGAATGCAAAACAATTAAGTCAGATAGCTAAACAACGTATGAAAAAGTAATTGGAGAACATATAAAAAGCGTCTGCCGCACCGTGCAAGCAGGCACAATTGCGGGACCGAAATCTGCCTTAGGGGCCAGTGTCCAGTCAATGTGGGTGTCGTATATGAGTGTAGTTAAGGCGGGGAGAGTTAAGTCAGAAGTGCTGCCTCAGGTCAAACTAAGGTAAGTGAAAACATTAATTATTAATCGTGAAATTTCCTGATTCCTTAATTCGGAATATATTTGCCAGTGTCACTAGAAGAGAGCGTACCCAGAACATCATAGATCCTCCTCTATGTACAGTATGCTTAACTGTTGGCACGGTCTTCTTTTGAAGAAAAGCCTCACATTCTTTGGGCCAAATCTTGGCATCATTTGGTTTCAAAAACTTGATTTTCGGTTCTTCAATCCATAACATCTGTTTCCGGAAGCAATCTTGTGAGTTTTAGCAATATTTGTTGTAGTAGTAACATGATATCATGTTTGACGAGACGTTCGTTGTTGTAGATCGCCAGCCAGTCCATCCATGAGCACATACCGCTGTAGTGTGCACGTTGGTTGGTGCCCCACGTATCCAACATCCTTGCAATGCCCGTCACCTCAACTCCTGGGTTCGTGTCGACTTGACGACCCAGTTTCCGTACAGTTCTCAGTGACATTTTCTATTTCCTTCCACGTCCAGGTAAAGTCTGCGCTGCTCTAAATTGACCAAAGTTCTTCACACCAGATTTCACTGTGGATCTCGGGAATACGAAGGTTTTAATAATGTTGCCATAACTATTTCCTTCTATTGTACGGAGGTCAATAATCTTTTATTTGTCTCAAGGCAACGCTAAGCTCATTTACTTTTTCCATCGTGACCTTGACGTGGCAATGGCAAAACATTGCCCTTCCTACTTCGCATGACCCACGTTCGTTGAAAAATTCTAGAAAATATGTGTACAAGAATGATTTAGAATGCTCTGCACAATAAGCAAACTAAAGTAAATACCAAATAATCATATGTCCTATTTCTATGGATACTTTTTTATATATTTTTCGAAAACTTTACTGTATACATTTAACCCACACATCCTGTTTTTTGTTTATCTAAAAACTTAGTTTTGTATCCTTTTACCGTACCAATGAACTATTTCTATAAAAGAACTTTGAACTGAATAAACTTTAGGTTGACAGAAATTAGTCAAACTACATATTATGTTGGACGGTGTACGAATAATGTCGTCGCTAAAACTATACTCGGTGGCTCTTAATAAGATGAGCAGCCCAGTTTATGCGGTCTATTGTTAGCGATCAGTAGTAAAGAAATGCTACGTTATTGGGTGGACGAGTCGCTTGATGACGTTTATTAGCCTTTTTTAATCAGCTTCATGTGCAGAAATACTTCCGATTATATAAAGCCCAAAATCCGGTTATTACGCAAATTTCAATACCGATACGCTGCATGCCTGAATTAGAGGAAGTCGGTCGTAAAAAAAAAAATTATCCTCCGGGCAGTAAAATTATCAATTTTTTCTACTGCATTTGGTGTTGAAATCAGAGACCGACGTCAGCTTTTGATAGCTTCGATTACCCTCACAAACTTATAGAAAAAGTACACTAATTGCAAACACACTCAGTCACAGCTTCACTGTAACAGCGACGATAATCAGGTACATTTTACTTGAAAATTCACGGTATTACTCATACGAGGCTGACCGAGAAACGCTAAACACTGACATCAAACGGTATGTAAACATATTTACAATCTAACCTCCATGCAACTGATCGCCTAATACTGTCAGCGTAAACTAGGTTTATGTTTTTTTTTTCAACAGACTTGTAAAACCAAAGGCGGATAGGGTGGAAGTCGTTTATCGATTAATTGCTCTGAGATTGGCTGCACAGCCTCTTCCATTGGATATACGATAAGTGCGCTGTTGAAACGATACCAGAAAAAACACACAGAGCAGCATTGAATTAGCATTATTTGTCGAAGCACAATATACGAAGCACAGCATGAAAGTCATTCCAGGACACGTATTAATCAATAGTTTCTCAACTATTTTCATTGACGACAGCGTCATTGATTAAAAACAGCGAAAGTAATAGTCATAAAGCAAGATAGGCTTTATATATATATTGAGATTAAGACTTTCAACTTTCGGAAGCTGCAGTATTTTTAATCTAGAATTTCAAGCAGGGTGCCGCCTGTATTAGGGGTACACACGGTTGGGATCACTTCGTATCAATAAGAAGGAAGTTGATATAATGTGCTGACTCTAGCGACAATTTATGCACTAAAGTTTCTGACGTGATTATGTAGCCTTTTCTCATGATCTGTGTTTCCATTGTTCATAAAATAAGGACAGTTATATCATTATTTAAGTTTCTTTTGAGAATATTCAGATTAAGATGTTCCTTCGTATTTACAAAATGACCGTTACGATTTCTAGACATTAAGATGGCCAGATTGTCAGGCCGAAACGTTGTCAAGAATTTTAAGATTATGTTTAGTATGATTTCAAATAGTTCTAAAGAAATTGATAGGTGACTGAGTGTCTTAGGATCTTTAAAACTGCTGAAAAAACTTTTGCACTGAACCGTAAAATTAATGCTATAATACAGTTTTATATATCATTTTATTTACGAGAGCCGAAAAGAAGGGCGGCAAGCCTTATTGAGTTAGGAACCAAAACGAACTTTTTGGCAGGGCGCCAACCGAAGTGAACTGCTACCATGTATGTTTCGCTGTTGTAAGCGATTCCGCACAATCGCCGATAGTCACTTATACCAAACATCAAAACTCCAAATGAGGCCAGAAAGTGGAGGCTATAACGTAGTAGTAGTTTGCCTGGGATTTCTCACATTAGTTATTCTGTTCACTCTACTTGATATGAAGGACACAACAAATTAAGTATTGAAGTAACATTTATGTATAGTAATATCCTTACAAACACAGTACAGGAGTAAAGGTTTCAATTAACCATTGACACTTCAATGCTCAAACGACTTCATTTCAAATTTTGTATAAGAGGTTATCTCATTTCTCCACTATTTCCCCGTCAAAGACCATATTATATAAGGTTTTCCATTTTTTCCTGTGCTCTGTTGGCACACTGATGTACACGGGGCATACGATGGACCATAGACCATAGGGTTAGGGTAGTTAAGGTTCGCCCATCTTATGTTATGGGGAGCAGCGCCCCCAGGAGGCCCTGTAGGTTACCTTAGCCATTGGCTAGAGCTTCGAGAAGTGTCATTCGTGCCCACTTTGCTTCTTTCCCATCTCATACTGTTCCTGATCGTTCTTCTACCTATTCTTCCTCTTCTATTCCGACTTGCTGTTCTCATGCGCGTTGATCCTGTGTGGGGACACCCTCATGCATGGGTTTCACGTGTCTATCGTCATACTAAAACTTAATGTGTCCCTTCTTTCTTCCTCTGTGATATTGCCTTTATTGTGGAAACGGAGATTTAAACTTTTGGATATAATAATAATGTACACGGATATCCTGATCGGCATCTAGCCTATACACATTATAAAGCCTGCACTCTGTGTATGGAGACAATCAATAACGCTTGTGGTAACAGCACGTGGTAGCTAGTTAGGTGTTCGGTAAGTGGCACGCAGGAAAAGAAAGTGTGGGGACCCGCAAACCCGCCGCTGTAATGGATACAGTTGGGCTATACGTGGGGCGAGAGTGAGCTGGTTTAACACAGACATGCGCTGGTCTCCATTTCAATGCTTGGCAACAGCTGAGGTTCCCTCTTGAGCTTGCGAAACAACGGTCAAAAACTCAGACATAAAGCTCGAAGCACAACCTTAAGTCAGCAGTAACTGTTATTTCATAGTGAGCATTTGGAATAGACTCCCTTCCGACGTTGTTGGTGCGGAGTCGGTCAACTCGTTTAAAAATCATCTTGACATACATGGGGAGAGACATCCTCCACAGCTAAGAACTCGTCCTCCACGAGTCGCAAGCACTTAATGGCCAAAGCTTCCCAGGCCATTTTAAGCTGACTTCTTCTCACTTCCGCTCCATCTATGTATTGAAGCTCCGCATATCAGCGGCTATCGATCATGTTTGTGTGCAATCATGACCATCTCTTTGACGGAGATTTTTCTCCCTCTTTTTATTTTTTTCTGTCTTTCTTTTCTCTTTCGTCTTCCATTTTTTCTCCTCTCGTTTTCCAAGTCCTCTACATCCTACTAACATAATGGCAATAGCTTACAGAGGGCCGGGGTGTAAGCTCCAGTGTCTCTTTGGGAATGGGCCTCTTGGTTCGTCTACTGCTACCTATCTAATCTAATCAAATCTAGTGCATTAGGCAGTCCGTACAACCAGAGGAAGCAAAGGGGGAGTTCCAACCAGTTCTTGAAATTGGTAGCGCCGACTTTACCCTATACAAGGACCAGTGTGCTTCATAAAAGACGTTTCAGGCAATGCGATTTTCTTATTGATGTGACGTCACACTCAACTTTGCTTTGGTGCTACCTGTTATGTCTACTTTGGCTCTAACGATCATCTACATATGCTACAGATTTTCGTGTGTTTTCAAAATCTGATTGTTCCACTGTCATGGTGCCTCATAAAATGAACCTTTAATAGACGATGCTTTGAGCAGGTCGGCTTTGGGCCGGCCAGACACGGTTGACATTATTGATCGTCTGCAGATATCCTCCAGCAACTAAATTGAAAGAAAATATAGAACGCGTCAGTGGGACTGATTAAGAGGCTCCTTCATTATGAGGGCTGCCAAATCAAAGCCGCGTGTACAGCTTTATGGTGAATGTTTTTTTTTTTTTTCTCGTGCCACCATAGAAATAACCTGGTAGAGAAACAAAACTTTATGAAAATAACAGCATTTTCTGTTTACCTTTATTATTCTATCGGCACTTTATCATTGAACATTATTTTATATAGTTAATAGAGATCCCAGCCGTCAAAAACGACTGCAATAATTTTGTAATCAAGCTTTTTACTGTTGTTGCTTCCATACAGGTTCTGCTGTAAAATAGGTCTCATAGGCATGATCTTCCATTAAAGAAACGCAAGTTGTATCGCCATGAGTTTGCGAGAGCGAAATATATCTCCTGCAAGGTAAGCTGCGAATATCAGTTTGGAAATGTTCGACAGTTAAGCAGCACCAAAATACATAGATCAATCAAAACTATTCATAAGAAATGCTCAGGGCTTACTGTAACCTGGATACCAGCCGATAGTTGAACGTTCAAGGCTTAAAATTTCACTGAAATGTAAATTGCACATAATTTGGCGTCTGTTCAGTTTGAAGTTTCAACTGCCACAATGAGATTCAGCTAAAGAGAGCATAAGCAAAATGGATTATGCACGAAAGGAACGAAAACTCCAGCCAGCCTGAGCCTCTTTAGCTGCTCGAAAAAAAAAAGTCCGCAAAAAATGTACGATATAGCTTATGTCAAACAGGATCAAATATATCAAAGATGCTGCCTTCCATCTACTACGCTCAGAAGAGCAATCATATTATCTCATAGCATCGAGCTACTCTTCAAAGAGAAGCGAGATTCAGAAAATGCAGTATTTCCCCTTTTAAGCATGTATTTCGGAAGCTGCATTTGTCATCGTAATTCCAAGGCTTTTTTCATGGTATCTCAACATGTTTTTTAGTAGATGAATTTTCTCGTATCTAATGCTTAGGTCCCATAAGCCGGGCGGCGGCCGTACATAGGTGGGGTTCCCCCATCGGTGTATAATCTGTCAAGAATTCCTGAAACCAAGCTTTTCTTAAGATTACCGCCCGTCCGGACACCGGCCGATTATCGAACGGCGTCGGTTCTCAGTGGCATTTTCTTTAAGTCGGCATTTCAGCTACTATCGGGCGGCCATCGGCCACTAATCGTTGATCATCATCCGATGTTCATAGGTTGATCGACCGATATACAGGTTGTCACTTAATACTCGGATGGACATCGGTCGATCTTCCTACACACATCGCCCGATGTTCTAGCGATGTCCGGCCGGGATATTTCGATATTTCGGATTTTACTCCCCGAAAGTTCATTCATTGTCAGAGTACGTATATATATGTATATACTTGGCCTGATAGAGGTACACCCCTTAGGATATTAGCAGAACCAGGCCTTGCCCCCCAGCTTACAAGGTTATCGGAGGGGTGTACCTATATGAGGCCAATAAGTTACATATATACAGCCGCCATGCTTTCTGCACCTTCTTCTTCTTCACGACTTCCAATACTTCATTTTTTTGTGGTGCCATGCGTTTGGGCCCATATTGAAGTAAAAGTTTAAAATATGGTAAGAAATTCAATAACTGTGTCCCCTGTAGAATCAAGCAGGGAAATGAGTAGTACATACGAGAATGCGTGGTTTATACATTACCCATTTTACATTCTACACCGGTGCATCCTTTGCCAATGAACGATCGGATATCGGCCGATGATCGACCGATATCTGTCCCAAAAAGACGGCCACCGACGGCTCTCTGATACAAGGACATCGACCGTTTATCGGTGTTGCCTCTTCCGATTAGTTGAGGAACAGTGAACGATGCAAAACATTGGTGGAGGCGTCGGAAGATTAAAACTCCGCTTCAAAATCTTCCGATCACCACACCGAAGCCCAAACAAGCCTCCGGCATCGCTCGATGTCCGGGCGGCTATCCACCGATTTTGCCAAAAAAATACATCGGAAGCAGCTGTGTCGTCACCTAATCGGCCAGCTTATGTGACTAAGCCCTAAATCCTCAACAACTTGACAGAGGGGAGGACCAACCGAAGATCAAGCAAGACAACAAACAAGCTCGGATCAACTAACACATATGCATGGTGGATATAGTGGATACATATTCACTACAAAATTAACGCACAGTTGTAGGTGCCTGCTTGCGCCTTTGATTGGTCTTTCTCTCCGTCACGCTCTTATAAGGATTTAGATTGGAGAAAATTCAACTGCTAAAAAGCCAGATGAGTTACCATGAAATTTTAGCTCTTGGAATTGCGAGATTGCAAATACAGCTTCTGAAATCTGTACTGGATAGTGGAAATACTGCAATTTCTGATTCTCGCTTCGCTTTGAAAAGAAACTCGGTACTATCTGATATGATTCTTCCTTTGAGCGTGGTAGATGAAAGGCGGAATCTTTGTCACGCTTTTCATCCTCTTGTGCATAAGCTATTTCGTTTTTTTTTTTTTTTGCTGAATTTCTTCATAGTAGTTAGGGCATCTCAATATTAGTTGGGGATTCCATTCCCATCGTGCACAATCCTTTTCGCTTGTGGTTTCCCTGGCTGAATTTCTTCTTGGCAATTAAAACTTCTCGCTGAGCAGAAGGAAATTTTTTTAGCTCGCATTGCAGCCAAATTTCGAACCTGAAAGTTGAAGTATATATGTATATGTGCTGGTGTCCAGGACACAGCAAGCACTGAGCATCTTCAGTAAATTCTTTTGCCTGCATTATATTTCTTGGTGCCATTGCTCCTCAACTTTCGAGCATTTCAAAACCAATATCGAGGGATTTTCCCTGTATGGTGGAAATTTTGCTTCAGCAAACTCCTAAGGTCACAATTTGCGTTCTTTAATGGAAGATCAAGCCTACAGATACGAGGCTTATATTAAAGCAAAACCTGTACCGGATACAAAAAAAAAATAAAAAGCTTAGTCAAAAATTATTAACATCATTTTTTGACGTCTGGGTACTCTAGTACACAGAATATTCAGCAACTGTAAGTTGGAACAGAAAACCTATGAGTGTTTCTTAAATTAATATATTATAAAAACGAGTTATTTACACAAAACGGTAAAAACCATTTTCTTTGAGTAATTCGTTTTCTATGAAGAAAATAGGAAAAGTATAGGAGTCTTACACCCATGCTGCTCCAATTTTACGCATTTCTACCACGTTTCGTGAAGATCAGTACAATAATAAAATGTCATTGACATGTACGACGCAAATATCAAAACACTATCGTAATCACCAATGTCTGTTTGTCAAAACATCATAGACCGAGCCCAGCCCCAAGTATCCTATACCGACATGATCTCACCTTCAACCAAACAACCCAGCGGTTACCTCAGCTGCATTGCACTGCAACTTGCCTAAGTGGCAGCAGCCAGCTGCAGCCAGCGCAACAAACTGGCCAGGTATATATAAAAATTGCCACCGAGTGCCATAACCAAAGTTAGTGGTACTGAAAAGGATCCTTGGCGCTTTTCGTACTCGTTAGGTTGTTAGAAGAGATTGATGATTATTATTCGTCCCTGGAAGCTGCTGGTCGCATCTGTTGACTTGCATACAAGCGGCCCTCCTTGAAAGTACCGGGTCCTCGTTGAAGATCATACTCGTTTTGTACTAATTTTTTCATTAATCATATATTCTATTTTCATCGCTCCAGGTGTTTGATAAATACAGTGCATGTAGTCGTGAAACAAGAGCACAGGCTAGACTTCCCTGCAGTTCATATTCATTTTAGTTAGATGGTCCCTCGTTTAGGATAAAAAGTTCTGTTCCTGGTATTCGATACGAGTTTGCTAAAAAAATACGTCGAGTGCACAGATTTTGACAACGCTGCAGTTCACTATTTGAAAGGTAGGTAGCGGCTCTACAGGGCTCAGTTAGAGTATTTGGCTTAAGTTTACTTGAACTAACATTCCCATTGACAAACTCCAAACAAAGTTCCCATTTAAAGTGTCTTTTCATTACGCTACAACTATTTAGTTACTATGATAGGATATGTGGTACTTTACCAAACTCCTCCGACTTCTTTCTGTAGCATTACACGAAATGGTCGGGTATACAGCCATAGAGGTCAGCCTTGTTTTGATTGATAAAGTTTTTCTTTGCAGATTCTGATGGCTTAGAACCCATATAATGTCACCTGGGTGGGAGAATGTGGAGCTCTTACCCACGAGTAATATTTTAAAGGCGTAAAAATCCAAAATGGCAGAGTAAACAATATGTGACACACCCATAACATTCGCAATATTTGTAATAGAAACTTGGTTTTAGCGTCTATACCTAGGTTTTCAGGTATAAGGATTACCATAAGATGATTATTATATCAATTAAGTCGACCTATATAGTTAAAATATGATTAATCGCATAGATTTTCACATTGCAGCTATCCAGAACCAACATACACAACTGATATTTTTCAAAACTTTCACTAGCAATTGGAAGTGGTTGGCGTTTCACTGAGTGTCCATTATCAACATGCATCAAATGTTTTTTGGAAGATTAATCTTTGATTCATTGCATGCAATAGTGTTAACACTTAGCTATATTTCATATCAAGCGAGTACCGGTATATAGGTTAACTTCGGTTTAACGGAAAACTTTGTTCTAGCCTCGCGTTTTCATGTAGATTGTTCTCTAGGGTCTATTTGCTTCATAGGTTCACTTGATGACTTCATCAAGTTACTGGGGTATCAGAGCAACCCTCTCATTAACAGCAACTGAATGTCAGGTGTCCGTTCCTTGGCAACTTGACCATCCATCTGATATGACATCAAGGTCAGGTGGATGGGAATCCATTGCGTGTCGCCAGGTTGATACCTGTGGCTGAACTCCAAGGATATTCTCTTCTGGCAGCTTCGTCAGTAAAGTTGATGACATCTGAAGGGCGGAGACTCCTCTCTGGGCAATTTTCTTGATCGATGTCTTTTGGTGAGCTTTAGTGAGAGACTGGTAGCTTCTTAGAGCATAACATACAAGGAGTAATGTCAAGGACTTGATTTCATCAGCTGTTGTCAGTAGCTGTCTACAGTAGATCAGACCCAATTGATCAAGTACCCACAAGTCTGGCTTTTGAACATCCTAAGGCCTGTGATCGCTCCAGTGCTGTGAGGCGATGGGACCTTGTAGTATGCAATGAGAGCATGGGATACCAACCTATCTGGTATGATTTGTTTGTAAGTCTCCACAATAGGCTTGATGTCCAAAAAGCATTTCTCCTCAATGAGAGAAGTCATGGATACTGTGTAAGGCCGTGTTCACACGTCCCTCAACGAAACGCGTTCAGGCAAATTAATGGACGCGGCGCTTTCATTTGATCGAAGCAATTGCGAGAGACTGGAGAATGAAGCACGTCCCTTTTTATGAACGCGTCGCGTAATTCAAGTTCAGTAAACAGAACCTATAACTACTGAATTAATCTTCTATGGCGTTTTCAAATCATGAACAAGTCGACATAAATGTTTTTTTTTACCGTCACTTTAACGATTAATGTCACTGTATTCCCGTTTAACACAAGACGACTAGTTAAGCTGAAAATATACTAAGAACACTAACGTAATGGCCAACTGTGGATACAAAAAAATAAGCTACAAAACAGATGCCGAATTGTCCTTAAGCAAGTGCGCAGACGTGAGGACGAGCTCAGAGCGGAAAAACTAAGTAGCAAACTTACTCAA
>LQNS02278070.1:25223983-25236013 GCA_001587735.2 Parhyale hawaiensis
TGTGTGTAACCTAGAAATAAGAAACATTCTCCTGTGTACCATATTTCATTCCAATTTTGTAATGTCTATGAGTACTTAATAAAGATTATTATTATTATTATTATTATTATTATTATTATTAACGAAATCTTTGATTTGACGACGAAGCGGATTGCTTCGTGCTGGTTTCACTTTTATCAGCTTATCACGCTATCAATATTTTTTTTTAAAATAGGCTGATCCTATCAAATTTAGGCAATAAGAGTATCGGATACTAATGTGACTTCAAGCCGATGCGAAATGTAAGCGAAAATGTAAAGAAACGAGTTAGCTGAACGCCCAGCGTCATTCATTTTGTAGTGGCTGGAAAGCTAGGCCCTACATCAATTATCGAACGCTCTAGATAGCCTAGTTGTAATCTCCTCGGTCGGCATCCATCGGCAACCATACCCCGGCAGAGGGTAAATAAACTCAATAAATAAGCATCAATTCTCAATATTAACTCGGCAACTTTAGGATACAACAACTAGGGCAGCAGGCACAGCAAGGTTAATACAACCTGTGGCTCCACACAGCACAGCCCCGGCAAAATATGAGCAGCACGAGTATTACACTTGGTTCCATCAAATACCTGCTCACCATATCAGAAGAGTTTGGTAAATTCACGACATCGCTACCTACACGAATGTAAGAATGCAGCGTCACCAGCCCACAGATGGGCTCCTAAACCCAGAAAAGGGGCGTGTCCCACAGAACAATGAGAAACACCAGTGTCCACTCAATAGAGCAAACTCAAAGATTCAGATACAATACAGGCTCAGCAATACACAGGTTATAATTACCTACGTAATTACCTACTAAACATCACAATTCTAAAGTTTCATTCAAAGGCAAAAGTAACAAAATGTTTGTCGGCAGCGCGACAGGTGACATATCAAGAAGTTCGTTCCAAAAGTTAGGTTCAATGGGTTGCCATCCCAGACGCAGCGCGGCGGTTTAGGAGCATAGGTAACATCACAAAACGTCCATTTTATAGAAGTAAAAATTCTCTAGTTGAGGCGAAAGTCGCATATGGACCATTCAGAGGTAAGCTATTCTTCAATATCTCTGCAAATAAATTCACGAAGACAGTTCGACACTAATAAATAAACTAATGAAAATTGAAAAAGTCACAATCTGAGCAATGCCATCACGTGCCAATCAAGAGGAAGTTTCAGTTCTTGGAAGATTTTCCGACATTAGAGTAATTTCACCTTAGCAAACTTTCTTTTTTCAATTCAAAACAGCACCATTGAACATTAAACGCCCGAACAGAATTTCAGTTTCAGGCGAAGACACAATACCAAGTGGTGACAGAAGTTGGAGATGCCTAACTCGGAGTAGCAGCATCCCGGCGACAAGGAAACAGGGATGGCAGCAGCTGAGGGGCGGGGACGGAGCACAGGCCACCGGTCACCCAGCCGTGCAAGCCAAACTCCACAGCCATGTCTCCAGAAACTCTCCAGCAAACGTGACGATGAAAAGCAAACGTAGACTACCCCATAATTGTGACTAATAATAACTGCTGAAAATAAATGTACACAACTCGTTATTTCTGAGTACAATAAATTTAAAGGATTTTACTCCTTAGATTAATTGAACAGCTAGCAACAATGGGAACAGGCCCATTCTCAGAGAGGAGCCATGACTCCTACTCCGACCTCATAAGCTACAACTGCCATACTGTTATCACTGCTGTCCAAAGAATTCACATCCAGAAAAATGACAACCAGCATGACAAGCTGCAACAGGTCTGTATAGATAAGATATTTAGTCCGACAGCGTGTGTAGTGAATAGCATTGAAAAGAGGAATTTAATTAGAAGAATGATATGCTCATTAACTTTGAAAGCTTGAAAAGAAAAAATGAAGCAGAAGCGGCCAATGAACAAAAAAAGTTCCCACCTACAAATTCGTACATTATAGGTAGCTCGGCGGAGAGCGGTGAGAAAAGAAGAGGCTAAAGCGTCAGACGGCTCCCGTCTGTGTGGTTACAATTTGAATGAAGGTCGCTTCTATGTGTGGACAGCGACAAAAAAAATATGACTGGCGGCTCGTGTCCATTTTCGTGCTTGAATGCGTTACGATGAGGGACGTGTCAACTGGCTCGAAGAGAGCTCCCCACTGATGTAGTACTGTAATACATCAGAAGTAGAAAACATCAGTATCATCTGCCGCAACCAGGACAGTTTTTTTAGTAACTTGGGATACCTGCCATATGATGAAGGTGTCGACTTCTTCTTGGATTGTTGACATATGTCGCTCTTTTATTTATCGACAGTTCAGATCATCGGGAATTGGATCCTTGCCTGTCATAAATAACAGTTTTCTTTGAAATTCATGGACATCAATCTTGAAATAAATACAAACTAGAGCACTCTGAGAGCGCATACCTCCGCCAAACGAGGCAACGGTAGCAAAAAATTCAAATTGGCTCTGAAACCATAATTTTCTTTGTATAAACTCCAAAATTTGATCATTCGTGCCTTTTAATAGTAATAACAGCTTGTGCAATTTTCTTAAAGATCCATTCATAACTTTTTGAGTTATACTGCTAACAAACGTTATGACAAACATGAGTCATACAGACGAACAAACCGATCTGCACCAAAATTTAATCATTCATGTCAATTAACATTACTAACAACCCCTATAAATTTTTATTAGGATCCATTCACTATTTTTGAGTTATTGTGCTAACAAGCATAAAATTAAACACAGTGAAAAACGAACGAACGAACGGATCATTACCAAAATTTGGCTATTTACTCTTTGTTATATACCTAACAGTTCATGTTAATTTCATTAAAATCTAACCATAACTTTTTGAATTATGGCACTGAGAAAAATGAGGGAGATAAACAAACAAACAAACGGATGGACATATCTTCACTAAAAGGTGATCATCTGTCCCTCCTGAAATACCTAACAAACCCTGTAAATTTCGTTCAAATCGGTTCCTAACTTTTTGAGTTATCTTGGTGACAGGCAGACAGACAAACACGACGAAAACATAACCTGCTTGGAGGAGGTAATGATGTCAATCGGTTTAGCTTTGTTGTGTGGCACAGTCAGAACCACTTACGTATTATACTGGATGACGAGTTGTGTTTGTGAGACTGTAATCTACTGGATTTATTCTTCTAGCAGATTTTGTTTGCATTCTTTAGCTGCTGTATATAGTAATCAAGTATCAACAACACATCAGCCAGCTTCAACCGTTCGTGAGGGCACAACATAATATTTCCAGGTAGTCTTGGACAACAGAGCCACTTGGTGGCCATGGAATGACCCAAAGAATGGCCTATTTATCCAGTACAATGGCATGCGGTAGCCTGGGCTGTGCTCTCTGAGCAATATCTGCTTTGAAAGTGCGTCTCCTTGATTTCAAAATAATATAATTAACATATGTGACAATCCATAGGACGTGGGATTAGAATGTTCAAGTTCTCTTGAGGCGTTTTGATGAGTCATTGCTCGGACATAAACTGCCTCCGTATCAATGATCTTGTACTTGCCAAGAGGGATGTGTTTTCGAGTCGTCGCCATGGAGCGAACCAGGTTTCGTATCAGTTGATAGAAAGTTTCTGTCACATATGTTAAGAAAGCTTTGGGTGTGCCAAATTTTTTGGACACCCCAGGGCGGCCATATTGGATTTTCACGTGTTTAGAAAATTGCTCAAGGGTGAGAGCTCCACATCTACTCAGGCGACGTTGTATGGAATCTCAGCCATCAGAATTTGCAAAGAAAAAACTTAATCAGTCAATACATGATTAGACTAAAATTGCCCCTCTGGCTGCCAGACTATATTAATTCGAGCATAATTATCTCAATACATTTGCGTCAGGTTCATGATATATTTGGACAACTACCTGTACCTCTAACGGACGCCTGGAAGTAAATATTATGAATAAAAATGAAAAACTGGATACAATCGTTGACATCGTTGCAAATAAGGGGTCATATATTTTCTGAGAAACCTATATCCCTCAGGTTTCCAATCACGATGGCACACCACTTGCACGGGCACTGAATGAAGATTCACAGAATAATGCCCCGATAGATTTACCTAACAACACCATGTGTCAGAAAGTAATAGCAAGCACTAAATGTAACTTTTCAATACAGAAGGAAATTCCTGGACTCAACTGCACGGGGGCCGTGAAAGGCGCTGGATATATGTGAGTGGAGGTATTTCACGCAACTGAAAGGGGTGGTGAAAGGTGGAATATCTACATAAAACTCTACCACAGAACGACACACATACACTTATTACCGTCACTATTACAGAAGTTATCTCAACCGCTTCGTCCTTATGTATTCCAACGGAAGAAAAAATTCTATAGCAAAGTAGCATGGCCTGGTAGAGATGAGGGCCTATCAGCGAACATTTAACCTTTTTCTACATGTTTTCAATTCGGTCTTTTTCTAAGTATTTAATGCAATTCGAATGGAGAAATTTATCGCGCTGGTGCCTTTGAAATTTTCAGCAACGATTGCTGCCGCCCACCCGTCCCAGGAATTCTTGCTGTAGAGGGATTTCTCCGGGTAGTCGTCCCCCCATCCATCACCCCCCGAGTCTTGGTGCAGTCACCACCAAGTTACAGCCCAGGAGGACACTCACCGTATCCTGGCATGCGGCCGCTCTGGGCGGCTTTTGAAGTTTGTTGGAGATCTTTGGGTGGTCACCGCGACACGATTCGAGCCGCCGTCGCACTACTGCAACACACGTTAAGCTCCGTGTACACGGCGCAATTGTCGTGGGGGGAGGGTAGTTGTTCTTCAGCTGCTGAAAGTTTGGAAGGGGGTGTTCTTTAGCTCCTCGGTGGCAAGGGAGGGGGGGGGGCAAGTGCTTCCGCTTCTCAGAGTAGTGAGGATATTCATCAACTACTCAGATTTGTGGGACTGTCATTAACTGCTCAGAGTTGGAGGGGGAGTATCCTCAACTGGAGATAACTGGGTGGGATAGAGGATCTTCAAGTGATTTCCACACTCCTTTCCCCCAAGCTCTTCCTTCTCTAGATGAAAAACTCACCCACTCTGTGATTGGCGCGGTTCGGGACACTAAACAACCGAAACTTCTCAAAGTTCGAGGTATTTACGGCTCGCTCGTGCTTAGAACCAACATGGAGGTTGAATTTCAACAGTTAATACACAAGGATAAAGTGAAATCAACAAGCAAACCTTAAAATTCTACAGTTAACAGCGAAATCCCAAGTGCGCGTAAGAAGTTAATGATCAGAGCCCAGATTATCAAGCTACTTACGATGTTGTTAGTCGCTGGGAAATTTCATTATGACGCTACTAGCGTGTTGTAACTCATTTATCTAGTACATAGAATTACTACGCGGTTTTAGAGAAAACTTTTATTCCTTCAAAAAATAGAGGAGACAACCTAGAGAATCTTGTAAAGTATGTTATATGTATCTTTGTTAGACCTTGGGAAAACTCATAAGTGGTCATAATACTCGAGCTTCAACGTGTAAACTAAAAAAAAACGCTGAATTAATCCAACTGCAGACTGGTTGTTCGTTGAATGAAAGATGTAAACCTTCACCAGTGCTCTTCCCTGTAAGGAAGACAAAGCGACCGTTGATAGGCTGTAGCAATGAGCTGTATCTTCCAATCACAAGGCAGGTAGAATACTGTCTTATATCGTCGTTGTAAGGTGCAACGTTGCAAGTTTTACAATATTTTATATGTTTGTAAATCTGGAGCCAGGATGGTGCAGCACCACAAGTTGCATATTGCAGCGAGCAATTGCTCTGAGGCCGCGACTGCAACAAGCCTCTAAGATACAGTAGCTTAGCTTCTTTTTGATAAGACTCGTCTCAAATATTATACGGTGAGTCTTAACTGCGTGACAAAATACGACTGTGCTACACTGTGGCAAAGATAGAACGCTGTTTTAACAAAGAGAGAAATAACTTTGTCTGAAGTTGTAACCGTTCATGCAGTCACGTCGGAACGTTGTGAGAAGAAATCTAGTACTAAATATGAGTCGACGATACTAAAACTTAACGTTTCAGGATGTAAAATCCCATCTTTAGAAGGAAGAAAAAACTAGGCTACGATCAATAAATAAAAATTTCTTTATTGTTAATAGGTAAGGGGAGCGTAGGTGTTTTTGGGGGAAAATCTAAAAGGCAAATGGACGGAGCCGTGCGTAGGGGCCGGACCTCAGCTCCAGTACAGACGGCAGATTCAGGCTAGGTATATACAGTATAGACCGGTCATGATGTTGAGGCTAGGCTTGGTGTTATGTATGTGGAGAGACTCTAATGTTGCGAGCTCGATGGGATTGGAAGAGTCTATGATGGAAAAATCATTCTTGCTGATAGGATGGTTGTTTTGTTCAGCATGGAGGCGAAGGGCTGAATGTGAGGGCTTCGCGAGTGGTAAACCGCTGTGGTAAACAGCGAAAACGAAGATTAAGAAATCTAGGAGTAGCGCAGCTACGTAGTAACGAGCTTCCTAGTTGATAGTTATCTCGCCTCAGTCTTTCTGCTCTTTACAAGGCGCTCAAAAACAAGAACGTTTTAGCCATGACTGAACTACGTAACAGGTTAACTCACGCTCGGGTAGCGTGTTAAGCCCCGCCCACTCTTTGTCAGCCGTACCGTTCGGTGAAATGACAGATAGCAAACCGTGTTAATTGGTTCCTGCCTGTTCCTTGCTTTATGAATACGGTGAGCGTGGGCATCCATGAAGAAAAAATAAGGGTAATCATTTCTGCACAATCACAGCTGTTTACCGGGCGATGCAAAAATCCGTTTGCTAGAAATAATGCAATAAAATGTGAAAAAATAGTTTAAAAGACGAAGAAACCAATTCCAACACATAGCTACGGCTTCCTAAGTATTGGTATGGCTTATTTTGTAATCATCACATTATCATTTTGACTACTAGTGCACTTCGCCATCAAAAATTACCGCGGAACAACATGGCTTTCAGGAAAAAAAAAAACTACAGGTGCAAACCTATTATCGGTGTAGTATTAAACGCTCTAACAGTAACTGTAAATCCAAATTCATAAACTGTACCTGGGAAATTTGGATTTAAAGAGCTTTTCTCGTCAAAAAATTTCAAATTGTGAAGCGGAGGAGTGTTTTTTAATAGTTTGAGCTTCATATTTCAGTCATAAGCAGTGATGCAATTAATTAAACAGTTTCCCGTCGACATACCATTTTCTTTCAAGTTTTGAAGAGAAACGTCAATTTAAGGCCGATTTTGCTAGACAAGAGTTCACAGCCTACAAGAAAGATTTTATTTCCATTTTGTAACTTCTCTAAGAGAAGTTAGTGTTGTCTGTGGTTACTTGGAGAAATTTGGAGGGAAAATTGAATTACGTATAATTACTACGTAGTAGTTTATCATTTTGCTGGGCAAAAAACGTTTGTAGTACAGTATTATCATTAATCACACCAGACTGGCGACGTAGGAACGGAGAAACTCCATGAGGTAAACAAACCCCCACGCAACCAGCCCAGCGGGTGAAGAAAACAAAAGAATGAAGAAAAGAAGATCCGAGATCACAGAATAGCTCTGTGTACAGATCGTTTAAAGCTGCCAATACCCGCACCAGCAAAGACAGCCATCAAGACCATTCCAAGCAACCACACACGATGGAAAAAACGAACGGGAATACTGACTCGTACGGCATCGTAACGGTTGAAAGGCAAACTCATGAAGAGCACCAGTACGCCGAGTATACCTCACCCGAACAAATGGATCCGGAAGAAACTCAGACAGTGGATGACTTGGGCAGTTATAGATTTTATACAAAAAACAGACCCCACCAACTCTGCGACGATGCGCCAGATCACAAGGCACAACACCACCCAGCATGAACGTACATCGACGAACCATTTTGTCAAGCAAACACAGATGTTACCGGTGACAGCGGAAATTGAGTATACCTTGTTGCTTCAAAAATCCACTTTTTTCGTTACTTTGGATCTTTAGGAAACGAAGAAGCTTTAAACAAGTTATTTTTTTCCTGAACAAAACAGCTAGACATCTAACACTGGCCCAATGTAACGGAAATAATGGTATAAGTGAATTAGGAATGCTATTGATACTTGCGCAACACCGAAGTTCTTCGCTCCACCAGACGTCATACGAGGAGATGCGCAGAACCGTCTCAGTTAACCTGTTACGTAGTTCGATCCTCCGTACCTCCGGCGTTAATGTATTTCTAAATAACCATTTGATTCCACCCTACGAGCCACGAACTTTTCAGCACCTCTGCATACTTCCACTATATAGGTAATAATTACCTCCACTGCGTACGTATATGGGGAACTCTAATTTACCCTTTTGCAATATCCTTCGATTCATTCATTTTTCAGCTCCCCTTAGCGCTAATATCCAAGTGGAAGCATTTCAGCTCTTTACAGTCCATTATGTTCTTCCAGCCATGGGATGTTAACTAGTAATGATGGGAAAGTAACTAACATGCAGGGTCAAAAACCCGACATGCGCCACATGCTCCACATAACGCCACACGGACCTCGTCTCAAGACCATCGAAGGTCAAACGTAAGTGCGCCGAAAACTTTTCAGTTTCCCTGCAAGTTTTGCCTCAGTGAATTGAACAGCAAGCGTTGCAGGATACTCAATGGCGCTACCCGACCTCTTATGCTAACGAGTATTGGAAAAGATTTGGCTCGGTGCTCTGCTGCGGCACTGTTGCTGGAGCCACGAGATGCTAGGAAAAGGTCATGTGCCGCACCATGCACCAGTGTTTCCGTCCCCAGACGTGAGGCATGTTCATGCTGCCAAATTTGACCCTTTACCATCACTGGTACCATCAGTGAATCCTTACCCAGTCGCGAGGAATGTTCAAGTTGCCACACGTGACCCATTATCGGGCGAGGATATTACAGTGTCCACTTTCAAATGCTGTAGTTCACATCAATGCTGACTGTAATCTAAACGGTAAATGGCTGATTCATCAGCGCATAAAGTTATATTTTCTTTCTTAAAAGTCCACAAACTGGACGGTGTGCGTTAATGTGCTAAGCTCGAGCAAGGTAGGACGCAGAATGGGAATCAATGTGAAACAGCTGACGTATTCGAAATGCCACTGAAATCATAAAATTGCAATAAAATCTACTAGACTCAAACCTACAAAAGTGCTTGGTACGTAATTCAGCTGTGATTGGTTACAGGCACTGCGGAGATATATTGCGGCATGGTTCTCGCGCTGGCTGCTGAGAGCTTGGGTTCGAAACCTCTGCACATGGCAGGCTGCGTGTTTAGACATCGCTTCACCTCATCTGATGAATATCGAGATGATCAAAGGTAGGACGAGGTATGTACCGCTCTGCAGCAAGCATGTAGTATCTGCCGAGAAGGTTCGTTCACCCCTGCCAGGGTTGTTGTTCCCTGACTGACCGTACTTTCTGCCTCTGTGCCAACCTTAAAAGCTAATCATTAAAGAAGTCACATTTAAACAAAAAAATGGTTTCTCGTGGGAGTAGCTCACCGAAAGAGAAAAGATGGTAGAGGGAAAATAAGAAGCTGGGCACGATATTTTGCTTTTCTTGTACGAAGAACTGCTGTTTAATGAGTGTAAGTTTTTTTTTTTTTTTTTTTTTGAGGTACGGGGCCAGCAAGACTGCAGCTGCACGTAATTTGGGCTGAAAATGGCCGGAAGTCTTCCGTGGCGTAGCCCAGCAAATGAGGCCGCAGCGCTGACGCTGTAAGACCAAAAGTCAGGGCCGCAACAAGCTCTGCTGTTTGGTAGGAACAACAAGAGTCTCGTATCAAAATACACAAGTAGTGGAAGTAGCAACAAGAATGAGCAAAAAAAGCTAATGTTCGAGGGCCATGGATTGTCCAAATAGACTGGAAATAATAGAAATGCAACCGCTGAGTCAGATGACTGGTCGACCTCCCCGTGACATGGCAAATCAAACGCATGTAATCCGGCTTAGGAATAAGTGCAGCAGTCGAACGCGATCTGTGTTCTGGCGCTGCTGCATCGATAATTTTCCGCCATTCGAGGAAATTTTTGTGGTGTTTTCACTGGAGCGTCAGCGATACGAACCATCGCCATGCGTCGCTTGTTTACATCACTTTTTTTGCATCAGTCAGCGGTGAAGGGTTTAAACTGTAATTTTAAACTTACGTAAGCTAGGGTGGCACTGCAGAGTTTAAGCTTTCGAGGGCAGACAAAAAACCGTAAATGTTCTTATATCGGAGTTAGACTGACGTGGGCCCTGGAGATCTTAACCTTTAAGGTTAAGACACAGGACCGTAATGCTCTTATACTGTAATTGTCTCTGCCAAGGTGATTATGTTTTTTGTTGGAGTTTGTCTGTCAGTTACCAAGGTAACTGAGGAAGTTATGGCGGATATTCAAAATTTACAGATATTGTTATGTATGTTAGGAGGAACATATGATTAACTTTTGGTGAAGATCCGTTGAACCGTTATTTTGTTTGCCTATTTATTTTGTCTTTGTACCAAGCTCAGAAAGTTATGGTGTTGAAGGTTCAGCACACGGTATAGCTATAGCACTATGTTGCCGCATGCGCTGCTGCTTTGAGAAGGAAGTATGGCACAGTGAAAAACTTAGCTTCAATTTATTATCTATCCAGCAATTTGCAAGTTGGCACCTCTTACAAATGATCGATCGACGGCCAAGTTAAGTCGAAGACCAACATGAACTGAAGTTGTAAATATAATATATGCAAGACACAGTTAAGTTCCTACTAAAGTCCATACTAAGTCCGGTAGGTGTGCATGCATATAAAGAAGCTAATTATAGTTCTACTCTTCAGTGCGCATACATCTGACAATATTTCACATATTTCACCTACGGCATCTTTTATTAATTCAGATCACAATGGCAATAGGCTGGCAATAGATCCGACCGAATGCCGGTCTACGGCCAGCCCCATAACACACGTGCGCCCGGTGCGCGTTCGACAGGTCAAGATTGATTGATTGATGTAAGGCGCATCGCCGACGCAGGGCACTAGCACCCGACAGCTCAAGTGCCGCACGATTGGAGGTGGCGCAGCACCTCACACCTACGCGTAGTAATTTTTTAAGAAAAGGTGCACATCACATAGGAACGAACTTCTCCAGTAACGCAAATTAAAGAACCTCTACGAATCCCGACGGCTACGAGAAGACAGACTACAATAATAAAAAAGAATTCTATGCACTGTAACAATGGAACAGATCTTCATAAATTTGCATGAATTGTTAAGGAGGCTACGAGGAGCAAACTGACCAGTTTTTATGATCTGTAAGGGCCAGTTCACACGTCCCTCATTTCAACGCGTTCACTCGCGAAAATGAGCCGTGAGTCAACTTCTGCTGTCGCTACTCACATGTAGAAGTGATCATCACTCAAATGAATGACGCCACGCGTTCATTTATGATATCATTTCTTTCCATTTTCGCTTATATTTCGCGTCCGTTTGAAGTCACATTCGTATCCCATGATCTTACAGCCTGAATTTGATAGGAACAACCTATTTTCAAAATATTTATAGCCTGATAAACCGATAAAAGTCAAACGAGCGCGCAACAATCGCTTCCTGGTGAAATTAAAGATGGCGCCACTGGTCTTAGGTCAACATTTTCAGCTTAACTGGTTTTCCTGTGTTGAACGGGAATTTAATGATTCTGACCGCTAAAGTGACGACAAAAAAGCATATTTGTCGACTTGATCATGATTTCAAAATGCTATAGAGGATAAATTCAGTATTTATAGATTTTGTTATTGAACTTGGATGACGCGGCTCGTTCAAAAATGCGACGTGCTTCAACCTTCCGTCTCCCTCATTTGCTGCTGCCGCTTCCATCATATCAACGCTCCGCGTCCATCAGTTTGACTGAACGTGTTGAAATGAGGGACATGTGAACAGGGCCTTAGTCCATTTATCTATGTTTGTGTTATATATTGTGGTTCTGGCTTGGTGGCGTTTAATTGGAGTTCATTTTGAGTTCGTGTTGAGTTCGTCACTGTACTTGGTTGTGAGAGTAAACTTCA
>LQNS02278070.1:25257857-25268413 GCA_001587735.2 Parhyale hawaiensis
TGGTGGGGTCTATTTTTTGTATAAAATCTATAACTGCCCCAGTCATCCACTGTCTGAGTTTCTTCCGGATCCATTTGTTCGGGTAAGGTATACTCGGCGTACTGGTGCTCTTCATGAGTTTGCCTTGGAACCGTTACGATGCCGTACGGTCCAGTATTCCCGTTCGTTTTTTCCATCGTGTGTGGGTGTTTGGAATGGTCTTGATGGCTCTGTCTTTACTGGTGCAGGTATTGGCAGCTTCAAACGATCTGTACACAGAGCTATTATGTGATCTCTGATCTTCTTTTTTTTTCATTCTTTTGTTTTCTTCACCCGCTGGGCTGGTTGCGTGGGGGTTTGTTAACCTCATAGAGTTTCTCCATACCTGCGTCGCCAGTCTGGTGTGATTCAATAATAATAACAAGAAGTTAAAAAATATTAGATACCTGTCTCATTACTTTATGTATTTCAGCTGTGCGTTGTGCCTTTAATGCGTTTCATCTTGCTTCTCAATTCCTCCTACTTTAACGCATACCCTCAGCTTTTGCTATGTGTTTCTTGACTTGCATATACAACAGATAAGGTCCGTGATAATTCGCCACAAGCACTGCTTTTCCTCAGTACTTACAGTGCATGATTGATAGGCTAAACAAATGTTTGAAATATTAATCATACAAACGCATTGCTAATAATACTGTACAGTATAGGCACTGAATACCGTATTTAACTATTTAACAAAAACAAGCACTGAAGACGGTGCGATTACAGCTACTTTAATAGTCAGCATGCCTGCAGCACTTCCAGGTGAAAAATTTTGCGGACGGTAATCCCGTAACGCAAGTATATGAGATCTTTTGACCGAACTCGTTGGCATAGCTCCAAATTTCTTTTGCAAGAGGCTTACGTTTGTAATTTATCTTAACAACAGTTTACGGGCGGCCCTTCAACTTGAGTTTTATCGCGTACGTTAGTTCACCATCAGTAATAGAGCTTCAAGCTTTTAACTTTCATCTGCTACTCTAGATATATTATCAAACTGTATTAGGTGTTGTAAGTTGGAATTTCCATTTGTATTCGGGATAACCGAGCTCCTAATAACACTTGCAACACGATTGTGAAGAGCGAAACCGAAGATCTCATCTGAAGCTTGAGACAAGTAAAAACAGTACAACACTTATTTGATTGTGCGCCCCAAATGGGCCGCATACATGCATTCGTTCATGCTGCACCCCTGCAGTCCCCAGATGACCACACGGCCCTAGTCTATCAGTTATTGTCAAAACTGTTATTACAGAGACGGAATAGCTGAAGAATTATTGTGACACCCTGACCATCCCCGTATCTGCTTGGGGCAGAGAACTCGCACTGGGGTGTAAATGTCAAATACATTGACGCAGCAAGCTGAATATTAGAACAGTTTACGTACTTAGCTGGTGAGCAAGCACAACACTCTAACATCCCGCCAATGCCGGTAGGAGACTTATCATAAGCCAGCATCACAAATGCGAGTAAGACAGTCCTTCAGGTCCGAATTATCCAGAACTCAAAACTGGGCGTTCACTTCAAAATCTAAATAGCGTATCAGGTGTTAAATATGAAACGATTACTCCTGATACGGCCAGAATTAAATTCAGTTCTGTAAGATGGAGTTTTTGGCCGTCTCAAGCGCATCTGGGGTTAGTGCTAGACTTGCGAAACGACTCAGTGGGTCAATACTTACGTTTCTGCTCAAGTTTTTTACAAGTCAAAGCTTATCGGTTTAACTAAACAGGACTTAGGTGTGCCAATCTATGACACCAGGTTATCCAGGCATTGTAATCATTACGGATTGAGATTTTAAAAAGGGCTCCGACTCAAATGAGCCTCCGCACATGAGTTTCTCGAAATGTTTTGTCGAGTGTCCAAACGAGCGGCGTATGCAGTTGATTGTGCGAAGTGGAACATGTCGTCTATACGTTCAAAAGCAGATTTAAGATGTCATTGAGTGATTCGTTGAAGTAGGAATTGTGTTGAATTGTGTTGCAGCTATAAGAAACTACTCAGCCTAATTCTCTGTAAGTGGAATGTATTATAACTTTCTGTCCAATATATTGTATTACGCATATTGTATATTACATGTAATGTTTTGGAAAACTCTAGGAATTTATCGTCAAGTTCAGCTGAGCCACTAGGGTGGACTTGTCTAGAACTTCAAACAGACGCTCTCCCTTTCTGTTAGAACTAACCTAATCGCGGCTACAAGCTCCATTTTACGGAGTAAGACGAAGTTTTCAAAAGTCTGATTCAAAAATCAAGCAAGAGTTAACGTCTTGAAACTCGATCGAAAGGGTGAAAGCTATCTCGTTTGAATTTCTGGAAAAGTTTAGCGTACTGGGCTTAAATTCGCCGCCCAGTCGATGTTTCATTTGCCTTAACTTCTGCGGAAAGGTAACAGTTAAAGAGCAGTCAAATTGACCTTACAACCCATCATAGAAGCCCACACGCACTGCTGCTGATACATGTGCGCCTCCTGGCAAGGCCACTTAAAGTATTTGAGAAGGCATTGCTTCTAGCCCCAGAGGTGCGCACGGGCTCAATCGACCACAGATCGTCAAGAGATATGGCGCCAGCGACGGAAGCTCCCATGCGACGGTCTACGCCCCCCAGAAATCCCCTTTATTATAGGGCCAATAGCATTGCAATAGCATCTGAATACCGAATTCTGCGTTAACTAGCCAAGTAGATAAACTTGCCTGCTGGCAACAGTCGCAAACGTATGCAGTCCGAGCTTCACATTAACCCTGAAGCATCCTGCTATTGCACGATGCTTGATTAATGATGTCGGGGTAGATCTGCTTGTGGGTCTATTCAAGGTAAAGTCAACTTGATCGCCCATCCCAACTGTGGAAATTCCACAAGCACTGGTTCGTTTTTCAAATACTAGATCCCCGAGCCGTCAATGTAAATGACGGCAGAAAGTCAGAAGTTCAGGAAAACCCCGATGGCTCCTGTGCTTTCTACTCTTCAGAGAACTTCTCGAATGAAAATTCAACATTCTGCCTGAAAAATTGGGTGTCTATAATATAGTGCAGTCTCCCGTCGCACCTCTGAAATTTGAACATTTCCAAACACGGTCATGCAGGCGAGCTCAGTTTCCTCAGCTGGAGCTTCCGAGTGCGAGCCCCGTAGGAGTGTATTCATACAATACAAACTTCGGTACTTGTTCTTCCTATCTTCTTCCCATTGACCTTGACGAGGAAAAATATAAATATATTTATCAAGAAATAAAACGAGATATGAATTATTATCTAGTACTGATATTCTAACTGGCTCCCAAGATTACACGGCTGCGTTTCACCACACTTCGTCCTGAGCTAGATTTACAAGGATGCTATGTTTCAAGGTTACAGGGGAAAGAAATTATGTGAAACCCGAAGGTAGTACGATCTTACAAACAGTATTATGTTAGCTTGAATCATTTCAATCAACGGGTAAGTTGATTTTAAATGTCGATGAGCTAACCTAGAAGCTGATGCACACTAAATAAATTCTCTAGTAAAGCACTAGCAAGTGCCAAATTGGAAACTCACTCCTCTGAAATGTGTTTTCTGTGTTTATTAGAGTATTAGTTACGGTTTTTGCTTGACCTGCGTCCCATATTGTAGCAGCATATCAATATTCAATTCGTGAACACTAAAAATCCGACTGAATTAGTGTTTATTCGAAACAAATTGAGTGTATTAACCAAAGTATTTAAATACTTTCATGTATTTTATGATTTAGTGTTTAACTATATTTTGAAAATGTATTTAGTATTTAATTACATTTTAACGATGTATTTAGTATTTAATTACATTTTAACGATGTATTTAGTATTTAAGTACTTCAATGTATTAAGTACCCATTACTGTGCACAGAAAACCTAGCACCAGCCGAAGCCACTGTAGCGTCAATTTAATGCACCGCACCGTGGGCTTCAATGTCGACCAATTTTCGGTAATGCACATTGGAGCAACGAACGTCCCAACCCCACGGGAATGAGCACGTGGCATTAACATCCGTCACCCAATAAAGTTATCTGAGTCTCACAAAAGATTTGAAACGATACCAAAAAGTCGACCAGAGTATAAAAATGGCAAGCATTTATTACAAGAAATTGAAACACTAATCAAAGGACAGAACGTAATAGTGTGCCCACAATTAGAATTTGCTCCTCAGCTCTAATTGCTAAATCACTGTAAAGATGCAGATAAGACGGAGCAAATCCAACGCAGAGCAACAAAATCAATACCCAAGGTGCCAAATAAGCCATACGAGCGTTGCCTTTAAGAGATTAGAATCATTACTCTCGAGCAATGATGACTCGGGAACAAATATTACAAACATTCCAGTACATACCCGCATGGTTTCACCAATGTTCCTGCAGCGATACTTTTGGACAGAGTGGTAATGATCGACAACGAATCAAGTAAAAACCTCAAACATCAACAGAGAAGAATTACGCTCAGTTAGTAGTTTATGCGGCATTTCATGGTGAACAATTGGAATAATCGACCCTTCATATTTGTTAGAATAACAACTACCAACACCTTTAAAATTTTCGTATAGACAAACACTGGAAGCAGCGCCTTTTTTCCGCATCTGCGAAATCCTTCAAGACTCACCAACTCCTAAAACCTATAGTCCTTTAGATGCCGCTTTGTTGTATCATCAAGCACAGCACAGCTGATCATACTTACACAATCATCCCTCTAGCAAAGGTTGTCGAGTGAAGGCGAACTCACACTTAAAGACCATGGGTGTCCTTAAATCTATAAGTCGTGAAAATGGTGACGGCGAAGAAGATAGCTACATTTCACGGTGGGTGCGAACGTACGGCTCGTCTCAGTTACCACTGCCTAGTATGTTCCTCCCAACGCATTTATTCTGTTATTACAAGTTTGCTACATGAATGGTTGCAATTGCGAACCCAATAGCAGAAACTAAACGCATTTACTATCGTAATATTGTTAATATCGAGCCATATTAAAAATGGCAGTTTAGATGCAACCTTCTGTCGATAGATTGTGTAAGGGGAGTGTGAATAAATTGTTGCGGCAATTAACAAAAATTTGGTTTATTTCTGTTCTTCAGGTGTTCCAATAAACCGCTAGAAAGAAGGTAATCAGCTTTAGCTCAATAACACATTCCCTTCGCAAGCAAAGAGGCTTCATACAGCTTTTTCTTCGTTTACAATACAAAGAAATGTTTTGTGCTCGCTTTATGAATCTCCAGAGCTACTAAGTTTTCAAATAAAACTTTAATGGAAAACAATGAGAATTTGCATCTCCAAGCACTTAATTTGTCGGATCAACTGCATTTTGACGAAGTTATCTTAATATTCCATTACTTTTTACATTGCAGCGTGTAATAGCCTCAAACCAGCGTATTCTTTGTTTGTAAAATTTTAGCTGGTGAAAGCTGCGCAGTCATGGCTGGTCAGCGATACGTGTTTACTGTAGAACTGCATAATACTTGTTTCTTGATTCCCTGTTTTTTCCTTAACCGAGGAAAATGAAGTGTTTGCACACTCAAACTAGAGCTCTCTGAGTGAGGATACGTCCTCCAAGCAATTCAATCCTAATGAAAAAATATCCAAGAGATCCAGAAACGTGCCAAGATTTCCTTTTCATTATTGCCAAACTTTAGTCACGTGCGCCTCTTGAAATTAATAAGAATTTCTGTAATATCCGTAATACGTCCGTAACTTTTTGAGTTATGCTTCGACAAACACTTAGACAAACAGATGGTCAAACACAGAAACAGACAAACCGATTATGACCAATATTTGGTCACTTGCGCCTTTTGAAATTTCTAAACATTCGCACAAACCTCATAACAAATATCCATTCATAACTTTGTGAGTTATGTTCTGATAAAACATTAGTCAAGTACACAGACGGACGAATCGATCATCACCAAAATTTGGTCACTTAACATTAATTTTGTAGTACTGTAATTCCTGGAAGTTTCCTAAAAATCTGTTTATGTTGAGAATTTCTTGTGCTATCATAAAATCGTATATAAAGACGAATAAATAAACTTACAAGTAGCTCATCACAAAAATTGAGCCATTTGCTCTTTGTAACATTCTTAACAACTCGTGAAATTTTTTTTTTAAGATCCGTTCATTGCTTTATGAGTTGTGTTAGCAAGAAAAATAAGTCAGACAAACAAACGAATTCTTGAACGGATCTTTAGAACGAATTCTTGAACGGATCTTTAGAACGAATTCTTGAACGGATCTTTAGAAAAAAAAATTCTCTGCTGCTCCTAACATGCCTAACAATCCGATAAATTCCGTCAAGAACCATCTATAGCATTTTGAGTTATCTTGGTGACGGACTGAGAGAGACAGGCGAACAAGATTGACAAAAATATAACTCTCTTTTGTCGAGGCAATTATCGCTATATGTTTTACCCCAATCTTTTTTCAAAAGCAATTAATTCTGGCGTTTTTCTCACAACGAGTCTCACGCGAGGTTCGGTCGGATGCCGTCAAAACACAGCATGCTGTACTCTGCCGTCACACGATCTCACGCTATCAGTCATCGGAGTAACGGCATCGTTCGTTGGGAGACGTGTTGTGGCGGTAACCTAAGTGTCTAACGCAAATCCGACTATAGACATCTTAATGGTCTTGTTTTTACAAGACAGCAATGACTCATAGAAGACCTGAGCGTGATTTTCGGCTGCTCTTTGGGAACGGGCCTCTTGTATCGTTTACTGCCAGCTATCTAATCTATATTATTATTACAATTGAAACTACGCGCTTGAGCTCCCACGGACAGGTAATACAACCCAAATGAAGCATCTTGCAACACCGGGAAGCCCAAAACGCAGCTGAAGGAAATCCAGCAAAAAAACATTAACAGCTGTATTAAACGCCTGCAGGCCAACACGACCAAAAGCCGATGCCGACAACAAATTCCAAATCTTAGCCGACCAGGGCACGAAGCACTGACAGAATTGATTAGTTCGACATCTGACAGCATCCAAAGGGAAAGAGTGCGCTCCGCACACAGCACGAGTCTCTCTACCAAAAACCTTGAGGGCAGGGAGAGAAGAATGCAACCAATGCCTCTCATTATTACACACCTTATAAAACATACATAGCTCTGCGACTCTTCTCCTGTGGGACAGGTTCACTAGATCATTATCAGCGCACAACCTGCTGGCTGAACTAACAAGTCGGTCCAACAGACGCAAGTGAGTGTCAGCAGCTGAAGCCCAGACTGGTGAGCAATACTCTAACACGGGCAGCAAAAACGCATAAAAACATCTGCGGGCAATCTGACTATCACCAAACACAGAATTCACCTTACACAGTAGCCCAATCTTAGTGGAAGCGCATGACACCAATCTCCTAATATGCGGCTCAATAGTGAGCTTCTCATCAAAGACAACACCAAGAATCTCCAAGGAGCTCGACTCCTGAAGCAAAGTGCCATCAATCTCCAGCTGGAGATGCCGCGGTACAAATGTCCGAGACCGACTGACAATCATCAACTTGGTCTTACTGGCATTCAGCTTCATACTCCAGGCCGAGCACCCTGCACTAATGCGTGACAAATCCCTATTCAGAGACTGAGCTAAAGCATCAAGTAGGCGAGGCGCAGGTATCACTGTCATTTAAGTGGAATCATCGGCATAGTTGATCAATAGAGCCCGGATTTCTAGCATTTATTCTATTATTGCTATAACGACTATAAAAAAATTGCATTTATTGCAAAATATCATTTTGCTATAAGCGCTATTTTGACTGAAAAAAGCTGGTCATTGTTGCATAATGAGCATTTAATCTACGCTACGTACTAACTCTATTGCAATAGTATATAAAAATATGAATAAATATTTTTTTTTGCTATGATAAAATAATTAATATACCTAAGTATGCCGTTCTTCAACCTTCCTTTGAATTTGACCTTGTAGCAAACGTAGCAATCTAGTCCCTTTGGTGAAATTTAGCAATAAACCGAAGAATGCCCCAGCTCTTCCTTTAAATTACAGTATAGGTAACAAAAGATGCAAAATAAAGAATGTTAATTATGCAGAACCTTGATCTCCATATATTTTACAATAATGCAATATAGACAAGTGAGTACATATGTTTGTATTCCTAATGCCTTCTGCAAATTATTGTTAGACATGGGCTTGCTCCCTAAGCATCTACATAGTTAACAGGAGAGCCCGGATCTCTAGCATTTATTCGATTATTGCTATTACGGCTTTAAATACAAGTAAAAATTTGCATTTATTGCAGAATATGCTACTCTATTATAAACGGCATTTTGACCAGACACAAAGCCAAAAGTAGTCACTATGCAATAAATTTCTATAAAACATGCACAAAGTAGTACTTATTTGTACCATTAAACATAAAATTATTTAATCATTAGGATACGCTGAATAACTAAATATATCATTAAGTCTGCCATGTTTCAACTTTATTTAAATTTCCTATGAAAGAAAACTTGAGGATTGTGCTAGTCACTGTCATTCTGGTCACGACATTACCAGTTACAAAGTGCTGGCAGTGGACGAGTGTTCTGATGCGACGGGAGGGCAGATTTCGACAGCAAGAATAGGCACACTTGAATTAAACAAAGAGTCCGACACGTTTGGGTTAAATTCCACTTAATTAAAACGCACTAAGAGTACAACAATAGCGCAGTTCATTGCGTCATCATATATCGCTTCTTTGGCCAGAATTCATTAAGTATAACAACATATTGCTGCTGGCGACAGACGTTGCAGCACAAATTCAGAAAATCGTTGCTTTTCTACAAATTCTGTACCCCAATTTGCTGCTCCTTACTTGCCTCTCCCACCTGCATCTTGCACAGAGTTGCAGAAAAGGTACGGACGCGCTTTCAGGACGCTGACAAACTAATATATCAAACGATAAAAAAAAATATTCTTGTAGGCCCCAAGTAGATGCGAACTCTTCAGAGAGAAGGCTCCTGACGTGCGCCTTCCCCCATAACCTATTGTAACGAGATGGGGTACAGGGATAACAGCAGCACTATATTATTCTAGACATTTTACAGTCATGAAGGTACGACCAACATGCATCATGCAATCAGTTCATGTTATCGGTAGAAGCACTGTATTAATGAGATATAATGGCAGTATGAATTATTTCTACTTCATGTAAAACACTAAATTATTTGGTAAGCTCCTAAAACAGTCCAGGACTGGAGTTATCTAGGAACCGAGCATATAGTCAGGTTCCTATTATGATGCAGCATTCTATGTTCTGGAGTCTCTTATTGATTCTAGCCTTCAGTCTTGTCAGTATTTTGATTTGAGTGGTATTCAGGATATGAGCTCCACCGAGCTTATGTAGGGACAAGAGAATGCTTTTAGTGAATAACCTGACCTAACCCTCACCTGACCCTGACGTGAGGTAACCTAGAGTTACGTTAGGTTACGTTAGTTGTTAAATGTAAATAAAGTTGTTTTATTTCATTGATACATATATATATACTATAAAATTGATCACTATGTAGAAAGGTCACAGCTATAGAACTTCCTATTCATCTAATATGCGCATCGGTTGAGTGAAATAAAATATGATTTCCGATTAAACTAATAACTTCATTTTAGTTCTTTTTATAGCTACAAATGAAAGAAAACTCCTGAGTTTTAGCCAAAACTTGCAAAGCTTTACGTGCTATTTTGCTACTAATAAGAACTATTTTGCTAGAAATAAAAACTATTTTGCTAGGATACCTGCAATAAAGACTTTTTTTAAGTACTATTTTGACTAGATTTTTAGCGCTATTTTGACCACTTTTTTAGGACTGGAAATCCGGGCTCTATTGATCAACGTGTTTTCAAGCGAAGAGAACATGTTAGTAGTATAGAGAACGAACAACAGCGGGCCAAGCACACTACCCTGAAGGACACCAGACACCACCCCCACTGAGGCGCTCAAAACGCCGTCAACAGACGCACTCTGCGTCCGCTCAAAAACAAAATCGCGAATGATTGACAGAGCCCTACCACCCACACCAAATGACTCCAGCTTGTATAATAGACCCCTGCGGTTCACCCTGTCAAACGCCTCGCTAAAGTCCAACTGGACAATGCATGCCTCTGATCTACAATCCAGCGCAGACTGTAAATGGTGTGACACCGACAACAGAGCGTCACAACAACCCAAGCCAAATCTGTATGCAAACTGACCGGCAGGCAGCAACCCCGTAACCTCAGCGAAACGACCAAGCTTACCAGCGATCAATTTCTCGAACACCTTCGACAAAATGGGCGTCAGTGTGATGGGTCGATAGTTGGCCACATAGGGCGACACCGGGCTCTTGGGAATAGGAGTAATATTGCCAGTTCGCCAACATCGAGGAAAATTTCCTAATCGTATTAGGCGCCGGAAGAGCACTTCAAGCTTGGGGGCAAGACCATCAGCCAGCTGCTTATAAAACAAAGGAAACATGCCCACCGGATCCACACCTCCATACGGATCAAGGCCTTCAAGCAGCACCTTGATTGCACCAGATCTGAACGCCAAAGAGGTCAAGCGAGGTTCAGGGTGGCATCCA
>LQNS02278070.1:25271138-25284893 GCA_001587735.2 Parhyale hawaiensis
CTGTTATTAATATAAAAAGGCACAAATGATTAGATTTTGGAGTTTATGCAAAGAAAATTATGGTTTCAGAGCCAATTTGAATTTTTGCTACTGTTGGCTCACTCGGCGGAGGTATGCGCTCTCAGAGTGCTCTAGTTTGATTGTGTGCCCGGTGCCCCAAATGGGCCGCATACGTGCATTCGTTCATGCTGCAGCTACATGTACATTGCCCGGCAGTCCCCAGATGACTGCACGGCCCTAATCAATCAGTTATTGTCAAAACTGTTTTGACAGAGACGGAATAGCTGAATGATTATTGCGACCCCTTGACCATCCCCGTATCTGCTTGGGGCAGAGAACTCGCACTGGGGCGTAAATGTCAGATACACTGACGCAGCAAGCTGAATACCACAACAGTTTACTTACTTAGCTGGTGAGCAAGCACAACACTGAAACATTCCGCCAATCCCGGTGTGGAGTCAATCGTAGGAGACGAGACTTACCATAACCCAAGTAAGAGTAAGACAGTCCTACAGGTCCGAATTATCCAGAACTCTAAACCGGGTGTTCACTTCAAAATCTAAGTAGCCTAATTTTCAGTAGGTGGGATGCATTATCACTTTCTGTGCAATATATTCTATTACATATAATGTAAATTACATATAACATCTTGGAAAACTAAGAATTTGTCGTCAAATTCAGTTGAGCCACTAGGCCGGACTTGTCCAGAACTTCAAACAAACGCTTTCCTCTCTGCTAGAACTAACCTAATCACGGCACAAGCTCCATTTTACGGAGCAAAACTAAGTTTTCGAAAGTCTGATTTAAGATCAGGGAAAAGTTAACGTCTTGAAACTCGATCGAAAGGATGAAAGCCAACTCGTTTGAATTTCTGGAAAAGCTTAGTCTATGGGGCTTAAACTCGCCGCTCAATCGATGGTTCATTTGCCTTAACTTCTGCGGAAAGGCAACAGTTGCTGCAGGGTCAACTTGACCACACAACCCAACATGGAAGCCCACACGCACTGCTGCTGATACATGTGCGCTTTCTGGCAAGGCCACTTAGAGTATTTCAGAAGGCCTTGCTTCTGGCCCCAGAGGTGTGCACAGGCTCAATCGACAACAGATCGTCAAGAGCTATGGAGCCAGCGATGGAAGCTCCCATGCGACGGTCTACGCCCCAGAAATCCCATTTATTATTAGGGCCAATAGCACCGCAATAGCATCTGAAAACTAAATTCTGCGTTAACAAGCCAAATAGAAAAACTCGCCTGCTGGCTACAGTCTCAAACCTATGCAGTCCGGGCTTGACATTAACCCTGAAGCATCCGTCTATTGCACGATGCTTGATTAATGATGTCGGGGTAGGTCTGTTTGTGGGTCAACTAAAGGTAAAGTCAACTTGATCGCCCACCCCAACTGTGGAAATTCCAGAAGCACTGGTTCGTTTTTCAAATACTAGTTCTCCGAGCCGTCAATGTAATGACGGCAGAAAGTCAGTAGTTCAGGAACAACCCCGATGACTCCTGTGCTTTCTACTCTTCAGAGGACATCTCAAATGAAAATTCAACATTCTGCCTCAAAAATTGGATATCTATAATATGCTGCAATCTCCCGTAGCACCTTTGAAATTTAAACATTTCCAAACACAGCCATGCAGGCGAGTTCAGTTCCCTCAGCTGGAGCTTCCGAGTACGAGCCCCCTAGGAGTGTATTCCCCCGTAGGATTGTATTCATACAATACAGACTTCAGTACTTGTTCTTCCTATCTTATTCCCATAGTCCGTGAAGGGAAAAATATAAATAAATTTATCAACAAATGAAAACGCAACGTCAATTATTATATAGGACTGATATTCTAACTGGCTCTCAGGATTACACGGCTGCGTTTCACTACACTTCATCCTGAGCTGGATTTCTAAGTATGTTATGTTTTAAGGTTATAGGGGATAAAAATATGTAAAACCCGAAGGTAGTACGATCTTACAAACACTATTATGCTAGCTTGAATCATTTCAATGAACGCGTGAATAAATTTTAAATGTCTATAAGCTAACCTAGAACCTGATGCAGGCTAAATAAATTCTCTAGTAAAGCAATAACAAGTGCCAAATTGGAAGCTCTCGCTTCTGAATTGTGCTTTCTTTGTTTTCTAGAGAATTAATTACGATTTTTGTAGGACGTGTGTCCCATATTGTAGTAGCATATCAATATTCAATTCGTGAAAACTAAAAATATGACTGAATTAATGTCTTTCGATGCTTAAAATGGGGTAAAAAGAATTGAGTGTATTTACCAAAGTATTTAAATACTTTCATGTATTTTAGTGTTTAGTATTTAAGTACATTTTGAAAATGTATTCAGTATTCAATTACATTTTCCCGGTGTATTTAGTATTTAAATACTTCCATGCATAATTAGATAGTTAGTTAGTTAATAATAATAAATATTAACAATTGTCATTATTTAAGATTTTACTTCCACTGAGTGAGGGCAAAACTCAACTCGTGTGGGTATATATATAATATTTTTGGGAAGCAGCCCCGGAGATGACCCTGTTGGTCATGGCTGATACTAATTTTATTCTACTGTTCAAACCAATTCTAAATTCTAATGTAACGGAAAGTACTAATGTGCCTGCTGATAACCCTATACCACTCGATTGTACTGTATTAGCAAGACTCCTGTAGCAGCCAATGCAACTGTACTAGCCACTGCTACTGTGCCAAAGCAATACTATTGCACGAGTCAATACTACTGAGAAAGCACTATTCTGTATACAAGCCAATATTATTGCTCCATCTAGTGCTACTACAACAACTATAGCTACTACTTACCAGCCTATGCATACTACTATGTCTGCCGATATTAATGCACCAGCCGAAGCCACTGTAGCGCCTAACACTACTGCGATAGCCTCATTTTAATGCACCGCACCGTGGGCTTCAATGTCGACCAATGTTCGGTAATGCACATTGGAGCAAAGAACGTCCCAGCCCCACGGAAATAACCCCATGGCATTAACATCCGTCACCCAACAAAGTTATCTGAGTATCACAAAAGATTAAAACGATACCAAAAAGTAGACTAGAGTATAAAAATGGCAAGCAGTTATTACAAGAAATTGCAAGTAGTAATCAAAGTCAGAAAGTAATAGTGTGCCCACAATTAGAATTTGCTCTTCAGCTCTATCGCTAAATCACTGTAAAGATGCAGATAAGACGGAACGAATCCAACGCAGAGCAACAAAATCAATTCCCAAGGTGCCAAATTAGCCATACGAGCGTTGCCTTTAAGAGATTAGAATCATTACTCTCGAGCAAAGATGACTCGGGAACAAATATTACAAACATTCCAGTACATACCTGCATGGTTTCACCAATGTTCGTGATGCGATACTTTTGGACAGAGACGTAATGATCGCCTCCGAAACAACGAGCAAAAACCTCAAACATCAACAGAGAAGAACTACGCTCAGTTAGTAGTTTATGCGACATTTCATGGTGAGCAATTGAAATAAACGACCCTTCATATTTGTTAGAATAACAACTGCCATCACCTTCAAAATTTTCGTATAGACAAGCACTGGAAGCAGCGCCTTCCGCATCTCCGAAATCCTCACAAACTCCTAACACCTGTAGTCCTTTGGATACCGCTTTGTTGTATCATCAAGCACAGCAGCACTAACCTCAGGTCTCGGAACCTCCTCGAATCTACCATAACTAATCATACTTGCACAATCATCCCTCTAGCAAAGGTTGTCCCTGAAGGCGAACTCACACTTAAAGACCTTGGGTCTGCTTAAATCTATTAGTCGTTCGGTGAAAATGTTGACTGCGAAGAAGATATCTACACTTCACGGTGAGTGTGAACGTGCGGCTCGTCTCAGTTACCACTGCCTAGAATTTTCCTCTCAACGCATTTACTCAGTAACTACAAGTTTGCTACACGAATGGTTGCAATTGCGAACCCAATAGCAGAAACTAAAAGCATTTACTATCGTAATAGTGTTAATATCGAGCCATATTAAATAGGCAATTTAGATGCAATCTTCTGCCGGCAGAGTGTGTAAGGGGAGTGTGCATAATTTGTTGCAACAATTAGCAAAAATTTGGTTTATTTCTGTTCTGCAGGTGTTCCAATAAACCGTTAGAAAGAAGGTAATCAGCTTTAGCTTAATAACACATTCCCTTCGCAAGCAAAGAGGCTTCATATAGCTTTTTCTTCGTTTACAATACAAAGAAATGCATTGTGCTCGCTTTATGAATCGCCTGAACTACATGGCTTGAAATAAAGTTTTGATGGAAAACAATGAGAATTTGCATATCCAAGCACTTAATTTGTCGGTTCGACTTGTATTTTGACGAAGTTACCGGGATATTCCATTATTTTTACATTGAAACGTGTAATAGCCTCAAACCAGCGTACTCTTTGTTTGTAAAATTTTTGCTTCTGAAAGCTGCGCAGTCATGGCTGGTCAGCGATACGTGTTTACTATAGAATTGCATAATACTCGTTTCTTATTTCCCTGCTTTTTCCTTAACCGAGGAAAATGAAATGTTCGCATCCTCAAACTCGAGCTCTCTGAGTGAGCATACTTCCTCCAAGTAATTCAATCCTAATGAAAAAAAAAAAATCCAATTGATCCAAAAACGTGCCAAGATTTCTTTTTCATTATTGCCAAACTTTAGTTACGTGCGCCTCTTGAAATTAATAAGAATTTCTGTAATATCCGTAAAGATACGTCCGTAACTTTTTGAGTTATGCTTCGACAAACACTAAGACAAATAGATGGTCGAACACAGAATCGGACAAACCGATTATGACCAATATTTGGTCACTTGCGCCTTTTAAAATTTCTAAACATTCACACAATCCTCATAAAATATATCCATTCATAAGTTTTTGAGTTATGTTCTGATAAAACATTACTCAAGCACCCAGACGGACGAACCGATCATCACCAAAATTTGGTCACTTAACATTAATTTGTAGCAATTCCTGGAAGTTTCCTAAAAATCTGTTTATGTTTATAATTTTTTGTGCTATCATAAAATCATATATAAAGACGAATAAATAAATTTACAAGTAGCTCATCACAAAAATTGAGCCATTTGCTCTTTGTAACATTCTTAACAACTCGTGAAAATTTTTTTGAAGATCCGTCCATTGCTTTATGAATTGTGTTAGCAAGAAAAATGAGTCAGACAAACAAACGACTTCTTCAACGGATCTTTAGAAAAAAAAATTCTGTGCTCCTCCTAACTTGCCTAGCAATCCGATAAATTCCGTCATGAACAATCTATAGCATTTTGAGTTATCTTGGTGACAGACTGAGAGAGACAGGCGAACAAACTTGACCAAAACATAACTCTCTTTTGTAGAGGCAATTATCGCAATATGTTTTACCCCAATCTTTTTTCACAAGCAATTAATTCTGGCGTTTTCGCACAACGAGTCTCACGCGAGGTTCGGTCGGACGCCGTCAAAACACAGCATGCTGTACTATGCCGTCACACGATCTAACGCTATCAGTCATCAGAGTAACGGCATCGCTCGTTGGGCGACGTGTTGTGGCGGTAACCTAAGTGTCTAACGCGAATCCGCCTATAAACATCTTAATGGTCTTGTTTTTACAAGACAGCAATGACTCATAGAAGACCTGAGCGTGATTTTCGGCTGCTCTTTGGGAACGGGCCTCTTGTATCGTTTACTGCCAGCTATCTAATCTGTATTATTATTATTAAAACTACACGCTTGAGCTCCCACGGACAGGTAATACAACCCAAATGAAGCATCTTGCAACACCGGGAAGCCCAAAACGCTGCTAAAGGAAATCCAGCAAAACAACATTTACAGCTGACTTAAACACCTGCAGGCCAACACGACCAACAGCGGATGCAGACAATAAATTCCAAATCTTAGCCGACCAGGGCACGAAGCACCGACAGAACTGAATAGTTCGACCTACGACAGCTTCCAAAGCGGAAGAGTGCGCTCCGTGCGCAGCACGAGTCTCTCTCCCAAAAACCTTGAGGGCAGGGAGAGCAGAATACGACCAATGCCTGTCATTATTGTACACCTTATAAAACATACATAGCTCTGCTACTCTTCTCCTGTGGGACAGGTTCACTAGATCATTATCATCGCACAGCCTGCTGGCTGAACTAACAAGTCGGTCCAACAGACGCAAGTGAGTATCAGCAGCTGAAGCCCACACTGGTGAGCAATACTCTAACACGGGCAGCAAAAACGCATAAAAACATCTGCGGGCAATCTGACTATCACCAAACACGGAATTCACCTTACGCAGGAGCCCAATCTTAGTGGAAGCGCATGACACCAATCTCCTAATATACAGCTCAATTGTTAGCTTCTCATCTGAAACAACACCAAGAATCTCCAAGGAGCTCGACTCCTGAAGCAAAGTGCCATCAGTCTCCGGTTGGGGATGCCGCGGTACAAATGTCCGAGACCGACTGACAATCATCAACTTGGTCTTACTGGCATTCAGCTTCATATTCCAGGCCGAGCACCATGCACTAATGCGTGACAAATCCCGATTCAGAGACGGAACTACTGCATCAAGCAGGCGAGGTGCAGGTATCACTGCCATCTAAGTGGAATCATCGGCATAGTTGATCAACGTGTTTGCAAGCGAAGAGAACATGTCAGTTGTATAGAGAACGAACAACAGCGGGCCAAGCACACTACCCTGACGGACACCAGACACCACCCCCACTGAGGCGCTCAAAACGCTGTCAACAGACACACTCTGCGTCCGCTCAAAAACAAAATCGCGAATGATTGACAGAGCCCTACCACCCACTCCACAGGACTCCAGCTTGTATAATAGACCCCTGTGGTTAACCCTGTCAAACGCCACGCTAAAGTTCAACTGGACAATGCATGCCTCCGATCTACAATCCAGCGCAGACTGTAAATGGTGTGACACCGACAACAGAGCGTCACAACAACCCAAGCCAATTCTGTACGCAAACTGACCGGCAGGCAGCAACCCCGTAACCTCAGCAAAACGACCATGCTTACCAGCGATCAATTTCTCGAACACCTTCGACAAAATGGGCATCAGGGTGATGGGTCGATATTTGGCCACATAGGGCGACACCGGACCCTTGGGAATAGGAGTAATATTACCAGTTCGCCAACATCGAGGAAAATTTCCTAACCGCATTAGGCACCGGAAGAGCACTGCAAGCTTGGGGGCAAGACCATCAGCCAGCTGCTTATAAAACAAAGGAAACATGCCCACCGGATCAACACATCCATACGGATCAAAGCCCTCAAGCAGCACCTTGATTGAACCAGATCTGAACTCCAAATAGGTGAAGCGAGGTTTAGGGCGGCATCCATGAGGCAATACGAGAACATCTCTGCTCTGCTTCCCGTCGAAGTGAGCTGATAAAAGCTCCGCCCTCGCCAAGGGATCAGTAATGATGCCCCCACCTGAACCAGCAAGGGGCGGCAACAGAGGTTCAGCACCGAACACTGAACCCTTTGGCTCACTCCACCATTGATGTGGATGGTCGATACTCAGCAGAGACTCCCTGGAGCGCTGCCTCAGACGACGGTATGCCTCCTCATACACGCTTAGCCTCGGCCCTACGATCAACATAGGTCAACCAAAACGCGCGGTCACGCGAACGTCGCCATGTCCTATAAGCCGCTTGTTTAACTTCGAAAGCCAACCGACACTGGTCGTCAAACCACGGCTTATCCCGAGACCTCACAAGAACAGTCCTCTTAGGACAAACCTCTCCAAAATAGACACAGTCAAGTCGTTAAGCTCAGAGACAGGATCCTCACTATGAATAATCTGGCGCCAAGGTAACGTTCGTACTGCCCGAGTAACAGCCACCCAGTTAGCCCTGCTCTTAACAAATACCACTCTAATGGTGTCTACCACAGGAACGACCTGATTAAGGTTCAAGGACAAAACAAGGCGTGAGTGGTCTGAAGAGCCAATAGGGGAGCCAACTGTCACAGTCATTAAGTCCGGGACATCAATCATAGCGAGGTCGAGACAGTTACCAGCAATATACGTGGACCCGTGAACTAGCTGCACACAACTAGACAAGGTGCAAAAGTCCAACGCAGCCACACCATGACAATCAGTCGGTGATGCAGATCCCAACCAGTCTCTGTGGTGTGCATTAACATCACCAACAAAAACAAACGCTGACTTTGGATCCGTGCTCTGGATCGAGGAAATCGCCGTCAATAAACAGTTATAAAGAGAATCATCAGTTGCAGGGCTCCCATATAAGCAGAATAAATAATAATTATTCAGTCGGCCACACATCCTCACAACGATGATCTCATGACAGGCGCATTCGTGCACTAACTGCCGGCAAGCACAGAATCCTCTCCGGACAAAAACGGCCATTCCACGGAATCCAGGTCCCGATCCATACAGCCTTCGAAAAGGGGACTGAAAACCCGAGAAGGCAAGCTCAGCGTCGTGCCTCCTGCCAGACACCAATGTCTCGGAGCAGCACACAACGTCCACACCACGAGACACAAAGCCGAGCTCCGCAAGGTTCGCATACGGTCCTCTAATATTACCATCGAGGAGACGACACCCTCGAGCCCGACCCGGTCCCGGGTTGCTTTCCATATCCCAACAAATTAAGAGAAAAAAGAGAAAAAATAAAAGAACATAAATATACAGTAATGTATAAGTAAATACAGAAATATACAGAGGAGAAGAAACAAAGAATCCCATAAACAAAGAAGATGAAATAAGGCATTATAATGAAAAAAAAACGACAGTAACGATAGCTACGAAAGCGGCCAGCTATCTACACGCCCCAGACCTTGCCATCACCAGACGGGCTTTGGCCGAAAAGAAGAGAAAGAAAAGGAAAAGAGCATCAGGTGGTACTACCTGATGGAAGAGAGAGAGGAGCAGACTGCGAAACACTGAGTACCCAGCTATGGCCCCAGCCTGTTCATCTCCTCTCAGGGATGCCGTTGGACCAAACGGTCTCATCCGCCTTTAGAGTGGCATTTCCTCCAACTCAGGAGATATCCAGAGCCCCAAACCCAAAGCCAGCTCATACAAGCAAAGAGGCCTCCTGTGGCCGGACAATGGGGCTGCCTGATAACGCGCAGGCCACGCGCAAAATAATATACTAAAACTCTATGGACATTCACTTGTATTTTCCCTATTTGTACACAATCTATGTGATTATAACACAAGGAAAAATAATCTGAGCACACAAGTTTGCTGACTTTAGTACGAGACACACACTGCATGATGGAGTGTTGTAACTTGCATAGCGATTGCTATATACGTCGAGCGCACTAAAGAATTTAAATTCTGAAATATTAATTGCGTGGCCAGCACCGAAGCTCTGCGTGGCCAGCACCGAAGCTGAGACGATTGAAGAACAGCATCAACCTACTACTTTTTAAAGCTGACAGGAATCTCACCATGCATCTACTCCTTGTCAGAGCTACTATTTCAGAAAAGTATTAGTCTCTCTGTATTATGCTTCAAAAATCTGACATAATCTACTTCAAATCCACGAATCGAGCAGAAGAAAATGGAATATGAAGGATAGATTTTTGGAAATCCAAAGAGGTCACAGGCAGTCTGATAAACTTATAAGACTGTACAAATCTTGTTAACATGCTTGCTTGGGTATCACCGTGTACAGAATCTTCACTATAAGATAGGAAGAATTTCGATCGATGAAGATTTAACACCACTAAATGCAAGATACGGAGGATGAACCTGTGTTCAGCTGCATAAACGTGCACGTTAAATGTAAAGGTGATACCGGAAAACAGGAGTACGTAATATATATGTACATATTTCTCGTTGCTTACCGGCAGAGTGTTCAATCTTCCTTTGAAAAGCAAAGATGCTGGTGATGGCGACCCAACGAGTCATGGGCAATCTAGCATAATCTAAATCTACTGAACCAGCCAATACTATTCGATCAGCCTATACTACTCTGTCACCCAATGCTGCTCCATCAGCTGGTGTCATTGCACCAGCCAAACATTACTGCAACAGCCGATACTTCGGCTCCAGCCTATACTGATGTACCAGCTTCTGCAACTGCCACTACTAGTACTGCCAAATTATTGCTACAGCAATCTCTGCTGTACCAGCGAATTATACTGTAACAGCCACTGCTTCTGCAAGAACCAAAATTACTGTGGCAACACGCTCCTATTGTACCAGCTAATATGGCTGCTCCAGCCAGTACTACTCTACCAACCAAACCTAGTTCAACAGCCAGTACTACTCGATCAACCAAATCTAGTTCAACAGCCAGTACTACTCGAACAACCAAATCTAGTTCAACAGCAAGTATGTACTACTCGACCCACCAAATCTAGTTCAACAGCAAGTACTACTCGACCAACCAAATCGAGTTCAACAGCCAGTACTACTCGACCAACCAAATCTAGTTCAACAGCCAGTACTACTCGATCGACCAACCAAATCTAGTTCAACAGCAAGTACTACTCGACCCACCAAATCTAGTTCAACAGCAAGTATATACTACTCGACCAACCAAATCTAGTTCAACAGCCAGTACTACTAGACCAACAAAATCTAGTTTAGCAGCCAGTGCTACTCGACCAACCAAGTCTAGTTCAACAGCCAGTACTCCTCGACCAAATCTAGTTCAACAGCAAGTACTACTCGACCAACCAAATCTAGTTCAACAGCCAGTGCTACTCGACCAACCTTATCTAGTTCAAAAGCCAGTACTACTCGACCAACCAAATCTAGTTCAACAGCAAGTACTACTCGACCAACCAAATCTAGTTCAACAGCAAGTACTACTCGACCAACCAAATCTAGTTCAACAGCAAATACTACTAGACCAACCAAATCTAGTTCAACAGCAAGTACTACTGTATCCATCCTATACTGCTTTGCTGTAGATCGGTGACCACTCGCTTTTTGAATTTACCTTCGTGTTGATCCGCTATATAATAAAACACTGTGTGTTTATTGGTTGGTTGGATGGTTGGTTGTTTGATTTGTCCCTTCGTCTCGTTTGAATAGAATAGATAGAAAAAATTGAGTTGCTGAACGCCAATGGGATGTGATACGAAGAATTTCGAATAGCAGCTCGACTTGAAGATCGCTCTCAACTTCATAATAGCGCGCTCAACTGGATGAGCGCACGCCCGCCTTGATCGTCAGATGCTCAAGTTGATTGGACGGTCAAATTATGATAATCTGATGCTCAACTTGATGATCTGCCGCTCCATAAGTAATGGGACCAATGCCCATTATAGGCCTTAAGTTGGAATGGTGGGAGCCCTAACAAAGTATACTGAAGAATATTAAAAATATCAGGTTTCATTCCGTGCGCCTGTGGCGACATGACATAAGCAGAGCTGTGTCTTGCGGTGAGGCAGCAATGTTTTATGTCTAACTCGCTCCGTCCTACAGCCATTTGCTGCAGGTTTCATATCCAGTGAACCAGACCCAGTATCGTAGGTGTTATGGTCAGCGCTCCTGTCACCTACTGCAATAACTATACTGGTTATTCCATCTAATCCCGAAAGCCGCAGGTTCTCATCACTTTTTTCTCCTCTCATTAATTATAGGTAGATCCTTCGTTAGCTAAAGGGGACGCAGTCGTGGCTTTCAATTTTTGGTCGGACGAGGGCCGCTATTGCGGGAATTGAGGTCACACGATGGCCGTGACCAGCTGAGGACGGAGATAACCCAGCATGGAAATTTGGTGACCTCCAAAGGGTACGACCATGACTGGAGCATCTGGTGGGGCCGACAAGGCCCAGGAAGGCAGCTTCCACCACGTGGCAGCTTGTAATATCTTCTTGTGCCTCCGGCAACAGCTGGGACGACAAGACCTGCACGCCCTGCTCCTTCATTAATAATTCATGATAATGTGCAGAAACCGCGAGGCCTCTCGGCAGCCGTGCCTCCGATGGTGTGCTCAGCTTGTATGATTAGATAATGGCTATTGTTTATATGCTCTCGGCAGACTGAGTCTGCTACCGCCGACTGATTGCTTGCTTTAACGGGACGCTGAGCACAGCAGTGGAGGCTGTCGGCAACAGTAGCTCATGGAAATTATTGGAAATGCTCAGTGTTCGTTGCAGGCCTTCTAACCCAGTCATCAGGTATGATAAGTTATTGAAAACCGCTAATAGTTGATATTGTTATGCCCATGGCGGGAATGTTGACGTCCCTCACGCTGAATGCTGGGTGTTCATCCACTTACTCATTGTGACAGAATGCTTTATATTATATTTTAGTTGATTGGAAGGATAACATGATAAAGGCGACAACCAGTAAATTATAGTAAGGAAATTGGTTATATTACGAGTAGAGAACTCAGCCGTCAATAATAACGGCAATAATTTTGGACTGAAGTGTTTTATTGTTTTTGCTTGCGTTACAGGTTTTGCTGCAACATTTGCCTAGTACTTTATATGAAAACTTGGTTGGTGTTCTTCGCTCCCCAGATTGTTCCCAAAATACCCTAAATTTTCCCTCTCTAATACTGAGAGCATAACAGTTGTACTGAAGCAGGAACGAACTAAGGCAGGCAGGAAAGAAGAGTCGATACAAGAACTCTCATATGCTTGTATCTTAGGACTCGAATTTCCTAGCACCTCATCATGTTCTTCAGTAGGTAGATGAATATGTTCATGTAAAATTTTACACTTTAGTACTGAAGTGCCTCCATACAGCAGTTTGGCGTTACTCGCTTTGTGGTCGCAATGCACAAATTGCATAGAAGCTTAACGAAGGGAAAAGGTTAGAAATGAAAAATAATTTTTCATTTTATTGAATATAGTATACCTGCAGCTAATTTCTGACATCGATGATAGAAAATTTCGTCAGAGCGAATATTGGGAGTGCGGTACAGCGCCATTGCACAGGAAGGAGACGCCCCTACCTACAGACCTTGAACACCTTGTGGGTCTTCGGAAGAAGGCCAGGCGATGTTGTTCACATCACCATACGTGTGTGGTGTCACGGTGCTGGGTTTCTTCAGTTAGGTCGCAGCGAGCGGCCGAAAGGAGAGCTGGCAGTGAGTTATCTGCACAATGCCCGTAACCGCTCACCGCTACCATTTTTTTTAATAAAAATCCAACATTTCGTAAAATGCATTTATTTCATGTGGTGGTGTTTCGAATAGGCCATGTACAGTAAAGCTATTAGCATATTTTGTCACCAATGCTGTGCCACCATCTCTGCTTGGTATGCTTGCCTGACAAGTCCTTCCAATTCTTCTTGAATATCTGGCAACAAGCCCTTCATTCACTGTGATGCATTTCCAATTTCTAAAGGTATGTGCACTTTGTGAAGCATTCGAATCTTCGTCGTACTGAATGCGACTGGAGACAGTTAAGACGTTTGTGATAGTCTTGTGTGCCTCGAATTATGGCTGTGATCGATCGATGATCATGTGATGTTATTTTAGCTATCTTCTCGTACCCAGCAAGCACAAGTGGAGAACAGTACGGTACTCTATTTTTGGTCGTATTATTTGCTTCCATTTACAACACCTCTACTTCGAGAGACAAGAAAGTTCGTACAACCAATCCATTCCATTTCTCTCCTACCGCTATAACTCTGGTTAGATGTTCTTCAATACTAGCATAGCATTAGATTAGATTAAATTAGATAGGCGGCAGTAGACGGACCAAAAGGCCCATTCCCAAAGAGACACCGGGACTTACACCCCGGCCCTCTATGAGCTATTGCCATTATGTTAGTAGGATGTAGAGGAATGGAGAAACGAG
>LQNS02278070.1:25285608-25296017 GCA_001587735.2 Parhyale hawaiensis
ATTTGTCGACATTAAAGTTCATCTGCCACGTTGCGCTCCATTCCATGAGGTGGTCAAGATCTTGTTGGAGCTCAGCTCTTTTCATTGTAGGATGACATAGTTTTGTATCATCCGTAGATTTACTGATTTTACTACGGATGTTAAGATCGAGATCATTGATGTAAAGTAAGAACAGAAGTGGGCCAATTAAGCACGCTACCTTGTGGAATCCCTGATGAAACCTGTGTCCAGTCGCTTGATTCTCCTTCAAGCTTCACTCGCTGCTGCCGACCCGTATGCCATGCCTTGATTCATCGTAAATAGTCACCCTGGATGCCATGGGCTTCCAATTTTTTCATTAGCCGGTGATGGGGTACTTTATCAAAAGCCTTTTGGAAGTCTAGATACACAAGGTCCACACCCTTTTCTTCATCTTTAATATCTGTAACTTTTGAGAAAAAGTCCAGGAGGTTTGTTAAGCAGCTTCTACCATTTCGGAAGCCATATTGAGTGTTGGATATGAGCTGCTGCATCGTCAGGTGATCAGTGATGCGCTTTTTCAAAAGGCGTTCGATGATTTTGCAGACGACAGAAGTAAGACTGATTGGTCGATAGTTGCTGGGGCTCTTCTTATCCCCTTTTTTATGTATCGGTATTACATTAGCTAGTTTCCAATCCTGCGGAACTTCTCCTGTTCGTAGAGAGCGATTAAATATTTCTGGTAGTGGCTTCACGATGACTGGAGCCATTTCTCGTAGCATTATCACGCGAAGGTCTCTTAATCCTGTCTTGCAAATTTTGTAGACTGGACGAGTGTAAGGTTCAAGTCTTGAGTGATGCCAAACTGTCTGTTGCCTTGAATTATAATAATTTGTTCCATGTTACTGAACAGGAAAGAGGGTTGTGACTTTAGCATGACTAAATCAGACCACACTCACCTCCTATCATCAAAAGTTTGCAGTTTCACTACATCCTTCATAACCAAGTCGGTAGTCTAAGTAACGACTCGTGGAGAAGTATTGTTACGAAATCTTGTCATCATTCTTGAAAGCCAGGTACGCCAATATGTAAACAATTTAGTGGTACTGTATGTAACTTTCCCTCGTCGTTGGACTTTACAGATAGCAGATCATAAAGCGACAAAATTCGTTTTTTTCCAATAGCACCTGTATTGCATCCTAGATAAATACCGATGATTAGTTTGCAAGTATAGTAGAGGAGCAATGATGAAGATACAAATACAAAGATATACCTATGTATTCTAACATACATTTGATTTTTCATTTATTCTTAAGTCTTATAATGGAATTTACTTCGACAGAGCTCCGGTACAGTGTACTGCGCAGCAAAGAAGATTACACCTGAGCGCCTGCATTCACGCGCCCTGATCTTCTAGAAAAAAACAGACTAGGAATGTTAGCAATGCAATTCTAAAGCCTTCAGAGGCTGGTTTAATACAGTGCGCTCAGCTCCTAAGGGCAAATGACTGACCCCGCTGCTGGCTCCGCACTGCTAAGATAATGCTAGTGTTTCCCAATGCAGCGGTAATGCTTGCCTTGCTAAGAAACTTACCTTCGTTAATTTATCGTTGCCATCATTCTGAAGACTTCGACGTGCCCGATAGTTTCATTTCGAGTACTTGGTTTTAATATAATTCTCTCCTTCATTTCAAATGAAACACTTATTACTGTAATATCCTGCCTGTTGCCCCCCCCCCCTCCCCATCCGCCTCATAGGTTGTAGATTAGCAGTAAGTTTCTTGTTAGCAGTAACAAATGCGCCACTTTGTTTGGCTTCCATTTGCAGTCTTTTTATCCGTGCTCCATCTTTCTTCTCTGATGCTGCCCACCCAATGTACGGTCCTGAACCGAACTTCAGTTTCTCACTACTTTACAACTAGCATTGATGTTGCTATATCAATTTCTTTAGCTAGTATTTCATTATGAATGATTAAATTTCTGCCATGTCTTGAAGCTCAGTCGCTGTAATGTTGACATCCAGGCACCCTAGTCTGCTCTGGACCCAAACTTCAACCCCTTTGTTTGCACGTTACGCTTTCAGTATTAGATAGGGGAAAATTCAATTTGGACGACGCTGTGATAATGCGATAGAATAAACTTCAATTATTATAGCTGTGCAAAGGAAGGACATTAAACAGTACCTAGCTATACTTTTCTAAGCGAAGCGAATTTCTGAAAATGCAGCATATCGAGCATTTCCTGAAACTAACTATATTACCAGATAGATTAATCTGAAACTTGAATTTCCAGTTAGTTCGCCTGCTCGTAACTCAATAGCTGAATTTCTCCCTAACTACAGTAAATCCCTAAGATCGAGTTGACGAAATTACCAACCAACCAAACCACTAACAAACTGTGTATTTCATTTTAGTGGATGAGGTGCATTTCATTAAACAATGTGCTTCAGTTTAGCTCAGCGTGCTCTGGGATTGACAAGATGAGCCAAGGAAGATGGGGTGTGACGGCTTAGATGGACTGCGTTGGTTCAAATCTGTAGTGCGTCACGGTTAAATGACGTAAGTTAGTTTAGACGGACTGGGTTAGGTTAAAAGAGCCATCTTACGTTAACCTAAGATTATGTTACGTTAACATAGCTTAGCTATGCTGCTTTTTAGAAAGTAAAAGTTTTAATTAACCGTAAAATTTCCTCTGATCACGCCAGCAGCTATCTAATTTCCATTTTTATCTTCTTATGAGAGACAGAAAATGCATGCATGAACTAGACCACCCGTGACCCGTTGAATCTCTTAGTTTTGATTACATTAATTTATCCTATCCCATCCACTCCTGGTTCAGCGCAGCTTACCAATTCTTCCTAATCTACAGCAACAAAGCATTTAATCAAGAATTAAATTACAGTATGCTCTAAAGCAGGTAGTCTAAAGCAGGTAGTCTAAAGCAGGTAGTCTAAAGCAGGTAGTCTAAAGCAGGTAGTCTAAAGCAGGTAGTCTAAAGCAGGTAGTCTAAAGCAGGTAGTAAATATTTGACCTCTGATGAGCAGCATGACAGTCGAACCCTATTTTTGTCTATATTTGATCAGAGTAGCGTTAAAACAAATATATAAGCATACATATCCCAGTCTTAGTGTTATAATATTATGTACTGCTTTGTGAACTCCGCTGTCAAAATGATAATGACAAAGATATACGTGAGGAAATAGGTGTTCGTACACATAGAAAAATACATAATCATCTTTACTCGTTGTGTTTTACCTTAATAACATGAGAATAAATTTAGCATACAAAATTCTTACTGCCAATGTATGCACATGAAGTTAAATGATATTCAACGTTGAAGAAAATATCACAATATCTTGATTTTTAGGGGTGAAAATATAATCATACAGAAAATAAAAACATGATAGCTATCTCCATTTAATACTCTGTAGCAAAGCTTTTATTGACTTTAGCAGCAAATAATCGCTTCCTGTAAAGTTTAAATTACCACACGTTCGGTAGACCGTATTTTACTCTAATCTCCTCGCAAGTTGCCTTCAGATTGTATTTGTTTGTTGGACATCCCTAGATTATAACTTTCAAATGTTGCTAGAAGTTCTCAAAGGGATTCGAATCCGGGGACTGATGCGGCCATTGTATGACGTCAAATTTGTTGCAGCAAGCTACTTCTTCGTAGTCGTAGCAGTATGAGTGTCATGTTGGTAAATACAATCAGGAGGAAGCTTAAAGTTCTCTACAGAAGATACTAAATTTTCCCATGGGATTTGTTAACATTATTCTGAACTTATTTTACTGTCCATCATTGACAAATTACCAACGCTTCTAGCAGATAACAGCCCCAAACCATGGTACAACCACCACTTAACTTGACTGAATTGTGTTCAATATACGCACGCGTCGCTGTCTTCGCTCATACATGATTCCGAGAATCACGACCACACAACTCAATCCTACTATCATCTGTCCATAAAACTTTTCTCTAATGGGAATATAGGTTATTTTTATGCTCTTTTACGACTTTGAAACTTGCATGTCTGTACCTTTCGGAGGGAGTGGTGACATCCTTGGTCTGCGAAACTTCAGACTGTGGCTGTGCAGCGCACTACTTATTGTTTGCTTAGTTATGGGAAAACCTGATAAACTGCAAATAACTCTAACGATCTTCTCGGGTTGTCATTGGATTTTTTCATCTGGCGTCCCAAATTTCTCCGTAATCTTGGAGAGCTCTTACTTGGAGCACCTCGTCAGCAATGGTACCACGTTTTCTAAATCTTACTTGAGCACTATGTATTGCTTCACATTGTGACATTGTCCGAGTCTCAACTTCAGAATAAATAAAAGAGCCAAAACGAATCTTAAAATCATATTTGAATAAAATGTATAAAAATGAACGTTTCGGGCCTAAGTATTGCCCATCATCAACACGAAAATCTGTAAGAATACATAAAGAATTAAATACAAGGAGAATACACAAATCGTCTGAAGTCTAAACAAAAACAGTGACAGCCGCTAAAAATGTAAAAGAAATATCTAAAAAATACTAAAGTTATGTAATGATTTGCAATGGGTATGAACTCTTTGAATCGTTTTTAATTTTGGCTTTGATTTCGTGACATGTAATGACTCTACATTTCTAAGGTTGACAAACTGCTTGCACTGCCTATTATCTTGAAACTGTCTTCCTTGATTACACTATTTGCACTGTGCTGTATGGTCCCTAATGCTGGACTGAAGGATGCGTTAAAATATTGCCAGTTCTCGAAATCCTTCCCATGTGATCATGCGCTCGCACACTCAAGGCACGGCCAGTGCAGCCTATGTACCTAGACGTACAGCGTACGCAACTGAACTTATAAACAATAGACGAGCGCAGACCACATCGAAGCTTCTCCTCGAACGAGAAAAAATTGCTAATTTTAAAACTGTTGGTCAATATTAAACGAAAATCAATGTGCATATATTTGGAAGTTAAAAACTGCATTAATTCGTTTTCCAATTTCTCTGATTAGCAACCGAAGTAGGGGAATTTACAAGCATGCATGACAAGCTGATTACTATATTTCTTATCTAAAAACTTCCCAACGAAAGAATTGATTAAAGGAAGGGGAAACCCATTTGACCTAAAAAAGGTTTTCAAAAATTCTAACTCTAAATGAAAGGCAAGATGCGATGAACTGACATTAAATGCCCCATGAATAAGGGTCTTTATACAATTTACCTTAAATTTGTACTTTGAAAAACTAAAAAAAAACTGGTTCCTAATCCTGTAAGTGAATCCTTACGAAAAATGAATATGAAAAATTTATTGTTGGAAATGGATACATTTATATCGAGAAATGGCATCGACCTATTAACTTCATGCTCCATTGTAAACTTAATGTTATTGTGCTGCTGGTTAAGATACTGAAGAAACAAAAATGCATGGGTGTGGTGCTTAAAAAGATAAACGTATCGTCAACATAACGTTGATAAAATACGGGAGGAAATGCTTCCTGATAGTCTGCAAGCCATTTTTTTTCGTTGTGGCACATAAATATGTTTGCATATGAGGGTCCGAGCGGCAGACCCATTCCTAGGCCCTCCATTTGCCGGTACAATTTGCCTTCAAACAGAAAAAAAAAACGAATTTAAAACCGAATGTTCCAAAGGTGCCTTAACAAATTTTCTGGGTAATCCTATTATAGTATCGGTGGCTGCACTGAAAAGAGATTTCAAACAAATTTCAATCGTTTCCATAAGGGGCACGTTGGTCAAATGATGCCATGTAATATTGACTAGCATTATCTAATTTAGTTAAGCGTTCAACAAATTTTGCAGAATTATCCACGGTATATGCATTTGTAGTGAGAGTACTTAACAGTGGAACCAAAAACTTAGCAATTTTGAAGCTTGGGGTACTACATGCAACAAATATTGGTCTAAAATGAAAATTAACAGAGAAGTTGGGCTTATGGCCCTTAGGCAAACCATAAAGAATACCCGGAGCAGAACCTGACACAAAAAGCTGTTTGTAGGTGTCAGCGGAGAGTAAGTCCATGCCTGTAAGTTTCTGTAGGAAATTATAATTCGATCTTCGATTTTAAGACAATATTTCAAAACAGAAATAGTGACGGGTACAAATTTTGTTGTATCAGAAATTAATTGCTGCATTGAGAGGGTCCCTAATGCTAGACTGAACGGGAGTAGGCGTTCGAAATACTGCCAGTTCTCGGACTCCTTCCCATGTGATCCGAAACGTTCAATTTTATGTATTTTATTCAAATATGATTTTGAGATTCGCTTTGGCTCTTTTATTTATTCTGAAACTTGTATTAAAGGAAACAGCTGCAGTAAATAGGATGTTCGGCAGGCCACTGGAGATCTTTCTGTAACTTCTTTTTTTTTTCATTTTCCACAGCTCAACAACAAGTTTCTTTTCGTGCCTTAGTCAATTCTTTACATCCAGCTATTCTTAGCGATTGCAGAATGACCTGGTTTTCATGTGAAAGTTGACTGGAGTTTCAATTTAGAGCTCTCTAGAGTAGAATATTCTACTCTGAGGCTTAGCCAAAATTTATTTCTCTCTAATGCAAAATTGATACTGCAGAAACACTCTTTTCACCCCTAAAATATGAAAACGCATATATTTTCTATGTATCAATAAATTTCTTGTTTTCATTTGCAAATTCTGATTGCACGTTCCAAGATGCATCTATAACATTGTTATCTGTGTTGTTTTATTGTTTGCCACAAATATGATTAATTAACCAGCAACATATTGGCGTACGTACGCTAATTTCCCCTCACTAAATTATTACACTGATAGCTCAGTCAGTAGTTCGATATTTACGCCCGTAGTCGTGACTCTAGTGTGAAGTGAACTCCGTAGCTTGAACACAGTTGGCATATGCTTCAGTATTCCAAGTAAAATTATTGTTGATTTTCATAAACTAAAGAAATGAAGCTATGGTCAAGCCAGCGTAAGGAGTCAGATGGGCGTGGCTCAGAACGCAAAGTAACTTGGCCAAATCTCACTTAAGCGCGTGGTATAACTTGTCTCAATCGATAAAGTTATATTTATATTCGAATACTCAACGTGCATTTGTTTATAGATTAGATTTGGCACTGCTGCGTTCAATTCAGCCCCGCCCCTAAAGGACTGCTTACGCTGGTCTGACCAGAGCTGACGTCTCCTTTGTCCAAAGGCAACAGCATCACAATCTGTACGGTCGCGTGTGTATCCGTGGACGTGTTTGCTGCAGTGCTCACCTCAGGTTCTGCTCAACACTTAGATTGCCAATTTTATTACTAAAAAGTTTCTGGGAAAGTGTACTAAACTAATTAATTATTAAACTGAAATTGAAATAAAAGTCGACACGAACTAATTAAAATTTGACGTTTCGGGAACCTTCTCCTATTTTCAAAAACCGAACAAAATCTTTTACGGATACCTTTATTTAAGAAGACTTAAATAGTGGTGGTGTTAGCAGGGTGGGACCTAGATGTGCGGCTAACACCACCACAATTTAGGTCTTCTTAAATGAAAGATTTTTTGTTAGGTATCCATAAAAGACTTTGTTAGGTTTTTGAAAATGGGAGAAGGTTCCCGAAACGTCAACTTTCAACAAGTTCGTGTCGACTTATTTTTCAATTTTATAATTTACCAAAGGATAGTAACTTTAATTAATTATTCTACAGCGAATGCCCCTGATGAGGGACATCAGTACGCATTAAACTAAGACTTCGAAGACTGTTCCATCTGCTTTCGTTTCCTCAAGCATAATTTAAATTTCCTACTGATNGATGACTTTCATATTGACAGCTCTTTGCATCTTCCAGACCATGGACTCTACTGGGTGCTCATTTAAACAAAATCTACGTTTGTTCATTCAAGGGTCAAAACCAAGTATCTGCTTGTGTGGTCTCTTTAGGAAACATTGATTAAAACAATGAAAAAATGCTCACTAGTTTAGCTCATGGTACTTTGACTTGGGCACTGGTATTGGCACAGCAGACACATCGGTGTCTTGCCGTCGTTGAAGGGCTCGGCCTGCACTCTCGTTGGTTAAGCGATGGCTGCGCGTCGGTGGAGGAAGGCCCGACCTTCACCCCACCTCCAACATTGTGGCGAGATGGAGCCAATAGTCTACAGCAACAGGGGTTAATGCGGCAAACGAGTAGGACATAGATTAAGAAACTCCACAAATCTCCTTTGTTATTAGCTTAGGCTAGAAAATGGCATTCCTTACTCCTCTATGTAAAGTTCGTTTAGTTATCCTTTGTCTGATAGTGCCCAATGGTTACTTCCACAATGTCATTGCTGCGAAAGCGCTTCTCAAATGGCTGGTGGAGGATCAAAATGTAGTCGCGAACGAACTCGTCACCACACAGTTTGCAAGACACTCATTACGGTTCTGCAAATTTAACCCCCTCATCAACACGTAGGAGAATGCAACAGCCGCAAGCTCAAAGTAAGTCATGGCATCTATTTATTCACTAAAACAAGTATCTCAATAGTCATCATTTTAGCTCAATGTACCGCCAAGTTTAAGGCTGCCACTCCAAACCTCCAATTGGAGGCCTAATACGAGAGGTGCAGTAAAGCCTTCAATAATACCTAAGGCGATCTAGACAAATTAGCACTGCGATTTACGCCACAGTCAATCAGAGGAGCTAGCCTCTCATTGTGGTGATGATGTGATGGTACGCAGCGCGACTAACTTGCAAGCAGCTGACGTCACTTATGATGTTTTTTGATCACGTGACAACTGTCACTTGAAAGTCGTCGGTCTATTGAACTGTCATCTGAAAACACAGAGAATTTGGAGAAGCCTTTTCATTTCATGTTCATAAAACTAATCTTGAAAACGTAAACGCTCAAAGTTTCTTTTCTACTTCTCTTACTGTAAAAAATTAGCACAAAAATGCATATTACTCTTTGGAATTGCTTAGTTTTGCCAATAGGTATGTCTCCCGAGCTGAGGCGGAAAAATTAGTTCTATTATGAAATGTGTAACTTCTTCAGGGAGAAATCAGCCATGTTTATGCTCTATACATTGCATGTCATCAAGCATGACACTTAGGTATGCAGACATGTATAAAGAGATAAATAAACACATAGTTATATAAGTCTTTATTTTAGTCTTTGACGGCATATTTTCTCTGAAAACAACTACATCATGGAATGAAATAAACAGACGAAAACACAACGGCTGTTACCGCAGTTGTTGATTGAATTGACAGTGGTAAAAACGAACAGAATCATCTACTCAGCAGCCGCTCTATTAAGCAGTTCGACAGAATAGTCCATTTTCAGCTCAACTTAGGTGAAGAGAAAGGGCCCTTAAGCAAACATATGCACAAGTAAGCAAAGCTTTCTTTAAAACTGCCTTGGACAAAACGTATCGTTTTCAACAGCACTTCTTGGAAGAGAAAGAATAGCTGAACAATGACTAGCTTTTGTAGAACAAAAAAATATGCACAACTGTTTTTATTGTCGTGTTCGACAGAATACCCAGTGCTTTTTTAAGCAGAACTTGGCAGCGGAATGCCTTATGTCTCAGTGGATTTCCATTTGTCGGTGATGGGGTTCCCACACACCTGCAGAAAGAAGGCAGCCATTACGTATTCAAGACGGTGTGGCAGCGCCGGCCTGTGCGATGCAATTGCATCGAGATGTACACCTTCCGATACAAGCCATGTCGATGCGCGGCTTGCCACCTCGACAAAAAGCTACAAACGAAGGCAAACGCACGCGTGCTCCGACAGTAAGATTATGCAAATCTTGGCAGCAGATGCGCTGCGTCTCCGCCATGCATAACTGGCCTGCACAGGCTGTTGCTGAGGCTGCTGCTGCGAGAGTTAGACTTGGCTCTTTGTTTGGTTTGTGGTTTTCTGTGGTGCAGAGGGCAGTCCTTCGATGGTGTGGACAGTCCATCAGCTGCACAGAGGGCAGTCCTTCAGCAGTGTGGACAGTCCATCAGCTGCACAGAGGGCAGTCCACAGCGGTGTGGGGGACAGTCCATCAGCTGCACAGAGAGCAGTCCTTCAGTAGTGTGGGGGACAGTCCAATAGCTGCACAGAGGGCACACCTTCAGTAGTATGGGGGACAGTCCAATAGCTGCACAGAGGGCACACCTTCAGTAGTGTGGGGGACAGTCCAATAGCTGCACAGAGGGCACACCTTCAGTAGTGTGGGGACAGTCCAATAGCTGCACAGAGGGCACACCTTCAGTAGTGTGGGGGACAGTCCAATAGCTGCACAGAGGGCACACCTTCAGTAGTATGGGGGACAGTCCAATAGCTGCACAGAGGGCGCACCTTCAGTAGTATGGGGGACAGTCCAATAGCTGCACAGAGGGCACACCTTCAGTAGTATGGGGGACAGTCCAATAGCTGCACAGAGGGCACACCTTCAGTAGTATGGGGGACAGTCCAATAGCTGCACAGAGGGCACACCTTCAGTAGTGTGGGG
>LQNS02278070.1:25321898-25333544 GCA_001587735.2 Parhyale hawaiensis
CTGATGGCCTGATAGTCACTAATAATGACTAGCCATCTGCCTTGGTGGTGCTTGCCTGGTGCCACATGCCCTTGCTGTTTTTGTTATTCCTGGAGGACCATCCATATGGGTGTGTGTTGTTTTGTTGGTTTTTCGGTGGCCAACTGCGCACTTCTCCGGCTCGTTAGCTGTGCATGTGTGTGTGTTCTTTGTTGGTGCCGGCGCGCGGGGCCGTGCTTGCCTCCCTAGTCTGGCTGGCCTGCTCTTGACCTGCCTGGGCTTTGGGGGCTGCAGAGGTGAGTTACAGAGGTGAGTATGCAACTCTTTTTTTTTACTGATGGCCTGTTTAGTGAATTTGGCCCAAAGTGAGCTACCATATATATTAGATAGCAATAAGTTTTAAACAGCTGAATCTTGACATTCAGGGAGCATCTATTAAACTGCCATAATATCTGATTGCCTGTGCAGATGACAATTGAACGGAAATGACGGAGGTTGCCTTCCATTTTCCGGAAAAGACTCTGCACAATAGGCAAATTTCAGTATCTGCGCAGCGTCACTTCCAGGAAATCTTTTGAAAGTCTAGAACTCTTGGCCAGACTTTTTCCGGGAAATACCGAAGTATTCCGGTATTCCGGCTTGGTTTCAGTTTCCTGGAACATTCCGAGAAAACCCCGGAAACGTAAAAATAGTCCGGGAAAACGAGAAGTCTGGGAAACCGGGTTCCAGAAAATGGGGTTCCACTGTATATTTATTGCCTCTGCAGCTTTGAGAAGCTGAAGCTACTAAAAGAGAAGAAAAACAAATCTAAGAATGATAGTATGGTACATTACCTCTTATGATGAGTGTGACATCTCTGAATAGTCTCTTGAAGCAGAGAAGCCCATGGAGGTGTAGGTCTTGATGCTACTGTGGTCCTTTTGTCTTCCACCCCACTGCTGCAAAGTCGTTCATTGGAACATTCCTATTTTTTCACTCTCATACATTTTTATTATGCCTATTTAGAGCATATTCTCGTTGCATATGCCTGGTACATGCATAGTCTTTAGATACCCAGGATCTTCTTGAAATTAGTTGATGAGATCTGGAGTAGTAGCTCCATACTGAGTTACTAGGTACCACATGTACACATATAAGACTGCTTGAGATTAGGTGAGGGGACTCAGATTGAATTTTATGTATGTAGGTAGGTACCTATCTACACTTTGAATCCTGTCTCAGGTTGTGCTTTTTTGCTACCAAGGTTCTCCTTGTAGGTATTGTATTTTTTGGGAAATAGAGCTCTTGTTCTTAGTTAGCACAGCCTGATTGTAATGAGTCTTGTAATGTAATAGTGAGACCTGGCTTAGTTGGTTTCTTCTTTCCAGATTTAGTGCCTCAACTTCTGATTGCTGGGCTCTATAGCCCTTAACTTCTGATTGCTGGGCTCTATAGCCCTTAGTCATACATGGAATCAAGCCAAAGTTTTTTGGAGCAGGTGAAGGTTTTGAAAGACCTGCCATCATGCAAAAATTCTTTGAAGAACCTAAGTCATAAAGTGAGTACTGGAAAGTTTACCATTGCTTTACCTACTTCTATAATTATTTTCCTGAGGTAGCTACCTATGTAGATAACTGAAATTTCGCTGACTTAAAATACACTCCTGTTTTGTGGAGTGCTTGTTTAAATAGGAATGGGTTTTATATAGCTACTGTATATATGTTATAAATTTTTTATGATCATTAAAGTAAAGCTAACTGGCCTCATTCAGAAATCTGGTGGTGTAATTTCAAATGCAGTTGATCAGGTTGTTTTTTCTTAACAATAGCTACAGCTAGCTATATTGTATTGAGAAGGATTTGGATAGCTATGAAGTATAATGTGCAGCTTTTCTTGCAAATAATAAAAATCATTAACATATCAAGTTTGTGCTCACTTTAGCTAGTTATACTGTAGTTACTAAATGTAGAAATGGTATGGTAGGAATGTCATGTTCCTAGGTTCCTCCATCTTTCTCACATTGCTTGACTCACCACATCACCCACATGTCCATTAGAGGAGGTAAGAGGAAGTAAGCAGATTAACAGGCCCACTTAGCTATGTCCCTGCCCCCTATGAGCTGTTGCCTTTATGACAGTATTATTTAGATGTCTCAGGAATGAAGAAAAACCCTCACCCAAAGAGATTATCTTTATAGCTCAATTTAGAGCTCCATTTTTGCAGCGCCTGGAGACAGTTTGGACGGAAGGAGAAAGATGATGGATTAAGTGCTGTCTGAAGCTTTGGCCATTACGTGTTTGTGACTCCTGATGGAGGTGTTCTTAGCTGTGGAGGATCTCTCTCCTAGTATCGGTCAAAAGGATTTTAAGTACATTGACTGTCTCTGTGCTGCCGATTTTGGAGAGGGGTCTATTCCAGATGTTCATTATGAAGTACAAAAAAAAAAATACTGGCCTAAGATTATAGTAAAATAGCTACCTGTAGTTCTTTGAGTTTTTGACCATTGTATTGCAAGCAATACTTGATGTCTCTCTCAAAGAATCCTGTTGTAGGAATGTTGTTGAAGCCATTTGCTTGAGAGATCAGTCCCTCTTCCTGTTGGCGACACTCGTATGGCTTGTTTCGCAGCTGAGGTATTAATTTTGTTTCTTTGCTTTTCGTTCCTTCTATGTCATCACTATCTTTGTGCACACTCATAGGACCTATGGGGTCAACCTAAATTGAACAGCAAATTTTAAATATGAGCGCGCAAGTGCTTTGTACAAGGGCATAATTATGTCATTGGATTTGTATTCAAAATTCTTGATCATGACGTCCAGTATTCTGCTTGCCATTTTCACATTCTTGTCAGCTTGCTAAGTGTGTTGTAGTTTGTTTATTATATATAGCTAATAGTTATTCAATAACCAAGTCACATTGTTGGATGACAGCATTATATTATCCTAGGTAGANAATTCTTGGTCATGACGTCCAGTATTCTGCTTGCCATTTTCACATTCTTGTCAGCTTGCTAAGTGTGTTGTAGTTTGTTTATTATATATAGCTAATAGTTATTCAATAACCAAGTCACATTGTTGGATGACAGCATTATATTGTCCTAGGTAGATATTTGCTGTTTTTGTCTTGGTGTTTGCTCCACAATTCTCAGCGCATTTATAATGCAGCTGGATTTTTGTTTTTCAGATTTGACCCCTTCACTTTGTATTTTGGTCTACTGTAGGTAGCCATATGGTCAGAAGGTATGGACCTAGCTACTTTGGTTACTAGACCTAGCAGGTTTCTAACTGCAACTTATGGTTGGTAAATGGCATGCCTAGCTAGCTCTAGCTTAGGCGACAAAACATGAAATATTTCTCTCTAGTGAAGCATTTCATACACCAAATGGAATTAAAATTAACTACAAAGAATAATTCCCCTTGTGTATTTGGGGCCTCTATACCATAGGCCTATAGGCCCTGTATGTTAATAAATTTATGAAGGCATTTATTTTTTCTATCATGCTCTGATGAAAGTTAGTCTATACTGTATAGGGTTTGGTGAGGTTTTCCCATCACATTAAGGGAAGCAGTGACTCTAGGGGGGACTCATCAAGTTACTGTACTTAGGCCATTAGCTAGGCCTCTGAGACATCTGTCTTTCGTGCCCACTTTGCTTCCTTTCATTTTCATGCTGCTACTGATAATGCTTTGTTCTCTTCTTCCTCATCATTCCCAACTTCGTGTCTTCATAGATGCATGTCGATCCTGTATTGGAATAGCCTCGTGCATGGGTTCCCCTTTCCGTCAATGTAGCTACTTCATGTCCCTTGTTTCTTGCTCTATGAGATTGCTATTGTAATGGAAATTGAGACTTCCCTATTTGTTACTCGTAGTAGCTACATTTATACCTCTATTTCCGGGTATAGCTAACATCATTGAATTTTCATAGCTTGGTATCGTTCTGCATCAGCGAGCCCAGTCACGATGAGTGTGATTTACAGACTGGTGTGTTTCAGTGTAATACCTATCAGATGAGTAAGCCATGCCATGTAACTGTTCCATGTGCTCAGCTATGCATATTTCTTGTATTTCAGGATATATCCAGTGAGCAGTGGCCAGCCATAGTGGCTGCTGTGTGCAATGGGTTGTTGCAGCCGCCCGTCACCACCACCATTGGTAGCCACATGCGCCCCTGGCTGCCGGAACTGCTGCGTGTGTTGGCCCACCATCCCATTCTACAGACAAAGTATGTGGTGCAGTCGCCACAACATTGTTCTATGCAGACAGAGCTGGTAATTGATGAGGAGGCCGATGAAGATGAGCAGCAATTGCCAAGAAAAAAGAAAAAACAATTGGTACCATCCACCCCTGATGTGAGCATAAATGTGCCCATCAAAAAGAAAAAAGTTGAAAGGAAATGTTTGGATGCTGTTGTGAATGGTAAGCGGGCTGCTGAAGACCCAGCTGATCTACAAGTGGAAGAGCCAGCACGTGAGCTGTACTGCTCTCAGTATCTGAAAATGCACAGAAGCCTCTGTGTTGCGGCTATCCAATTGCTCCCTCTGTCCTCACATGCAGTGCTTCAGTTCTTGCTGGAGTACTTTGAGAAACACCCTCCTCCGTATGCTGGCGCCCAGCAGCTCAGCAATGAAATAACCCTTGTCCCAAAAAAGCAAAAGCTTGCGTTTGATGTCAGCCTGCCCGTCATCTCGGATGAGAAAATATTGGAGTGCACGTACGAGCTGGTGACAGTGGCTGATCAAGAGCTAGGCCGACTGTGGCAGTGGGAAGAGCTGATCGCATTTACTAGCCCTCAACATTCAAACTTTATACGTTGGTTGGGCTGCCAGTGCGTTGCTGTGTTGAGCCACATGACGAAGAGTGAGATGGCTGCATACACCCATAAGCACGTTACTCCGAGTGATGCCCAGAGATTTGCTTTATCATTCGTCCAGCGCAAGCAAGAACAGCAGCGAAGACTACTGACTAAGATGCCAACGGTATGGAAGGAAAACCAGTTCTCAAATGCCCGTGAGGCTAGTGTATCTCTTTCTGGTCAACAGAAACAGTCTTCCGGAGTAAAGGGAGGCGAGAACGAGAGTGCGAAGTCAGTGAGTTCACTTCCATTAAAGTACACCAGTTTTGTAGGTAAGCATCTGCTGCCTCTCACCCACACATCCAGTGAGGACCATCACAGCAGGCGCATGCTGCTGGAGGTCGAGTCAACGAAACAGAACTTGTCTTGTGTGCGGCAGGGAGTGGATGCATTTAAGCCCGTCTTACTTGAAGGGCCTGTGGGGTGTGGCAAAACCGCCACTGTAGAATATCTTGCTTCTCTCTCAGGCAAACACTGCGCCCCGTTTTTGACTAAAGTCCAGTTGGGTGACCAGACTGATGCCAGGAGTTTACTGGGGACATATCGCTGCACTGCCACTCAAGGGGAGTTTGAGTGGCTGCCAGGTGCTGTAACTCGGGCTGTTACGGCGGGACACTGGCTCCTCCTGGAGGACATAGACGCAGCTCAACTGGATGTTGTGGCCATCATTACGTCTCTAATTGAGAACAGAATCCTAGTGGTGCCTGGAACTGGTGCTGTCGAGGCTCATCGGAACTTCCGCCTGTTTGCGACTCGCCGACTTACAGTAGACGGCCGCCGCTTGGGAGGCTCCCTAAGTGGCGCTGGACAGCGGCTAGACGACCTTTGGTACCGCGTGCTGCTGAAGACACTCTCCCGGTGTGAGATGGCTCATGTGGTGAGCAGCATGTACCCTCGCTTGAAGGAGATATCGCAACGTCTGGTGTCAGTGTATCTCACTCTAGCACCTGACCAAACACGGGAGGGAGATGACAGTACAGGTGCTGCTGGAAACACTGCGGACCCTTCAGCAGCTGCGGTGTCGGAAGTGAACGCTTCTATACGAGCCAACACTGCTGTGAGTGCCTTCAGAGCCAGTGGCCGCCTACTGTGTTTCAGAGATCTTCTCAAGTGGGCCAGCAGAATTGATGCCAATATCCATCTCCAAGGAGCCAAACTTGCCCAAGTGGCATTCAAGGTAACTTTACATATAGGCTAGCTAGCTATTATTTAGTGAAAATCTCTTTATTTGGTGTCATACGATATTATGGACTAGGTTGGTTGACGTTAACCGTGTAATTGAGTCTTGCCACACGTGAAGCACAGTTGGTCACTAACTATAGGCCTATAGCCCCGATTAGACTTACAACACTTGTTTAGTCCTGTGTTTACTTACTCTAGCTACCTTCTAGTTAATATATTAGCCTAGTATTTATTAGAACCGTTTAATTACCTAATCACACCCCTGAATTATTAAAGCTGTTTATAGTTGTTGCATGTGGGCTACTGTTGGTTGTTAGTTTGGTGTCTCATTATTTCATTACTGTCATTGATGAATTCCCTAGTCCTTTTGTTTCTTAATACTTCCGCAGCTCAGGTGTTCCCGATTACTGTATGTTTTGTTGCAGATATGCTTATAGGTGCCTTGGGGAGTTAGCTACCGTGGGTATAATTTTCATACCAATCCATGTCAGAGTTGTATTATCTGTCTTCAGGGGCATGGGATGATAGGTACATAGGCTGTAGGAGTAGCTAGATTAGTTACATCCACCTATTCTTTTGTTACGGGGCGTTCCCAGCGCCCCTGGAAACCGCCATAATTTTTCTTAGCCTAAGCTAGCCTTTGTTTTTTTTGCATCAGCTGGGTTCCTGCCATTTTATTAGACTTCCCCTGTTGATGCTGCTTTGTTCTAGTCTTTCCAAACTGGCTATTGGCGCTACCGATGATATAGCTAGTGTAGGAATTCCCTCGTGCATTCCACGTTGCTTTCTCTTGCTTTTTCTCTCTGGAATACCCTTGTTGTAACTGTAACTGAAGTTAGCTACATCATTGTATCTGTTTATGTGGTAGTGTACAACTCACGTGGCAGTGATGATCCTAGGGTAATGTTAATAAAGTACAGCATTCCATGTTGAAAGGGGTTGTCTCCCAAGGGTTTCCCAGGCCGCCTTGGCCCTAGTTACCTATGTGTTTGAAATGTCTTTATTATTTATTCCTCCTTTACTTTCTAGATTCAATCTTTCACCCCCAGTTTCTTTAATTTTTTTTTATTCATGGTGATTTTCCGCAGTCTCTTTGGTTCCTTTTCCCCACTTGATCGTTCCTGTCTTGAGCAGGAGTCAATTTTGTGTGATTAACTAGGTAGGCTTATTCTTTCTAACTCTTCTTGGTGTGCACAAGTTCTGTGTCTAGAGAGGATTGAACTAGGACTATCCAAATAATGAAAAACTGTAGCATTAGCCAAATTTGAAACCGAGGTTTAAATTTATGCGTGGTAGGCCTAGTTACCGTAGGTATGTGTCATTGTCCTGGTCTCACTCAAATGTTTGATGTTTCAGGAAGCTCTGGACTGCTTCTGTGCTGCAGTGCCAGACCCCAACACCCGCACTGTATTTGCAGAGCAGATTGCCGGTTACCTCAATATTTCCAGCACCCATGCCGATCAGTTATGCAACACGTACAAGCCCTCAGTCTCGACATCCGGTCAGTTTGTGCGAGTGGGAGACAGAGCCAAGCTGCCGAAGCAGCCCGCCGTTGCTATATCGCCCCTAGTGGCAGGCTCTATAAAGAAGCCCCCCTTCAGTTTCACACGACCCAGCTGCGTGCTGCTCGAGCGCCTTACTGTGGCGGTAACGAACCAGGAACCTGTGCTTATTGTAGGCGAGACGGGCACAGGCAAGACCACGGCAGTTCAGTTCCTTGCTCACCAAACAAACAACAAGCTTCGGGTCATCAACATGAACCAACAGAGCGATGTTACGGATCTACTTGGTGGCTTCAAGCCCGTAGAAATGAGGACTATTGTGTTTCCCCTGAGAGAAGAGTTCCAAAAGCTCTTCTCTGCAACACTTCCTGAGAAGGTCAATTTCCTGGACTTCATCACGCTTCTGTATCAAAAGCAGGATTGGGAAAAACTGTTGACCCTCATGTTGCGCACCCACGATAGGCTGGCCGAGAAGCAGAACAGTGCTAAGGAGAAGCTCAGGGCTCTGCAGGACAAGCTTCCTGCTGATAGAGAATTGAAATCATCAAAAAACAAGAAGAGGAAGATGGATACCAAACATTTGTTGAAGAAAGATCTGGAGGAAAAAAAGCAACTGGAAAAGAAGGTTGCAGAGACTGAACTCTGGAGGAAGCAGTGGGCGCAGCTGTGCATCAAGCTAGAGCAGGCAAGGGGCCATGTGGAAAAGTCGAAGAGTGCCTTGGCCTTTGCCTTCATCGAGGGAGCTCTGACCAGAGCTATTGTTGAAGGTGAGGCTTATTTTGCCTGGCGTGTAGCCTAGATGCTGATTATTTAGCAGGGGGTAATGTGCACTGTAATTTCAAAGCAATAATATGCGTATTGTCTTAGAAGAAGACTGATATTCTTACAGAATATTATCGGAGAAAGTTGACGTTCCAATAAAATCCTTGCTGTCATACTGTTAGTAGATATTCTACTTGGTGTTGCAGTGCTCGCATGCCATTCCTGAAGATGCTTGAGACCACTTAGAAACTTTTTAACTTGCACTTATTCCATGTACGATTGTGGTAACTGTACTTCTACCATTCGGGCTTCAGTTGTTACCATTTTCTTTCTGAGCTCCAAGTGCCTCTTGTGTATGTTCCTCTTGAGCCACCACGTGGAGTTATTACTTATTTATATGTCATGTATCCATAGGTGACTGGGTGCTGCTAGATGAGATCAACTTGGCAACTTCCGAGACGCTGGAGTGCCTGTCCAGCCTGCTGGAGTCTCACTCGGGGTCCCTAATGCTGCTGGAGAGAGGTGATGACGCCCCCATCAGACGCCACCCGAATTTCCGGCTCTTTGCATGCATGAATCCTGCTACTGACGTTGGCAAGAAGGAGCTGCCTGCGGGTCTTCGTAACAGGTTTACAGAATTCTTCATGGAAGACCTCATCAAGAAGGAAGACTTAGAAATCCTTATTGGTGACTATCTCATTGAGGTAAGATACTTTTTCTTGGCCATTGCGTAAAGCATCAATTTTTTATCTATATTATACTAAAAGTCTGTGAACCGGCTTTGCTTGCTTATTTATTTGTGTCTTGTTTATTTATTTGCGTCTTGTTTAACACATTTTCTTCACTATTACAAGAGAAGAAATTAGAGGTATGGGGGTGGTTGGCAGTGGCATTCTATGCATCGATTAGCTCTTTAATTCGATTTGTATGTGTGATACGGAAGTTAAACCGAGCTGGGCCTCAAGAACGGGCATGATCAATTCAACGGTTCCATGGGCAATACAACTGAAATGCGTAACGTATAATAATTTGACTGCTTACTGCCTGGGTGTTGAATATTCGTTAGAGAAGCAAAGAATCTATTGATAGTAAACCGAACGGGCCGCTCCTTAACGGTCAGAAGAAGACGGCCGTATAGCGGGTGGTCTATGCCCAGCTAAATAACACCTGCTTTTTTTGAAAAAACGAAGACGATCGCAATGACGACCCAACTGGTCGCGGGTCGTCTAGTATATCATATTTGTGCTTGGAAACTGATGTGTAGCTAGGTAATTGATTCGATAATAACGAGTATATATGTGCATTACCGCATGTGCATGGGATGCAGTTATTGGAGTATTATACATATTTTTTCTACTACTATCGTCTTTGCTTTCACTGCATGCCAAGTTTGAGATACTGAACGAGAACTTGTTAAAATCTGTTAAGTACTTTGGTGTCTGTATGACCTGCAAGTGGCAATATGCTTAGTTCTCTTGGGTGTAGATCGTTAAACTGAAATATAATAAACTTGGCTGTAGATCTGGTGTCGGTGCTCATTGTGATCTAAAATACCATGATGCTTGCTGGCTTGAGGTACCTATGTGTTAATACCTATTAGCTAAGAGGAAGTGGTAATGGCCAGTGGCTATGTTTGAAGAAGCGGAAGTATTGAACTGTCTGCTACTGTTTACCATTAATCCTGATCGTGCCAGGATGTATTTTTTTACTGAATGGTTTCATCAGCTCATTGTGTGTAGTCGCATATTCGTCTTATCATTGTGAGATCGCTGCTTTACCTCCAACATGTATTGAAGACATTATGCAGATAAAAAATGGCTTCACTTGTTATTTCCTTTGCATCGTCTAACTTGCCATTTCTTTTGCATCGTCTAACTTGCCATATCTCTTTTGCATTGTCTCACTTGTAATTTCCTTTGCATTGTCTCACTTGCCGTTTCTTTTGTATTGTCTCACTTGCCATTTCTTTTGTATTGTCTCTCTTGCCGACTAAACTTGAATCCCTTCTCTTGGCCACCGGCTGCTGCTCAGCCTGGAGAAGGTGGGGTTGTGGGAACCCGCATGCGACGAAATGCATATTAAAGGCGGATGAGCTCCATGGAGCCAACAGCAACCAGAGAAGAGATCACCTGCCTGTTGCCATAGCCTTGTGTCCGGCATTCCACAGTCTGCTCCTCTCCCTACCTCTCGATGCCACAATCGAGGTTTTTTCTCTCTTTTCTTCTTTTTTTCTTATTCTCCTTCTACTTTCTGCTGTTTTTCCTCTTCTTCTGTGCTAATCCTGTGCTGTGAGCGGCAGGGCCATGGGAGGTTGGTGGAGGCACCCACATGTCCATCGTGACTGTCGTCCCCCATAACCTGGCGAACCTGGGGGTTGTGTTAGCCTTACTTGGTACGCAGCTCTGCCGAGTGGACCGGACTTCTGCCTTTGCTTTCTTCTCTGCATGGGATTTCTTTCACTTTGTATTTATCTGTACATTTCTGTTTACTTCTGTATGATTCAGTGCATTTCTGTGTATTTCCGTTTTTATTTTCGTTTCTCTCTTGCTTTCTGATGACGTGGAGAGTAACCCGGGACCGGGTCAGGCTCGGAGGTGTCGTGTCCTTCATTGCAATATCAGAGGACTGTATGCGAACCTCATCTTTGTGTCCTATGATGTTGAGGTTTTGTGCTGTTCCGAGAAGTTGGTGACGAGTCGGACGCACGACACGGAGCTTGCCTTGGCAGGTTTTCAGTCCCCTTTTTGAAGGCCCTGGCGCCTGGATTCCGGGGCATGGCCGTCTATGTCTGGAGGGGTTTCTGCGCGTACCGGCAAGCAGCGCATGAATGTGCCTGTCATGAGTTCGTCGTTGTGAGGGTGTGTGGCCTTCTGAATAATTTTTATTTATTCTCCTTAATCCTTATATCGGAGCCCCACAACTGATGATTCTCTGTATAACTGTTTGCTGATGGCAATGGCCTCAATCCAGAATACGGATCCTAAATAAACTTTTGTTTTTGTGGGAGATGTCAGTGCACACCAGAGGGACTGGTTGGGATCTGTGTCACCGACTAGTGGTCATGGTGTGGCTCCGTTGGACTTTTGCACCATATCTAGTTGTGTGCAGCTAGTTCTTGGGTCCACGCATGATGCTGATAACTGTCTCGACCTTGTCATGACTGATGTCCTTGACTAGATGACTGTGTCAGTTGGCTCCCCTATAGGTACAACTGACCACTCGCACCTTGTTATTTCCCTGGGCCTGAATTAGATTATTCCTGTGGTAGACACCAGGAGAGTGGTGTTTGTTAAGAGCAGGGCCAATTAGGAGGCTATTATTGGAGCTGTAATGGCGTTAACTTGGCGCCAGATTGTCTGCAGTGATTATGCTATCTTTGTGCTTTAGG
>LQNS02278070.1:25342035-25366251 GCA_001587735.2 Parhyale hawaiensis
GCTTTGTGGAGCTTCACTTTGATGATATTCCTGGCGATGAGCTAGTCGAGATTATCCATAAGCGTTGCTGCCTCTCTGTGCAGCACAGCAAGAAACTCGTGAACGTATTGCAGGCGCTGCAGATCCGGCGAGGTCGCGATAATGTGTTCCAGGGCCGTCACTCTCTTGTGACGCTGCGAGATCTCTTCCGCTGGGCCGAGCGCTACCGACTGGCAGAACAGCCGCAGCAGGCTGGCCAGTTCTACGAGTGGGAGCAGCACCTCGCTGACGAAGGCTACCTTGTGCTGGCGGGGCGAGTTCGCAATGAGGACGAAAATGCGCTCATTAAGGAGGTGCTTGAAGAAAAGATGCGCTGTAAGATTCTACCTGATCGTCTGTTCAAGTTAACTGACGAAACCTCACCCGTGTCCCGACCGATGTTGGAGAAGCTTGAGCAAGTGAAAGGATTTGAACACGTAGTCTTCACGGACGACATGCGGCGACTCTATGTACTGCTAGCTAAAGCTCTGAGTTTCGGGGAGCCGGTCCTGCTGGTGGGGGAGACCGGGTGTGGCAAGACGACCGTGTGCCAGATGGTGGCGGCGCAGGTGCAGCAGCAGCTCTTCACCGTCAACTGCCACATGCACACGGAAGGAGCGGACTTCCTGGGTGGCCTGCGCCCCGTCAGGAACCGAGCTGATATGGAGGACGATCGGTTATTCGAGTGGGTTGACGGCCCTCTCATTCACGCCATGAAAGGTGGTGGCATGTTCCTGGCTGATGAAATTTCCCTCGCAGACGACAGTGTACTTGAGCGACTCAATTCCGTGCTGGAGCCAGAACGAACCCTAGTGCTTGCCGAGAAGGGCTCTACTAATACTGGAGAGTTGCTAGAGACTGAAGTGGTGGTTGCGCACCCGCAGTTTCGTCTCATTGGTACCATGAACCCTGGCGGTGACTATGGCAAGAAGGAACTGTCACCGGCCATGCGTAACCGATTCACTGAAATTTGGTGTCCCAAGATCGAAATTGAAAGAAACGCATCGGACGTACTGAACATTGTGGAGCATAACGTAAGGGAAGGCCTGGTCCTTGGTGGAGGAGAGCCAGGGCATTCAGGGATAGGGTCAGCAATGTTGGAATTTCTGAAACTTTTCACCAGATCGGAGCTTGGCAAGCGCTGCACCATCAGTATTCGTGACATCATCTCTTGGGTGCAGTTCATCAACAAAGTCACTGCTCCTGACGGCGGTAATCTGGACGTCGGCGTTGCGTACATACATGGGGCGTGTCTGGTGCTCTTGGACGGCCTGGGCTCTGGCCTTACTGGTACTGGGCTCTCTGGCTGGCAGGACCTGAAGGCGGTGAGTCTCAATTGCTTGTACCAGCAGGCGTTGGCTCGCACGGGCCGCAAGCCTGACCCATCCACGCTAGAGGAAAGCCACGTCACTCGCCTCGAGTTCGTAAATGAAGCGCGGCGCTTCGGCATAGCTCCGTTCCTGATCGAAAAGGGAGAGGAGGGCGCCGAGGCGGACAAACATTTCACTTTTGTGGCGCCTCGCACTTGCATCAACTTGGTGCGTGTGCTGCGAGGTCTGCAGCTCAACAGGCCTCTGCTGCTGGAGGGAAGTCCTGGAGTGGGCAAGACCAGTCTCGTGGTGGCCCTGGCCAAAGCCACCAACAACAGCATTGTTAGGATCAACTTGTCCGAGCAAACGGATGTCAGCGACCTGTTTGGTGCTGACTTGCCTGTGGAGGGCGCTGGTGGAGGGACGTTCTCGTGGCGCGACGGCCCTCTACTGCAGGCCCTCAGGAACGGTTCCTGGGTGGTGCTAGACGAACTCAACTTAGCGTCCCAATCAGTACTGGAGGGTCTCAACGCCTGCTTTGACCACCGCGGTGAGGTGTTCGTACCCGAATTGGGCCAGTGCTTCCAAGTGTCGCACAAAGCCACAAAAATTTTCGCTTGTCAGAACCCTCAGCACGAGGGAGGAGCGCGTAAGGGCCTCCCCAGATCTTTCCTGAACCGCTTTACCCAAGTGCACATCGAGCCGCTGTCGTCGGCGGATCTGCAGTTCATCCTCCTCAACGTCTTTGGTGACTCCATTGACCACGGCACCGTGGAGAGGATGGTGGAGCTCAACCGGAGGCTGGTCGAGGCTGGGGAGAGGGGCCAGTTCGGAATCGTGGGAGGACCTTGGGAGCTCAACCTACGCGACTTGTTCAGGTGAGCTTTCTTCGTATTTAAAGTCCCTATTTCCTGTACTTTATAATTATCAGCGTTTTCAACTCGGTGATAAATTTCTTTGTATTATTGATCACTTCACGGATCAGATGAAATTCTCTAGAGCTTTTTTTTAGTGATGTGCTGTATAAAGTGTCCTGACAGCCAAGTTATCATTCAATTATGGGGACTGGTTGTAGTGCGAGTCATCTAATGACTTACATTGGGCGCGATGCACAGATCTGCCTGTGACGTCAGTCAGCAGTTGTATACTCAAGTGAGCTGTCTATTCAGTGGTGCTGAGCTTGCTGAAGCGCTACAACTGAACTTTCCCCCGTCTCTAATTGCATTGCGGTTGTCTCTCTCTTGGTAGTTCAACAGAACTTGCCGGTGCTGCTTATTGTTGCATATGTAGTTGATTTTTTTTTTCGGCGCAAGGAATCGGAGTCATTAGCTGGCCCGAGGCTTCAGAGTCGGACTTCGGTTATTGTGCTTTGTAGCCTTGGTCTTTCTAACTAGACTAACATTGTATGGTTAGTCAACTTTACTCTATGAATAACCAAGTGTGCCCTCTATAATTGTGTAACTGTGTCCCATGCCGTGCAGTAACTGTATCTTATGCGCTACAGGTGGTGTGAGCTGATCCTGCAGTATGGCGGCTCCATGCCCCTGCGTCAGATGGCGGACCTGCTCTACTGCAGCAGGATGCGTACGCCTGCAGACAGGAGCTTTATACATTCCACTTTCTCTGATGTCTTTGGCGATGTGCTTGGTAAGTTGGCTGTGGGCTGCACTGCAGTGCTACACTGGCGTTTACTCTTGATTATTTCATGGGGAACATATACCTGCTGCGTGGCGCTGTGTCAATTAGTTGGATTAGATAGACGGCGGTAGATGAGCTATTGGCATTATGTTAGCATGATAGAGATGAGCGAGGAATAAAGAAGAAAAAAGGAGGATCTCTGCCATGAGAGTTGATCATACACATTATTGGAAGGGGGAGGGAGGGAAAAGAAGGTGGGGGTGGGGAAAGGTTTACTGTAACTAGAACTTGTGACGCCGGTATTCTACACTTACGGGGGGTGTACACTGTTGGATTGTGATTAAGTTAGGTTCCCTATTCTGTTGATGCTGTGTGACGTACCCTCGTCCTTGGGCCCCACGTTTCTCTTGATGTAATCCAGACCCTTTCCCTCTGTAATGCTTCGATTGTGTTGTCTGTGGATAACTTAGATAGAGCTCCATGTACGAAATGGTTGATGTAAACTTTATGGTTATGATTAGAACTGGACATTAAGCAACAACGGTTTAAGCGGTAAAAATAAGCAAGTATAGCATCAAAAATAAGCGCTTGTGTTGACGAATTTAAGCATTGTACCTAAGGCGGGAAAAATACAAAGTAAAATAAGCACCAACGTTTTCCTATTATAAGCGCCCAAAATAAAAAAAGTGTATAATTTCAAGCATTTTTGGAGCTATGTCAAGAAGAAAAATAACTCTAAGCGGGCATTGTTCGGGGCATAGACCTTCTGCGTTCCGCTCTAGATAACAAGAAGTAACAACCATCATGGAATTAGCCTTTTTCCGCTGTAAGCCTACAAATTTGCCTCAATTAGTAATTGAAAGTTTCGGTGACGGAATGGAAAAAGCATTTAAAATTATTTTGAAGATGAGCAACAATTTCAGTCCTTAAACAAATTAGTCGACATAGGCTAACTTGAAAAAAATGTATTATTAAAATGGGTTCCTTATGTGAAAAGCTACAGAAGCCACACCCTCTTACTTATTTTGTAGAGTTGTGCCACAGAGCAACGTAAAGTGCATGGAGTGTCTATAGGCTGTTTTTTGCGACCACCGCGTGGATCATTTCGCCTGATGCGTGTGTTTTGGTGACCACTTTTTGACGTGATTCGGATAGCAATCAGCCGTGATCATTGGGGAAAATTGTTCGAACCGTGTTTTCACTAGCGGGCTTATGCAAAATTTCAAGATTTGAAATACAAAGTGCATTATGTTTTCTTATATTTTAGGATAAATTAGATAATATTCTTATGATTGTTTGTATTACTGACTTTCAAAATTGTGGTTTCGTTATAGCGTGGGCACACTATCTCAATAATTGCTCAGTCACGCAATTTTTCCCTTCGGCCGTCTTGTTGCCGTGGTGCTTCAAGTCAGGCTAAAACTCGGCGTCATTGCAACTTTAAATTAACACAGAAGTAGGAGGTATTGTAGAAGCTTCGCCACTGCTGCTTGTCATAACGTACAAACTGCAAAACACGACTCAGTCATACCTAATATATTTTTTTCATATACTTTTCAGTCCGAGCCGAAGCCTATAGTGCGCAGCAGCGAAATCGAATAATTAGTTGCATTGCAATGCAACTTTGGCGTACGTGTGTCCACGCTCTTTTATGTCTGTGCATGTTCAAAATACATTAAATACTGCTAGTTCACACATCTATTGACTTCAAAATAAATAAAAACTTCTAAAAATCCATTCCCCTCCATCTTTTGTGTAAATACGATTGGAATCCATATTTGAAAATTGACGTGGCGTCTCTAGCTTGTTTACAAAATCTTTGGCCGTTCTTGTGCTCGTCGGTGATCACGGTGATCATGGTCACGGTACCGTAATTCTGATCACGAGCGTGGCTACAAAAAGACGCCTCATGTACGCGCTATTCTCGTATTTTGTTGGCTTATTGCGCACAATAAATAGGTAGGTACACGACCACTCCTTAAATTAGAAAAGGTCTACGAAAAATTTAAATGTAGGCTAAAAGCCGGAACAACTTAAGCGCTAGCAAACATTTTTAAGCACTAGCAAAAATTTTTAAGCACTAGCCAAAATTTTTAAGCACTTACAAAAATTTTTTGGCACTAAAAATTTTTTTCAAGTGCCAGCAAAAATTTGGATGGCGCTTACAAGCATTTTAAGCGCTACAAAGTCTAATAATTTTTTAAGCAGCTTTTAAGCAAAATAAGCTTTAAACATTTATTTCAAGCAATGCCCGGACTCTAGTTATATATAATTCAGTAACATTAATTGGTGGTGACGTATAAACACACGTGCAGGCGAGGAGTGCAGCAGGACGCTGGAGCCTGTGCTGGACATCACTGATGCGACCGTGAGCATCGGACCTGTGCGCCTCCAGAGGGTCACAGACGGAGAGGAGGTCAGTTACAACACTCATATATATGTATATATAATTTTTTTCCAATTGCGTACGTTGTCGTCTTCTGCTGGCAGTAGCTCCTCCCTGGTTACTTTGTCCAAGTTGGGCCTTCGTGATATCTCACTGTCGCGGACGCTTCGTTCAGTGCAGTCACTACTAATTACGCTTTGCTTTCGTCCTTCTTCCCTTCTGACTTGCTGTTTCCACGCGCTTTGATCCAATGCGGGAACACTCTCGTAAAGGTAAAGGTAAAGTCAACTTAGACTACACTCTCACCTGGGAAACCCACATGCACTGGTTTGTGCTGCGGGTATAGGCCGCAGCAGACATGTCTACTAATTTACATCTTCCTTTCACTCCCTCGCTCTCTTTATTGAAGCACCGCATTGTGTTTTAGGAGGCGCAAGCCCGCGTGTAATCATGTCTTTTCCCTGAATATATCTCCCAATCTTATTTGTCACCGCATGCGACCGGCTGATGTTCGGCTGACGCTATTTTTGTGTCTGTGATATCACGGAAATTGTGCAAGGCACTCGTGGTCTGATGCTGGAGTGCTGCGTTTGCGTGCTCTGGTCGCGCGGTCTCTTCTCTGCAGGCCAGATAAAAGTCTTGTTATATTCGGACTGCTGCGTCAGCGTTTCAGGCATTCACACTTCGTTGCGAGGGCACTGCTGCCTAAGCAAAAATAGGGACAGTCGGAGGGCGGAGAGGGAGGAGGGCGCACTTATCACATGAGTCTTCCGCCTCTTAACGCCATAGTTCGGACAACCTGCGATTGATTGTCACCATCTATTTCTCACAAGTACAGCAGCCTTTTTTGTGCAGCACGAACCAATGCATGTCGATTTCCCACTTCGGGTGCGCGGTTATTTTGCTTGTAGGCTTACAGCGTAGCTGCTTCGTCCGTCGTATATGTTGATTTTTTCAAGACCTCTGTACTTTTGCAGCATCCAGTCCATTGTCATTAGTCCCAATAGAGTTCATAAATGCATTATAAATATCTTTGTGCTAAACTGCAGCAGCCGCACTTTTTGCCTCGAGGCACCGCTTGTTCCCTGAGACCTCGCAGTCCTCATGCCGACCCGGCAGAATGTTGATACTTTGGGTGTGGTGCGGCCCTGGACTGTTTCAGTTACAGCCATGCCCAGTAATGCAGTCAGTTTGTTTTTCTTACGTGTTGTTGTACCTGTTGGTTGGGAGCCAAAGCGCCGCTTCAGCTAGCGGGGGCTAATTACAGCACATGACAGAGCGTACACTCTTCGGTCTGGCAGACAAGTCGAGACTCGCCTTCCGGCTCTCTATAAACTACGTAACGCCGTTATGTTGAGAAAAAACTAAGGGGAATTTCCATTCTAGGAGATGAGGCGTAACTAAGAAACATTTTGCAAAATATGATTCATCCACACAAATTTCATGAAGATCCGCTCATTACTTTTTGGGTTATGTTGCGGACAAAAACAAAATCTAACATTGAGACAGACAGCAACAAGAATTTGGTCTCATGCTCAGATGCTTGTCGTTTCTCTGTACATACATGGGCTCTGTAAAGGCCGGCTCACGAGAGAATCTGTTGGTCGTGTTCGCGTAGGAAAGCTTACCAATGTTTTCTTGGGCCATAAACACCACTTTGTGTCTCCCAAATAACTGTTCGAGTTAGTTTGTTTAGCATTATATAGCGGGGTACTGTTTTGCAGTTTTAAGAGTAACAGCGACGTAAATTTATGTGGATGCTAAGCTCCAATAACAAGTCATCTCATTATCGCGTAAAGCTACCATTAGTTGAACCACAGCCGTATTTTCTTCTCAGGTCGCCCTGAGGTGGTGTCAAACTCCCATACCTCTTTACACAATAACTGCAATGCTTCAAGCAAAGGAAATTAGTGTTTTACAACAATGGTTACCGTCTGCTTATGGCACGCATCGCATTGAAACTCCTTCTGTCTCAGAGTCAAATCGCAGGACCACTTTACCGTTATCGGCCTTCTGCAGCCCCGGTGAGCCGTAGGAGCCGTGCTGAAAGATTTTAAATTGATAACAAAGCCCGTGTCTTCGAAAGATAGCTTTGTCAACTTGATCCCCTCAGGGGCAGAAGATGGGTCATAGGGTTGAGATAGTTAGGTTTGTCCTTCCTATGTTATGGGAAGCAGCGCCTCAGGGGGGATTTTGTAGGCAATCTTAGCCATTAGGTAGGCCTTCGGGACTTCCGTCTTTCGAGTCCACTTTGCTTCCTTCCGTTTTTCATTCCTACTGATGTCGATGATGCCTTTTTCTGTCCTTCCTCTTCTTTCCTGATTTGCTGTTAATGCTGTTCCCATCACTGAGAGAAGCCAGGCATGCTGGAAACGCACGTGAATGCATGCCAAAAGCTTATCCCAAAACCAGCACACAAACACGTGCACTAGTTGCACACGTAGGCGTGCTATAGACCCTCAAATCGGACGCGTGCTATGGGCAGTGAGTTCTCGCGCTTCTCTGGATGCGCGTACGTGCCAATCAGTTTGAAAAAAAAAAGTGCAGTTTGTTGCCCATGACATCCATACCTACTTATATGGTGTATCTGAAGTATGTAAGCAAACAATATATCACTTGAAATCAACCCGAAAAATCACTAGTCCTCACTGACTTCAACACAACTACACATTTTCTCCGACGTTTCTTCGTAGGGGCGTGGAACACACCTGGCGCTTCGATGTGCAAGCATGAAATATATCAAAAAGTCGAACGCGTGCCGAGTCAGCACGTTTTGCCGTGCTGTAGGTTCAATACACGCCTAAGCGTGCTCATACAGCACGGTGACAGCGTGTTTTATGGAGAGCTTGGATCTCGTTTGCAAAAGCCTGGATTGCATTCCAGACCTGCATGGTCGGAATGCTGACTCCATCTTCCGAGGAATGCTTTCTGAGGGACCTCGGGGCCTATTCAGCATCAGTGCCCTGAAGAATTTTCTTATCAGATGTGACCTTTATCACAAATTATGATGAATCCATTACGATAAATGCTATCGTCAACTACGGCCGTAATTTTCTCTCTGTGAAGTACATATACTATATATAAATTAAATAGGCTAATGATGATAAAGTTCTCCTTACAGCTATTTCATAATACTAAAGGAGACAAATTCCGCGCCCAAGCGGTCCACGAGCATGTGGTTAAACACAAAAAAGTCCTCAGGGGCATATTGTGGCGAGCCCTGTCCCTGCCACAATATGTTTGGGCATCACGCCCCCAAGGGTCCCGAGTGCCTTCTTCGCAGGGGATGTAGCATCTGGCCGCAGTTCCTGCTGAAAAGGTTAGTTTTGTAGAGTTAGGTAGGTCCTCTATATTTCCCCTTCTGTTCCGCGAGGTGGCCGCCGAATGGTGGTAAGCGACCCATCCCATGGGACTCCTATCTGCTCCCCTGTGAGGGGCCACGGAAGGGATCCCCTGCACGAGTGTTCGCTTTCTTCTGTCTTCTCTTTTTGTTTTTCGTCTCCTTCTCTGAGCCGCACGGCTGAGAGGTTTCTCCGACCGAGCCGTGTGGAGTTGGAGATGCTCGCGCCTTATTTCCTGCCAAACATGGTGCACATGGCCAAGATGGAGCTCATTTGCGTTCGACTAAACTTCTAAACGATATCATACAAAATTAGACCGCTGTTATATAGTCTTTGTATCTAATACGGCGGGAAAACCCACAATGTAATAATAATAACAACACAGGAATAGTTCGGCGCGATATATGCAGTGTGCTAGCAAAGTTGTACTACTACAAAAAAGCCAGGATTTTTGTTATGAGTACCATTCGCATTGGTCTACCTTCGTGCATGGGTTCTACGTTTCTGTCGGTATACTACATGTCCTTTCCTTTTCCTCTCTTCAATTACTATGTTGTTCTAGGGAGGCCTAAACAACTATTATGATAGGTATATTATAATAGTTGTCTATTTGATGAGGTAAATTGTGTGGTGAGGAGGCTTACTGATGAACTGTGTTTTGCGCAGGTGTCGCGGGACCGCCGCTCCCTGTGTCTGCTTCAGCAGCAGCTGCCTGCTCTGCAGCACCTCCTCACCTGCGTGTCCATGAGGTGGCTGGTGCTGCTGGTGGGGGGTGCGGGGGCCGGCAAGAGCTCCGTGGTGCAGCAGTGCGCCGCTCTCACCGGCACCAGCCTGCGCACCGTGGTGCTGTCGCCGCAGATGGATGTTGGGGAGCTGCTCGGAGGATTTGAGCAAGTGGATCACGGGCGCAAGCTCGGGCACCTCGTGGAGGCCACCGCTGACACCGTCACCCGTTCCGTCAGGAGGTTACTGCTGCAGCAGAAGCCTCTTGATGCTGACGCTGGCTCCACTGTCACCGCCCCGACCCAACAACACTCACGATCGTTTGAAAAGCTGCTGGTCGCTGCGAAGGATATTCTTGAGGATAGAAAGCAACAAGGCGGTGAGGAGCGCAGCAGTAGCGAGGAGCTGAAGGATTTCTTGCGCCAGTGCGACGGACTCGTTGAGCTCCTGCAGCTTACTTGCAGTACCTGCAGCCAGGCGGCTGCTGCTGAGGTAAGCGACTACCAGCAAGACTGTGAAAACTTGGCGTCGCAGTGCCGGCAACTGGAACAGGAGGTGCTGCAGCTCAAGGAGAAGGTTGTGGCCGCAGGTGGACTTGCGTCGGGTGGCATCTTCGAGTGGGTCGACTCTTCGCTTGTGGTAGCCATCAGAGAAGGTCACTGGGTGCTGGTGGAGGGCGCATCACTGTGTGCGGCCTCTGTGTTGGACCGCCTCAATCCTTTGCTGGAGCCCGGCGGGTCGCTGCTGCTAGCCGAAAGGGGCGTTATAGACGGCGCTGTACCCACCGTCACGCCGCACCCCAACTTCCGCATGTTCCTCACAATCGACCACACGTGCGGTGAAGTGTCGAGAGCCATGCGCAACAGAGGCGTGGAGCTGTTCATGCTGCCTCTGCTGGGTGCGTACGAGCCTTGTGAAAAACCAAACGTTACTGCAGACTGCGACACGAAAAGCCTTGATTCTGGCCTCTCCATTAATGGGAATTCCAGTGACTCTGATGAAGATTTGTGCTCTTCTGCAACTGTCTGTGTCGAAAGTGATGCGGCGATGAAGCAAGCAGCGTCCATGGATCTCACTGCCGTTCTGGCCACCAATGGTCTCGTGTGCCCTAAGATGCAAAATGTGTTAGTGGCCGTTCACAGACGTGTCTGTGAGACACTACCAGCCTACATCCAACCTAGCGTATCTGTGCTCCTGCAAGCCTCCCGACTGGCTGTGCACCTCCGCCAGTCCGGGGAGACGGTTGCCGTCGCTCTGGGCCACGCCGTCACCGAGTGCTACGTCCGAACTCACAGCACCGCCGATATGCAGCGACAGCTCTCCCCTGTTGTGGACCAAGCTCTGCAGAAAGCGTTGAGGACGCAGCGCAGTAAATTATGGCCCACTCTTGGGACGCTGTGCCTGCAAACCCGCGCCCTGCAGCTGCACGGCGCAAACACGCTCCTGGTGCAGCAAGCAGTGCACTACCTGGAGTGCGCAGTCATGAGTTCCGCGGCCCCAGACAAAGTTCGTTCTCAGTGGCTTGATTCGCCCCTTCCTCCTCCGGAGGCCTTCCCTGACATGACCATCGCCGCCCCGGAGGTGCTCACTATCGTGCTGAGCTCCCTAGCGCCGGCCGATTGGCCCCTGCTGCTGCACGGCTGCAAGAATATGATCAAGGATGGCGGAGACAGACCAAAAGTAGTCGCCAGACTGGACAAGGTCGTGAGTGCCCTCAAGTCTGCCAAGTTGTCTCACGATGTTAGTGACGGCGGCACTGCTGATATTAGGTTCTCGAGCGTCGCTTCGGAACAGAAGACGAGTGTAGTTAACAGACTTTTGCTCGGTGTGTGGCGCACTCTCTGCCGATTTTCTAGCGTCGATGCGTCTGGAAACAGTGCTACGGATAGTCAGTCGGTCCTGTACATCTCTCGAGCCATCAGTTTGAAAAAAATAGACAAAGCTGCTGTGCCCCACGCGTGCGTACTGCACCTACATCCTTTCATCACGCGCCTCGATGCTTTCATGGAAGATTTATGGGCCACGCGCGATGGATCCGTGCCCCTCACTGACGAGCAGTGGAATGACCTTAGCTACGTTATGAGGTGGACGGACCGCCTCAGAGATCTGCTGTCCAGCTCCCAGTCTGTTGCGTCCTTCTCGCTGCTGCTACCCAAAATCATCCTGCATTGGCAGGTGTTTCAAGAAAAGTTCTTCAAGAACCTGGTGCCTGAGTGGATCGTCAGGCGGGAGACGTACGACAAGCTGGACAAGACGGTGCAGAAGCTCATGGGGGTGTTCGCCCTCAGCTGCGGCCCCGTGCACGAATTCGCTGCCCAGATAAGGGGTGAGGTGCTCCAGCCGAGTCCCTTCCCCACCAGCGCTGCCGCCGCGGCTCATGACCGCCTCCTCAAGTTTGCCGAAACCTTCAAACCGAACTCCAAGAGCAGGTCTCGTTCTGCTCTGCTGGTGTCTCCTGAGGGTGTGAGCGCCAGGAATCAGCTCGTCACTCTTACTGCCGAATTCTATAACGGCAAAATTAGCCCTAAAAAAATGTCTGAAAGCTTGAGAGAGTTGGAGAAATTTCTAAATAAACTCAATGATGAGCGCGAGAGCGAATCGACCGAGTCCCTCAACACCATGGTCGCCAATTTGAAGGTACAGAGCTGGCCTGTTCTGGATCTGATCGTGCTGCATTGCTTGTCCCAGTTCTTCTTGGACAGCCGCGTCAAGTCTACAAAGCAGCGCCACTACCTCCGTGAGCTGACTGCCGCTGCGCCTTCCGTTGCCTTGGAGATGCTGGAGTGCGACCACAAAAGCCGCGGATGGGTTGCGGCCCACATGAACGCCTCCATATCCTCCTCTACTTCCTGCCGCAACTCTGCAGTATGGCTGGGAGTCGGTGCGTCTTCCCACAGATCACACAAGACAACGCCTGGTGGTAGCACAGCCCAAGGGTCCTCAAGAGCTACCGTGCACAGCCCTGTGCAGAGTCTCCTGACCTACATGCTGGCCCTGAGCTCCAGCAAGGAGGCGGTGCAAGTGCTGCAAGTTGGGGTCCATTCTGAAAAAGCGAGTCAGCTTGAGCGGGTGCGAGCCACGCTTTGGCATGCCTGGCCCGTCCTTGCCGACCCTGCGGTGTCCCCCCAAGTCACCTTCGTGAAAACAGTGATAAAGTTCTGCAAGAAACTGACATTCGGTATCGGCAAGGTGGTGGACCCTGGCTTGACGAGTCGCGAATTGGATCCCGCTATGGAGCTGTGCCAGCTGACCGTGGTGGTGAGGGAGAAGTGTGACACCCCCAGCGTGACGCCCATCTTGGAAGTGCTGCGTGCCTCATCATCCGTGCTCAGTGAGCCTCCTGAAGAGGTTAGCTTGACTCAGGCGGCGCAGTTGGGAGCTGCTGCAGGAGTTCTGCAAGGCTGGCTGGCCGGCCACTTGGAGGCCATGGACCCTGCAGAGAAGAGAAAGCTGCTCTTGCTCTACACTCAGCAGGATAGTGAAAGACTCGTTCACGAAATCCTTCAACACTCCTGGATGAACATTTTGAAGGGAGGAAAGAAAATTCTTCCAAGTGATGCAAAAGACAACCGACGCCACCATCCTCACGTGGCCATTCTCAGAAAGAGTCTAAGCGAAGCGCAGTCCACCGTTGCGACCCTAAGCAATGAGGTGGCCTTCAGACCCGACGTCGAGGAATACACGCGCCTCGTCAGCGATATTTCTCATTTCCTATCCACTGCCTTCAGCCCTGCTGTGTTGCATGAAATGCTGGAGTGCCTGAGCGGCGAGGCCGCCACGCTAATGGTCATTGAACAAATTGAAGGAAAGCTTGTCAACTTCGACAATTTCTTCAGCCGTATCCATAGAGAGTTCTTGCCCTACAGAGATGTGACCTCCCTCTTTCTGGAGGGCCTGTCTATGACTGTGCGCAGCATGCGTGTGCTCTGCGCCCAAGCGCGTCTGCGGCTAGCGAACTCCTCCTGTGAGGGTAATGTGACCTCCACGCTGCAGAGAATCGTCTCTTTCCCAGTTAGGAGGAACCCTCGAGACCCACTAGACTATCTTAACTTCCTGCAACGCGACGTCAGTCGCCTCACGGATCTCATGAACACGCGGGATGGCGGGGAGACCAGCAGCCGCCGCTGCCAGAGTTTGGCGCTGAGGACTTCGCTGTTTGAGTTGCACGCCGCCGTTGTGGCTACGGGGCGCCTCAACGCCGGCACTGCTGCGGTGCTGGGCGCCATTGTAACCAAGGCTCTTGCCTGGTGGCGGCAGCAGGAGTTGCAAAGGAAAATCAAGGAAGAAGAAAAAGCGAGTTTGTTCAAGTACAAGGCGAAGGAACACGCCAAGAACGAAACTGAGGAACAGACTATGGCGAGGGAATTCGAAGAGCTGTTCCCTACCTACAGAAACGACTTTGATGACGTGAAAGATGCGGAGATGGAGCAAGGCGAAGAACAAGAAACTAGCCAATCCGACCCAAACGAGACCGAAGAAGAAACGAGCGAGGACTCGAGCAATTGGCTGCGGGAAGACCAGCTGTGGGAGATTGCGGAAGTGCACTGCAGCTTGTTATCTAACCATTCCCCCATGCCGCTACAGACGTCTGAAGACTACACCAAGCAGCAGAAAGGTGTTCGAGACTTCGGTGTGGTACCCGCAGCCCTGCAGCGAGTCAAAATTCTGCACTGCGTGATGAAAACTTGTGGCCCCGTGGGGGAGTGCGAGTTAGATAGGTCCTGTGTCGGGTCGCACCTTGTCTTCAACCATTCGGCCTGCAAGTCCTTGCGAGATCCTCTGGTCACGGCCATATTGGTGAAACCTAACAACTTTTACGTGGACTGGAGACCATCAGAAGCCACGAAGCTCCGCCCTTTGATTGTCCCGTTGTTGCAGCGTATCGATGAGCTGTTGGTGGAGTGGCCCGAACATCCCAGTCTGCTGATTCTCTTGAGCGTCTCCAAACGAGTTCTGCAGTTCTCCGTCACCTCGCCCGTACCTAAGCTGCTGGCGGGTCTTGAGGCCATCCTATTGAAGGCTGCTGTGTGGGAGGCCAACGCCCACCGAGGCGTATCTCTCGTGGAATATCTCAACGCCATCAAGAAGCAGGTAGTCGAGTGGCGCGCTGTGGAGCTCAAGGAGTGGAAGAATTGCCTGGAGCTTGTCTCCTACAACGAGGCGTTTGCAGCCAAGATGAAATGGTGGCCACACTTGTATGACACTCTGGCCACCCCGCACTGGGACGCAGCTGCCCTCGCGTCTTTGGCGGACATTCTGAAGGAACTGATGGACACCGCGACACTCGGAGACTATGAAGCCAAGCTGCTTCTCATCCACGCCTTCCACAGGCATCTCCTCGTATCGGAGTCGCCGCATACCGACGTTATTAACCTCATTGCCAACGTCTACTGCCACTACAGCCAGTTTGTTTCGTCCGTCAACGCCGTCGTTTGCAAGGAGCGGACTGATGTCGACAAGAAAGTAAAAGAGCTTGTGAAGATCGCCAACTACAGCATCGCTACCTACCGAGACATCGACCAAGTGCGCAGCAAGGTAGACAAGAGCTGCCGCGGCCTGCATGCCATCGTAAGCAGGTGGAAAAAATTCTTGCGTCAGAACAACCGCGATATTTTCGTTCGGGATTTCGNTTGTGAAAATCGCCAACTACAGCATCGCTACCTACCGAGACATCGACCAAGTGCGCAGCAAGGTAGACAAGAGCTGCCGCGGCCTGCATGCCATCGTAAGCAGGTGGAAAAAATTCTTGCGTCAGAACAACCACGATATTTTCGTTCGGGATTTCGGCCAGGAGTTGAAGGTCGCTGGGACTGGCGGCCTGTCGTCAAGTGGAGCCAAGGCTTTAGTTGCATTACCGCCTCCCCTTCCCCCTCAGGCTGTTCCTGCTGTCACCGGAGCTAGGGAGGGCTCCGTGCTCGCCAGCCTCCCTACCTACTGCAGCAAAGCTCACCAGTTCGTGTGTGACGTGCTGCAGTGGCTGCACTACAGCGACTGCGTCGAGAGCGTCGAGGACATCACCGGCACTGTCATCGAGTCCTACCACAAGCTCTCCTCAGCCGCCAGTCTCGGCTGCTCCGATAACGACAAGGACGCCCGACTGGCCAAGCTGCAGACCGTAATGAAGCAGCGTCGTGTCAGCGTGACGCGCCTGTTCAAACAGCTGGGCGACATGGGCGTGCGGTACCACCGTGGCAACTCGCTCTGGACGGATGACGCCCTGCGCCAGTGCCACCAGCTGCCTGCCGTGACCCCGCAGGAACTTCACTTCGGTGCGCGGACATCAAAGGAGTTCACGGAGCTGTGGGTCGGGTGCGACAAGTATTACTACAGGAGCATTAGTCGACTGAACCTTCTGCTGGACCGACTCGCCATACCTCACCAGGACCTCAGCCCTGACCTGATCAAGCGCGTCAGGGGCGTGTGCAAGCATCTCATGTTGCTCACGCTGGACCTGAGACATCGCGCCGCACTCTTCGCTCGCAACGTCAGTCTGCTGACGTGTTTGCTTAATGACATCAGCGCCGCTCCTGCTGCACCTTTGGCTTCAGTGGCGTCTCACTTAAAGTTAGTGGAGGTGGTGCACTCCTGTAGTCTGTCCCTGTTTCTGTCTGCTGCTGAGGTGTGCGCTCTCATCGACACCAAGCCTGAGGTCGCGAGTTTGGTTGAGTGCGACCGAGAGGAGCGAGCGCCTAGTCTTGCGAAGCTGGCAGAGGCTCGTGACGCTCTCCTTACCGTGAGGTCTCGGTGTCAGAGCGTCTCCCGCCACAGCGCCCAAACTATGGCACTGTTTTCAGATCAAGGCTGGCCCAGGATTGTAACAGCAGCCCACGTGCGTGAGCTTAGAGCGATGAAAGAAGAGCTGTCGGATGTGTCCGATGTTGTAACGCGGGCCGTAGTTGCCATGGACCCAGTGCAGTGCGGACACACGTGTCTCACTCGAGAGCTCGTCGCCTGGCTACAGTGCTGGAGCAGGGCATCAGATGAAATTGCAGCGTGGCTGCAGAGGGTGGAAGAAAGCCCTGAAGTCAGTCATGAAGAGCACGTTGTATCAGGAGAATTAGAAAACTGCACTGGTGCGGTGCTCTATGCAGTGCAGTGCCTGTACAAGAAGTACCGCGATCGAGAATCTGCTGCGGAGGATGCCCCTACTAATGATATTATCTCAGAATCGATGGTGTCGTCCCTGCTGGAGGATATTAAAAGCCTCAAGCTCAATTACATCCTTCAGTGTCTGACTGATCTAGTGAGTGATGCGTCTGCTGGAGGTGGTGCGGCCACTCTCTACAACTTGCGCCTGCTGCAGCCAACGCTTGCCCAGTACAGCTCCCTGTGCGACGCTATTCTTGTTAACGTTGCTGCCACTAACCGCAGCATCAGCAAGTTCTTCTCTGTACTGCTGGCCATATTCTACGAGATGGCCAACAAGGGCTTTTGCAAGCCTCAAGACCTACAAGAGGATGCTGGGGGAGAAGGTAAGCTGTCCTTTGAGGATGAAGATGATTCTGAAGCTGCTGGTCTTGCTGAAGGCGAGGGTAAGAAAGACATATCGGACAAGTTGGAGTCGGAAGATCAGCTGGAGTCAGCGTTGCAGGAGGGGCAGAAAGAAAACCCTGGCGACAAGGACCTGGAGGAAGATGATGGAGTGGAAATGAGCGAAGATTTCGAGGGGAAGTTGCAGGACATGGATCGTCCTGAAGCAGACGAAGAAGATGAGAATGAAGCCGATGAGAACAAAATGGATGACCAGATGGGCGACACGGAGCAAGGAGCCGAGACGCTGGACAAGAAGCTGTGGAACGATAAGGAAGAGAACGAGGAGGGCCAAGAAGGCGAGGACCTCGAGGAAGATGACTCAGCTGAAGCGGGCAGTGATGAGCGGGAGAGTCAGATTGTGGCCAAGGAAAAGCACAGCAATAAAGGTAAGAAAGAAAAGGAGGAGGACAAAGGTGGTAAAGAAGAAGACGCACAAGATAAGGCGGATAAGCCCGAAGAAATGGAGGAGGATCGGCGCCAGCCCAACAAGCCTACCGAGGAAGAAGAGGATGAGGAGGATGACGGCAACTTCGAGGACAGGCTAGCAGGAGAAAATAAGCCTCGTGATGATCCCCAGGATGACAAGTTAGACTTGCCGGAGGACCTTGATCTGGACCGGGCAGAGGAGGATCGGCCTGACCAAGAAGGTGAGGAAGACCAAGATGAGCAGGCTGGTGAGGACCCCATGGAGGTAAACAAGAAGGCACTTTTCCCCGAAGGAAAGGATCTGCCGGAAGAAAATAAAGAAAATGAGGAGGAGGAGGAAGAAATAAAAGATTTACCTGAAGAAGAGGGTAAGGAAGAGACGCCTAACGGTGATGAGAACAACTTGGATGATATGGAAAACACGGATAAAGATTTCAAAGCTGACGAGGTAGAAGATAAACAAGAAGAAGAGGGAGAGTCGGCTGATGATGCACAGGAGCATAAGAAAAATGCAGGACCTGCCGAAGAGGAGGAGGGCGATGGAACTGAGGATAAGTCAGAGGACGTGGAAGCGTCCAAGGACCGCGACACTCGGAACAACGCCGAGGCGGCCCCCCAGGAGACTGCTGACGCCAGCACCGATGTGACGAGGGTAAGTGAGAAGGCTGCAGACATCATACCGATGTGACGAGGGTACGTGAGGAGGCTGCAGACATCATACCGATGTGACGACGAGGGTAAGTGAGGAGGCTGCAGACATACGAATGTGACGAGGGTAAGTGAGGAGGCTGCAGACATCATACCGATGTGACGACGAGGGTAAGTGAGGAGGCTGCAGACATACGGATGTGACGAGGGTAAGTGAGGAGGCTGCAGACATACCGATGTGACGAGGGTAAGTGAGGAGGCTGCAGACATACCGATGTGACGAGGGTAAGTGAGGAGGCTGCAGACATACCGATGTGACGAGGGTAAGTGAGGAGGCTGCAGACATGCGGATGTGACGAGGGTAAGTGAGGAGGCGGCAGACATCATACCGATGTGACGAGGGTAGGTGAGGAGGCTGCAGACATCATACCGATATGACGACGAGGGTGAGTGAGGAGGCTGCTGATTTATTGAAGGGGATTCCGATACCTTTGCCTTCATTCGGCTTATCAGCTTTTTTTGGTTAGTGCTGCAATTGCATCGTCTTTATTTCTCTGTCTTCCTGTTCCTGATGGTCTCTCTCTCTTCATTCCAAGACTTTTAGGTTAGTTAGGTTCGCCCATCCTGTGTTATGGAGCCCGGCAACCTTAGGGGGCTCGTGTAGGTTACCTTAGCCATTAGCTAGGTCTTAGGGCGTCTGTTTTCGTGCCACTTTGCTTCCTTCCCCATTTCATACTTCTACTTGCTCATGTTTTATTCTGTTCTTCCTCTTCTTTACGACTTTGTTCCCATGCGCGTTGATCCTGTGTGGGAACACCTTCGTGCATGGGTTCCCCTTTTCTATCGACATGCTATATGTCCCTTCCTGTCTCTGCTGTGATATCGTTCCGCTCGGAAACGTAGGCTTTAAACATTCTGACTATAACTAACAGTCCAAGACTTGTTGCCATTCGAGGTAACGCTGCTTTACATCTGATCTCGTGTTCGACAGGTTTCATGTCTTTCCTTTCATGTTGCTATTGGATCTCAAAGGATTCTTTGGCTTTTGGAATTTTGTACATGGAAACACCTACAGGTTTGTGCATGTGCACATTGCCCTGTATGCCCCAGCCATGCTGCTACGCTGGTCTTCTTCCGCTTACCTTAATTCTTTCCAATTGCAGTCGTAAGTGGCACTCCTAATATTGCTTCTAACCTAATCCTATGTTTATCTCACCTAATCGGACTTACAGAGAACAGATTCGTTGCACTAACGATGGCCTCATTTAGGGAAATAATCCAGTTGTTGGTTATTTCAAGCAACCCACGTGCTGTGAAAGATGTAACCAGCCTAAATTATTATTACTTTATAGCTGCTTAATTGCCGTAGTATATATAAGCTTACGGCCTCACCCGACTCCACAGGATGCCCCCAAGACTGACGACTCCGGGCAGGACCGTCAGGACGAGCAAGAGCGGCAGGAGGAAGCTGGCGAGGCTGGTCAGACGACCCAGGAGGTCCTCGGTGTGGGAGAGGCCGAGACACGACCCCAGGACATGGACATGCATAAGGGAGACACGTCCCAGCTGACACGGTACGTGGCGCGTGTGATGAATTAAGGCGCGTTAGAGACCCACCGCCGCGTCTTGTAATGCTGCGGCGACCATTTCTTTGCATTTGTTTGTCTACCAATTATATGGCTAGTGCTGTGTCCCTCAACGGTGTGCATCGAGAAACTTTGTGTATCGTAACTTGTGTAAGTTTAGTAGAGCACTGACGACGTGCGTCTGTGGTGGTAATACATATATGTGCAAAATTGTGAACTTCAATTCTACTACGGTAACATGTCTAGTACCCGTCCACCATGCTAGAAAGCCGTACATAGGCTTAAACTGTAGGCTAAGTAGTACCCTACAGTTTAAGACTATGTAAGGCTCTCTAACACCGCTAGTTTTCACAGAGGAAGTTTTTAAACCCAAGTGGACGGCTACTAGCATGGTGGACGGGCACTAGACATGTTACCCTATTTCGGTACGAAGTGCGTCGAAATACTTTGACTACTTCAAATGTTTGTCGAAAGTACAGAAAGTTTAGGAACCACTTTACCAGCCTAATAATTAACTTAGAGCTGTTAGTTGTATTCATATGCCTCATGGTCGACATACTTAAATTATGCTTTCATTTTCTACTCAATAATTACCCTCCCGGGGGGGCATGGGGAGTTGAGAGGAGGTCGTTTTTTTTTCGCCTCGTACCTAACTAATCGGGTCAAAAATGGAGAAGACTGGCAAACGTAGACACGGTGCTACCTAAATTTAACAAATTACTCATGCACAAAAGTTTAGACCTATAAAAAAACAGGAGGTAGTACGTCAGTTCATAGAATCGATTTTTCACCTTCCGAAGTAGACTGTTTGCACGGCGAAGGCCAAAGGTAGGAAATCGGTGACTCGCGCTCATTGCTTATCCTCCAGGGTTACTGAGAAACTGACCTGACTCAGCGTTCTATACCTACTTCATATGGAATTGGAGAGCATGTCCTCGAACATATCTCATACGATATAGTTCTCCTTCGATATCACATTTTCTTCAACATGCAGGTAAAGAATATAATGCAATAATTGAACCCTAACTTTCTTAAAATTTAGTAGCGTTGTTGTTGCTTAACGAGCACGGTTTTAGGGACGTTTTTGGGCTGGGTGGGAGCTCTACGTGTACTCGGTATCTACTGACTTGGTACTTACGTTATGCGAGACGTTGCGAGTCAAACCATTCAATTGAGTCGATGGGATAACGCTAGTTAAGTTGGCTGCGCCGCAAGGCTGAGCGATTGCATTCGGCCGAGCAGTGTAGGGTTAGAAATGCTCGCGCCTTATTTCGTGCCAGACATGGTGCACCTGGCGGAGATTCTACTAAAAGAGCTCATCTGTGTTCGAATCAACTTCTAAACTATATTATATGAAATTGGATCGCTGTTATATAGTCTTCGTTTCTGATGCGGCAGGAAAACCCTCATTATAATAATAATAGTTAAGTTGGCTTGTCTTCTGTCAAGTATGGCACGTTACACCTGGGATAGGCTATCTGGACATCCTTCCAATTCTCAGTTTGACTGTCTCGATTGTGTTACATTTATTCCTTGACTTTCCATCGATCCGTGTTGTGTTCGTTCTATTTTCCTGTATGTCTTCTTCCCGTCTCTCGCTACAAAACACCGCGTTGTGTGAAGCAAGGTTAACTGAACGTAATAATTTAACTGGTGCAGGGAGTCGAAGGAGTCACGGCAGCAGCAGCAGCAAGAGGAGCAGAAGATGCAGCGGCGGCCTGGCGATGTGGACGAGCGGAAGGTGACGGGAGACCCTGACAAGCAGCTCCGTCAGGGCCTCATGACCAGCGACAAGCAGGACTCTCATAAGGACACGCCGCCGCCTGAGGATACGCCTGACAACTGCGACAATGAGGACGCCCCTCAGGAGGACTCGGCACTCATGCGGGTTTGTATCATAGCTGATCGTCTTTGAGCTCCTGAACGTACTGTAGAAGGCGTCATTGGTTGAATCCATCAAAATACGAATATCTCAGTAGCTTAAACTTGTCCAGCACTTCAGTGATGAGCTCTGGTTGCGCTACTTTGGATCCTGTTGTAGCTCTGACGGCAAGCCTAGAGATGGTCTCAAACTCAATCTTGTTCTGCATTAAGCAGTTTCAGTGTAATCGGCTTAGGATTATCTCCTGAAAGTTTGTCCAAAGTGCTGAAACAAACTTTTTTGACTAAAGTTGCGTACAAATACTGTTAGATTAGCTTATCTCACTGGTTCCTTAACGACAACGACATTCGAGATAATTGACCTGAGGGTTCTGCTCACTGCCCTGTCACATCAAAGTGCGCCATATTGTATACTGGCTTCAAATTATATTACATCCTAGTACGTAACTGATGTGGAATTATTTTAAAATTGATGTACAAAGCTGGAAACTATTTTAGGCAAGGGTTGATCGTTTGAGTCGTGTGCCTCGGGAGGTAGGGGGGATGGAGGAGAGGGTGGGTCAGGTTAGTTAGGTTCACCCATCCTAAACTACTTGGAGCAGCGCCATCAGCGGAACCCTGTAGGTTACGTTTGCCATTAGCTAAGCCTTCGGGACGTCTGCGTTTCGTGCCTACTTTACTCTCTACGGTTTCATGCTCCTGCTAATGATTCTTTGTTTTGTTCTTCCTCTTCTATCTTGACTTGCTGTTCACATGTGCGTTTATTCCGTGCGGGACACCCTCGTACATGGGTTCCTCGTACCTATCGGCATACTATAACTCTCTTCTTCCTTCATCTGTGACATCGTCTTTGTGCAAAAGCGTAGTCTAGGCCATCGACCAAAGTTCTCTTACGTCGCGTGCAATGGCTGACTTACAGTCTACAAACTGTTAACAACGGACATGCGACAGTGTAGTCTGTAGAGACAATTATTGTTGGAGCTTAGGAGCAATACACTGGACCACTGAGGTTGATACTGCAGTTGAAGTATTGTTGTACATGTCCGTGACGTGCATACGGTAGTCTTCCTGCACTTGAGCAGAGGATTGACTTCGACCCTTACAACTAATGCCCTTGTTTACGATTTCACCATTTCCAAGCTTACATTCTCGCTACTAAAACTCAATTTTACAAAGCTTCCCTCCGTATTCGAAACAATTATGCTGTTTTACGCAGTTTTAATGTAGAAATTCTTTTAAACTGCTATAAAATGCCAGCTTAACTGGCTGCAGGCAATGCTGTATGTAAAAAAGGTATCAAAGAGAAAGCTTCACATAAAATTTGTATTGAACATGCGGCTCGAGATATCATCAGAAAAACTGATGTTAGTAAAAACATTCGATACAAAGTTCTGGTGTCGGGAGTTATCAGCAATAGTAAGCTTAGGTCTTAGACGTACCTACTCATTACCTATCTGTAACCGTAAGCGTTAGATAATGTACCGACTCAATATCTGTATCTTCTAGGGGCAGGTGGTAGATAAACCTTCTCAATAATAATCTGTATTCAAAAGGATTACGCAGTATATCTACTCAGTATCCGTTAGCGCTAGGATTAAGGTATACTCAGTATCTGCAATGTGGCCGCCATCTTACCAACAACACAACTCTGTCACTCTGTCGCAGACCATCAAGAAGGCCGAGGAGGAGAGCGATGGCCAGGCGGTGGACGCAGGCACCAGGGAGCAGGCGGTGGAGGCCCCCGCCCCTGTACAGGAGGATGACGCCCAGCAGCCTGAGGAGGAGGGTGTGCAGCAAAGTGTTCCAGAGGAGGTGATTATTATGCGCTCTTGTAGCAAATTTGACAATCCTAAGACAAACCCATTTTCGAAATGGTTCAGTTCTTGAAAAGTGACTAGGCCCTCTTTCCATTCTCGATGGATCCAATTTCCAAACTATCCAAATTCGAAATACAGCTGTTGAAATTTCAGAATGTCCAGAGCAGGTGATTTTGTTACATATTCTTGATATAGCTAACTTGTAGCTTTTGTTGCGCGACCACAGTGCTGTTAGAGATGAGCTGATTCTGTTGTGCAATGCATACTGTAGCGGGCAGAATAAGAGAACGATTTTCATTATTTCAAAATAAAGGTCAACCATGTAGAGTAGGTTGATGAATCTTTTGATGGGGCCTTAAGGAATGTATTTAACGTATTGCTATAAAATATCAGGACAAACATAACTATATTTAATACATTAGAGCAATCTAACAAACAATAACAAAAGTTAAAAAATAAGAGAACGATCGTCTCTAAAACATTCTCACATTTACCTCGGTCATCTGGCAACATTCAATTTCGTGCACATGACTTCTAGAACTGCCACTCTTACGATTACACCATTCTAGAAACATGACACCTCACGTGAAAGTTACTCCTGAGCTGCGGGAAGAAATTGTTAAGCTCAGATCCTCAGGAATGACTCTTTCGGCCATATCAAGAGAGGTAAACCGATCCAAGATCGTTGTTTCTCGTGCTTTGAAGCTCTATGATGAAAGAAACAGCTGGAATCACCGGTATCTGCAGGCCGCCCTCGAAAAACCACCGTACGAGTTGATAGGATAATGAAACGCTATGCCCAGGATCCTTTCGAAACTGCAGCGGGAATTTCCAGAAAGCTGAAGGTCAATAACAACATAGAAGTGTCTCGCTATACAGTTTCTCGTCGCCTCAATGCATGTGGGTTAA
>LQNS02278070.1:25377409-25391287 GCA_001587735.2 Parhyale hawaiensis
AGAAGGTTAGTTTTGTAAAAAGTTGGGTAAGCTCTCTATTTTTCCCTTTCTGTTCTGTGAAGTGGACTGTCGATCGAGATAACCGACTTTGTACATAAGTGGGACACCTGTAGTCTCTATCGTATGGATTTCCACGAAAGGGGCCGTCCACTCGAGTGTTTTTCCCTATTCTTTGTGCCTTTTACCTGCCAGTAATAGCGCACTGATCCAACTTATGCTATATGGCAGAGGAGAGCCGATGTCGAGATAGGATATTCCTACTCGAGCCTCGTGGCCGACTAGCATCACTGTGCGGATCGCCCCTTGGCGGAAACGGTGGCTAAGCTAACATTTAATAATAATTTATATAAAGTAACTCTCTGCTCTGTAGAAGTACATAATGCTTCATCTTTGCAGGTCATCGGGTACATCGCGTCACACTTCCTCAAAGACAAGATCTGGCTGCGGCGCACACAACCAAGCAAGCGCACGTATCATGTCCTGCTCGCTGTCGATGACTCCGAGTCCATGAAAGCGGTAAGGGTTTCCTATGCTCTTATTGGATATTTTGATCTATTGGGCGCCCTCAGGGGCATATTGTAGCGGGCCCTTTCCCTGCCACAAGATATTTGATCATCACGCACCCAAGGGTCCCGGATGCTTCTCTGCAGGGGATGTAGCATCTGGCTTCAGTTCCTGCTGAGAAGGTTAGTTTTTAAAGTTAGGTAGGTTCTCTATATTTCCCCTCCTGTTCCGCGAGGTGGGCCACCGAATGGTGGTAAGCGACCCATCCCATGGGACTCCTATCTGCTTCCGTGTGGGGGGCTAAGGAAGGGACCCCCCGCACGAATGTTTACTTTCTTCTGTCTTCTTCTCTTTTCGTTTTTGTCCTTTCCCTGCGCCGCATGGCTGAGCGATTACGTTCGGCGGAGCAGTGTAGGGTTAGAAATGCTCGCGCCTAATTTCCTGCCAGACATGGTGCACGTGGCCGCGATTGTACCAAAAGAGCTCATCTGAGTTCACTCAACTTCTAAACTATATTATACAAAATTGGATCACTGTTATATAGTCATCGTGTCTGATGCGGCGGAAAAACCTCATTATAATAATAATAATTAATCTATTGGGCACTGCCTGCCCATCTCCATATACCCTTGATCTTCCTCCGTGCACCACGCAATGACAAGAACTGTGACAAAAGTTGGTCATGATTCGGAAATAAAATCTCTTTCAAGAAATTGATCCAAAGTCTATGAAATATCAGACTTGTCGTCAGTTTTTGTACTGCACTCGTAGAATGGTGATCAGGTATTCTCACACATGTAGGCAGCATTGCTGTGCTGCGAGCTTGATCTATTTGAGCTCTAACATTTACCCGCTTTTGTTGGGCAATATGTACGCCTATTTCTCCGTCTCTAAGTAGTGGGTGCCTGGTGCCCTATTACTGTGTAAAGGAAGGCTCCATTGAGTGACAACTTCCTAGGGATAGAATGCACAATTGCTTAGTGTAGACAGAGTTCATACATCATAGAATTGCTAATTTTGCGAGGTACGGAGTCAGTTATCTTCCTTCGAAACATAATTTGCATCATATCCTATTGCTGAATAAAACTGAAGTTTGTAATCAAGAGAATGAACCGCCGTGACTACCGTGAATTTCATGCGATCTTAGTTTCAGAAAGTACGGTGCATGTGCTTAGAGAAAACCTGAGCATCTTCAGTTCAAGAATTGCTCGTATTTTTACCACTAAAAGTTAACCTACATAGCAAATCCATGGGACTCTAGAAGGTCTCATAAGAGGTGAACTTGAAGCTATGATTTATCGAGAGCTTAGTGGCTTAGCTTGTTCGTTATATGTTGCGTATTTTTGCCGTAGCTATGGCGCAATATTTTTTCCGAGTCAGTGAATACTGCGAAACTTATAGATGCAAGTCTTAGGGAAACATGTCTAGTACCCGTCCAGCATGCTAGTAGCCGTCCACTGGCACTAAAAAACTTGCTGTGTGAAAACTAGCAGTGCTAAAAAGCCGTACATAGGCTTAAACTGTACCTAGGCTAAGTAGTGCCGCAACATCCCTGAAAAAGGTGGGCGGAAAAAATAAAACGATAAAAATTGTGTTGGTTTTCACATTTTTCACTAAAAACATGAAAAAATGTGAAACCATCACCATTTTTTTTTTTCGCCAGTCTTTTTCAGAAATGGTGCGGCACTACTTAGCCTACAGTTTAAGACTATGTACGGCTTTCTAGCACTGCTAGTTTTCACACAGGAAGTTTTTAAGTGCCAAGTGGACGGCTACTAGCATGGTGGACGGGTACTAGACATGTTACCCTATACCAATACATTTTACCTGAAATACAGTTAAATATGACCTTATATTTTCGAATATCAACTGATTTAAGTGCTGTGGGACCTGCATTGCTGGCTCGAGTGCAGAGATAACCGAATAGACGGACTCCCTGCAGGGCGGCGAGATTTGCCGTCTCGTGTGGGGGCGGAGGCGGCAGTAAATTGGGACTGGAGCGCACTACGGAAACTGATCCAAATAAAGTGCAGATTTGGCGGGGAAATGTGAGGGTGAGGTGAGAAATAAAGTGGAGAAAGGTGAGGTGAGAAATAGAGTGGAGAAAGGTGAGGTGGGAAATGGGGGAGTGGGGAGTGATGAGGTGGGAAAGGGGGGAGAGGTGAGGTGGGAATTGGGAGAGTGCGGGGAGGAGGGTGCGAATTAGGAGACTTATGAAGATGAGAGGGAAATAAGAGACTTAAGAAAATGGGTGGGAAAGAGCAGACTTATGAAGATGGGTGGGAAATGGGAGAGTGGAGAGAGGTATGGGGGAAGGTAAGGTGGGAAATTGTAGAGGTTGAGAGTTGAAGTGAGAAATGAGAGAGGTTGGAAATGGGAGAGTGGAGTAAGTTTGGTGGAAAGGAGGAACGATAGCTGAGATGAAGAGGAAAACCCCTCAGGGGACATTGTATAGGCTCTAGGTTTAGGTTAGTTTAGATTCACCCATCCTATATTATTAAGAGCAGCGCCCTCAGTGTGTAGGTTACCTTCGGGACGTCTGCCTTTTGTGCCTACTTTGCTTACTTCCTATCTCATACTCCTACTGATCTTTCTTCTATCTGTGCTTCCTCTTTTTCCCTACTTGCTTTTCCCATGCGCGTTGATCCTGTATGGGAACACCCTCGTGCATGGGCTCCCCGTGCTTATCGTCGTACTAAATGTCCTTTCTTTCTTCCTGTGATACCGCCTTTGTTGGGGAAACGTAGACTTGAACTTGTGAATATAATGAAGAGGGAAACGGGAGAGTTGGCAGGAGTGAAGAGAGCAATGGCCGAGGGCGCGGTTGGGAGAGGTCAGGTGAAACGGCTGCATGCAAAGGAGCAGGGCAGACTGGGGTGGAATGGCGATCGGAGGGTTTGGGAAGTATGGGAAAATATACACCCAGTTTACTCTCACTCTAACATGTTCATCGCCACATGTCAGTGTAGACAGACTTTGTCCTTTTCTATTTCTATATATCCAGATGCTCATATCGAATCATTGCTGTCAACAGACGCACGCAGAAGAGCTAGCGCAGCAGAGCGTGTCCCTGGTGACGCAGGCCCTGACAAAACTGGAGGTGGGTAAGGTCGGTGTGGTGTCCTTCGGCTCCCACACCACGCTGCTGCACTCGCTGGACGAGGCCTTCAGCGACGCTTCTGGCGCCAAAATCTTCGCCAACCTCAAGTTTGACCAGCAGGAGAGCAAGTTCGTGGAGCTGCTGGAGAGCAGCGTGGCCCTCTTCAGGCAGGCCCGCGGGGGCGCCGTCCCCCACTCCGACACGGCGCAGATTCTGTTCATCATCAGCGACGGTCAGACCCACGCTCGGTCCGAGGCCCTCAAAGCTGCCGTGCGGGCCGCCAGAAACGACCGAATATTCGTCGTGTTCTTCGTGCTCGACGGTGCCGAGAATCATTCCTTCTATGACATAAGGATCTGGGACAACGTCAACCTCACCCTGAAGCCTCTGGCAGAAGAGTTCCCCTTCCCCTTCTACCTGGTGGTGCGGGACCTGACCACCCTGCCCCACGTGCTGGCCGAGGCGCTCCGGCGCTGGTTCGAGCTGGTCACTGCAGACGCATCTCAGTAGTTCATAGTAACGACCTAGTCAGCCGGCCGCACCCGCTACTTCCTTAGTTTGCCAAACTCTCTCCTCCATTCGGGTGCCAAACTTTGTCGTCCTCCAAACTCTCTCCTTGTGCTGTAGCTAGTAACCTTAGAATACTATAGAACATAAAGGCCGTGTTTGTTTTGATTGAGAATGCTTTTGTAGTATTCGCCTACTGGGACTACACTGAGTTACTTTCGCAACAGTGATAATCGCCTTTGACTAAAAGTAATTGTGGATTTTCCTTTGTGGTAATTTTGCAGCGATTTGTGCGTATTAAATGGTACCATCCTTATTGTTAGACCGTTCAGTTGATGCAGACCGCAGAATGTAGCGCTCTCCTTCAGTAGATTATGTCATCCACTCTATGCAGCTTTACCTAAAAAAAAATAAAATAATAAAGCTATCGCTGTCTGTGCCATTCTCAGAAAATGAAATATTGAAGTTAAGTTGTATGACTGGACTGTAGCTCACCCACATCGGCCGATAGGAAAATAGTTCAGCGGATGATCTGGCGGCACTTCGGACGATGCAATTTGAACACTTACTGCGTAACTCTTCCGTGTAATTGTACTCCGCCATTGATTAGCTTTTCCAGACGCGTGGAATCTCTGAGCACTGCGAGCGGTCCTGAAACCTATTTACCCCACAAATTTTCGTTTTCGTATTCGATTTGTCGCATGCGCCCACTCTTGTCAATATGACGATTTAGCCGTCTGCATGACTGGAATAGACATTGACGGCACCCTCTGAGTGAGCATACCTACCACTTTTCCAGTGAAGTTGTTCTAAGCTTCTTGCAAAGCTGTGGTGTCACGTAGGCATAATGAATTTGTTATTGTTCCTATGGTATAGTTCCACTTGCTTTTGTTACTGTGCTATCATTTGTTCCTTTCGTTTATAGCTTATCCATTTCTTCAATAGCTACGTAGCCATGTGTTGTAAATACAGCTTTCGTTAATCTTGTTGTGTGACGATAGGAAGTTGTATATTCATTTAGGCAACATTTATTTTGTATTCAAAAATTTATACTGTGATAAATAGGGCTGTATTCATAGTACAGTATGAAATAGTGTACATTACTGTAGATATAGCAGTACCGGTATGATAGGACTATTACTGTGAGCGACTATTTTCTGTTTATTGAGAAGACTCCCTACCGAGGCATTTTGGCCACGTTTGAGAACATTCAAGTTAGTATTTGTTAATCTCTGCAGGGTGATAGTCGTCTTTTTTGTATGCCCCCCATTTCGTAGTCGCTGTTTGTATTGTTCTTTCTGAATTGTGATTCACAAGAAAACTTTCAAGCATTTTCATATTTTCCTATCCTGGAAGGGAAGTTTTTAGCTTTGGTATTCAGCGTTTTGTAGAGAAGAGTTTAATTCAAAGTCAGAGCCTTCCTATCGGCAACAGCGCAAAGTCAGAGCCTTCCTATCGGCAACAGCGGCGACCTGGACCCCAGATTCACTAACGTTGCTGCATTGTTGGACTTACTGTTTGTAATTTACTATATTGCGAAAGAACGGCCATGCCCTTTCCCTGCCTCAATATGTTTGGCCTCCACGCACCCAGGGGTCTCGAGTCCCTTCTCCGCTGGGGATGTAGCATCTGGCCGCAGTTCCTGCTGAGAAGGTTGGTTTTGTAGAGTTAAATAGGTTCTCTATATTTCCATTCTGTCCCGCGAGGTGGGCCGCCGATCGTGGCGACAGACTATTTATGCGGGGTTCTTACCTTCGCCCGTGTGAGGGCCACAGAAGGGACAGTCCGCACGGCCGCTTCTTTCTTCTCTATACATCCATCTCTTGCCGCCTGAGCACAACGTGGTGGTTCCGGCTGTAAGCAGAGTAAATCATCTTAGATCGCTATTGTCTTAGTTTCAGAAGTAGCAAGACATTACCAATATAATAATAATCCCATGCGCGTTGATCCTGTGTCGGAACACCTTTGTGCATGGGTTCCCCGTTTCTGTCAACATACTACCGTACCGTCCAAAACTAAGGAACAAATTTTTAAAACTGCATAAATTTTTTTCTAACCATGCCAGGTAGCTACTTCTTCTGCATACTATAAGCCAGTACGATTTTGATTATTGTGTTGAAATTTGAGACATGTATGAAGGATAATAAAAAAGTTATGAACGGAAAACTTTTCTCTTGAAATTTATAACGTCCAAAACTAAGGGACAAAAAAAAATTAATTTCTTATTCAGTCCGTATTTCTGTATTAACATCGAAGACAAAGTTTGACACTGCCACTTGAAAACATTGTTGCTCGTTACATGATTGCACCACGTCAGAAAGTTTATTATAATCTGCGACAAGATATCATCAAGTTGCACAAGAATAATTTCACTATTAAAGAAATTTCTGAGAAGGTAAACCGTTTGAAAAGTGTTGTGGGCAGAGTAGTGAGGTCGTACGATGAAACCGGCTGCATTGGGGCCCCTAAAATGCCGGCAGGCCCCGTAAAACGTCAGTTAGAGGGGACAGTCATCCAGCGTACGGCATTGAAGGATGGTTTCAAGTCCTCAGCTGCGATAAGTTGGGAATGAATGACACACGTGTATGAACGTCTCACTTCAGACCGTTTCTCAGCGCCTTCAAGAAATAGGGTTATTTACAAGACGCCCACAGAAGAAATCGCTTGCGAGTGCCAAGAACAAGAAAAAGAGATTAGAGTTTGCAAACAAGCATGTTAACTGGGCCCTCAGGGGCATATTGTGGCGGGCCCTTTCCCTGCCACAATATGTTTGGGCATCACGCACCCAAGGGTCCCGAGTGCCTTCTCCGCAGGGGATGTNAAAGTCAGAGCCTTCCTATCGGCAACAGCGCAAAGTCAGAGCCTTCCTATCGGCAACAGCGCAAAGTCAGAGCCTTCCTATCGGCAACAGCGCAAAGTCAGAGCCTTCCTATCGGCAACAGCGGCGACCTGGACCCCAGATTCACTAACGTTGCAGCATTGTGCGACTTACTGTTTGTAATTCACTATATTGCGAAAGAACGGCCATGCCCTTTCCCTGCCACAATATGTTTGGATATCACGCACCCAGGGGTCCCGAGTCCCTTCTCCGCTGGGGATGTAGCATCTGGCCGCAGTTCCTGCTGAGAAGGTTGGTTCTGTAGAGTTAAATAGCTTCTCTATATTTCCTTTCTGTCCCGCGAGGTGGGCCGCCGATCGTGGCTACAGACTATTTATGCGGGGTTCTTACCTTCCCCCCCTTTGTAGGGCCACAGAAGGGACCGTCCATCCATCTCTTCCCGCCTGAGCACAACGTGGTGGTTCCGGCTGTAAGCAGAGTAAATCATCTTAGATCGCTATTGTTTTAGTTTCAGAAATAGCAGGACATTACCAATATAATAATAATCCCATGCGCGTTGATCCTGTGTGGGAACACCTTAGTGCATGGGTTCCCCGTTTCTATCAACATACTACAGTACCGTCTAAAACTAAGGAAGAAATTTTCAAAACTGCATAACTTTTTTTCTACTTCTTCTTCTGCACACTATTAGCCAGTACAATTTTGATTATTGTGTTAAAATTTGAGACATGTATGAAGGTTAATAAAAAGTTATGAACGAAAAACTTTTCTCTTGAAATTTATAACGTCCAAAACTAAGGGACAAAAAAGAAAAATTTAATTAATTTATTATTCAGTCCGTATTTCTGTATTTACATCGAAGACAAAGTTTGACACTGCCTTTTGTAAACATTGCTGTTCGTTACATGGTGGCACCACGTCAGAAAGTTGATTATATCCTTCGACAAGATATCATCAAGTTGCACAAGAATAATTTCACTATTAAAGAAATTTCTGAGAAGGTAAACCGTTCGAAAACTGTTGTGGGCAGAATAGTGAAGTCGTACGATGAAACCGGCTGCATTGGTGCCCCTAAAAAGCCGACAGGCTCCGTAAAACGTCAGTTAGAGGGGACAGAGTCATCCAGCGTACGTCATCGAAGGATGGTTTAAGTCCTCAGCTGCGATAAGTTGGGAAATGAATGACACACCGTGTATGAACGTCTCACGTCAGACCGTTTCTCGGCGCCTCCAAGAAATAGGGTTATTTACAAGACGCCCACAGAAGAAACCGCTTGCGAGTGCCAAGAAAAAGAGATTAGAGTTTGCAAACAAACATGTTAACTGGTTCCATGAAAATTGGGCTGGAGTGTTTTCCAGTGATGAAAGCAAGTTAAATTTGTTTGGTATTGACGGTAAGAACTTTCTTAGAAGACGTGAAGGTGAGAAATTAAGTGTAAAGTGTACTAAGAAGACTGAAGTTTGGCGGCGGGAGCGTGATTTTGCTAAATATTTCTAGCAAATTATTGAGTTAAATACATTTTTTTCTTATTTATCCCTTAGTTTTGGAAGTTATAAATTTAAAGAGAAAAGCTTTTAGTTCATAACTTTCCTATTATTCTTCATACATGTCTCAAATTTTAACACGATAATCAACATCTGACTTGCTAATAGTGAGCTGGAGTACCTGGCATAGTTAGAAAAAAAAGTTATGCCGTTTTGAAAATTTGTCCCTTAGTTTTGGACGGTACTGTATATGTCCCTTAAGAATTTTCACACTTCCCTTTACCGAGTTTTACGGGTACGTATGAAGTGTTTTTGTTATTAATGGTGGAGGGACATTTTGCTACTAGTGACAAGGATTTGATCTCTGGGTTACTATTAGTATAATTGTATCCAAGCTGAACTGTACCTTTCGGTAATGGTACCGTTAGTATACCTACTTGACATCTTTTCTCTTCCTTATTACTTCAGACATATTTATTTTCTTTTTCCATCGCAAGCTGAAGTGTACGTAGAACAGACGCAGTCAGCGCCCGGTCTTACAGGACCGTGGTTTTCCTTTTATGCGTTTATATTGTATTTCTGACACACCCGTAGAGGAGAGTTCGGCCACCCGTGTGGAGGGGCGGACCCTCCGTGGTACTCCCCCTTCCGTGGATACTATTGGATAACGGACCGGCCCTCCATTATGGATCTTGATACGAATTTTGAAAAACCCGAGCCGCCAAATGCCGACTCCATCGCAAGAACCCGCTGCGAGTGAGGGCGCGGGCATTGTGCCAGGCTCAATTTAGAATAAGACGCTTGAACCGTAAGAGCCGCCACTTGCGGGAGGTGGGTCACGGGCCGCCCCGCACAGGGGAAGGAGAGGCCGCCCCTCGCAACATAATAAAAGACGCAGACCATCCCAGCAAGAGGAAGCTGGAGGGAATTTTGCCGCGTTCCAAGACTACAAGACGTTTTTTTATATAGAAGCAGCAGATGAGCCTTCCTTGTCGTAAATTGATGTTTTCGTAGCCAATCGTGACCTCTGTAAAGTCATTGGCGGAACCCCGACCAGAGTCACAGAGACACGTTCCGGAGGACCACTCGTCGAGGTTCAGAGTGAACGGCAGTCAAGGACAATGGAACGGATTGAAACTCTTGCCGGTGTACCCGTAGTTGTAACCCCCTACGAGAGGCTGAACAACTCAAAAGGAACAATCTGGTACGCTAATCGCCCACAATATTCGGAGCAGCGACTCCTGGACGAACTGAAGGAGGTGTAACGGACACAGAAACGGGTGAGTAGTACCTTGGTCCCCCAGCCTGTGTACATCCTGACATTTAACAGCCGACAACTACATAAACACATTCATATAGGTTGCACAAGATGCCAAGTGAGATTGTATATCCCAAAACCAAGGAGGTGCTTCAAATGCCACGGTTTTGGCCATGGAGCTAAAACCTGTAGGGCAAAACGAGGGACGTGCGCCAACTGTGCGCTGGAGCAGCATGAGCTGCCTTGTAATCGTCCTACCCTGTCCGCTAACTGCCAAGATCCACACCCAGCTAGCCCCAACAAATGCCACATTATAAGATGGAAGAAGAGATCCTAGCGACGCAAGTGAGGGAAGGAGTGAGCTATGGAGTGGCCAGGAGAATGGTAAGAGGGCGCTTTAACCCCTCCGGAACTACCTATGCGGATGGTGCAAGCCAAGCTGGCCCCAGCTCGACCGCTTCTGCGGCTGCGGGACGGATATAGAGAGCGGCGGTGAACCCGCGTAACCGAATAGAGGAACGTGAGATGGAACAGGAACGACAACCGTGTACTGACGTGGAGGCGGTGCTCGCTGCGCCGAGCTCGTCTGGGGAAGGTAGCCTGCCAACCCGTCAGCTTTGCCCCCGGTGCAACGGAGAACACGGGCGGTTCTATACATAGAAGTGAGGTAATCTTGCTGCCGACCAGGAAGACCGTAAGTGAAAAAGACCGAACAACGGGCACAAAAAGAAGAACCTCCAAATAGCTAGTCACTAACGATGGCAGTGGTCTTGCAGTGGAACTGCCTTGGCTACCGACGAAACTATGGAGACTTAAGTAACCTGTTGCAATTACATAATCCGGTTTGTGTATGTTTGCAGGAGACAATGCTGGGTGACCTGGAACCCCGCCCTCCTCCTAACTACAGACTTGAGACTCTCCCATACAAGACCCTCTCCCGGGGAGTGGACTGGCTATCATGATTAGAAAGGATGTTGCCAGTGCCAAATATGACCTGAATACACCACTTCAGGGAATGGCCGTTCATCCCTGGGGAACGAGGATGTACACGGTGTGTAATCTATATCTGTCACCTGCCCAAAGAGTAACCTTGGATGACCTCGTGAACCACCTACGAGCGGCTGCCTCGGCCGGCACTCGTTGTGGGGGATTTTAATGGCAAGCATGGAGCCTGGGGAAACCCAAGCAGCGATGCACGCGGACGTATGATTCAGCGGTCTTTAGAGAATACAGACATATGCCTCCTTAAGTCCGGGGCAAACACACACACTTTCATACGCAAACTGGAACATCAACTGCTATAGACCTGAGTCTGTGTACCCCTGACATTACTGCTCATGTCGGGTGCCATGTGCTGGACGATTCCTGCGGGAGCGACCATTTTCCTATAGTAATGGAACAAAATGAACGGAGACTGGGTTCACGTGAAGCCCTCTTCATTATGAAGAGAGCTGATTGGAAGACTTATCGCGCGCTGACACTAACGGAGGAGCTCGACGAGACCCATTCGGTAGACGAAATTATCACAGTTGAATGATGTTTTTCTCACCGCGGCAAGTGTCGCAATCCCGAAATCCCTTGGAGACGTCCCAAAGCATTGCACAGCCTGGTGGAATGATGAGTGCACCCTGGCAAACCTGGAGAGGAAACGAGCCTTCGGACGATATCAACGTTCCCGAAATGTAGCTGATAAGAACATACAACCGAGCGCGAGCTAGGGCACAATGGGTCAAAAATGAAGCACGCAGGAGATCCTGGAAAAACTACGTATCAACACTGAAATACGATACCCCAATGAGCAAAGTATGGCAGAGGGTGAGGAAGATGAGTGGGGGGAGAAGTTATAGTCCGCCCTGTCGGACTATCGATAGGAATATCGTGGCGGATGCTGGACGAGTCGCGAACGCGTTGGCCCAGCATTTTGCGGAGATTAGTAGTGAGGAGCACTATCCTCGGCACTTCCGAGTAAGAAAACGCTTCCACGAGTGACAGGAGCTGAATTTCGACACTCTCCACTCGCATACCTACAACGACCCTATTACCCTAACCGAACTGACCAGTGCTTTGAAACAGGCAAAAACCAGTACACCGGGACCGGATGGCATCCACTACTGAGTGCTGAGAAAGATGCACCCCACTGCAATGTCTGTTCTACTTGATATTTTTAAAAAGATATGGCATTCCCACCACGTCCTGCAACAATGGCGCACTGCAATTATCCTGCCTTTTCCTAAACCTAATAAATCGCCAACTGATGCTAAGAACTACAGGCCTATAGGCCTGACGAGCTGCGTGGGTAAGACGTTGGAGAAGGTTGTTGGAACGAGACACAAAATATATTAAATCCAGCACAGTATGGATTTCGCAGACAGCGAAGTACTAGTGATGCCCTCATACGTTTCCACAATCACCTAGTAAGACAAAAGTTAGACCGACGACACACAATAGCTGTCTTCTTTGATATGCAAAAGGCGTACGACACTGCATGGCGGTAAGGGATTTTGCGGTCAATCCACGCGATGGGAATTCGCGGTAACCTGGCATTATACGTGAGGGAATTCCTTAAGGAGAGGACCTTCCGTGTGAAAGTCGGAAATAGTCTCTCACCACTACTAACCTAAGAAGAAGGAGTGCCACAGGGCCGAGGAGCTGCACTCTCTTTTTTGATGACCCTAAATGATCTTCCAACCGTTCTGCCCTTGCACGTGCATTGCTCGATGTATGTGGCCGATATTATGCTATATGCTTCCTCGGGATACTTGCCTGCTCTCGAGCGCCGTATCAAGCGCTCCATTAACAGAGTCAATGATTGGGTGAAAGAGCACGGATTTGCCTTCTCCCCGGAGAAGACCGCTGCCCTCCACTTTCAATGGAGACGCCCCCATAGGGCTTCTCCCAATTTAATGCTTGAAGGAAGACAAATTAACTTCACCCGGAGAGCAAAGTTCCTCGGAATGACCTTTGATCGCCGTCTGACATGGAGACCACATCTGGCAGCTCTGAAGGCAGATTGCACTCGGAGGCTCAACCTACTGAAGTGCCTCTCCCATCTCTCGTGGGGAGCAGATAGAACTGTTTTATTGAGACTCTATAGATCTCTAATTAGCAGTAATTTGGATTATGGTGCCATAGTGTACCAAAACGCATCTAAAACTGCATTGAAAATTATAGACCCCATCCATCATGGAGCATTGAGGCTCTGCACTGGGGCATTCCGTAGCTCGCCTGCGGTGAGTCTGTGTGCGGAGAGTGGAGAACCCCTGCTGGAGATCCGGAGAGTTCAGCTGAGCCAGCAGTACCTTGCACGTTTGGAACAAATTATTATTATTGAACATTTATGTTTCCACAGGCGGGAGGTGTTCTTGGATTATTATATTACAGCTTACATTGAAGATGATGTGTACAATAATTTGTTAGAAAAATTACAGCTATATATTCACAACCTAATCGACATGGCTCAGTGCCATCACTTACCAAAACGAGTTAACTGGACTGGCTCCGCAATAGCGCTACCCAAGAATCACTCTCGCCCGAGAAGCAAAATAAGATATAATTGTTTCTACTAATATTAACATTACTGCTATTTCACTTAAAGTAAGGTAAATGCAAAATGCAGTAATTGCTTCCCGAGGAAAGATCTACATGGCTTAATACTATTTCACCTGATTGCCTAAATACTATTACATACATTTACATCCAATAGGTATGTCGGTACATACAGCATGACCTACAGTACAAACATATAATTTTGAAGTTATGCATTTATATCTCATAATATGACGGCTTTCATCAAGTGGATTATTATTTCCGCCAAAGGGCGATCCGCACAGTGATGTTAGTCGGCTAGGAGACGCAATTATGAATAAACTGTCTCGACATCGGCTCTCCTCCGCCATATACATGTGGTAGAAGTTGGCACAGTGCACCACCACTGGCAGGAGAAGGGCGCAAAGAATAGAGAAAGACACTTGAGTGGACGGCCCCGTTCATGGCCTACCACACGAGAGAGACTAGAGGTGCTCCGCGTACGAGATCAGTTATTTCGATCAACGGTTCACCTCACGGACCAGAAAGGGGGATAAATAGGTAGAGAACCTACGTAACTGAACAAAACTAACCATTTCAGCAGGAACTGCAGCCAGCTGCAACATCCCCCGCGGAGCAGGCACTCAGGACAGCCCTCGAT
>LQNS02278070.1:25462641-25482404 GCA_001587735.2 Parhyale hawaiensis
ATTTGCCTTTTCTGTTTAAATATTCTATTATATATATGTTATATAAACTCCCGTATTAATTATCCTGAAGCAGACCCTGCATTTTTATAAATACATAAAAAATAGAGTTGTGCAAATACTTATGTCTAGGCACTGTATGAGTCACTTTCTGAACTAGAGAAGAACTCTGAGAGCACATACCTGCACCAAACAATACACTATTAACAAAAATTTCACACTGGTTCGAAATACATAATTTATTTTTTATCATTACCAAAATTAAAGTAATTTTATTTAGTCATTTTTAACATATCCTGCAAATTTTATGAAAATCCCCTTAACCATCCAACAGTTCCCGTGATTTTTTGAAGATTCAGTCCATAATTTTTTAAGCTATAATCTGACAAACAGTAAACAAATACATAGTCAAGGGACAAACAGATCTTCATCAAAATAAAGTCCTCTGTGCTTTTTAACATTTTTAACAATTTTTGCAAATCCATGAAGATCTGTTCATAACTTTTTGGGTTATGTTACTTGTAATCATAAAATAAAACATAGAGACCAAAGGACTAACAGATCACCACAAAAATTTTTGCGCATTTGCTGTTCCTAACATTCCTAACCTAACATTCTTAACAATTCCTGCCAATCTCACGAAGAAACGTTGATCACTATTTGAATTATGTTACGAAGAAAATAGGCAGGCAATCAAACAAGTGCTGGAGCGGATCTTAACCAAAAGCTAGTCATCTGTTCCTCTCAACAAAGCCAAAAAACCCTGTTATTTTCCTAAAAATTAGTTCAGAGTAGTTTGTGTAATCTCGTGAGAGACGTCGACAAAAGCACAACCTCCTTCGGGGAGGTAATGATGTTCTGCTCTGTATGGGAATGCAGTGCAATACACACTAACGTTTCAGATGGTAACATTGCACGTAATTCTATAAGGGCAGAATAAACCGCCCGTTTCCTCATAACAGCATCGATTGTAACGGCGTATATAGGAACTACGTAAGCCAATTCAGGATTCCAATCTCAAACTAGCAAAAATTTATGAAATCTTTTATGTCAAACTCCTCGCGTCGCTGTCATCTGAGCGAAAAGAAAATTCTCTAATTACCATAATATTGGCAGGGCTAATCCGCCGTGCAAAGAATCGCACTCCAGCGCCGCAATATTTCGCCAATACTCAATAGAATTAAAATTTCAAATGAAGGCGCACAATCATTGCCAATAACTTTTGTTATTTCTGTGTGCTGGAGAATTAACAGTTTGCTGAACTGGCCTATAAAAGAAAGCAAGAAAGGCTCAACCATGCGTTTCGCTAATGGTATAAGAGTCCTGTTGTTCACTAACAATCATGCGCCTCTTTCAAATATTTGTCCTACGTACATTTTCTGTAAGAATGATAACCATATAATTAGGAAGAACAAACATAGCTTACAAGCCCATTATTAACAGAAGCACGAAAAAGGGCACATAAGACGATGTACTTAAGCTTACCTTAAAGTATATTAAAACTTATCTACGTTTCCGAGACCACCTAATATAACTGGAAGACTCGTATTAACCCAGTGAGAGCAGGCGTAACTTATTTGAAACAATGTTATTCTATAGAGAAACTAGAGCACTCTGAGAGCGCATACCTCCGCCAAGCGAGGCAACGAGAGTAAAAAATTCAAATTGGCTTTGAAACCATAATTTTCTTTGCATAAACTCCAAAATCTAATCATTTGTGCCTTTTGATAGTAATGACAGCTTGTGCATTTTTCTTGAAGATCCGTTCAAACCTTTTTGGGTTACACTGCTAACAAACGTTACGACAAACATGAGTCAAACATACAAACGAACAAACCGACCTGCACAAAAATTTCATTATTTATGTCTTTTAACATTACTAATAACCCCTAAAAATTTCATAAAGATCCATTCATTATTTTTTGAGTTACTGTGGTAACAAGCATAAAATTAAAAACAGTGACGAACGAACAAACGGATCATTACCAAAATTTGGTCATCTACTCTTTGTTATATACCTAACAACTGATGTTAATTTCATAAAAATCCATCCATATCTTTTTGAGTTCTAGGATTGAGAAAAATGAGGCAGACAAACAAACAAACGGATGGACATATCTTTACCAAAAGTTAATCATCTGTTCCTCCTAACATACCTAACAATCCCTGTAAATTTCGCACAAATCGGTTCATAACTTTTTGAGTTATCTTGGTGACAGACAAACAAAACAAACAAACAAACAAACAAACAAACAAACAGACAAATAGACAAACAAACAGACAAACGCGACGAAAACATAACCTCCTTGGCGGAGATAATTAACGTTTTCTTTGGTATTTACATATTTAGTAGAGTTAAATTAGTGCTGCTGTAGTCCATCGAGGACTACAGATGTCGTGCATTAGCAGAGTTGACACTATTGACCCTTAATCTACAGTATTAGTGCTGTTCCCACTAAATGTGTGCTTATTGTGGAGGGTAGAAAGTAAGCTTAAAGTGTTGAAATCAGGTACTTTTGGGAGCACTTTACAGTCTCTCAGAGAATGTGATGCAGATTTATCATCACCAAGTGACACCTCTTTTCCTGTTTTATTTCTTTTTTTTACAACTCGCAGGTTACAAGTCTGGGATAGAAATATTATGGAGCAGAGTTATCCGAGTGAAATATGTGTTGGAGGCCTCGGTCTCTTCGCTGGGAACATAAATCAAGGACAAATAGCCATAAATTCTGGGACATACAATACTAAAAAGCTTGCGGATTTTCTTGGGGCGGCGATCGATATCCCAAAACAAAAACTTTCAATGCGAGTGAATTATTATCACCCACGAACAAAGTGAGAGAGATGATAATGTTTTCGTTGAAGATTCAAGTATATATATTTGCATCCTTATATAATAAAACGCTTCGTGTATTTATTACCTCTGCCAAAGAGGTTATGTTTTTATCGGGTTTGTCTGTCTGTCACCAAGATAACTCAAAAAGTTATGGACGGATTTAGATAAAACTTACAGAGATTATTAGGTATGTTGGGAGAAACGGATTATTAACTATTGGTGAAGATCCGTTCGTGCGTTTGTTTGCCTGCATTATTTATCTTAATGCCATAACTCAAAAAGTTATGGACGAATTTTGGTGAAATTTACACGAGTTCTTAGGTATGATACGAAGAGTAAATGACCAAATTTTTGTGATGATCTGTTGGTTCGTTCGTATGTTTGTTGCTGTGTTTGCTTTTATGTTTGTTAGCGCAATAACTTAAAAAGCTTTGAGTGAATCTTTATGAAACTTACAGGAATTGTTAGTAATGTTAAAAGACATGAACGATTAAATTTTGGTGCAGATCGGTTGGTTCGTTTGTATGTCTGACTTACTGTATGTTTTTCATAATGTTTGTTAGCAGCACAACTCAACAAGTTATGAGTTAGACTAGCTTTAATTTGATGACACAGGTAGAAGGTCTTAACATAATCTTCCGTTATCGCAAGTAACAGAGCGTGTTGACACATGTATATGAAGAGGGATTTGAGCTTGGCTTGGTAGCATACGCCGTCTATGCGACGAGAATAGAGACGGGAAAGCGGAAAACCAATGCCTCTCATTATTGTACACTTTATAAAACATACATAGCTCAGCTACTCCTCTCCTGTGGGACAGGTTCACCAGATCATTATCAGCACACAGCCTGCTGGCTGAACTAACANGAACTAACAAGTCGGTCCAACAGACGTAAGTGAGTATCAGCAGCTGAAGCCCAGACCGGGGAGCAATACTCTAACACAGGCAGCAAAAAAGCATAAAAACATCTGCGGACAACCTGACTTTTGCTCTTACTTGTTGCGTAATCATATCCTGGCACCAGCGATTTGATCTTCTGAGTCAAGGACCGTCTCGTGTGCTCTATTTGTGGCTCTGGCCGTGCCTAAGAAACGCGGGGCATATCGCATCGTCGCAGCTTCTGGAGATTTGCCCTCTGGCATGGATCTTCTGCGTACGACCCATTCCTCCTAATTTTTGGCCATGTTTCCATCTCTTACAAGAGATATTTTCTTCTTACACAGGGTATTCTCTAACTCATGGTACAAACTTTGTCATTATATGTTGAAACCCAAAACAAACACATTTTCATGATAACGAAATGTCCAAAAATGCTTCGTTATGGAGATATCGAATTATTAGAATGCATTTGGTTTTAAGGAAATTTCTCACTTTCTTAATTTACACGACTATGTTATGGCAACATTTGTTTGCCTGTCGTCTGCTGTCGGTGAACGCTATGTAGCACTTCCAACAACATAGATCGTTTAACAAATTTTGAAAGGACAGATATGATCTTGGCATATGGCGCTGCAAATGGCAATGCTAGAAGGGCTGCTAGACTGTATGCAGATCGTTTTCCCAACCGTCATTAGCCTGTTCATCGTAGTTTCACAAGATTGCATCAGCGGCTGCGAGACACAGGTAGTTTTTTGAGGTAAACAGAAGACATATTGGTGGTCCTCGTCCTCAGCGAGCTCGTGTTGATGACGATGAGCGGATACTACGACATTTTGCAGCAAACCCACGTACTAGCACTCGAGCCGCGGCAGATGAACTCTGAATACGTTCTCACTCAGTAGTATGGCAAACTCTCCATGACAACGGCATGTACCCGTACCGTTTTCAGAGAGTGCAAGAGCTCAATCCAGTCGACTTTAACCCTCGTGAATGGTTTGCTCGTTAGTTCATGAATAAGTACCAAAAGGATAATGAGTTTCCAAAGTATGTGCTCTTCACTGATGAAGCAACGTTCACCGCGGTGGTATTTTTAACACACACAACTTCCACATGTGGCAGAATGAAAACCCTCACATTGTGCGGCAGAGTAATTACCAACACCGGTTCAGGGTAAATGTGTGGGCTGGTATAGTCTGTAACAATTTGGTCGGACCATATGTGCTGCCTGAGCGTGTAACAGAAGAGTCCTATGAAGTATTTCTAAGGGAGGTATTGCCTGGCCTACTGGACAACGTACCTTTGGATATTCGACGACAGATGTGGTTCCAGCACAACGGTGCTCCATCACATTATTCAATGAATGTGCGACGATACCTAGACCGTACATATCCCAACAGATGGAGAGGATATTCTGACCCAGTTCCATGGCCAGCGAGGTCTCCAAATATGACACCTTTGAACTTTTACCTATGAGGGCGCATGAGTTTAATTTATGAGACCCCCTGGAGACAGAGAAGGATCTTGTTGGAAGAATAATGGACGCTGCAGGACGCATTGAGGATGATTCGCGAGTGTTCGATCGTGTCCGGGAATCGCTTCTGCGTAGGTTTCAGATGTGCATTGGCAACCAGGGCAGGTATTTTGAACACTTGTTGTAATTTCAATTTTGTAATAAACGCTAATGAAATGAAACGAGTTGTCATCACCTATGACTCGGGAGACTGTCCCCACCAGAGTTAGAAAAGCACACAAATGTTGCCGTATAGCTGGTCGTGGAAATCAAGAAAGTGAGATATTTCCCTAAAATCGAGTATATTTCAGTAATTCGATATCTCGATAACGAAGCATTTTTAGGCATTTCGTTATTCATGAAAATGTGTTTGTTTTGGGTTTCAATACATAATGTCAAAGTTTGTACCATGAGTTAGAGAACGCCCTGTATAATCAACCACTTAGCATACAAACGTACGTGGAAGCGAGAGAGTCGCAGTCAAGAAAGGAATACAGTTAGCTGCAGGTGCTCGTACTACGTTCAGGCCTTTTACTGCGTTTAGGTTTTCACGCGTTGATTTTATTATGTCGCGAGGAGCATCCTTGTGAGTCACTTCGACTACGATATTCCAGGCTCCAGTAAGTGGCCTCAGCATGTGACTTCTGTGCACACTTACGCCGCTGGGAGCTCCAACCCATGGCATAATAACGTCCAGGTACCCCCACGCGCATCTCCGACTCCGCCCCCTTTGCCTGCTGGCCAGCTGTGACGTCATCTGGAGGTCAAAGGGGACTGGCCCACTATAGTCCCTATTTACGATTTTCGTTTGCTCAAATGATTAAACGTTCTTCACTAATGACAACGAATAACCAGTTCAATTAAAATATTGCGGTTCATTGTAAAAGTCCTGAGAAGGTTTTCTTGGCTTGATAACACTGTAATGGCGATGACACACGCGCTAGCCAAAAGCTGAGAAATCTCTTGCAAACGCGCAAAATTTTTTGTGCACGTCAGAATGGTCCGTTGGTCAAAAAACTTCGAGCACCCTTCATCCAAACGACGTTGTCATGGCTACGGATTGAACACCAAGATAAAAATACTTCTGACATGTAGAATAGTATAATAGATGCCATCCAATGCTGTCAAAAGTAGTACTAAGTACAATTAGGCTATATGATAGAATATCTTGAAAGTAATAAACCATTGCGGCTCCGAAAGCGAACTGAACGCCCTACCCTCCGATAGATGTCTCTGGTGGCCAGGAAGCGAAGAGTGTAATCTAAACGCAATACGATATAAATAAATAACACTGCATAAAAGATGGAGAATATACGCTGAAAATGTTAACCGCTATCTATGGCAGTAGTCTCGGCAGTAGCTCTTTGCTTCCTGCTGGTGGCGGTTTGTTTACAGAATTTCGCGCGTTTGACCAGCGAATCGAGCGCAAAAGTGCTGCATGCTCCATCACAGAATTTTGCGCAAAAGCGTGAGTGTGCAGGTTTTTAGACGTCGATTTCGCACAAAACTTGGATACTCATTCATTTGGTTAGCGTGTGGCATTGGCATAAAAGAAAAACCTTCCGCAGCCAGTGCATTGTTTTACCGCATCTATTAAAGCAGCTTATGAGGAAACATTAAACAAATACGTATATAAATTGTTAACTAGTAACTCCTTTATAAACGTTCTAACCTCCAAAATATGTATATGATTGCATTTATATATACATATTAACTACAGCCCAAATTAAGATAAGGCTCTTGAAACAAATGTACGGTAGGAACAAGTCATAAAATGGCGCGATAAACTTATAGGTAGGGCTTGTGGTCTCCCAAGAAAGCAATTCTCTGCGGTTCCATTGAAAGGCTTATTTAAGGAAGGATACTCAGTTGAATTTCACACAACGTCGTAGCCTGGAAGAAAGAAAATACATTTGATCTTGTCTGGAGACTCAGCTAGAACGTTTGAAAACCATGCTGCAGTTAAAATATTGGCTCTAGAGTTTCAAGTAGAGCCCGCTGCAGACGATAGTCTTTTGTCCTGTGTTTTCACATCACAAATATGTATAAGCCCTGCTTTCCGAAACGACATTCACAAAATTTTGAAAAGACACCAGACACTGACTGCACTTGTGACACTTGCTAAGCCAGCGGATATGACGGTAAACATTTTATCGAAACTTTCGGTAGACACCCAGTCTTTTTTGCCGGGACGGTGCGAACTATTCGAACGCGTTGAAGTGAAAACATAAGACAAAACCCTATCGTCTGTAGGGGGCTTAAACATGCCATTCCATGCATAAATATGTTACTGCAGCTTTAAGTGCCTCAAGTTTAAATAAGTTAAACTTGAAGTAACAAGAAGGAGCAGCTTTGTACCTGCCTACGTTACAGTGCCTATACAGAGAGAAGCTAAGTCATGGAGATACAGTTAAGTATTACACTAATTTTACTCGAATATTGCTGTATAGGATAAAATATAAGTATTCTGAGACGTTTCACCAATAAATCCATAGACTAAGCAACCTTTACTCATATACTGCACCGGAAAAATTCAAGAACAGGTGCAGCCGATTTGCTGCGATAACTTGCCGATTTAACATATTTGCGCCTCGATATCATCTCTCTTCATGATATCTAAAAATATCCCATTGCCAATTCTTTATTTTCTTTAGCACAAAAAAACACGAGAACAATCGACAACAGGCTTTATTGGTCACATTTCTTCCATAAACTCGTTGACAAGAACGGCACTCGCCATGCTTGAGGTCTCCAGATGACGTAATGGAGCGAGATGCGCAGAAGTCACAAACCGTTCAAGCGATGGCGCAACCTGTACGTCATTGAACCATGCTCCAACCGATACCTTAGCTTTATAAGTTAAGAGATGCTCCTGGTCCTGAAAAGTTGTTGCAGTGCTTAGTTGTGCTGGTAGATTTTTGCTGAACTTCCAGTTTCTCAAAGCTCCAATCAATGTGACTGCTGTTCCACTGTGTTCCATGGTCAGGCAGCCAGTGCGGTATCTAGAGCTGTTGCTGACCGACTAACATTTTAGCAGCCATCAACCTCGTCGCTCTTTTTGTGTCACAGTGTGTTTATTATTACAGTGTATTTATTATTAAAAACCCAGTACACTGTGACCCAATAGTAAGCGACGTGCTAAAATGTTAGTCATTCAGCAACAACACCATGTATGTCGATGCTATACTGGCTGTAGAACACAGTACAACTGCAACCACACTGGAGCTTCGTACTGCTAATGCCCGTATTACATATATATATAGTGCGACAGATGCTGATGCCCGTGCTTGCGGCACGTCTCTCCTCTAGATTCCACCCACTTTCGCTAGGCGACCGCTCTACAGCACAAGTCTTTTGCACCATCGTGAGCGCAGTTTACTGTGATACAAAAAACAAATGCTATAGGGCAGCCACTGACGCGAAAATGGGTGGAATCTGGGGGAGAGACGAGTCGCAAGCATAAGCAGCTGTCACATACAACTGCGAAGCAGCTTCTTGAAAGGCATACGTAGCCAGTCAGCAGCTTTAACAAGTATGCTCTGATGAAGCTGTGAGAGTTTGGCGCATGTCCTCACGTAAGCCCGAAAGCCCCTGCAGCAGAAATTCGTCGTCCTAGAAAAGATTTGCGCTCAGGAATGGAGATTTTGTGAAAAGGTAACCCAGTTTTAGCAGCATTTAAGAAAGAGTCCCGTTCGCAGCTTTAACACATTAAAAACAGAGATAAATTGTGCTACAAATTAGGGACAAAAACTGCCCCTGCAACAACAATATAATAAAGCCCGATGTGTATTTATCTGTTTGTCTATTTATCCATTTTCTGTCACGCTTCAACAAAACAGGCGGAAATTAGCCCAGGTTGGAGGCTTTGGTCATCCTCTCAAATTCCAATGAAACCGATTGATAGAAAATAGCCCGCGTTGCAGATGATGGCAAACAAATCTTAATCAGGGACAGTTGAAATTATTCAAGCATTGAAGATATCAAAGGCTGAATCTGATTTGTACAGTATTATCTTCTCCATATATCGAATCTATGGCAAGGTATAGGACGACCTTACGTATATGAATGCACTTCTTGCATCCCCGAAGTTGAAATTGAAGCAGATATCTGAAGCTTCCATTGGCACTCTCACGCATCTTGATTCGTAGTTTCTTCCCACAGATGATTTCGTTGCATCAGCAGCTATTCTTCCAACTTTCATGCAGTTGTCGACGAAACATATTTCAATAACCAAAACAATCTAGGACATACATATATGCCATACTAGGGTATCTATGATACCAAATGGAATAAATTCTTTTCAGTGTTGCTGAACTGGCTGCAAAAGTAATTAATTTTTTTTTTGTGTCAGAGAAAGAAATTAAGAGTGTCGCTGCTGAGTAATTATGAAGCCGTGAAACCTCATCTGCATGAACTTTAAAGTAGGCAATTGTATGAAGGAAAGCATAGTTAATGAGGCAGGATCAACATAAATTCTTCGCTGTCAGCTCTGACAGCGCGGGCTCACTAGTCAGTTAAGAATTGGCCAAACGTTGAGCAGCACTAAGAAAATATAGTTCAGTCAAAAGAATTCACCGAAAATAATCAGATCTTACTTTGAGCTGAATACTACGCGAGAGGTGAACCTCAAGCGTCAAAATTTGGCTGCAACGTAAATTAATTCAATATAAAAAGGCGTCTGCTCAACATGACGTTTCAACTGCATCGAAGAGATTCAGCTAAAGAAAACATAAGCGAAAGTGTGTATGCATAAAAGAAACCAAAACTCCAACCAAGACTGAGCTTCTCGGACTGCTAAGAAGAAATTCAGCCAAAAAATATGCGACATATCTTGGCTATGCCCGACAGGATCAAAAACTCCATCAAAAGTACCGCTTTTCATCTACCACGCTCAGAAGAAGAATTATCATCGTCATACCAAAAAGTACCAAGCTAGGTTCGAAAGTGAAGCGAGATTTCAAAAATGCAGTATTTCCATTTTAGACCATATATTTCAGCAGCTATACTTGTCACCGTTACTCCAAGCGCTGAAATTATATGGTATCTCAACTTGTTTTTCAGTACATGAATTTTCTCCTATTAAATTCTTAACAGCGTGACGGAGAGACGGACTAACATTGGAGCAAGCAAGCAAGCGACAAACAATTGTGTTTTATCATATAGTGGATTACTGTAGAATTTCCAGTGGTCCAACCTGAAAGGCCCCGCAGACCATGAAATTTTCATAGGTGCAGCTAGAAAAAATCCTTTCATAATAAAACGCGTCGTGTATTTATTTAATTATTTCGTGTCCGCTCTTAAGGAAATAGATAAGCGAAAAATAAGCCAGGTTGTAGACTTTGTAATTGAGCTACGTTTTCGTAGAGATCGATGAACAGGTTGCAGAAGAGGGTGAAGCCCTTTACCGAATGCACTTCTTTCTTCAAACACTTCTTCAAATCGGAACTATGTATGCAGCTTCTGGAGTCCGCTTCTATACCTTTTTTTTTCTCAGATCCTGACGTATAAATTCGGCAGATGATCAGCGGAGCCCTGACGATGCGATGATGATAATAACTTTTTTCTCCCAGGTCACGAGGAATAAATTCGGCAGATGATCAATGGAGCACTCACGAGGGGCAGTAGAGAATTAGTTCACGGGCAGTAGACAAGTAATTCTTCTAGCTTTCTGTATTTTTCTCAGAGAGCAGATTTCGCTTCAGAGGCTAAAATTTCAGCACTTCAGTGAAGCGGATATTTGAGCATGGAAGGCAGTATCAAGGATACGGTGCACTAACATTGCATATAAGCCGACTGGAAAGGCATTCAAGTTGAATGCAGTCTTTTACTTAAAATTTTACTTTGGAAGTCGCAAGTTTAATTAAAAAAAAGAGGACCGGGAACGTAAAGGAAGAATGAGACTACTACAGTCTCAAGAACGAAGACGAGCTACCAATGAAGCATTTATGCGACACAGTGACAAGAAAGCCGTGAAGCAGAAAGATTGCAGAAGAGAAAAAGAGCTGTTAATAAACGTGAGCGGAAAAATGTGGAAACAGTACGTCAGAGAAGAGCTTAAATATATCGGCTATTGCGTGAATTTTTTCAGGCACGGGTCCACTAGTGAAATAAATAATAAAAAAAACTTCAGGAAGTGATAGAAATTTAATGGGAATTGTATCACTGCTACCAAAGTTGGTATATCAAGCTCACTGAAGTAATGAAAATCTGAATTTTAATTTCGGAGTTTCCGCGGGCAGCACCATCTCTAGTGAAACATTTCAAAGTCGAAGAAAAAAGCCGAGGAGAATAGATGAAAAAAGCAAATGGAAGGCAATTAAAGCGATGCATTCGGTGCGGCTAAAAATGTACACAACATGTGAAGAAGCATTGCGTGCAACAGACGGTTTGTAAAAAGAAAGCCTTTCATCTTCCAAGCTCAAGAGCAAGACGTCAATAAGTACCGTTCTATTTTGGGTGGATTGGGCTTCATATAGTGCAGTGTATTCAGTGTAGTTAAGGACTATTTTGGTGTTATTTTCAGACTCGAATTTTCTCCTACCTCATCCTCTTATCGATTAGCAGCCGAGTTTCTCCTATCTGTTCCCGAAGATTGTAACAGAGAGATGGAGCAACCAAGCAAGAAAGGAAGCAATCAAGAAAATGTATATATATTATAAGATATATAGTGGAGAAGCATGCATTCAACACAACAGCATTTTATAATCCTAACATAATAGAATGCTTTCTGATTTTATTTATTTACTAGAGGGCCCAGCCGTCAAAAATGACGGCAAAAATTTTGTGATTGAGCTTTTTATTGTTCCGGTTCCCAGTATAGGTTTTACTATATTATAGGTCTCATCCCTGCAGGCCTGATCCTCCATTAGTGAAACGCAAGCTGTACAACCATGAGCTTTGTGATAGCAAAATATCCCCCCTGCAAGATAAGGAGTGAATATCAGCTTGGAATTGATCAAGCGTTAAGTTGCACTGCACTAAGAAAAATATGGTTCAGTCAAGAGAATTCACTGGAAATGCCCAGGGCTCACCGTATTGTGGATACCAACTGATTGTTGAACCTCCAGCGTCGAACTTTGGCTGCGATGTAAATTCAATATAAAAATGCGTCTGCACAGCGTGAAGATTCAACTACTACGACATCATTCAGCAATGAAAGCAGGGATCCAGAGGCTGGGGATCCAGAGCCGGGGATCCAGAGGTCGGAGATCCAGAGCTATATTTGTCGCCGGTACTCCAAGCACTGAAATTGTATGGTATCTCAACTTGTTTTTCAGTACATGAATTTTCTCCTAATAAACTCTTAACTGCGTTACGGAGAGACGGACCAACATTGGAGCAAGCAAGGGAGCAAAGGAGAGAGGGAGCAAGAAAGCAAGCGACCAACAACTGTGTTTTATTATATAGTGGATAGTGGATTTCGTGTCCGCTCGTAAAGAAATAAATAAGCGAAAAATAGGCCAGGTTGTAGATTTTGTACTTGAGTTACGTTTACGTAGAGATCGATGACCAGGTTGCAGAAGATGGTGAAACTCTTTATCTGAATGCACTTCTTTCTTGAAACACTTCTTGAAATTGGAACAATATATATAGATATATCTTTCTTATAGATGGCAAATCAATTGAAGATTGAACTTCGAGCCTCCCGCCTGATGAGCTGAGGTACAGCGAAACGCGTCGTAGCTAACAAAATTCTACTGTCTTGTTTCTCGTCAAATATATATCAAATACAATGCAACTTCTGGAGTCCGATCTATAAATTTCTCCTCTCGGGTCACGACGTAGAAATTCAGCAGATGATCAACGGAGCACTCACAACGGGCACCAGAGAATCATTTCACAGGCAGTAGACAAGAATTGTTTAGCTTACTGTCTCTCTCGGAGAGCAAATTTCGCTTCAGATGCCAAAATTTCAGCACTTCACTGAAGCAGACATTTGAGCATGGGAGGCAGTCTCAAGAATACGGTGCACTCTCATTGCATATAAGCCGACTGGAGGGGCATTCAAGTTTATAGCAGTGTATTACTGAAGATGTTACTTTAGAAAAAGCACGTTTATAATTAAGAAAGAGGATAGGCAAAAGAAGATCGAGACTACTACTGTCTCAAGAAAGAAGACGTGCTACCAATGAAGCGCCTATGCGACACATTAACAATAAAACCTGAAGAAGAAAGATTACAGAAGGGAATAAGAGCTGCCAATAAACGTGGGCGGGAAAATGTGGAAACAGTTAAGTCAGAGAAGTGAGCAAATATATCAATAATTACGTGAATTTTTTCACGCACGGGTCCATTAGAACGGTAAGATTAAACTAGCCCATAATCCAAGTTGGTTGAACGCTCCAACATTATGGTTAATATGCTCCTGATGTTAGAGCGTCCCTATAAAAAATCAGGGTCGCCACGGACGCTTAAACCGCAATTTAGCTGCTGGGCGACGCGGCGGTGACCTTAAATTTTTTTTGGGATATAACACTGGCTAGCATTTTTTGAAATTTCTGACATTTGCCTTTGAAAATAGTGACAGACACAGATGGTTTCAAAGTACCAATATCTAAACTGTTAAATTTAAGGGCCACTTTCTGTAGGAACTGTCGAGAAGTCTTCTTGAAGCATTTCTAGAAAAAGTGTGAATGTTACAGGATATTTGACATTTATCTGATATTATTTTCCCCCTAAAATTAACACAATATTTTGTACAATGCAACGCGGTGAACAAGCTTGAATGCAGGAAACTTCAACCTGCTGAAGTTATCTGTAAGGCTTTGAAAATCACCAGATCATTGGGGTGTCCAGAATTTTGGCGAGGCACAACCCGACACAGTGGTATGGGCTTTCTGCATCGGCGAGGTCATGAATTATATTTTCCTGGGAATAGAATGGGCGCATACGCTGCTCTTGTGATCCTCATTTCTTCTAAAAAGGTAAATTTCTCACTTAGAATGCACTCGTTCCAGGCCCAATGAGGATGAGGATCCACCCCCCCCCTTTGGGATAGTTAAAAATTGCTTTTTTAGGTGAAAGAAGGGACTTTTCTAAAGAAATGAGTATCATTACAACAGAGTATGGGTTCATTTTATTTCGAGGAGATGTAGATTATGACCTCCGAGGCGACCTCTCCGAGGCGGAAAGCCCTAACGACTGTGTCGAGTTCTACCAAGATACAATCCTGGAGACGTCTACGCACCAGCTACTGAACTTTTGTACCTTCTTAAACCCAGCATTTCTTTGAGTTGAAAAAAAATCTTCCCTTCATTTCCTTCGTAACTCAAAGCAGACTCAAGGCTTTACGCCCAGATTTACTTCAGAAGTTGGATGCGCGTGACACAAAGTATTTTGTTCTCGTGCTCCATTGGGAGAGCTCGGCGCCTGAAGAGGACAGCACCGTCAGAGTCCAAAAATTATTACCGTGCATCTCAGTAACATAATTCAGCTGACAGAACTATGGTTATTTTGGAGCTTATTTCCCACAAAGATGTCTGTTTAAGAAATAATATAGTGTGCGTTCATGGCTGGATGAGGGGGCGAGAAGGAGAGGGAGACAGACTGGAGGGACTTGGGATCCATTGGTAGTGTCGATCTACATAATTATGTCTGAGTTGTTTGGCTTGATGCTTGAATGCTCGGCCTGATGCTTTGCAGTTTTGAAGCGAATTTTGAAAAATAAAATCGTGTCACGGTGATACAGTGTGGCAAAAAAATTTCCCTTTGGTTAAATCGATGATAACTGAAATGGTAAAATTTATACCCTGCAGTGTGAATTTTGTTAAAACTGTAACTGTGAGCTATCGGTGAGGGGTAAAATTTATGGCATAGAGAAATGTGTGAAATAAATTTTACTGTGAAGTTTTGAAAACTAAACTATGTTACAGTGATGTTGGTGTTACAATTTCGTGGGTGACGGTTTATAGGCGTCAGATAGGACGCACGGCGACGACGTTTGAAGCTCTAAAGCACATGAAATACCCGACGGAAGCCAAAGCGAGCGCCTCTGGCTGTTTTGAAGAAGAAGGGTGAAGAGGAGGCAAGAAAATAATGTACAGATGAATGATGCTTATGAAACGAAAGGGTACCTTGTCGGCCACTTGTGATAAAGAAAAAAATATGAATAGGTTTAAAATTCTGTGCACACGACAGCTGTTCTCTTAGCTGATTGTCCGATTATTCTGTGGCACCATAAAGGTACAAAAATGTTAGCCAACATAGCTCACAAATTGTCTCCAGCGAAGTTTAAGGATATCTCATCTCTGGAGTAGAGTAGAACTAAAAAAATCGTACACTTTTCTATTGCGTAAACAGAGACAGTAACGCATTCAGACGAGCAGTTGCGAGAATACACATCAATGATTGTCGTGTGAACCAACCTTAGGATAAAACAACAATTTATAGCTCAAAGACTAAAGTACTCTTGAATAAGTAACCTTCCTGCAGACCCTGCCGTAATAAAGGATGAGCGATTCTAACTAGCCTTGTGGTTCTTCTTATAGCATCTGTGAGAGGATCTTACATCCTCAATAGCGACGCTGCCTCGAAAGTCAAGGGAAAATATATCACGGCGTGTGATATATTTTTGACAAATCAGGAAGTGTTTATGTATTCTGAGCATTTCTGCATAGATCGTCATAGGTAAAATATCTTGCAGAGGCAATTCAAAAGTATTTTGTGCTGCGATACACATGGAATCATTACAAGCTAGAGCATTCTGAGAGCGCATATCTCCGCCAAGCAAAGAATGTTAACAAACACTACAAATTCGCCCTGAAACTAGGCTTTTTATCATCTACCATATGTGGTCCTTTGTGCCTCTTGACAGCAATAACAGTTTCTGTAATTTTTTTGACTATCTGTTCCTGAGTTGTTATTATCTGGTGAACACTAAGACAAGCATATACATGATGAAACACACAAACAAACGGACAGACCGATCTTCACGAAAATCTGGTCATTTGTGCCCTTTAGCATTTCTAACTCTTCCTGAAAGTTTGATAAAGATCCGTTCATAGATTTGTGAACTATGTAACTGACAAACATTCTGGCAAACATTAGTCAAACACACAAACTGGCGAGCCGATCATCACCAATATTTAATTTGGTCCTTATGTCTTAAAATTTTTAACAATTCGTGCAAATTTCATAAGGATCTGTTCATAAGCTGATCAGAGTTCTGCTACTGAAAAACAAAGCCAAACATAGAGACAAACAAATAAATAAACAAACGGACGAACAGATTATCACAAAAATTTTGTCAGGTGCTAGCGTAACATAACCAACTAGAGAGCACTCTGAGAGCGCATACCTCCGCTAAGCAAGGCAACGGTAACGAAAAATTCAAATTGGTTTCAATACCATTGTTTTTTGTATCAACACCAAAATCTAATCATTTAAGCCTTTCCATAGTATTAACTGTTTCTGTAATTTTCGTGAAGATCCGTTCGTAGCTTTTTGAGTTAGCTATGCTGCGAACAAACATTTTGACAAACAGAAGTCAAACACACAAAACGACCAACCGATCATATACAAAATTTGATCATTTATGTCTTTTAGCGTTACTAACAAGTCCAATAAATTTCATGGAGCTCCATCCTTAACTTTTTCAGTTATTGTGCTAACAAGACTAAAATCAAACAGTGCGACAAGCACACGAATGATCAAACGAACAGATCATCACATAAATTTGTTCATTTATTCTTCGTATTATAACTAAAAGCTCATATAAATTTCATTAAAATTCGTCCATAACTTTTTTGCTTTATGGCCCTAAGGAAAATCAGGCCGACAGACAAACAAACAGATAGACAAACAAACAAACCAATAGACAAACAAACAAACAGATAAACGGATTTTCACCAAAAGGTAATCATCAGTTTCTGTTAAGATGCCTATACAATCCCGGTAAATTTTGTAAAGATCTATTCATTAGTTTTTGAATTATCTTCCTGACAGACAGACGGACAATCGCGACGAAAACGTTACCTCCTTCACGGAGGTAACAATGCATGCAAATTTCATGAACGTCCTCCCATAACTTTTTGAGTTATGGGACAAAAGAAAAAAGGCAGACAAACAAAAAGTGAAACGGATAATCAATAATAGTTAATCATCTGTTCCAACGCACCTAACAATCTCTGTAATGATCCGTCTAAAATTTGAATAACATCGGCGCCGGAAGACAAGCTCAGCAAAAGCATAACCTCCTTGACGGAGCGGAGGTAATAATCCTGTTAACGTCGTCAACGCATTCATCGAGGCCACAATTAAGCAAGCAATGCATCACTGTTTACACACGCAGGCTTGTAGACGCACTGTCGAGATGTGAATCTAACGCACAATTGAAATTTCCCCGAACTGGGAACAATTGCACAACAGCTCGCTGATTCCCATGGAAGAGACCCTTCCGATGAGTGCAAGGCATTAGTGAAAACTTCAAGACCTTCATGTGCGCTCTCTAAAAACTAACCTTATATAAAAGTATGAATGAGCTATCTACCATTTAGAACTTTGCGATAACTGCTAGTACACAGAACGCACTATCTCATCACTTTTCAGTTACTTAACTATAACACCTGACATCTGGCGCCAGTAATGCCCTTATATCTAATAGCCATATTACTAAAAAACTTACTTGTACCCTCTTCTGTATACATTTCAGCCTTATACAAGGAAACAATGCACAGCAGGCTATTAATCGTAGAACCACTTCTCATTTACAAGGGAACAGCTCAATTCGCAGATGACCAGTTCCTGAAGCTTATAAGCGGATTTGAACTCCGCCATTCCAATATCCGACCGAATGTTTACTAGATCACTTTCCTGCCTGTTGCCCAACTCTCTGCAGTGCTACAGCGAGCGGACCGCTGCCTCATTAGGCTTAGGCTCCTGAAATACTTCACAGCTCTACAGCGTTCTAGGCAGATATAGCGTTGCAATTTTCAAAATAATTTCGATTTAATTTAATCGTACTTGTTTTAAGTTCAGACCTTAATCGGCCGTCATTAGTCTCGGTGGATGTTTGTGAAAACAGTCAACCATTTCCAGCTCTCAAATGAGGTGAACGTATATCTTCGTTAGATGAAAACAACAAAAACAGGACGCTAAGAAATTATACAAAAACCATTATTGGAATTACGCCAACAGCAATTATGGTCAAATTATTGTACAAACCGGCTTTGATGACCACTAACACAAAGATAATGTTGTGAATGCTACGGGATAGAAGGGGAAAACAAGCCTTTCTTTTTGCGTGCTATTTAATCGTTTTGCGGCGTAAAGCAAAGGGAGGCAATTACACAACTCGCGGCTACGCGACACCCAGAAGATGACTGCATCCGGGGGGACCGATTCAGTTAGCGGTCCAGGCTCCCATGGAGCGCATTCTGTGTCTTCCAGAAGATTTGCTGCCCGCCAAAGAACTCCTAAAATCCACTGAATGGTCAAAAAAGGTCGCTCTAAGATTTCTTGGCTGCCATTTTTTCAGCCAAGCAGAGTACTTCCCATGGCCTACACTCGGTTTCTGCCATCAGGCGCATTTGGGCCGAAATGCGGTGGTAATCTTGAACTTTGTGCAGTCGCGTAATTGCACTTCTGTTGCCCCAGCTCAGGTTTTGCCATTAGGCAAACCAGAGCGAAATTATCATAGTAACTTATAAACTTTAGGCAGCACAGTACATTTTCCTTGTGGCGCAGCTCAGTTTCGATCTCTGTAGCGAAATGCAGGCCAAAAAATCTGGCATAGTCATGACTTTTGGTGTCGACTTTCCACGTGATGCATCTTTTCAGTAAAAAAGATTTCTTCTGGAACGAACTAGTATATTTTGCGGTTGGGGTAGTTAAGTAAAGTCAGTAAATTTGCGGATGATACTAAACTATGTCATCCTGCCAGGAAAAGATCCGAGCTCCAAAAAGACTTTGACCACATCATGGAAGTGAGTGAAACGTGGCAGATTAATGTCGACAAATGCTCAGTAATGCACTTCGGGCCGGTAAACCCTTCCACCCCATTGAAAATGAACGGGACGGAATTGGCTGCTGTCACTAAACAACGTGACTTGAGAAACACTATTACAAACAAACTACAACACAGTCATCTAGTTGACAACAAGTGTGAAAATGGCAAGCAGAGTACTGGGATTCATCACCAGAAATTTTGAATACAAGTCCAAGTACATCATCGTTCCCTTGTACAAGCCGTTAGTCCGGCCACACTTAGAATTTGCTATTCCGTTCTGGTCGCCACATCTGTGTAAAGATATCGATAACATGGAAAGAGTCCAACGGAGAGCAACGAAACTGATACCTCAGCTGAGAAACAAGTTGTAGAACGTCGCCTAAAAGTACTGGGTCAGATCTCTCTCGAGCAAAGACGACTCAGGGGGCAAATAATAGAAACGTTCACGTACTTGAATGGCTTCAACGACGTACCTACAACGGGACTCTTTGAAAGAGACCTTAATGATCGCTTGCGAAACAACGGTCAAAAACTCAAGCATAAAGCTTGAAGAACAACCTTAAGTCAGCAGTTCTTTCCCTAATTCATAGTGAGC
>LQNS02278070.1:25691962-25704393 GCA_001587735.2 Parhyale hawaiensis
GTTGGTCCGTCTACTGCCGCCTTTCTCATCTAATCAATGTTTGTCAGAATCCTTGTCAGCAGCCTAACTCGAAAAGTTATGAACGAATATTCAAGAAAACCATAGAAGCCGCTATTATAAGGTCAGAGGCATAAACGACCTGATTTTGGTGCTCATAAAAAGGAAATCAGGGTTTTAGAACCAATTTAAATTTGTCGTTAACGTTTTTTGCCTAGCTTGGCGGAGGCATACGCTCGCAAGGGCTTTCGTCATTATTAAAAGTAAAAGTTCACGCTCAGGCCACTACGAACAGGTACTACAACTGAACTGAAGCATTATGCAACACCGGAAAGCCGCAAACACTGCCAAGGAAAATCCATTATAAAGCCATTAACAGCTGACTAAAGCGTCCGGAGGTCAACACTACGGACCGTTGATACCCGCAAAAAAATCCAGACTGAAACGGACCAGGGCAGCAAACAATAGTGAGCCTCCAGGCAGACTTCCCGCAGACCTTACTAAGGTTAGGACGGCGATCATAAAGGTCCCTATAGGTAGAGCCTCTCTACATAACGTGGGACAGGCGCCACTAGTTAGTAATCCAGACCTCAGCTATTAACGCACGCGTTTCTATACATATTTTATGTTGGTCTGGTTTATTTTGACAGTTCATATATTTATACTGTGCGCTCTGAAGCAAGAAAGTTGACGATTACGTTAGCCCATGGTACAAATGATGAGAAAATCTTCAACCAAATGTATCAGCCGAGAAAGGAAATGAAAAAACTTCGTATCACCAGGCTTTATTGGGAGCGACGCATGAAAATTTATTCCAATGGCCGTTCGAGATGTCCGATGTTCTCTCGTGACGTCCTTTGTAATTGATCAGAGACGTTGGTGTACGTAAAGGGACCCTAAGAGATGATCTTCTAAAGATGAATTTTCAAAATCCTAATACTAAAATGATCATCCTGTTCTGAATATTTGCAGATGTTCAATAAAGGATGGGAATCTTAGCATTTTAGATTCTGGTAACACCCCTCTTACCAAATGTAAGTTTAATGAACGGGAGGCACCAGTACAGAGCTGCACTGCATTGTAGCACAAATTTTGGAGGGGCTAGCATCCTAAATTTCTCATGCACTTCGCTGATAAGTTTATTATTATCTTCGTTGAGAAGATTATGCTTTAGTCGAGTCAGTCTATTTGTCTGTCACTAAGATAACTCAAAAAGTTATGTTCGGTTTCTTACAAGATTTATGAGATTGCTAGACAAGTTAAGCGGAGCAGATGATTAACTTTTGAACATCCGTTTGCCTGTTTGTTTGTCTGCCTCTTTTTAACTTGGTAGCATAACTCAAAGAGTTACATGCGGATCTTTGTGAAATTTTCAGGAATTGTTGGGGTTGTTTTTAGGAGCAAATGATTTTATTTTTTTTGTCCGTTTGTTTGTCTCGATGTTTGGTTTCATGTTTATGAGTAAGTGTAACATACTTAATTCTAGTAATATTCTAGGTGTGAGTATTAACTTCGTGCGTAGATGAGTTCTTATATGGTTTTGTCACCGTACTTGGTTGTGAGGATTGACTACATTGCAGAGTAATATGTGCAGGCTATAGTGCAGAATGGTGAAACAACGTCGTTAAGATTTTCTTGTTTATTTACATCTTAAATACCAGACTTATAAGATGTACACCACTGACTGAAGTGAGGAGTTGACACCTATAGTAGTCTCCGTTATGAAGGGACGGACGTTAGCAGCTGCTCGCTTTTGCAAGTTCTCATGACAATTCGTAACTAACACGAGAGATTGACACTAAATTTCCGTCACTGGGGAGAAAGGATGAAATACTTTCTCTAAATGGAATTGGCAGAGTTAACTTTGTTCTACTCTCATTCTAGAATTCAAGCGTGCAAGATAAATGTATCCTTACCAGTAGAATCACGACAACAAGTATACTCAATACAGAGGTGTCGTTGCAACTTTTCATTTTCGAAGGCAAGAGGCATGCTGGTATTGGATCAGATATTTAAACTACAGAAGCACTCTAAGAGCGCGTACCTCCGCCAAGCAGAGTAACATTAACAAAAAATTCAAATTGGTCCTGTATCCAGGATTTCTAATTGATCATCACCAAAATTTGACCCATTGATCCTCGCAGCAGTCCTGGCAGTTCCTGTAAATTTTTGAAGATCCGTCTGTAACTTTCTGAGATATGTTCCGACAAACAAAAAGACAAACAGGAGACAAGCACACAAATTAACAATTGGGTTATCACTTAAATTTGGTCATTTGTGCTATTGTACCAATTTCTGGAAATTGCATGAAGTTCAGTTAATGACTTTTTGCGTTATGTTACTGACAAATATAAACGCAAACAAAGAGACATAGAGACAAACGGACCAACAGATTATCGTAAAAATTTGAAATTTGTGGTACCTAAATTGCTCATTGTAAAAATCGTAACATTTCCTGGTAGGTATTTCACGAACATCCTTTTATAAGTTTTTGAGTTATGTTGACAAGAAAAAAAGTTTGACAAACAAACGTACAAACAAAAGTTTGAACGGAATATTACCAAAAATTATTTGTTTCTGTTAATGTACCCAACAAACCCTGTCAATTTCATAAAAAACGGTCCATAACTTAATCAGTTATCATTGTGACCGACAAAAAAAAGACAAACTCCGACAAAACAGAATCTTCTTGGCAGACGTAATAAATCAGCTACGAGCGTCCTTTTCAGTTTTCATAAATCACGGGCTTTCATATGCCAGCACTCTTGCATGTGGGTCACACCCAGTGTGGCTGGTGCGGCAGCAAAACACGGATTTAGGATTACACGCGTAGGACTCATCCACTCAGGCCTGGGCACTAAGCTGTCGGTGACGAAGAGAAAGCCGCTTTTATGTCATGACAAAAAGAAGTGCGCACTATGGAGTATTACCGCTCATATCTCCCATAGTGTGGGGAAAAGGAAGGACAGAAGTGGACGTACTGTATTAGTTCTAGAGGTATTACTGGAAGGATTATCCTAGATTGGGCTTCTCAACTCGGAGGCTTCATTGCGTTCTAGGGAGAGGAAGAAATAACTGTGTGAATAAAAAAATGTTCCATGTGAGAAGAATCATTGCTGAAAGGAGAAGGACGTTTATGACAGTCAGGCGGGGTAGAAAATAGTAGAAAGTAGCGGTCAAGCAATGAGGAAGTGTTCCAAAGACAAACTGAGGCTAGGGAGTAGAACAGCCTACTGAGTGGGACATGCCTTCCCATTAGACAGAACTTGCAGTACAGAGCTAAACTAATGCTAAGGCTCATAAGTAATGTACGCTTGGTTCCATGGTTGTGCTGAGACCATGAATAACAGACCACCGCTATGAGATGCAGTGACCGTTGCGATAGACAAATGATAACTCTGGCCCTGCATCGAAGCTATCGAGCACAAGTTATTTCTCGTGAAGGGACTCTCGCCAAAACGTCAGGCATACCACGGTGACGTTACTACATACGTGGACAGGTCCAGTCAGTGAGACATGTTAAGTAAAGGACAGAGTGACGTTAGCAAGGTAGGCCCGTGAGATAACGTGTCATGTCCAGCGAACAGCCCCATGTTTCTCCGTGGTATCGGTCCAACACTGTTCTAAAAATGCATCAGATTTTTTAGTCCCATTCACAAGTGGCATTTTCTAGGTGAAGTTTACAGTTTCCTATTTTCTTAGACAAGTGCAACAGAGGCTCGCAGGATATGAACCAAGGGACTCCAGTATAGCACGGCTACAGCTGAAAAGTTTAAGGCTTCCGATTTCATTACACCGGAAGTCAATGGTAGAATAAGAGCAACTCGTAATATAACAAGAGGAATGAGTGCCCCATAAACGGGGGTGTTGGCGGAATGAATGACAACGCTTGGGTGCAGTAAGTCGTGGAAGAAGTAGAGATCGTTAATAGAAGAGGTGAAAGCAAAGAAGGCAAGAAAGAAAGATGTTTTTAAGGTTAAGGCTAAGATAGCCTATTATAAGATCCCCAGAGGGTGCAATACGCCACAACATAGGATGGACAAAATACATACACGGAGTTTAAGGAGAATGGTAAAATTATCACCCAAAGGAAGTTTGTGCGGTTTTGTAGTGAATTTTAAGACAAAATATTAAGAGCTCTTGAGTTACCTGGTCCATAGACCACACCATACATTGACTGGACACTGGCCCCTGATACAGAATTCGGTCCCGCAATTGGGCCTAACTGCACGGTGCCGCAGACGCATTGTCATATGTTCTCCCACTACTATATTATACTTTGTTTAGCCATTTGACTTAATTCTCTTGCATTTACTAATGAATGGAAAACCTATACATATTTCTAAAGCTTCTATACGCAACAAATCCACAAAAGTATTAAGGCTTGAACCCAGGTAGCATTGAAACTTATATTGATATTAGAATAATATTATGAAGTAACATTATATAAGGTTATACATCAATATTAAAATAATATTAAAAAGTGCCAATTATTTCAAANTTTACGCACAATAAAGCGAGATAGGAAATAAAATTAGCCATTTTGCTAAAATTTGACTTAATGACTGGAAAACCTATACATATTTCTAAAGCTTCTATACGCGACATTAAGGCTTGAAGTGTAAATCATGCCTATCAGTGCAACAGCCCAGTTTCTGCAAATGAATTCAAAATTCTATCTTCAGCTAAAGGTAGTCACAACTTTGCTCATAATAGAATCTTTGTACATTTTCAAAAATAAGCCAGAACTGAACGACATGCAAAGTGTAACACCCCTTTGTGTCACAGGTCCCTCGTAAATTAGGTGTTAAATGTTTTCAAGTTTGTATACTGTGGAATTTCTTAGCTTACTGACCGACTTTCAAATTTTTCGATTTCAGAAACTTTTACTGATGATGGACAAAATGTATCCGAAACGTTCTTTCATTGCCTGACTAGCTCGTGATTTTACTAAATTTTAGCAAAATGGCTAATTTTATTTCCTATCTCACTTCATTGTGCGTAATTCAATTAGACATTAATGTGGTAAAAATTGTTTTAACTTCTTAAATTTCTGGTAAGCTCGATTTTTAAAGAAATGCCAAGTAAACAGCTGATGAAAATGTTAATGAAATTTATTTGGTATACAGGCGAAGCGAGATGATCAGAACAGACAGCAGAGCTGAAGGGTGAGTCGGAGCATCTTGCAGACATGAAGTGATGAAGCCCTGGCAGCAGTGAAGTAATGAAGAAACATTGGCTGCCATGAAGTGATGTATCATTGGAAGCAGTGAAATGATATAGCATTGCCGGCCGTGAAGTGATCTAAATTGAGCAATGACAGCAGTGAAGTGATACAGCATTGGTAGCTGTGAAGTGATACAGCATTGGTAGTAGTGAAGTCATACCGCATCAGCAGCCATGAAATTATCTAGCATCTTCAAGAGTGAAATGATGTTGCATTAGCATTGGCATTAGGGATCTAGCATTGACAACTGGGAAGTGATTGGCCGTAAAGTTGATCTAACACTGTCAGCTGTGAAGTGATGTGGCGTAGGCCACGTGGCCATGGAGTAATTTATTCCGGCAACCATGAAGTGATGTAACGTTGTCATCTATTTTATCATATATGTAATGTAGGCAACCATGAAGCGATGTAAAATAGTCATCCACTAAATTGTATAATGTAGGCAGTCATGTAGTGATTAAACATAGTAATCCATTAAGTCATGCACCGGTAATGTAGGCAACCATGATGAGATATACCAGTAACATATACAACATGAAGTGATATAACACAGACAACCGTGACTGACATGATGTAGTGTAGGGGACAACCATGATGTCATTCAACTTAGGCAGCAATGGAATCATTCAACTTACGCAACTATGACCATTAAGTGATGTAATATAGGCAACCACGAAGTGATGTAACCTAGGCAACCACAAAGTGTGTAGTATTCCTAGGTAGTAATGTGAAATGACATGGTGCAACTGTTATGGTTCCAGTGATGAAAGGTTGTATCAGCACCAATATGTCATTTTAATGGCTGTCCTAGTATCTTTATTTCGTGGGTAATTATGCATTTTTGGTTCATGGCTACTAATGCGGTTTTATTCTGTAGTATTACTGTGCTTTTAGGCAGGTTTTTCACTATTACTTTGATTTCTTAACCTTCCTTCCCTTGCGGCTGTAGGAATGAGCTCTACCGAAAACTCTACATACATCAATTTCTGGCGTTGTTGCTTCAAATCCGTCTTTGGAAACCAATTGCATGTGATATCAATGTGCATTACACGTAGTATCTATGTGCCACTTTTTTCTATAAAATTTTAATATTCCCTGAAATTATGATGAATTTTCAATTATTCTTGGTATCCGAAGGTATGATTTATGTCGCCTACTGAAGATATACGAGTGTGAATTTGGATTCCTTGCTCTGCAACGCATTCCTTATGGAACGACGAAGAAATTAATCTTCATTTGAGGTCTCTGTGATTATAAGAATTAATTTTATTAAAACTTACGTAACTCGGCCACCAGGCCCAATTGCGAGAGGCCGATTTCAGCGTCCAGTCGTTTTATGATGTGGTCTGTGCCTGATCATATGAACAAGTAAATGCATTACGAAATTTGGAATAGTAAATAATTGTCTCCAATCTAACGGACTTATACTGCTGGTTATATTGTACAGTACACTATGACAGGAAATATTAAATCTACGGTTATGTAAACCACTATTCAAGTACCGGCAAGTTACAATAGGAAGTGCAGCAGAAGCAAAGATATGTGCCGAGTTATTACGCTCGCAAGACAAAACACAGAACTAACTTTATGTACCAAAACAATGTGAATCAGAGCTGGGCACTTGCGGCCCTGCGAGGTAGCACAACCACGTTCGAGGCCGCAGGCCGAAAATATCTTCAAAAGACGACAAACCGCCCTGACAAATAAAAATTACTCGCCACTTTTTTGCGGCCTTTTCTGACAACTGTATTTTTTTGCACCAATTATGGTATGCTTAGTGCGCGCATTACCACTGTAAGTTTTACCAGGTGTTTAGAATGAAACTAAACTTCTACGTGTACACAGAGGCAGAACCGTTGTTACAGAATTTTATCCATTTTATTTACAGTTTGTGACAACCCCTGCAGCATAAAACCAGGTTATTACTATAATTTTATTATTATTTTCTAATACCAAGATTACTGCTCCGAGTCTTGCATGACGGCAGAGAATTATTAGCGGCTTTCGGAATTTCTTCCCTGCCACGCTATCGTTAAACCAACAGCCAACTTTAAGGAACATAAGAGGTGAGGGTGGGTCCTGGGTCTCACATGTGCTGGACAGCGAAACCCTTCTTTTCTTTCTCTGACGTGGATACAAATCAATTGCTTTTTAGAGGCAGTCAATCATCACTTAATATAATGAGTTCATCTCGGCATCATAGATATTCCAGGATATCATACAGGCCGAAATTTTTTCGCCCAGCGAAAAGCGAAATTAAATCAAGTTGAAGGAATAAGTGATACAATGAAATTATCTGCGGGAAGAAACTAAGAACCAGGATGCATAACAGTGCTAAGGGAAGATTCAGTTCTGTTCAGTGCTTCGATTTCAACTTTGGCAATGAAATAAGTGCATTCAAATATAAGGTGGGGTATACTCTTGCCATCGTCTACAACCTGTTTCAAGTTTCGCCTGTCTGTTTGCTTGAAGCATGGCAGAAAATGGACAGAGAAATAAATCGGTAAACAAACTAGAGGAGCACTCTGAGAGTGCATACCTCCGCCAATCAACGCAATATTAATGAAAAATGAAATTAGTTTTGAAATCGAGTTGTCTATTTGACCATTACCAAAAGTTGGTCATTTGTGCCTTTTAAGTTCCTAACGCCGTCCATTACTCTTTCAGTTGTGTTCTGGCAAACATTATNAACGCATACCTCCGCCAATCGACGCAATATTAATGAAAAATGAAATTAGTTTTGAAATCGAGTTGTCTATTTGACCATTACCAAAAGTTGGTCATTTGTGCCTTTTAAGTTCCTAACGCCGTCCATTACTCTTTCAGTTGTGTTCTGACAAACATTATGGCATCAGTCAAATAACCGGGCGAACCGATAATAGCCGAAATTCGGTCACTTTTATCTATTAACGTTAATAACGATACCTGCAAATTTCAAGAAGATCCGTTCATAACTTCTTTGGTTATGTTGCTTGCAAACTTGTACTGAAACTTAGAGGCAAACAAACAAATGAATAAACAAACGAACAAACCGATCATCACAGGAATTTAGTTATTTACTATTCTCAACATCCCTAACTATTCGTGCAAATTTCATACTTTAGCTATAACTTTTTGAGTAATGTTACCAAGAAAAAAGGCAGACTTACAAACGGTTGAAGGGATCTACACCAAATGTTATCACCTGTTCCTGATAACATGCCTAACAATCCCTGTATATTTCGTAAAAATCGGTTCTTAACTATTTGTGTTGTCTTGGTGACAGGCAGAGAAACAGAGACACAGACAAAGAGACAAACTTTACCAAAACATAATTTCATAGGAGGAGGTAATGAAATGAATTTATTCCTGATTTTTCAACAGCTTTTACCGATGATAAGCGTTTCATGTAGCTATTTTGCCACGTATATACCGCAGGATCGCTAAGATACGACAGAAAATGCTTTGGCCTCAATCTTGTCAGAAAGCTGCTAGTCGCACTGCCACAAGACCAATAAATAAACTAAGGCCGTGTACAGGACAGTGCTGGTGAAAAGGTCCTTTAGAGTAATTAAGCCGACAGTTTGGTCAGTAAGCTATTTTATGTCTTGTAGGGGACACGGACAAACTCTGGAAAATATGAAAAATTGATTTTGCAAGCTCTATTGCGCCGGCTATTGTATACTGAAGAATTTACAAGACGCATAATTTCAAAAGCCAAGCAGTGCTACGTCTTCTTGAAGGAATTTCATAAACTGAACTGTTGCTTGCGGCGGATCCTGAACTTTGTGGTGTCGTGTGGGGACAGCAGCTATTAGTCGCTGTCCCTGGGTACAGGTATACAGTAGCGGCCGTAATATAAGGAACGGATGCAACACCGATATAAATCAATTTATTTCTTAGAAACTACGTACTAATGAATGAATCCTAATGAAATTTCTACCGATATATATTAGGTCATAATGCATAAACTAATTACAAAGTACAAGTAGTTTTTCTAAAAAAATTGAGATTAAAAAATACTAGTGAATTCAGTCCCCGCGAAAAGTTAAAGTACGGTCCTAGACACTTAATAAAAATAGTCTTAATTCGTGTTAAAACACTCAATCTCGAAATTTAAGACGACATCGCTGGAACTAGTCTTAAGCAATAAGACTACTTCAACACGCAGAACATCCTTTCTTGCAGAAAGTAACTCAATATCGCCAAACATAAAGACCAAGTCAATTTCGGAAACTGCTGACGTTGTGCGTAGGTCTAGAAGTGTCGTTCATCGAGTAATAAGCAAGTATAACACAGATAAAACGTTAGGTGCAATACCAAACACTGGTAGACCTCCAATATCATTTCAAAGGGAAGATCGCAGCATTAGAATGCTACAAAGGACCGTTTTGAAACTATTTAATCAATTTCCCGTTAATTTAGTAGAGAGAGAGGGAATAAAGTTTTTCGCAGGTTACAAAATGAAGGATTGAGCCCCAGGTTCCAGCTTCGAAGCTTCTCGTTTCGAAGTGAAACCAAAAGGCACGTCTGAAGTTTGCGAGAGCACATGTTGCTTGGACAAACGCACATTGGGATGCAACTCAATTCAGTGACGAATGCTAGTATAACCTCATCGGTTCTGACGGCAACATTTACTTACGTCGCTAAACAGGTGACTGACTGTCTCCTCAATGTGTTAAGAAAGCAGTCAAGTTTGGTGGGAAGAGCGTGATGGAGTTGGGAATGAGCGCCATCATCCGTATGTATCATCCGTATGTATGCATGGCAAAAGCAGGGATGAAATTTGCCAACATCTTTAGCAGTGTGCCTTACCAAACTTATGCCTTAGCCCTTGTGAATCCCCCATTTTCATGCCGGACTATGTACCTTAACACAAGGCTAGGAAAGTTGCCACCTGTGCAGTTATAATGTATGTTGGCCACCAATGTGCCTTTACGTAGCGTTATGTAACAGTGTCGTAGGTTCTGACGCTGCGTAAGACCGAGTCTTAGTCGTTTGACGTACGGCTACAGATGTAGGAACCTACGGCAGGTGGAATAAAAGTCAGTAAACTTTATGACCATCGGTGGGTCATCTTCATGTTTCAACGATAGTTATTGGCACAGGTGCTGCAAATCGGTAATAACAGGAGCAACCAGGAGTGAACGTGTCTAGATAAAGATTGATAGCATTCTGACGGCAAACACCGCTAGCTCTGGGCTATTATGCCCTACGGATACAAAGTGTACAGTGTGCTGCACCCACAGGCCTCTTTGGATGAAGAAGAAATTGCCCTGATGACGGTCAGCCCAAACCCCGGCATGAACCTCAACGGGACCATTCACCACGCATGCCGCCACCTCCAACTCAAGCAAATTTACGGTTGGAGCTGCGCGACTTCAAACTTGCCTCCCCACGCGCTGCGCAAGGACAATCTCATTCCACTGCAATAAAAAAAAAAAAAAACCGTCAGTCGGCAGCACCAAGGAGGTTGAATAAAGATATTATACCTCCTTGTGCAGTAAAAACTTGAAGCTCCGCACACAGAAAATCAGGCAGATTTGATCAGCTCCAACCCCAACTCATGTCTAGGAATTTGGCATGAGTTGGGGTTTGCACACTGAGTTTGAGTTGGCGGCATGTGTAGTGCGTGGGGCCCTTTATGGAACACGTGTAGAAGATTATCGGAGCGCGGGCTCGCAAAAGAAATCCACAAAATCAAGATTATTTATGGGATTTACTGACAGGAGAATGCAAGGGACAGGGTATTAATTAAGTCAAGTCATGTGATCGACAACGCTGAGAAGTCATGAGAATAATGGGATGTTTATAAAATATTAAATTAAGATGTTGTTGCTATTTTGTACACAATCACTTATTTTCAATATCGTCCTTTAACTTTTGACCAGATTTGAATTCCTTAGGAAAGCTGTTATGTAAAATCTTGTAACTTAGTAATTAATTTATGGATTATGATCTAATGTTCCTAATGTTTATTTAGTGAAAATTGAATTCCATTACAGTTCATTCATTACTTTCTAATTACTAATTTATTGATGTCGATGTTGTTTCCGTTCTCTATGTTATTGCCGTGATTGTGTTTTGTCAAGTTTTCCAGAGAAAAATGCCTCATTCTCGAGAACATTCTTGAGACCTGCTTAACGGTAGTAAGTCATTTTAACACATTCCAGCTGAATTTCACGATACAGAGTTACTTTGCAACTTTCCTCACAGCCTACCGTAGCGAAAACTGAAGCGTGGCTGTATTGGGAGCAGCGTACGAGTCCACTGTGTAGATGTGGTACCCCATCTGTCTATCCGTCTGATGGTAGATGTTTTAGCGGGTGTGTCTGTCTAGATAGATTTTTGACAACCACTCATAACCTCTGAGCTCAAAATGTGAACGGCTATTAGACAAATACCAGCATGTGTATCTGTCTGTGTTTCTGCATTTGCCTTTCCGAGCCATGGTGACTGCCCTAGCGGGCTGTGCGTGTCCACGCAAGCCATCTAAGAGCTTTGAGCTTAGCAAAAACAAAAAATAAATAAAATAAAGAAATAGCATCGTCGCTCTGCTGGATGATCCTCTCGAGTCTTGACTGCGTACATGAGAGTTTCACTTCAAAATATAGTCCTGATATGGAGTGGCTCCAGCCAGGCACGATCCTAAAAATTTGCTAAAAATATTCTTAATTCATTTTAAAACACTGAATAGAGCATATCGAAATTGAAGACATCACTGGAACTAGTTTACAGCAATAAGACGACTTCAACCCGCAAACCATAGAAACATTCCTCGCAGTTTCAGTAACAGAAGACGGCAGGACTAATTTTCATCTGGAAATTAGTCTAGAGCCATTTTTTTTCGTAACGAAGCCATTATCTGCGTAGTGCCATCCTGCAGACACTTTCCGGTGTAATGTTACATGGTATTGGCGGCAAGTTTTTCCACCTCCTCGAAAAATCTAATGAAGCAGCTAGTTTCGGCAGCAGAAAACTACATGCATTGCTGTTTTCTTAAAGAATAACAACTGTAATGTTCCACTCCGGAGACACTGCGGCGGCACAAAATAAAGTTACATCGAAGTAGCAGCAATTTCTTTTCGGCAATAAAAACATTTTGCGCAGTTACAACAGCGAAATAAAACACAAATGTCCGGCACTGGAAAGCTTCCTGGAGTCCTGCTCACTGCTTCTGACATGGTAGCATTTGGGCTTCCAGCGGACGGCAGAGTAAGAATAGAAG
>LQNS02278070.1:25760278-25773206 GCA_001587735.2 Parhyale hawaiensis
ACTCTTTCCATGTTATCGATATCTTTACAGAGATGTGGCGACCAGAATTGAACAGCAAATTCTAAGTGTGGCCTCACTAATGCCTTGTACAAGGGAACGATGATGTCCTTGGATTGTAGATAAATTGTAGATTTTTTTAAAAGATGGGATTCGTTCGTCTCAAAACGTTAGACAGATAAATAAACAAGCAAACAAACCGAAAAATGCACATCGGTCTTTATTATAGTGTAGTTATTGCGGGCGCTCACAAACCTTTGACAAAAATATCTTGAATGGTTAGCATGTAGCTAATGGCTTAGCATGTGAAGTTACTGTTATTCGCTACTTATAGGGGTTCAGATAATTGATTTATTTTATTGTTACTTGAGAAAATATTATCTGACAAAATTAGGCCTATACTAGTGTGGGGATTTTACTCTTGGAAGCTGTGTTCCTGCTTTTCTTAAAAGATAATATGCCGCTTGGCTTGCCGTCAACAATGCAATAATGCACATTGGCTTCCACATTTTGATGCTTGCTTCGAAATGTTTTCCATTTTGTGTGGGCTTGAAGTAAGAAGCTACTTCCTCAATGCACTGAAAATTTTAGAAAATTTTGATGCGGTTTTCAATAATCATAACTTATTTTTTGGGAAATGATGATGAAAATATTAGAATGTCAGCTACTTCCTCAATGCACTGAAAATTTTAGAAAATTTTGATGCTGTTTTCAATAATCATTACTTATTTTTTGGGAAATGATGAAGGAAATATTAGAATTAGCAGGCGGTCACTTCCTCCTGGGTATTAGTTTTTTCACGTCAGGTAGGTGAGAGCTCTGTTGGCTTGTGGTTCAGTGTTTCTCCTTTTATATGCTACAAATTTTTGTATATCGACGTGCTAAGGAATTTTTTTAGCTTATGGTGGTTATGTGTATATTTGAAGTAGAAGGTACTAATGTGGTTGTGTGCAAACGGTGTCAAATTCGTGGGATTAACGTAGTTTTGCAGCTATCTGGCCCAGTCAGGGTGTGTATAGTGACAAAAAAACTACGAAAATCGACTGTGAAATTTCCATAGGTCCCGCTAGTAATTTTAATATTTCGATAATTCGTCAGCAGATATTTAAAACATGACGCAGCTAAACATACAAAGCAAGAAAATACTCCATACCTTAAAATTAAACAATAATGCAGTCTTTTCCGCCGCGTTTCAAATAATAAGGCATCTTTATTCGTGCTAACAGTTGCTACATTGTAGTCAATTTTATCTTTGATATAATTTAGTCCTTATTTTTTAAACTGCCACGTCTCTCTTTCAGTGATCTCTAGAAATTTACACGACGCAATGATACTAGATTAGCCGACCTAGAAATAAACAGGCAGACGACTCAAATGTGTTTAGAAAACTATTTGACTGACTGTGCATTAGCAAACTTCCACTGTTCGATATTATAGCGCAAGATCAAGCTGTTGCGTCGAAAGGGACCCTCCTACAGCAAAGATCGTGACTTGAAAGTCCATACTATTAGACACAATTGTAGAACTGCTCCTAAGATTCAAGAACATGGTGACCTTGTGGGAAAGTGTCTGTTTCTACAATCAAGAATGTAATGGTAGCAAGTACCATTCCTCCTACCCCGCCCGCATCTACCATTGTCACCGGCGTTCCCAGCCACACAAAGAGAAACCTCCCCCCTCCAACGTCGCCCACCTACCCATCTGGCCCCTCTGCCAAGCCTCCTGTGCGACTCGCGCTCGGTTGCCAGCGTATGTCAGATTTCCGATTGTATAATGCTGATTTAAAATCATGTAAGGGGACCTGACTATTTCAAATGTTAAATGTCCGTTAATTTTACACTTACAAACACATTAGTTCAATGTAGGAAATGGTAATCCAATATAAATTAGCAAAGTAGGAAGCCGAGATTTCCAATGTTTATTACTCGTTCGTAACCAAGGCGCCCGGCTGCTGGAACCGGCGGACCACCGCCAGCAGAACGGTGGCAGACTCCGTACGATAGAGACGTATAGTGCTGTAGGGCGCGAATAAGGTAGACGGGTGGTCTGACCTGCGGAATCACACATTCCTCAGTTAAGTATTTCTATTGGTAAACTTTTATATTCTTGTGTGTGCACTAGTAGGGGCCAGTCCCGCTGTGTGAAAATGTCAGGTTTTCCCCGTTAGGATAGCAGTATTTGTGTCACCCTGATTAGGACGTGTTCCCCGATAGAAAATAAAAAACCCCTTAGAACAATATTACTGTTTACCTTTACCCTGGTGATGGTTATAATCAATGTTTAGGCCACGCTATCTATTAGAAAATATTGGTAAAGAAATGTTGTCCAAACTGTAGGGTTTATTTCAACAAAAAGTGAGCAAATTTCTCTCTAAAAAGAGGAAATGCACCCTCCCGCTTTAAAAACTCCACCATTTCGGACAATTTTCTTAGAGAATCATTACAGAATAAATTTTAAATATTTCGTTTGACAGGCTGCACTGCAAGATGCAAACCGGCGATGTAGAAATATTCAAAGTGTCGTTTGAAGTTCGTCAAAGGCCAAGAGATTCATGACGCGTCTTATTGGCGACGAGAGATTGGTATTTAATGATAGGAGCAATTACAATAGGCTAGGCAGTGATGGCGGAGTCATAATTTTCGACGATGAGTAGGCGAAAATTTTCAACTCAGGTGAACTGCTTCAATGATACAAGGTATGGGGAGCAGTGGGTGCTTATGATCCTGGGCTTCTGGCTCGTTCAACCGAGCGATTTAGCTTGTTTGGTCATGTCGACTAAATATTTTGTCCTGCATTATTTTGATAATATGCCAATGAATTCCAGCTTATTACAGAGCAATGCTCTGGTCAACACAGCGGCCACAGCCATCACGTTGCATGTTTGGATTGGCCTGTTCTGTCACCAGACTTGAGTCCAATCGAGAATGTATGGCATTACATCAAGAACCAGTTAAGCACAAAAAATGGCAACAAGATTTAGGTTTTTAAAAATCCAAACCATTAAAACTAGAACACATGTTAATTTAAAATGCAATGAAAACATAAATTCAAATATAAATGCATTGCACTGTTTCGGTACAGCACTAAAAAAGTAGCAAGGTATTTCGTACTCTGTAAGTGCCCCTCTTACCCCAAATTGAAGTGCCCCTCTGACCCAATCTTGCAACTGTCGCCCTCAGTTCGTTCCGGAGCCCCTGAACCTAGCCTAACTTAACCTAGCCTTACCTAACCTGACGTTTTTGTTTCAGATATGTGCCCATGAAATGTTAATCAATCCCATATATTTCTGAATAAATAGGCATAATGTTTTTATTTTTCATTTTCCAAAAGAAAGAATGACAGTTTCGGAAGGAGCATAAAAAACTATTTTAGAAAAATGTATTTGGGTTTCATAATGTCGCGACCAGTCAAACAGAAAAGACCTGCTGCCTGTCCTTACCGGTCGCATATTAAAAATAACGATTTTTATACATACATCGTATTTCTTCCTGATTTTACTTGTTCTTCGCAAGTTTTCCAAGATCCCAAGATTAATTACGGCAACTGACGACATCAGGGAAAATCCCAAGGAGAAGATGCCCTCGTGCTTGTCTCGCTTTCCTTATGCAGCTCCGGTGAAGTGAACCTTAGAAATCAGTGTTATTCTAAATTTTAATTAATTTTACACTGCCACCTGGTCTGGATTTCTGTCGCTCAACTGCGCTGCGCCTAATAATTATACGCATAATTGCATCTATTAACCTTACGGCAGGAACATTTTTGCGCGCCGGAAAAATTTTGCCATTGCATGCTTCATTTTATGCTGAATCCTGTGCAAGTCTTTTCATTGGTGGGCGGGACGTCACTGGCTTTAGACGACTAGATTTGCGTATGTTCAGTTACAGGCAGTCGCGCACCAGGAATCCCTGTACTACAAAACGCAATCCGCACAGTTAGGCATTTGGGCTGTCATCATTTTCCCGTTCCATTTGAGGATTATTTTCCGTGAGACCACAAAACTACAGACTTTTAGCTCGGAGCCCCTTTACGCCTACAGCTTCATTACGATATAAAAAGGATGTAATAAGTGTATGGTGATTTTCTGTAGAATACACTGGAACAGTCAGAAATCCCACGGCACACGAGAGTCAAAACATGAAAACGTTTCATGTTCTTGGAACAAAGTTTCTGTGGTTGTGAGTACAACCTAACCTGTTGGAGTATCGCCTTTAAATATACGACGTTACGAATGGAAGCTCGTTTCAAATTAAGAAAGATATTTGAAATTGTTCAATTGGAACCTGCCATAGTGAAAGACTACAGGAGCTGCTCAGATTTTTTAGTATTTTTTTCACTTTGCATGTAGTGCTGACAAGCCGAAGCCTTCCCCTCGAAAACGTAATCGGACGAGTAAGGAGAAACGTTCCCGCATTTCGACTCTCGTGAGCAGCAGCCTTAAATGTTCAAGCTTTTTTCATAATTTCTTGTACACTTCCCGGAACCCTGTTGCAATACATAATGTACATTAACTTTCTTCAGGCCTTCAGAATATGCATTTTGTTTTTACCTTCTAATGATTTGCTAAGCAGCCCGAGGCGTGTTGCAACCACAACACCGGGTTGCCTGTATTACACAAGTGTCATCCAACGCACACAAATCATGTTGCCATCCGTAACTTGGAAGCAAAGTCATATTGGTTTGGGTCACACAAACTATTGATCATATTAGACGTTACCACAAACAAGATAATGAATGCAACATAACTTAGTTGTATGTTCTGCAACTTAATTTTGCCTGAATATTATGGCTCTTCCTTTGGCTTCCAATTGCATCTGACCCGCTTTTTGATGGATGTGTCTGTATACTGTTAATAAGATCTTGTAATTAGGAAGACCTAATCTCTTCATTGAACTAAGGCTTTACAGTTGCGTGCAGTGCTGTATCTTGTGTTATTGCAAAAGAAAATGGCCAGCATATTTTCTTGCATGTCAATTAGAATAAATTACTTCAGCCGCGATACAGTGTGGTGCATCGAGCAATTGCAATGAACAAGCTAGCTAGTACAGCACGACAGTCACAACGAACGACTGATTGTACGTATTTTTTTTTACGTTTTCCGCGATTGACGGCCGTTTTATTGGAACTATATGTATAGTTAAACAATGTAAACCAATCACATTTCAATATACAAGCTGGATTAAAATTTTCTTTCGGGTTCTGTTGAGCAATCTTCATTGCAGTAACGTAGCAAGCTGTTTTTTTTATGTTACAAACGTAAGCATCAAGCAATAAGCGCGTCATCGAAAGACCGAACGAGATTAAAAGAAAATCGGCTTCGCTTATAAAAATTATTACATAAAAAATGGCTATGGATAACTCGACTCTTTTCTGTGTTCGTCTGGTAGAGTTATTGGCTTTTCCCGCTTTGGGTGCTAAAGTGCAGCGCGTGCAGCAGCTGACAGCGCTAACTGCTGCAAGTTTTAGTGGTGCAGCAGACAAATATCGTAAATGTAGCACGAACACGATACCCCTGTGACTATACCTTTTATTTTGTTTGATTTTTGAATTTTCCGTAAGCTGTGCTATTTGGTGCACTGGACCCGAGAGAGGAAGCGTGAACAGATTCGTGTTACTTTACTGTAACGTTTTTTCTCTAATTTTAGTTCTGCAGGAAAAAATTTGTAGCGAGCAGCACAACCCATTTATATAGGGGTAACCCTTCGCCGTACGGTTTATTAACGCTTTTATAAGAATAGCACCATGGAGGTAACCATATATGGTTAATAGCTCGGTGAGGGTTACGGGGCATATCATTCGTACACAGCATTCCTGGGGCCGAAATTCCAAGTAGTAAGAAAGGCATATCTTTTTGTCTGACTTCGTGGAACATTGAATGGACCATGGACTGTACGACAAAGCGTTGGGTTAGCTAGGTTCCCACCTTTTAAGTTTGTGAATTTAGCCTGCCCGCGCTGTCAAAAAAGACCGCGAGGAACATGTCATGGCCAATCTTCATTGCCTTCTGTTTCAATTCGGTTAATCAACACCCGTCATTAAATGCCAGCACATAATTAACACTTCACGAACTTCCCACTATCATTTTTTTTTTACTCTTCTAACGGTTTACCAAATGAGAATTCAACATTCTGCCTCAAAACTTGGCTAAATATACAGTATCGAGCCTAAGGATTACAACGATGATTATGAAGTAAGGAAAACATGCATAAGTTTTTAATAGAGCACGGGGGGAGCTGAAACTTCGAACACATCTACTAGACGTCATCCGAAATGGAAGCTTAATGATCTAATTAATGCCATACTAACAAATTTAGACAAGTTTAAGTGATAACTAAATTGGGCGAATAATAAAACTAGAACGTTTAGCCAGCTCCTTGGATTTAATATTTATTGAGAAGTACTAAGTAACTTTTGAGGTAAAACGTTTAAATAGGGTTCAGTGCTAAAGTTTAATCAGTTCCTCACCAGCTCTTGCACTATAAACATGGCTAGAAACTCGGTGACATCATTAGAAGTTGAGAACTGTTAATGGAGTTACGTAATGAAGATAAACGTTCGACTTGTGACATTGCTAAGATTGTGAGAAAGTCTAAGAGTATTATTTACTTGATTTTTAAAACAATTTGAGAAAAGTTAGTCATGTGAAGCTAAGAAAGCACCTGGCAGGCATAGGAAAAGTCTGGCAAGGGAAAACATATGGATTTACCAGGAATCCAAGAGAGATAGATTTGCCACCGCAACTGCGATTTCGGAAAAGGCTAATGATAACCTCGGTATCACTGTTTTTAGACACACCGTTTGCCAAAGACTTATTAAATGTTTGTGTAGTAGAGTACCTTCCATGAAACCCTACCAGAAAGCAATGCTACTGAACATGTTACATGGACTGAAGAACAATGGAATTCTGGTCATTTCAGAGTTGAGTCAAATTTCAACTTGTTCGGCTATGATGGGAGAACGATGTTCGACGCACTCCTAAGACACGACATTTTCAATGCACTAAAAGTAGTGTTATGTTCGGAAAAAGGCGTACGACGGTGTTTGGCATGATTCAGCTACTTGTACTGGACCTTTTGTTAGGCGACACGATAAAATTAAATAGTGCGCAAAGTGTTATAAAAGAATTAAAGACTCGTGTTCTTGCTCATTTAAGAACTACAGTTAACCAACCAGCTGTATTCATGCTCCATGCCGATGGCATGGAGCCAACGGCAGCCAGAGAGAAGATCACCTGGCTGTTGCCATAGCCGTGTGCCCGGTATTCCATAATCAGCTCCTCTCCCTGCCTGGCGATAGCACAACCGAGACTCATTTTGCTTCTTTCTTCTAGTGTCTTCTTGCTACCCCTCTTCTGTGCTGATCCCTACTGTGAGCGGAAGGGCATGGGAGGTTGGTGGAGGCACCCACATGTCCACTGTGACTGTCGTCCCCCAAAACCTGGCGAACATGCTCGGCAAGGCAACTCTGCCGAGTGAACCGTAGTTCTGCATCTGCTAATCATTTGTTTATGGGATTTTTTTTCTTCCTTCTACTGTGTATATTTTTCTTTTAGCTTTATTTTTCTTTTACTTTCATCTGGGGATGTGGAAAGTAACCCGGGACCGGGTCGATCTCGGAGGTATAATCTCCTTTATTGCAATGTCAGGACTGTATGCGAACCTCGCGGAGCTTGGCTTTGTGCCCCGTAGTGTAGATGTCTGGTGCTGTTCCGAAACGCTGGTGTCGGGTAGGAGGCACGACACAGAGCTTGCCTGAGCGGGTTTTCAGTCTCTTTTTCGAAAGCCGGTGGGATTGGGGCCTACATTTTGCGGAATGGCCCTTTATGTCCTTCAATCATCGTACGAACACGCCTGTCATGAGATAATGGTTGAGAGGGTGTGTGGCCATCAGAATATTTTTTTTATTCCCGTTGTATCGGTGCAATACAACTGATCATTCCCTGTATGACTGCTTGCTGACGGCAATGGCCTCGATCCAGAGTACGGATCCTAAGTCAACGTTATTTTTGTAGTGGATGTTGATGCACATCACAGGGATTGGTTGGGATCTGTGTCACCGGCTGATGCCCATGGTGAGGCTGCGTTGGACTTTTGCACCTTATCTAATTGTGCACAGCTAGTCCGTGGGTCCACGCTCATTGCTGGCAATTGTCTTGGTGACGCTATCAGTTGACTCCCCTATTGGCTCTTCAGACCAATCATATCTAGTTGTGTCCTTAGACCTGAACTAGATTGTTCCTGTGGCAGACACCAGGAGAGTGGTATTCGTTAAGAGCAGGGCTAACTGGGATGCTATTACTGGAGTTGTAAGGGCATTATGTTGATCGTGAATCAATAAAAATAGTCTACTACTCGTTGGCTCATTCAGTGCTGGTTCAGAATATCATCGTTTGGGGAGGAGCTCCACGTTGTCACATTCACAAGCTTGAAGAAATATTGAATAACATACTTAGGCGAATACTTCGTGTAGGACGCAACGAAAACAATGTGACTCTAATGAGATGCAGTGAAATGTACTTGCCTTTACAAATGTTGCAATTTCAGGATGTTTACAACTATTCCTTACTGAATTTTTTTTTTCGATTTGTGTTCTATAATCATCCAGTAGTATTTCTAAAGTATTTCAGTCCCCTTATTCCCCAACAAAATTACGAACTGAGACGTACTGTTCTCAATCTCCCAACTGTGCTTGTCGACGTTGAGAAACGCGCTACAGTATTTCAAATTGCAACTCTTCTCAATAAACTTCCTCCGTATTTATTAGATCCCATTTCTGATATTGTCTTAAAAAACGTTTTAAAGAATACGTCATGCAATTTTATTAGGTTTTGTTTTTTGTTTTATGTTGCCCAAAAAGTTTGTTGAACTTTCAGTGGCTACACAGATGCATTATTCTATAGTGTATTACTACTTTACCAAATACTTGTATTATAAAATGTGTCTGTGTGAAATAAACCTGTTTCCTTGTCTCCAGATTATTTGCAGTGAAAACTGAGGATCCTGTCTCTGAGCTTAACGAATTGTCTGGGTCTGTTTTTGAGAAGCTTATCCCGAAGAGAACTATTCTTGTGAGATATCGCGACAAACCGTTGTTTGAAGACCAGTGTCGGTTGGCTTTCGAAGCTAAACAAGCGGCATAGCGTGTTTGGCGGTGTTCGCGTGACATCGTGTTAAGGCATACCTATGTGGATCGTAGGTTCGAGGCTAAGTGTGTGTATGAGAGGGCACAGCATCGTCAGAGGCAGCGTTGCAGGGAATCTCTGCTAAATAGCGACCATCCACATCGTTGGGGGAGTGGGCTCAGTGGTTCAGTTTTCGGTGCTGAACCTCCGTTGCCACCCATTTATGGGCCGAGTACTGGTATCATTGTTGATCACTTGACTGAGGCGGAGCTTTTGTCGCTCACTTTTTCGGGAAGCAGAACAGAGATATGTTGTAATTACCTCATAGATGTCACCCTGAACCTCGTTAACCTCTTTTGCGTTCAGAGCCAGCTGCAAAACAGGAGAAATTTGAAGCAGAGCATCACAAGTTCTCAAGCCCTTACGAAAACCATACATGTTGGGGGAAGCACACCCTGCTTCTCAAGATAGCGACTCAACCTCGACGCAACCAACCGCTCATGAACTTTTGACAAAACACGTGTGACAGAGATGGGTCTGTAGTCGGAGGTTCGGGATGAGACAGAGCCCTTCGGAACAGGCGTCATAGGAGCGACAAGCCAGCATTCCGGAAAAGAGCCCAGCCGTAACATCCGACGGAACATGGAAGCCAGGGGGGCTGCGAGTACATCAGCCACACTGCGAAGAAAGAGAGGAAACATACCCGATGGATCAGCGCCCCCATAGGGGTCCAGGTCAAGACAGTGCACTTCAGAAGATCTGAAAGTAAAACCGGAGAACTTCGGCTCGGGATCACACGCTAAAGGAAGGCGCACCCCGTCCCGGATCTGCTTCCCATCAAAGTAGAGTAATAAAAGGTCCGCCTTGGCAGCAGAGTCAGCAACAAGATCACCATCAGCACCAATTAAAGGGGGGCGGTGCAAAAGAGCTCACACGAAGCACAGCGCTCTTCATGGTGGACCACCACTTAATGGCACTTATGTGCGGTAACAGACGAAGCTAACAACTTCCTGGACTTCAAATTATGCTCCTTCTCAGCTTCCTCATAAGTAGCACCAGCCCGACGCTTCAGTTCCCTGAAACGCTGAAAGTCATGAGCAGACCGGCTAGTACGCCAACGGGCATATGCCTCCCGCTACAACTGGTGCGCCCTCTTAAAGGCATCATCAAACATGAGCTCATCGCCTGCCATGACCGTAATGAAGCGGGAGGGGACATACGCGCTCACCATGTCAGAGAAAAGCCGATCCAAAGTAGACCCACGATCAGGAGACTCTCACAACACCCAAAGCTAGCGCATAGATGGCGCCAGAGACGGCGTCCCAATTCACTCTGGATTCCAAAAATATTTCACGCCTAACAGTGACTCTGGGGACCGGCTGACGGACTTGCAGCATCGCATAGAGGGCACCATGGTCCGAGGAACCAGTGGAAGACGCCACTGATACTGCAACCGAATCAGGCACATCAGTCATCAGAAGGTTAAGAGCACTTTCCATCAAATGGGTGGGGTCCTCAACCAACTGCTCACAACCAGAGGCACTCGCGAAATCGAAGGCTGCATGGCCATGGCACTCGGTCCTCCCAGAGCTTAACCATTCCACATGGTGATAATTAAAATCGCCCATTAAGATAAAAGCAGAACGCCTATCCGATGACTGAATCCTAGCCATTGCATCAAAGAGGCAATCAAAGACCTTATCATCAGCAGACGGGCTGCGATACACTGAAAACAAAAAAAAATCCTGAATGAGCCACAGACTCGAAACACCATCAGCACACAACATGGACACTCATATCTAATCTGCCTAGATACAACAACACCCTTTTGAGCTTAAGCAGCCAGACTTCTAAATCCAGGGCACGAGTCTCGCAACCGCAGCACTGGCTTTTTCACAGTTCGGGATCATCAGCTCGGATATATGACGTTGGTTTGAGACGAAAGTCTCTGAACATAATAATAATAAGTTTATTAATACACTGAAAGAAAACAGTAGCATAGAGGTAATGCAGTGAAACATGCATTAAGCCCATAGGTAGCTATAAGCTATTTGAGCAATTTATAATGCTTAAAACAGTTCCTACTCCACCGACATCTATAATCAGAGCTATTTTACAACACACTGCCTATGATTGTACACAAAAATATTCAACTAGCAGCTCAAACCTAGTTAGATACTACGAGACACAAGCATCGACTAAATCGAAAAAAAACGTTAGCAGCGCAAAACATATGAAGCGAGTCAACACACTATATTTGCTATTGAGAATTAGTACGTCTACCCGAAGCCAGACAATACAATGACAATTTTTATAAGTATTCATCACCTCTATTTGGGTCAGGCGCAAAGCTATATATAGCTCCCTCGCCCCCCCCCTCCCGGGATTGAGAGCCGGGGAATTATTATTATACTCAGAAGCCCAAGTCTACGTTTCCCCCACAAAGGCAACACCACAGAGGAGAAACAAAGAACGCAAAGCTGGACGAGACACACGGAACTCACGCGCGAGGGCACCCCCAGTCAGGACCAACGCGTACAGGAACAGTAGTAGCTCGGGAAAAAAGAGGAAGAACAGTTGGAAGAAAGACTAGCAGGAGCACGAGACGGGAAGGATGCAAGGCGGGCACAAAAAGCAAACTCCCCAGCCAACCGCCGACCGAGCAACCCACAGGGTCCTTTCCCGGGTGTCACCCCTGAGCCCCGGAAGGAGAGGAAGAACAGCACAAAGCAGCGCCTGCACGAATACAGAAGTGGAAGGAAGTAAAGTGCGTACTAAAGGAAAATGTCCCGAGCGCTTAACCTAACTAACCCAACCGTATGCCCACCCTATGCCCCACAGGAGACCTAAGAGAAGCATGGAATCCTCACACAGAGGCGCTCAAAGACCGGTCCTCTGCACATTGGGTACGCAAGTCGGATCGCTAGTAAGAGCAGTGAAAGGGTGAAATTACATTGATCACTGACTGTACAATAATATTCATTGAACGAGCAAGTAATGGCTTTCAACAGTTGATTTGAACACTATTGTTTGTGTACAGTTTCGATCAGAAGTTGGTAGTTGATTCCAGCAATCTGTCGCTTGATACAAAGGAAATTTTTCTGGCTCATGGAAGTGCGACAGCTGTAGTTGGCCAGATCGCCTGCTAGCACCCTGCGAGTTGCGTGGCTATGCTCAACCTGACATGAAATTGTTTTATCAAAAAAGTGTTTATGATGGCCGTTAAGTACCTTGGGGAGCTTCAATACACAGAAATAGTTGTACACTTGAGGAAATCTTAACAACGAATACGCTGAGAATCCATCGACGCCTCCCACATTCGGTCTCAAAAATTTAACCACCCTGCACTGTACTCGGCTTATTTTATCTATTAAGGATTTATTAGCTCTTCTCCATACTAATATCCCTAATATCAAATGACTAGAAAAGAGAGTAATAGAGAGATAACAAAGTGTAATGTGGAACATCAACTGATAGCCTACGGATTATTCCCAGTGCTTGAGATAATTTAGTTCGGACGTAAGCATGTGCACCGTGCTGGTGAAAGGAAAGCCTGTTGTCAATTGATATCCCGGGAAATTTTGTCGAATGCGTTCGTTCAATTAAAGTTTCTCTAATTTTGATGATTGGCTCATTAGTAACCTGTTTCTTTGTAATAATGAGAAATTTAGTTTTACTAGCATTGAGAGCTAATCATTATTATTATTATTAAATCACACCAGGCTGGCGACGTAGGAACGGAGAAACTCCATGAGGTTAACAAACCCCCACGCAACCAACCCAGCGGGTGGAGAACACAAAAGAATGAAGAAG
>LQNS02278070.1:25832394-25847978 GCA_001587735.2 Parhyale hawaiensis
CCACTAGTCTTCTATAATATTAAGCAAACACATGAAGTTCATTTTGCACGTATCATACCTACCATGATACCCAATTTCATTTCTTGTGATATTCACGTTGCTGGGGTTGCATACCAATCCAAATATGGGAAAATCCTATTGCGTAAATTTTCACGCACGGGTCCACTAGTCTTCTATAATATTAAGCAAACACATGAAGTTCATTTTGCACGTATCATACCTACCATGATACCCAATTTCATTTCTTGTGATATTCACGTTGCTGGGGTTGCATACCAATCCAAATATGGGAAAANGGGTCCACTAGTCTTCTATAATATTAAGCAAACACATGAAGTTCATTTTGCACGTATCATACCTACCATGATACCCAATTTCATTTCTTGTGATATTCACGTTGCTGGGGTTGCATACCAATCCAAATATGGGAAAATCCGATCGTAGCCATTATGCGGGTCAAATAAAGCTGTTCTCAACTGCATCATTCTAAACTGCAATTTTCAATAGCGATGTTTAGAGAAATGAGGGCAACTAACAGAAAAATTACTTTCAGCGACATGAATCAATTATTTTTTTAAGGGGACCTACCTACATTTTGACTAATTTTTTATTTACTGTTCGATTGTGCTGAAATTTACACCATATATATAAAATCCAAAATGAAATACATTTGTGTCCCGGACATTTTCCCGTTTTCTTTTTATTGTTGATTTTTAGGGTAAATTCCTGCATTTTCATAATTTTTGAAAATTCTATCTACTTTTTCAGTGTTAGAGTTGCAAGTCTGAAACATTTCTTATTGAATACTCAGAAAGCATCTCTACAGACGTAGGTCTCTATTTTTTTTTTATTTTTTGCCCAGGATTTCTGAAATTGATGTTTGTGATATATATATATACAAGGTGGCCCATAAGCCACTGTACATTTTAGAAATTAAATAATTTTTTATAAATAACTTTATTTAATTAATTCATTTTTTATTACAAAGTTTAGAGTCTGTAAGTTTGCTCTGACTTAGTTACTATAGATAATGTCTCTTAAATAGCCTCCATTCTCGGTTTCAGAAATTCGAGCTCTTTCTAAGTTCTTGAGAACGCCTTCGAGTGGATGTGGTTGGGCTCTCTTCAATGCTACGCCTCGCAGCTTCAGTATTTTCACCTGTACGTACTGAACGACCTCGTCCACTTCTAGACCTACCACTTACAGAGCCATGCTCTTGAAAACGCTTTACTAAGTTCATTATTGCAGGCCTACTAGGGGGGTGTGGAACTTGGAAATGGCGCATATACGACCTTTGCGTTGCAACAATTGACCGTCTATTTTCAAATTAAAATTCAATGTCCTGTTCTAAACTTATCCATACCAAAAATCTCCAAAGATTATATTTTTTTAATTCTGAAAAGAGAAATATAAATATATTAACAGAAAAAATTTATTTAATTTTTAAAACGTAAAGTGACTAATGGGCCACCTTGTATATGAAAATAATGAAAATTTCATGTTTCTTACAATTTTTGCTCTGTAATGAAAACTTGTTTCCAAAATAAAAAAGCAAGCAGTTAGTGATTTTTCTAAGGAATCAACCTTTCTAAAAATGTCTTTGCTGCTTTCCTAGCATAAAAATTGACAGACTAGATAGAATTTTACTGGGATGAAGTTTGACTTTTCAGGAAGGCAAATAAACTAATTTCAAATGTAGTCATATGTAAATAAACTGCTTTATGGCTGTTGCACCCTGTCCAAAACGTTTGTTATTATAAATTTTCAAGCTTACTGCAAGGATAAAGTAAAAAAATACATTTCAATACATTATGATGTTGTTACGCTTAGTTACAACGATGACGTTATTAATGCAAAATATGCTCGAAAGTGGTAACAGCTTATAAATCGTGTGTTTTTCTACCAATCGTCTTCAAATTTTGACACATACTGAAGAATATGAAATTAACTTGTACTGCCTCAATACAAGTATATACATATATATATATATATATCAAGTTTCAGCCCACAGTATGTATTTATGGTAATCCATAAGTAACCCCTGAAAATACGGAGATAAATAGAAAACGAAGAAGAAATGGAAAAATTTTACTGAAGAAAATGGATTTCATTTTTTATTTTAACATATATAAACGAAGTATCAGCCCAATCGGTCCACTTTCAAAATTTACCCCTGAAGTTGTAACTTTGAACCCCCATTTTGAAGTGTTCCATCGCGCCTAGAGTCAAAAATTTTCAACCATAGGTGCGCCCCATCCAAAGGATCAGATAACTTTATAAAACCAAATATGGCAATACATAAAATTTTTCGATGGGTAGATCCCCTTAATGGGCTGAGTGTTGTATTATATTGGCAGGCTATCGCACTTCAAGTCTAAAGCAGCCACGGGTCCGTTGAAAATGGAAACGTTAAAATTATGATAGTCTAAATAATGTTATATTCAGACGATGAAAAACGAAGGATAGTGAAGGCGTGTAAATATAGAAGAGAAGCAATGAGAAAAATATCTCCTAAAGGCAAGATTGTTATACTTGCTTATGCTGTCTTTATATCTCTATCATGATGTACAAGAGAGAAAATTTTGCTGGTAAAACATCTGCGAGATCCATCAGTAATATAGTGTCTAGATAAGTTGTGCATGTACAAGGTGACTTAGGGCGCGCGCAGACCTATGTAAAAGTTCCATTGCCACGCAATTCAGAATCTGATTGGACATTACTATGCCACTAAAAAGAACATCTAAGGTATGAACCGTTTCTGGCAATTTGTACGTTATAACAAGCAGCAATGGCCAAGCTTTGGGAATATGTACCTCCTACTTTTGCGTTAGTTTGGAGTTGCAGTGACGCATAGTTTTTGAGTGATTTTCAATTTGGAACACGGGAGCGCTTCACGTTCTTGGAACAGTTTTTTCTGTGCGCATGATAACGGTTGTATCAATTAAGACACATCAATTGTAAAACATATGTAAAGTTGTGAATTGAAACTCAGAAGTAATTCAGAGACAAAGTCTAAAGTGAGCTGGCTGTAGTGGAATAGCTGCCGCGGCTCGGAGTTTAAGTAGTTATTGAATAAATATTTGGTAAGTCGAAGCTGCATACACAGCAGCGCGAGGGGAAGGATAGGGAGCAATGTTGGCATGTTTCGACTCTCGCACTTGAGGTTTGAGGCAGTTGGTTAAGATTAAGGAACAGGCGCTATTTATCGGTAGGTTAGGTTGAGAAGCTGCATTAGGTGAACTAAAGTGAGTTATAATGGCGGAAGGTTAAATTGTTTCATTACAAAAAGTGAGGACATTAACTAACCTACCGTGGAATTTCCACGGGTCCCGCTAGTTATTATTACTAATGGACCCGCGCGTGAACAAATTCACGCAATAGTCGATGTATTTGCTCTATTCTTTCACTTGCTGTTTCCAAATTTTCCCGCTCACGCTTATTAGCAACTCTTATTCCCTTCCGTAACCTTTCTGGTTCAAGTTTTTCTTGTCACAGCATGTGCCGCAGAGGAGCTTCATCTCTCTCTATTTCTTGCACGTGTCCCTTCTTGAGACTGTAGAAGTCTCGTTTTTCTCTACGTTCACCATTCTCTTCTTAATTAAACGTGCGTTTTCCAAAATAAAATCTCAAGGAAAACATTGTAATAAACTTGAATGCCACTCCAATCGGGTTATATGCAATGTAAGTGTACCGTATCCATAATGCGGTCTTCAATACATAACTATCTGCTCCAATGAAGTGCTCAAATTTCGGGCTCTGAAACGAATTCTGCTCTCTCAGAACAAATAGTTGTCGACTGCCGATGAAATAATATTATTGTCTTCTGCCCGTCGTGAGTGCTCCGTTGATAATCTACAGAATTTATATGTTGTGACCTGAGAGCGACAGTGACCTTTTATACATATACAACGAAATCATCTGTGGAAAGAAATTACGACCCAATGTTAGAGCTGGTAATTATGCAAAATAAATGAAACAATTTGAAGTCTAATCCTTAAGCCCTCTTGCGTCCAGTGCCCTTTGTATAAAAGCTGTTCTTATTGCTGCGAGATACCGAAGTTTGATTTCATTCACTTAGGGGGATGTTGTATGTCAGTATTGGTGTACGAGAGGAATGAAAGGCTGAAATGGAATGGATAAGTTTCTGAACCGCCGGCTGTAACAAACACAAATAGCGCTATACCGTAATTCATTAGTCATTCATGTCGTTCTCTCGGAATAACACAATGTGAAGTAATACATCATAATGTTACATCATGAGAAAACAGGCTAATCGTAGAAAGCAGTTCTATCACTACCAACATGTACAAAAATGTTGGGTATGTAGAAAAGCGAGACTGTATTGTTGGCGTTAGGAAGTTACTTCTGTCGTCGCAGTGAATATAATATCAAAATTTGACGATGCGGAAAAAAGCGCCCAACTTTCTGCCCTAAGCTGTCCTTTGTCACTCGCTTCTTTGTCGTTGCTTACAAACCATTGAGTCGCGAATCTGGCGAGAATTTAACTTCACAATTTGATGATGCTAAGAAGGGAGGGCTGACTGTCAAGTGTTTGCTGCCTTAAGCTGTCTTTTGTTACTCGCCTCTTTGTAGTTGCTTACAAACCATTGAGCTCCGAATCTTGCTGGAGTCTTGCCACCGTTTCCAGTGTGGACCGATGTTTGCCTCATTCCAGCGGTGCTCCCTTGATCTTTTAAGCTTAGGACCAGTTGCAAAAATGAAAAATACTATTTGTAAGAGTAGACATTAAAATTTCCTAACGAAAGCTTACTCATTGGAAAAGATGAAGGATGGAAAAGACAAACAATTTCTGTCCAGTAAAGCCAATTAGAAAACAGCGTTTTAACTAACTGAGGTGCTTATCAGATATACAAAAATTTTAGACCGCTAACCAGATAAAGACTTAGTAATGACTCGTGCCTTTATCCTTGTTAATAATAGGCATGCCTTAAATAGGGATGCCCGAAGAGGTTAGAGTGAGATTTACCCAATGCAGTCAATGTGGTATCTCGAGGATCATTTACTGTCTCAAATTGTTGTCCATTTCTCTGTTATTCCTCACCATCCATCTCCAAACGTCATTAGATTCAAATATGGAGACCAGGCTAGATGACGAAAAAGAGGCACCTTTCTCGAGAAAGAAAGTCTTGTTGAGATGGGGATTGAGGATTGCTGGATTATCTTGTTGGAATAACATCCATCACCACTCAAACGAGTGCCCTCCGTCGTCGTATATGCTCTTTGCAACGTGCCAAAATAAATGGCCGTTGTTTGACGTCTTTGTGGCGCCTGTGTTTTATTGCTCCACTGGAGGAAAAGGCACCTCACACCATGATGGAACCTTTCCCATTGTACCGCGTGGAAGACGTTTCACGATGTAATATTTTGTAGATCCAGAAACATTGAAAGCTATAATAACCGTCTGGGTTAGATTTATCCTCATCAGCGAACATGTTCTCTTCAATTTTTCAGAATCCCATGATTAATACTCCAGTTTAAACTTCAACTTATCTACTTTTCGACATGGAAGAAGACAAGACCCATATAGATGCTTTGACTTTTCAAATCTTTTTCCTTCGGGTGTCATTTAATGATTATTTCATTGCTATCGGCATCTGTAAGTACCTCAATGTGTCTCGACTATCGTCCTCCATCTTGATGGACAACCCTGTACACTCTCCCACTCAATACTAGTTTTTTTTTTTTTTTCTACCGCTAGATTTCGCGCATCCATCACTATCAGGATCTTTTAAGAAGTTATAAACAACTGTTTTACAGCATTTTGACTTCTACAATATTTGCGCACTGTAACAAATCTTCTTGATGCAGCTCAATGATCTGACTGCCTTCGAAACCAGTATAGTTTTCTGGGCGTCACATTGTTACATCGTAATTAACAACTACTAGCTGACGTGATATCAATGAATAGCCTACATTTAGACTTTTGTGCGACCTGGTCTTAAACTGTTGATGAGTTTGTAAGTGCCTCCGTTACTTAAAATGTGGTATTCTAATTAGATTAACTAGACAGAAATTGTTTTTCTTCTTCATCCTTCAGCATTACCAGTGAGTAAACTCTAGTTCGAAGGGTATCAAAATTTATGTTTCTTCTGGTATTTAATGATCAGGAGCGTATTCAGCGTGAAACCATATAGAGCGTATAAATGACTGCGTGTCAAATAATACAAGCAACCATTACCCTTATATCCTACTGCTCAGGTTTTAGATTAACTCAACGTTCTTCTTTTTTAAATTCGTTATTCTTAACCTCAGTTCAGGATACCCATGTTAACACACGCTATCCTCCTTCTTTCTATCGATATCATATCTCTCAAGCTTTCACCAGTGAGGTACTTCCCAAGCCAATCGTGCACGTGAGCTGGATCTGTGCCTTCCATTGGTCACAAAGTCAAGACAACTCTACAATCAGTGAGTGTTGTGCATAGCATCACCTGAACCTTATTTGATGATCAAAGTTACTGAACATAGGTACTGAGAATAAGCTGTTGCAATATGTTGCTTTCATTTCTCACCTAACTGTTTCATTGGTTATCCATAGACCTCAATAGTTTTTGACTCTAAAGTCCAAAAGTGGCCTCTGACGCTGGCAGCCAAAATGGGAAAAATGCGATTTTCTTAAGAGATATTATGAACATGTCCAGACACTGTCATGCAGGCAAACGCCCAAGTGCGTCCCCGCCGTATCCAAGATACCTTCTCCGCAAGAAAAATGTTGGGTACCTTGAAATTTTTTCTTCAGTATTAGATCGGGAGAAAAGAATAGCTCGTGAGAAAACCTAATTTTTCCTTTGCCGACCTTTGGTCGCCAGCATCAGAGCTAAAAGTCAAGTACTGTTGCGGTCTATGGCTTATCTATATTATATTAAAACTCTGTGACTTTGTTTATAGAATTGCTCGTTTCAATTTATTTATTTTCTTGTTGGTAGATAATCTATGTTCTTATAAATATGGAAAAATAAAAACCTACTGGCGTAAGGACGAGGCGAATACTTAAGAATCGTCGTAACTTGGGTACCGATTGCTATATTACGTCGAGTGCGCAAAAATTGAAATTCTGAAATTTTAGTCGTGTGGCCAGCATCAGTAGCTAAAACTATTGAAGAATGGCATAAGTTTTTTTTTAAGCTTAAAGGAACATCTTCATGCATCTATGCCTCTGCAGTACTTTTATTTCAGAAATATATTCGTCCCCATATATTTTGGTACTTCAAAATCTGACATAACCTATTACAAATCCAAGAGAGAAGCAGAAGAAAATTGGAATACATAGCTACTTAGAATAGGTTGTTAAGTTGCCTAATGGGTCACGAGAAGTCTAGTATCATTACAAACTCTGATTATATTTCGTATTTGCTTGCACGTTTACTTGTTTGCTTGTATGTCATCGTGCACACGATTTTCACTATAAGATAGGAAGAAATTCGAGCCTTGAAGATTTAGCAAGACTATATCAATGGAGGTATCAAAAGGGAATGCACTTGAGCTCGGTGGCCTTTCCTCGGTCGCTTTCTGCGACAGCTTTCTGACGATCTTAGTCTCGCACTTCCCTTAGGTATAAGAGATACAGTTGAGTGACCTGTGCTATCACATGAGCTATTTTTTTAAGTTTAAACTATTTGGCAGAACCTCCTATCAAAGCATTGTCGTTCAGGAGTTGGAACGAGACAGACACTTGGGTAGCGTCGTAACTTTGATACCGATTGCTATCAATGCCAAGTGAACTAAAGAACAGAAATCAAAATTTTAGTCCCTTGGCCAGTCTCAGCAGCTAAGACAGTTGAAGAGTAGCGTTAGTCTACTGTGTTTAAAATTTTAAAAAATATCAACATGCACCTGCACCTCGGCAGTACTTTCTTTCGAAAAAATATTCGTCTCTCTTTATTTTGGTACTTAAATAATGTGACATAACCTACTCTAGGTTCACAAATCGAGCAGAAGCAAATGGAATACTTGGGATAGGTATTTAGTGACCCAACGGGTCATGCGCAGTCTAGAATACTTTTGAAAGTTTACTTCTTTTAGCAAAACACAGTGATTTTGGGTGACAAAATGGTTATGATATGAAAAATTACTGTATGTTGAGCAGGGTTGTTCGTAAACGTAATACAGTATAGGCTAGATAAGCGTCTACTGTGACTATGAAGAATTCACATGCACACCAATTCACCGTTGTGTTGGGATCAAGATTGTCCTGTTGAAAATTCTCTACACCTACCTGTTCGAAGTTCGCATTATAGATATACAGAGAAAGGTGAGTGCCGCTCCACTTTTACTTTGACTTAACATTGCCACACTCCTGCCTGTGCGGCCAAACAATGTCCTTCTGAAGAGCAGTGCAGCTCTTGCCCACGGTCGGAAACTCTTATTATGGAAATACCCCCATGGCAAGTGCGCATCCAAGATCGTATTAAGTCAACACACTTAACGGACAGATCATGTAAACCGTTCTTTCAGCTTTGACGGAAAATAGGCATCCAAATAAATCACTACGCAACATGCCGTTCAGTTTCGCTTGCGATATCAGTGCACAGAATAGGTTAGGTATCCAAAGTTAAGATTGCAACGTACGTGCAGTGTTCAGTTCAAGTTTTAATGCTACGTTGCAATTCATTGCACTGTAGCTTCAACTCGATGCTTCCTCTCGACTCCTGCGACTTGCACAACTTATCAAAAATTATCAACTAGAAATTAATTTATTCTTACAATTAGTGCAGTTTGAATGAGGAGATTACGACAATGGTCTTCTCAAATTTGCTTTATTCCAACCCAGCCATAAATTTTCGACAGAAACACCGATGATCAAAAGTGGAAAGGTTGTAACAAAGTCAATTATGAGAAGTGTAGGATATATGAATTTTCAGCCTCATTGCATCAATAAACCAAGGAAGATATTCAGCTGCATCCTTATATGTGATCATAAGTGGGTTTCCTTTAAGAATTATCAAAAATTATCGTCAGCATTACATACGTATCATCATGAATGGATTTTCTGCCTCAATTAACGCAAGAAAATATATTGGTTTTCATACTTAATGACAGCATTGAAATTTCTCCCAAAGTCGACCAAAATAATAATTATTGTTGTTGACGAATTTGAGTGCGATATATCTAGTAACGCTTATCATTGTGTAAATTTAATGCGTATTTTCCCGTTTCCTCGTTGGCTTCGTTGAATTGCAAAATTTCACTGATATATGTCGAAGATAACCGCCCTAGCGATTTTTTTTATTTTATTTTTTCTATTTTAACAACATTGGGCAAGTCCATCTTAATCACCCATTGCTTCCAGACATCCACCGCATCCCTTGTATTCAGATTGACAAGCAAGTATTGACAAGTATTCAGATCTTTGACAAGCATTCCAATCTGTTTTCTGTTTATTTGCTTCACTTTTTAGGTTACATCAACAAAAACAATGAATTCTCTCTGTATACAAGAAGTTGAAGTTATAGGTTGTATTTAGTATTACGTACCCTGGCCGCCTGTACGGAAACAATTTAGTGACTAGTGATGTAACTTTCTAAAAGCTATGAAGGGACACGCTACCCTAGTTTTGAATTAACGAAACGGTAAATAATCGCACTGGCACATAGGCAAACATGACAGGGTAGGGGTTCCTAAAATGGGTCATCTGTTATATTACGTATGCGCTAATGCAACATTCGAGTTGCGGATAGGCAAAAATGACAGGGTAGGTTTTACTCAAATTGGTCATCTGTTATATTACGTATGCGCTTATTCAGCATCCGAGTTGCGGACGCTATATTTTCGGAATTGAATATTTTACTCACCGTTTTTGAGTAACCCTCACGTAGGGAGGTATTTTAATGTGGACCACCGAGAAACTTTTATTCTGATTTGAAGGTTACCAACATTGTAACAACCTATATACCTCAGCGTTGCTCATGCCTCCACTAACCAAGGCTGCAGTTACCACTGGCAATTCTCTGCTACTGAAGTGGATCGAGGAGCCGCACATTTACCAGGATATTGGTAATTCTATCAGGAGCTGGAGCCTGGCTACTGGTATCACGGGACGGTGTCGGTAGCCTGCCTCCTGCTCACAACGGTATTAAAAATATTCTGGTGTGGAACTGACCGACACGCACACTTCACTTAGCAGTCATGAGCCCCTGATACATTCTTACGCTGATAGTCCACAAGGTAAAAAATGAAATACTTAAGATTATTTGTATTTTTCACTTTCATTCGCTTCCATGGGCCTTAGAAGTCTACACTATAGGTCCCTTTTTCCTTCCTCTGTTAGATAGCCGTTACCGTGGGAACTCAGGCTTCATGTATACAAAACTAGAGCATACCTCCACCAATCAAGTGAACAGTAAGGAAAAATTCTATTTTTGTGTGTGTTCTGACACAAGAATTTTCTTCCTATCATCATCAAAATTCTGTCATTTGTGCTTCTTGAGAGTACAGTATGTAATAACAGTTTCTGTAGTTTTCTTAAAGATCCGTCCATAACTTTTTGAGTTCTGTTCTGACATATACTAAAACAAATATTTGTCGAACACACAAACTGAAGGACCGATCATTACCAAAATTGGGCATTTACATGATATTACATATCTAACAATTCCTGTAAATTTCATTAAGTTCCGTTCATAGCTTTTTGAGTTATGACGTTGACAAACATAAAATCAAACATAATGACAAAGTCATCAACGGCCATACAAATCATTAGAAAAATTTGGTCATTTGCTGTTCATAACATACCTCACAAGTCGTGCAAATTTCATAAAAGCGCATCCATATTTTTTTTTTTTTTTAGTTGAGGTAAAAGCAAAAAAGAGGCAGACAAACAAACAAACGGTTGAACGAATCTTCACCAAAAGTTAATCATCTATTCCTCCTCCTAATATGCCTAACATTCCCTGTAAATTTTCTGAAGATCTGTCTAAACTTTTTTAGTGATCTTTATGACGGACAAACAAACAGACAGCCAAATTCGACAAAAACATAGCCTACTTAGTAGAGGTAAAAAAAACCTTTAATTCATAATTTCCACGTTTGTTACTTCCGCCAAGGAGGTTACAGTATATGCGTGTAACTCTCGACTTTTACGAGAGCTACAGACCGCAGGAAGTTGTAATTCTTGAGATACGTTCGTAAAAGTCGAGATTAAATCGTAATGGTCTAGAAAGAAAATTTTTTTCAGGTATGGACTATTTTAAGTTTGCCTGAAGAACTTTTCCGTTTTTTTTACAACACTGTAAATGACATACATATAATACCTACTAAGTCTTATAAAATAAAAAACTTGATTCTAAACAATAGATTTCTTCATCTAAAACTTTTAGAATACGGGACGGAAGGACAAATCGTAATATTCGAGAGTAGTGAGCATATATCGTAAAATTTGAAACAAGCCTACAAAGGGGAAAGTCGTTAAAGTCGAGACACGTAAAAGCTGAGAGTTTCATTTACTTAGGTCGAGTTTGTCTGTCTCTCTGTGTGGCTGTCACCAAGATAACTCGCAAAATTTGGATGGGTCTTTACAAAATTTGCAGGATTCTTTTGAAGATTACGAGGATTCAATGATTACCTTCAGGTGAAGATTCGCTCAACCGTTTGTTTGTCAGCCTTTTTTCTTGGAAACTTAACACAAATAGCTATGGATGGATCTTTATGAAATTTGTACGAATTGTTTGGAATGTCGCTGAGAACAAATGTCCAAATTTTGTGAAGATTTGTTTATCCTTTTGTTCGCTTTTATTTCTGATTTATGTTTGTCAGCAACACAATCAAAAAAGTTACGGACGGATGTTTATGAAAATTGTAGAAATGTAAAAAGTATAAATGACCAAATGTTAGTGTTTATCGCTTCGTCCGTTTCTAGTTTGACTGATCTTTACCATAATGTTTACAGGAGCATAACTCAAAAAATTACGGACGGATCGGTAAGAAAACTTTCAGTAATTATTATTAATGTCCAGAGGCTCAAATAAGCAAATCTTGTGATGAGAAAAAAATCCTGCTCTCAGGACCAATTTGCTTTTTTCGTTAACATTGCATTGCCTGGCGAAGGTATGCGCTCTCAGAGTGCACTAGTTTAGTAATGTTTTTAAATGCTCTGCATGTCTTAATCGGATGTTGGCAGCATTTTGGAGATCTTGATGAACTTTCAACTTGCGGATAACACCACAGATTTCATAAGGATTTAAGTCTGGGGACTGGCTTGGCCATTTGAATTGTCTCATCTTGTGATCAACAAGCCATTCTATTGTACGTGTCACTGCATACCTACCTAGCATTGCTATCTTATAGGAAGATCCAGTCTACTGGGAGCTCCAGTCTTGCCACTGAAGCATGAAAGTTGGTATTCAAAATATTTTAGTACACTTCTGTACTCATTCTTCCATGTGTTGTATTATGTGTATGCTGCCAGCTCTACCTGTTTGAGGAATAACACTCCCAGACCATGGTGCCACCTCCACCAAACTTTACGGAAGGAATGGTTTTCTGCGGCACAGGGGCAGCACAATCTATCCTCCAAATATTGCTGCGCGAATTTCGCCATGGTAATTCAATTGTGCAGTCAGCTCACCGCAAAACACTTCCCCAAAATGTTTCGGATATAATATTACAGTACATTCACGAGCAAGTTCCAGCTAGGCAAAGCTATGACATTCCAACAACAATGAAGTTTTCTTTTCAGAACACGGTGGTCTCAGCTGGTCATTATAGAGTTCATTGTTTATAGTGCGTAGAGAAACAGTTGCGCCTCATGCTCACATATCATAGGAGTGTTTTGAAATTGTCAGTGAATTTTCCTCGAAGATCTTGGTGATATCTTTAAAGGTGCACTAAATCGTCTGTATTTTTTTACTGTTTCTTTACTTTATTACCTACAGATGTAACTAATGCGGTGGTGTTAACCGGAATTCTAAGCATTTATGAAGTCTTCCTTCAAGTCTCGCCTTCTACCCAGTACTCAATTATCATTTATTTTACGGAGTCTGAAAGGCCTCTACTTTTAACCAACACTGTTTGGTGCTGCAGTATTGACTGGTGACGTACGTATTTACAGCAGATGCTGCACAACTGGGCTGCTGAGAGCATTACTCAACGGTGTAGATAAGAGCTCATTTAAGCCTTTTAAACGAAGCAACTTCTTTTACAGGAATACTTACTTACCCTTAACTATACAACAATGTATACGCTTCCCTTAATAGTTCATTTTTTCATTGTACTTACATATTCTAATATTGAGTAATTTGATACAAAGTAGCGGGACCTGTGGAAATTCCACGGTTGAATAAAGTCTATACCTTCCAAAATGAACTAGACCACGCCACGCGCATGATACCTTATTGCAATTTACTCTACTTTTACCTAATGCAGCTCTTCTAACGTAACACATCCCGTCTAAGTTAACGCCCGTCTCTGAACCGTAATGAACTTTTTCCCACTAATTAATGCCTGTCTACCCTATAACATAATAATTATATTGTCCACGCTAATGTAACCCGTGGGTGACCACCCGATTAGTTAACACGATTAGTTAACATTCTCACCTTTTTTTTAATTTAGCAATCCTAAGCTACGCTATTATAACCTACTACTTAAATAACGCTAATCAGAGGGTGCCGCCGTCAAAAATGACGGCAGTAATTTTGTGATTAAGCTTTTCATTGTTTCGGTTCCTAGTATAGGTTATGCTGTAAAATAGGTCTCGTCCCTGCAGGCCTGATTTTCCATTAACGAAACGCAAGTCGTCCTGCCATGAGTTCGCAGGAGCAAAATATCCCCTGCAATAAAGCGCGACTATCAGCTTGGAATTGGCAAACACTGAGCAGCACTGAGAAAACACAGTTCAGTCAAAAGAATTCCCCAGAAATGCTCAGGGCTGACCGTAAACTAGATCCCAATCGATACTTGAACCTAAGGCGTCGAAATTTGGCTGCAATGTCAATTTAATATAAAAAGGCATCAGTGAGGCTTGAAGTTTCAACTGCTTAGTAAGAGATCCAGCTAGAGGAAGCTTAAGTAAAATGGATTACGCACGAAAGGAACGAAAATTCCAACCAAGACTGAGTCTCTCGAACTGCTAAGAAGAAATAATCAGCTAAAAAATATGCGACATAGCTTATGCCCGACAGGATCAGAAACTCTATCAAAGGTGTTGCCTTAGACGAATATCGTCTAACGAAACATGAGAACGTTTCTCCGTACCCATCAGATGACGCTGCTATGGATGCAACTGAAACCTGTTCAAATTCTACAGAACAGAAGCAAAGTTCTTCAGTGATATCTCAGACCCGTACCGTCCTAACTTTCCCGTATTCAATACTGGAGGAACCTGTGGAAATTCTACAGAATAAATGCGTTGTTCCTCAATTATGACGCCATCCGACCGGCATCCTGTATACAAAGGATCAAAATTGTCCCAATGCAGGCAGTGAATCTTTTACCCAAGACCTGTAGCAGCAGCAGCCTCAATTTAAACTTGACTCTTCCTCCTCCTCTCAAGGTCTTATCCAGGATACCTAAGGACTACACGAGTAATCCGCTATCTAATTATAATTATTATCATCATCATTATTATAGTCTTGAGATAGCACTATATCAGATACTAAACAATACGATGAGAAGCATAAAGAAGAAATTTGGTTACCCACGACGTACGTTTCGCTGTCCTCAGCTCATCAGGTGGAGGGTCGAAGATTGTCGAAACATAAAATGTTAAGATTTTTCAGAAATTGAGGCAGGTTAAGACTGTAAGATGTAGCTGTGATAGCGAGTATTCCAAAGCTGAAATACAATATTCAAACAAGTAAATGTTTTCTTTTTAATTTTGAAACATTGTTCGCTGCGTCGGCTCCAACTTCAATACAGATTCACCGTGGCGACAAGATCCTTCTGTACCTAGGCTTCAAAGGTGGCACATCTGCATGGTAGACGGCGAAAACACAACACACAAGTATATTATATGATGCAGCTGGTGGAGGAACTGCAAATGTTCAATTAGTATGCTGCTTATCGGAGAGCTTTTACAACTCAAGAGGCCTACCATCGCTTTTAAACATCTGAATGCTCTCGTCAAAATTTAGTAATCGTTGTGTGTTGTGTTTTCGCCGTCTACCATGCACATGTGCCACCTCTGAAGCCATTGTAGAGGGGGATCCTGTCGCCCCGGTGCATCTGTATTGGAGTAGGAGTCGACGCAGCAAACACTGTTACAAAAAAGTTAAGAAAAATTTGCATCTATGAAAATTGTGTTTAAGGTGTGAAATACTTGGTAACACAACACATCTTACAGTGTTAGCCTGCCTAAATTTCTGTAAAATCTCAACGTTTTCAATTTCGACCATCTTCGACTCTCCCACCTGATGAACTGAGGAAAGCGAAACGTACGTTGTGGGTAACCATATTTCTTCTTCATGCTTCTCATCGTAGTCTTCAGTATTATCATTATTATTAGTAATATTGATGTCTTGAGATGGCATTATATCAAATACTGAAGAATATGAAGAGAAGCACAAAGTAGAAATTTGGTTACCCACGACGTACGTTTCGCTGTCCTCAGCTCATCAGGTGGGAGGGTC